>OY813001.1:64204635-65404635 GCA_963681545.1 Germaria angustata
AAAAATAAAATAAAGAAATATAAAATAATAAAAAACAAATGGCAAAGCAGGTTAAGCCGATAAAAATTAATCCAGATATTGGCCGAGGCAAGCTGCCATTTCGATATAACAAGGTACAGCTCAAGGATAAATGGGATCATTTTACTGAACAAGTAAATGGCTTGGGACAGCCAATTAGAAATATTAAAGAATGGCGGAGTTAGTTTTTACAAAAGTGCTCAGTTTTTATATCAAAAACAAGGAACCATCCTTGTTATTGCCTCGTTTTTGCAGGAAAACGTGACTCACATTGGTAGAGCACCGCTGTACACTTTGGCAAAGATATCGGACTATGGCTTCAGAGGAATAAACACTTTTTTCCATTCATCATTGTAGTTTGATACAAGATCTCATATGAAGACTACAAATATATACATATCATATTCGCCTTTCCCTTATACCCAGGCACCTTAATAATGGGAACCTAGGATCCCCAGTGGGTCAGTTATGGCTTACAAATAACTGGCAGTCTATGCAAATAGCTTTACAAAATATTATTAAAATATGGTACCAGCATCTATTTGCGACTGAATAATAATAAAAAAACTGAACTTCTATAAGTAGTCGAGAAAAATAACTATTTTCGTTCCTTCTGAAATTAGACAAACGAGAATTGATATATTTTGCTCGCTAATTTTAATTGAATATTTTTAATGAAAGCAAACAATTTGCCACAAAATTAATCTTTATATGAATATATAAGATGAAGCGAAAGGCTTTTAGTTTTGGCTTTTTTGTTATTGTTATAAGTTATTGCATCATATATGTATGTACGTATCTGTCAGAAATTCTACCAATTTTTAAGGCAGTTAAAGTTACATTTATATCAAAACATTCTGCTTTGCTACCGCCATCGTCAGGAACGAGCTTTATTTTCAAACAAAATAAATAATGTTCTCTGACTTCAATCAGTTTTGTTGTTAATTTAATTCTTTGCAAATGGGTGGACATGGGTGCCGCCTATTTCTCCACCTACTGTAGTATCATTTCTAGCCTTCATCAAATTCAACTTGAACGTAACTAACATTGTTTTACTGAATTATACAGAACTATACTCCAATTGCAAAGTACAATCCTTTTTTAGAATTAAACAACTGTTTTAATTTTATGAAGTTTGCAAGTTTGATTCCGTTTTTAAAAGCAAATTATTAAATTCAAACTCTTAATCACTTTATTAGCTTTTCATCTCAGCAAACAAGGGAAACGAACTTCTTTGAAATTATCAAGCAATTTCCTATTACTTTCACTAATTGCAATTGAACTTTTGCCAACATGCAATAGATTAAAACTCGAGACAGTAACTATGACTCGCTATGGGAGTTTTAAGCTTTTACAAAAGTCATACTCTGCAACAGAAACTTTTTACAATAACATAAAATGCATAAAACTTGTGCATGCCAGGTAGGAAATGCACAAATATTTTCCTTTCGTCAGCTGCGCTTGTTACCAAATGTCTTTTGTCCTCCAAATTAAATGATATCAAATATGTTTCTATTCACAAGAGAAACAAGTTGATTGAAATATTTTCAAACTTTAGGTGATAAAATGTAATTAAGTGATAAACTTGAGTCCTTAACTCTTAACTGCCATTTCCTATAGAGAATATACAAACAAATTCTAACTTTATACAATACCATTGTGCACTGTTGTATTTGTGGTAAATCGTTGATAAACCACACTCTAATACATAACATACACTCAAGGCTTATAGTCACACAAACTTAAGCTCACTTTTTTCAAATGTATGTTTGTATATCAACAATAAATAAAAATCAAACTGAAACTTAAACACTATTTCATTGTGTTTTCTCTTCGGTCTCTTTAATGCTTTTAGACATGGTTTGAATGTTAAGCACAACTGTTGCTTAAAAGTTAGACAGCAGCTGAGAAGGAATAAAATTGTTTATGGTGTTGGTATGGATGTTGGCCTATTTATTTAGCAGATACAGCCAACACTGGAAGTAAACCATCTTGCATTTACTTCGAAATAGAATTTGTGATCCACAAAACTGCTACAAATTTAACAATCTTTTTTGTGTGTCTGTTTTCCAGCAACAGCAGTGGAGTTGTTATGGAAATTACAAAAAAAAAAGAAAATTTATGTTACGATACGTTTTATTAGAATGCAAACAACCCTTTGGCTCATTACTTTTTTCTTCATAGATGATGATTCACATGGTTCATGTGATCCCCATCCACTTCCATAATCATATCTGCTCAGTGCAAAATTTTTGCAAACAAAAATAAAATTGGCAAAAAAATAAATAATTTTTATTAAATTCATTATTTGGGATATTTCCGAAAATAATTATTTAAATAACTTATTGTTTGTTGTTGGCCTAGTCGAGTAAATGCCTGAATTTTATTGGCACTAATGTAATCATCAGTACCTTTCAGATGAATCATGTTTCAAAAGCATTCAAACTCATACACTTCAATAAAAATCAACAAATACGATATGAGAATATATATATATATATATATATATATATATATATATATATATATATATATATATATATATATATATATATATATATATATATATATATAACAACAAAATAACGTTATAAGTATATAGTCCGTGCTATTGTATTTGGCAGAAACATGGACGATACAGGCGTCAGATTAAAAAAGATAAAATTCGTTTGAAATGTCGATTTTCCCACGAATATCGGGGATTCCATATACTGACCGCGTTTCGAATGAAGCAGTGCTGAAACGCATGAATGTCGGACGCGAAATAATAAGAAATAAATTAAAAACGGAGAACATTTTTTTTAGATCACATAATGCGAAATGGAAAATGCAGAAAATCCCAAACCAATTTACAATCTAAAATTCAAAGAAGACTCCCGATAGTTAGAATGGACAGGACACCAAGACGATAGAAGTCTTCTAAGGGCAGCCAAAAACCAGACAACTCTCTATAATTGAATACGAAAAAAATAATATTTAAAAATATTTGTTAGTTTATAATAATTGTATGATCGCTAATATCCGAATACAATTTGGGAAGTAAAGAGAAAGAACAACATCAAAAGTTTTTTTGTTAATCTTTCCAAAGCCAATTATAGACATATTATGGCATGTAATAAAATTTTTGGTAAAATAATCAACAGCATAGTCCAGTCAAATACCAAGACCATTTTATATTCTTAGAGTAAAATTTTAATTCCAATATAAATGCAAATAACAATCTAGTTAATCGATATATTACGAATCCAAAATATCATTTGGATATTTTTTTGACTTCCCAGGATGCTTAGTTGAGAAAATCTTGATTAAATTAAAAAAAAAATACTTCTTACTTTAGATATACACAGACAACAGTATTGTGTAGGTTTGGAATCATCAACCGCGACACTATCTATTACCCTACCGATGTTTCCTTATTGAAATTACTATTTCGACATAAGAAGCAAAAAAAATGTGAGTATTGGTCGATTTCTATACTTTCATAAGATGAAAATTGTTAGATTTACATACAATATTTTTTTTTTGCTCTTGGACATTGCGCATGGCTTTTCTTGCCACCGACCATATCATTCGACACCAGAACGTTTTCGTAAAATATTGATGTACGCTTCACAGTTGCGCTGCAGCCTTCGGTAGTTATGCAGATCTTATAAAGATTTACTATTTCTGCAGCAAATGCCTTCTTGATTTCGTATCATTTTTGATCTTGGACTACATAGTTTCGTGGCATTGAATATTGATGAATGATTAATCAATCAGAAAACAATTATTGCAAAGTTGCTAAAAGTTTGATACAGAAGAGGACTGTGATTTTCTAAATCTTATCGGAGTAACTGATTACCGAAAATATTTCCAGTTTTTATGAACTATTTTAACTCATTGATTTCCGGTGTCGAGTGTGAATGAACTTCTAAATTATCCAATGTAGCATTAACTGACGAACCCATTTGGGATACGGAAAATGGATATTGATTGCACTGGGCGGCATTCGAAACGAAAGCAGCCATGTTTGCTATAGCAAAATCAGTTGAAATTGATATCATCTCTCTTTTTACCAACGTTTATTATTTACTGTAGTTTTTTTATTTTGCCAGTGGTAATGAATTTAAAATATATATAAATTATTTTTAGACTTTTATCAAACCTCTTTGGAACTGCTAATTTAACTTAATATTTTCTTTCAATTGCAGTATAATTTCTTAATTCCGAAAGGATCAAAACTTCTCTATTCTTTTCGACAATTTCATCTACATACCACTACTCCTGCTATTCTGAAAAAATCCAAAAAATTTGATGCAAAAACTTTATTGAAATACAAACATGAGACTTTTTCAATGAAACTGAAGATATGGCCAGTAGTCAGGAACTCTTGTAAAGTATAACAACTACGAATAGTTTAATTGTATACGTGTATAAAATAGTTTAACGTAAAATAAATTTTCTAGCTGCCTGTTACTAAAACTTTTACTATTAATATAATGGTTTTAAAGGGGGGTAAACCTACGCACTAAGTTTTTCTTTATTCTTGAAAAGAAACAATAAATATTTGTTTGCAAATTAAGTATTAGACTTGGGATATAGTTTTTCTTTTAATATATGAAAGTGATAATACATTATACGATATATTAACTTTCCAGAGTCCATACTGGACATGAATCTTTTTCACACCTTCAGACAGTTTCTTAGTAACACATTAACAATAATATTCAAAAGTGAAAGTACGTGCGAGTGAAACTATTAGCAAAATACTTCTGATGTGATTAATTTTGTGTGAAGCGAGAACAAACTTTATTTCAATGTTGTTTCATATTGTTTTAAACTTTGTTTTGGTTGCAGTTGTTGTAAAATGAAGAGGGCAAAGGGAAAACTACAAATATAAATTAAAAATAACTTTTCTGTAAAAGAAGACTGACCATACAAACAACTTTTGTCCTTGTGTGTTAATAATCTAGACTATGTAGACAACCCTACGAAACTTTAATGAAATAAGTAGAAGGGCAAATTCCATAACCTCATAACTTGCTAAATATAGCATTGAGAGTGTTCAAAATTATCTTGGGTTACTACTTGTATGGATTCACGTTTCGTAAACGGTTACGAAATGGCCCAAGACCTTTTCCATATTGCTTTTTAATAACTCCAAACGCTCCTGCGAAGTTGTCACATGATTGTGTTTGTGGTCGATTGTGAGCAAACACGGCACCCATCATGCGGAAAGCTTTCTCATACACAAGAGATCGTTCAAAATTGAATCCACTCAGCCATGTGATATGCTTATGGCTTCCAATTCTCTCGCACTTTCAAACTCTTATCGTGATTTTTTCCAATTGTTTTGGGTGTAGAGACCTCAACTGGGTGTCCAATTTTTTACCATTGAAATTGATGATAAAGAACTCACATAATATTTATCAAACTCCTGGTTGTAGTCTGATATCAATGACCTCAAACACAAACTAAATGACTCAACGTGTTCAAATACTGGGCCAACTCACCCAGTCTCAAGAGAAATTGAATTGATCGAAGAAAAGGAAATAGTACGTCCCATACAACCTCCCATACAAATTAAAAGAAAATTATATTATGATTGACTAGCTATAATAGTGATGCTGTACAACGTTGGCATAGCAGGGAAATGCTACCTCTCTTCATTTCATTGGCTTCAAAAAAGTATAAAATCAAATAATCTTAACAAAACATAGACAGCTTTGAAAATACTTTATTACAATTCTGAATTCACTAAAATATTATTATATGCGTTATCTCTTTTAAGACCAAAATTACTAAAACTTTAAATTAAATTTTTCATCTTCATAATGAGTCATCCAGTGCGTGTATCCACCAGCAAGTAGACGAAATTGATGTCAAGCATTTTGATCGTGAGTAGGGCGCTTAAGATCCTTTTATTTTCTTTTTTTCCTAATTTACTTGGGTTTTAATTTACATAAAATTTAGTTTAGTTTCTTTTTTACATATGCGTCTTTATTTTTGGAGGAATGAAGATTTCGTATGGAAAAATAAAATCCTGTGTGCTATGAATTTTTGGACTTATTTTGCCAGAGCTGTTTCCACCGCGGTAACGAGGTAGACCTTTATGAATTCCCTTATCAGCTCATTAATATTTAGGGCAGTAACATTGTACAATATTAATATTACACATTAACAGGACTAGCACACCAAGTTCTAGCTACGGTTTATGGGGGAAGGGGTACTTTTTATTTCTAAGTAATTTCTACGGGATAAGTGGTGCTTTCATCATTAATTTTTGGCCGTCCGTAGTCGCAGCTTAAGCCATCTAATACTTTATCTATTCACTGTGTTTTACAGACGCTCTTTTTTTAATATTGTTGTGTGTCGTTGGAGAACAGGTGCAATAAAAGCTTATCCTCTGCCCCTACTGGTCTTTGGAAACTCAATTACCATTTGTATCTGCTTCTAGTACACCTTCTCCTATTTATAGCAGAAAAGTTGAGGACCCATATTGCCTTGTGATTACATATGCAGACCATGTACACCAGTAGTCTTAATGCTCTATCACCTTTTTATTAAAATTTTTTGACCTTTTTATAACAAATTGATTAAAATATTATTAAAGCTCGAGGTCTTATTTAGTGGTTAAACAATTTTATTTGAAATTATCGATATTTCGATACTCATTGAGTATTATCTACAGCAAAATTCTTGCAGATGATAACCAATAAGAATCTTTGGGAAAATTTCTGAATGAGAATCGAAATATTAATAATTTCAAATAAATTTGTTTACTCACTAAATAAGACTTTGAGCTTAAATAATATTTTAATCAACCACGTTTTCCCTTGAAACGAAATTACAAAATTCTTCAGAATTATGGATTGAACTTTTATGGACGCAAAGGCCGAAGACCATGCATATCCATAGAACTTTTTTAATTTCTCTCGATCTATGAATGGCATTGTAAACTTTCATATTCTCATGAAGTATATTTTTAAGCAAAAGAAGGATTAAATTTCACGTAATGTATTGGTTAGACTAAAAGCTAGAATTTGACAATTAAGGTTAATAAATTTTTCAAATTATTTCTTCACTAAGAAGGAAGCCAGCAGAAGCCAAATATTGCACTGGTAGAACAAGAACTAGTAAAATTTGTTTCTTGTATTCTTCATTCAATCAAAAGTATGTTAAATATTTGATATTTTCCAATACCAGCAGTCACTTAATAATTGTAACACAGACAGATGAACACTTATGATGATGGTGTGGCGACCAGAGGAAACTTCTCAATTTTGCTAGTGCTATAACTGGCTACTGACTCTTCCTTAATAATTTCTTAATTTGAAAAAAATATCTTAATTAAGAAATTGAAAACTCGAAATTCAAGCTAGATTTTAACAAATAAGGAGATTTAACTTTTTATGAAATAGTCATTTGCAGTACCTCATGGCTATTCCAGCACTTTTATTTCACTCATTTGGCAATCGTTCATTTCAATAAGTTTTATTATCTTCATATATTTCCTGCTTTTATATTGTTTACAAAAAATAACAGTTAAATTTAGCCGTCTTGTTATTTTCCCTTCATATAACATCTTTTTATTACCATGAATTCGCTCGGCTGATGAGGAAGGACACTCTTACCGAATACGAGAGATGTGAAGACAACACAAGAAAAAGTAGGAACTTGTGTTTTTGTTTGGCACTGGCTGGGCTTAAATAAATAATAATTTTTATTTAAAATTTGCATATTAATTGTAAATTTAATTAAATTAAAGATCCAATAAATAAAAATTAGTGCTAAAAAAATTATCATGAATTCATAAAGATTTGTTTTGAAATCCACTTAGATGAATTATATGTAATAACTTTGCTAAACTACGAAACACTTTGTTGTTTCATTTAACACTAATTATTAATTGCTTGAGAACATTTCACTAATAAGTAAATATTTATTATAATAGCAACAAAGAAAGTTTACTTTCATAAAAACTTTTTATATGCCATTCTCCGTATGTCCTAGAAGCAATAATAAAATAAATAAATCCCCAAAGTAGCAGTTGTCGTTTTCTTTATAAGAGATAATAACTTCAGGCCAATATTTGGAACTAATTAACAAAGAAATAAATTAGATTAAAGTACTGCAGAGGCAAATATATTACCGCTTTACTGTTAAATTGGCATTAAAATCTTTTCTCTTAATCCCTTGTTAGTCTAATTAATTAGATTATTTTAGTGATTACAAATGAAATTTAACGTTCCTTTTTAAAAATCACTATTAGTTTTAAGAAACTTATTAACTGTTTGTAATATTTTTATATAAATCTGGCTTTAGAACAGAGCTCTGTTAACTGCGAAATTGTCATTACTAAAAATATGGTTCTTGTCTGTACTAGTTAAATTTAAATTTATCATCACACACATTATAAAATAGGAGTACTTCAAGCAATATTTTTAGTTATGACAATTTCGCAGTTAACAGAGCTCTGTTAACCAGTTAACAGAAATCCCAAAATGGACTAGGTTCATTTAAAAGTCGAAATATAGGAACTACGACAAAGATAAAAAATTATATATCAGGGAATATGCTCCAGGAATTTCTTGATGAAACTGTGACATGTTAGAGCAGCAATATAGTTCGGTTAAACAATTGTAATTTCTTGAGAACTTTAGTGGTCATATTGGAAAAATGGAGAGGGGCTGGTATTACACACTATATAGAACTAGTGGTCCAGGGAGTGCTTAAATGGAATATATTAGTGTTATATCTGAAATAATCTTGGAAACGCGATTTGAAAATTTTTTTTATTTTTTAATTTCTTCTTTTTAAAAGACTCCCTGGACTACCATTTCTATATAGTGTGTAATACCAGCCTCTCTCTATTTTTCCAATATGACCACTAATGTTCTCAAGAAATTACATTTGTTTAACCGAACTATATTGCTGCTCTAACATGTCACAGTTTCATCAAGAAATTCCTGGAGCATATTTCCTGATATATAGTTTTTTTATCCTTATCGTGGTTCCTATATTTCGCCTTTTAAATGAACCTTATCCATTTTGGGATTTCTGTTAACTGGTTAACAGAGCTCTGTTAACTGCGAAATTTTCATTACTAAAAAATATGTTTTTTTTTCTGTACTAGTTAAATTTAAATTTATCTTCACACACATTACTTCATATATGAATTCAATCACAATGCGCAACAAGTCTTGAAATTTTGCAACGGTTGAAAAATTAAAATGGGGATTAAAGGGAAAATCACTAATCTTTTGTTCAAATGGTTCTTGAATTTTATTACTTGAATTATTGCATTTGTTGTATGATATTTTTGTTTTAAATAGTTTTAGGTGCATATATTGGGAATAAATGCATATTTTTCTTAAATAAAATTTTTAAATGCATGGATTGTAAGCAATGGTTACAATTAAATATTTTATATCTTGAGAACTATTACAGTAAGATTCTTAAATAATTATACTTATGAATATGTGAATAAAGACATATAGTGTGTATTCTAGTAAAAGCATAAATGCTTAAGGGGAGAGGGGCTACTCCACATAATAATATTAATCAGTTATTGTAAATATAAAGAGATACCTTTCAAATTAATGTACATTACTATGGGAATAAATTACGTATTCTTACGAAAGCACGGAGGTTCAAGAGGAGATGACATAGCCCCCCGCCTCCTTCGACTTATAAAAAGTAATTATTAATTATTCCATATCTAGAGAAAGAACTACATGAGTGGGACTATCCAAATTTAATAGACATCTGTATGGCAAAAACTACTTGGAAATGTGCAAGAAATTTTTTATATTTTTTTTAAACCAAAAAAGGTCGTAGTAGTCAATTATTACCCGACCAGCAAATACATACTGATATATACACCTGTACTTATATAAATATTTTATTTAATAATAATGGGGAGAGCGAATCATATTTTTTCTGTACTTCTTCCGGTATTTTATATAAAAGCTATTTTAAAAAAATATAAAAGAAATTTTTCTATCCACACTTATTGAATAGCAAAAAAAATTCTCATCTAAATATGTACACGTATATAATGTATAGATCCCTAATAAGTACAACGAGATCATGGCAAATTTTGTTCTATTGACATTAAATTGTAGAAAATGCATTAAAAAAATAATTTAATTTGTCAAAAAACTTACTCTATAGGGGTAAGTATGTCGTTTGCAATATATTACAAGGGTAATTTACACTGGGCTTAATCGTAGCGGAAATTGCTGTGTATAAGAGTGTGGCGGTAAATGTGCGTGTGTGCATGTAATATCATCCTGCCAAGCACAATTATCCTTGTCACCATTTACCACCTAATTGAAAATATATTCATTAAGGCAGATAATAAATGCTTAATGTTTATGGCGTAATTTAATATTTATTTGTGGTTGACGTTAAATTCAGGCGTGAGCAAATGAAATTTATTGGTTTCGGGTGTTATACTATATATTAAATAAATTAGTTTTTTAATAAATTATACATAACGCGAGTATTTTTTTAAAGCATGACACAATTTTTCACCTAGAAAGAAAATCGAATTATATAGCCGTATTACAATATATTGAAGCTACTAATAAGTTATAGCAATCGCCCAAAGTATGCGTTTAAAATCTTTGAAAAAATTTTTCATTTTTATTAAAAAATGTACAGCTGATTGTACATCTTAAAAAAATTGTCTCAAATCAAGTTGCTTAAAAACTAGATTTTTTTACTTTACAAGCAGTCATATGCCTGACATAATCACTTTTTATTAATTTTGCTTTCCTGGTTTTGAATAACGACCTAGTCTATAAAATCGATTTTTGGAAAAATTTTCCATTTATTTAAAAAACTGTCTGAAATTTTTCTGCGATAATATCTCTCAAAGAAATCAAGCGATTTTTATTGAAGTTAAGAAAATTGGTTTGTGGTATATATTTAAAGAATAAAATAAAAATTGTAAGATATATATATATATATATATATATATATATATATATATATATATATATATATATATATATATATATATATATATATATATATATATATATATATATATAGATAGATAGATATAGATATATATATATATATATATATATATATATATATATATATATATATATATAAGATATATATCATCGTCAGAATAAATACAACAACTGTCCATTGACTTAAAACACTGAGATCTCATAAAAACTGCATTTTCCAAAGTCGGATTGAAATCGGCAACTTCCACTTATTTTTAAACTATTTTTTGTGCGGCCTGGCAGGTGGTGTTGGTGGTGTGCGTGCAACTCCATCAGTGCGGAAGTTAGGAAATAAATTCATATCAAATATTCTGGTCCATTTTATTGCACCATGTAGGTCTTTGTAACTAAGCCTTTTAGGGAAAGTAACAATAAAATTTGCGATTTCATTTATAAACTCTAATAAATTAGAACGAAAGATGTTTTGTTTTTCGCATGGGGGAATTTTAATATTTTTTACGCTGAAGTAAACATGCCCAGCGTTGATTGGTCTACAAAAAACCAAATCTTTAATAAAAATGCATAAGTAATTTATTCTGAACAATAAGCATAACTTTGCTACACTTATTATTGAAATAATTTGTAAAAATAAAAAAAAGTAATTGCTTTTGGTCCATAAACTTTTTTGCAATTGATATGCCCTATTCGACTATAATATAATTGCAAAAATTTTAGAATGTCATAACACCATATTAGTTTTAGAAATCAAATTCTATAGCAGGACTTGTGGTACAGTCTTGGCTTAGTGTAGATGGTCTTTATTTGTATTTTTGTGAGTTTACAATATAGACGACGATAATTTTTTCCCCATTTCGTAAACAGTGATACATATATTTCTGTAATCAGCGAAATGCTTTTAAGGGTATTTGTAGATGCTTAGAAACACTATATCCCTGGCAATGTTAATGTGTGCATTCCATTTTTTCACTTGTCAAAAGGATTATTAAAAATGATATCCATACTTTTGCTTTTTGGCTTCATGCAGGTAGGGATTTTTCGGAATGTTATACTGTTCAGAGGCGAATTTTTGCCTGTTTAATTAAACCTCTAATAGCTTGTTTAAGTTTGCTGATTGTTTTCACCATGGCCTTTGAAATATTCCTCATTATACCATTTTTTCCGTCATTGATTGCCACATCGAACACAACTGGATGTTCTCTTAATAAAGAACATGTTGTTCACAACAAATATCATATTATAGGATAAATTCCCTGATTTGATCACAGCACATTTCATTGTTCTAACAATAACATCGACACCTTATTTCGATACTCCACTGACTCAACAGAGTTGGCTACACTGCTACTGCCATCAGTGAGTCTCGCCGCCCTCTTCAGTAATCGGTCGAGTAGCTTTAAAATAGATTCTGAAGCACCAACCCATATTAGAGAGCAATATTATAGCTTCGGGCTGATATAGTTGGTATAAGTAGTAAGGAAATTAGAAGGAGTGAAGTATCTCCCACACCGTCTTGAAACTCTGATAGTGGACAGTTTCTTTAGCAACACAAAACATATGCTCAATCCATCGGGCTTTACACACTGGATTTTCTTGGTTCTGATTCTTCAATATCTCTATCACCCGTTGTTAGTCATACGCTTATGCGTAGGCATAGAGTCCTGAGTCGTACAAGCATTAAAATCGACCTCATTCGGATGACCCCACTCACAGGTTGCAACACTTTCTGTGTCTGATAATTTAATTTATATTAATTGATTTTCACTGCAGCAAATCCAAATGTGCAGCGCGCACAAAATTAATATTTTATTGTATTTAATTTCTTTTATTCTTCACTGTGATTAAAATAATAACAACAGAAATTAATTAATTTCCCAATATTTTAGCTTCAATATACTTCCAGAGACTAGAAGCTCTTAGACGTGACGTATCATTTAATGTTATGGTCATTTTCTATACGTTTTTGAATCTTAATTGATTAATGTAAGAAAAATCGTAGGGAAATAGAAAATATGAGAGCCTTGAGTAAACAACTGCTGGCTTAGAATGATTGAAGACAAGAAAATAGTCAAGCTGAGAATCATAATTCACTTACTAATTATTTTCAAGTATAATCCATCACGAAAAGTAAAGGGATTTTAGCAACAACTAATTTTTTTGGGACATGTGCAATATTAAGGACCCTTTACTAATTTAATAACTTGCCTAATTTGTCACATCTCAAAAGAAAGTCAAATTTAATAAATAAAGGGAAACCTAATAAGGTTCCAAAAAGCTTGCTATAAATCCTTTAACTATAAATAATGGCTGACATATTTTATAAGCATCTTTTAATCCGCCGTCCGTTTTTCTGTTGCTATTTTAGTAATCGAGTTGGTAGACGTTGTCCCATATCATAATTGAATTTAGACCCAAGAATACAAAAAAAAAAAAAAAAAATATAATATAGCATGAATATTTCCTCCATCATCGATATTCCATTGATGTATTCAGTGTCGGTGTTGCAAAAAGGATGATATAAAAATGTCTAATCATCCAAATGAAGTTGAAAATATTTGTCATACATTCACTACAGCAGTGGATTAAAGCAACCAACTTTCATCCTTTTCTAAATAATTTTATTTTTTAATCCACAGATAAGGAATATTTCAAATAGAAACATTTGTAACGTTGCAAATTTTTATTGGTCCTTATGGTTGCCTTAAAATAAAAGAAATTTTTTTAATTGTTATTTTTAAATTATGCCTATTAAAGAGCTGCATGGACTAGGCCATCCCAGGATTATATTCATCAGGTAATTAATATAAACTGGCTGCTTTTACAATTGTACATTATCTTCGTATTAGAAACATCATAATTTTAGCTAAATAAATATAAACATTAATTATTCCATAGTTAACAAATGTTAGTTTTATACCAATTAAAGTTAGAAAAAAAAAATGTTGCAGGTGTAGTAGTAAGTATGCAGTGAAATGGGGTTTGGCCCAGGATAGCCTTTTGCACTGCGACCATTGCTGATCTATTGTGCTTCCCATGTCCTTAACAGTTTAATACGTTCGCAAATAGGATCAGCTCCTTCAGTGGGAGCATTAGCAGATCCTCTTCACTCAGCGTATATGCATGTAGAGTCCTGTGTCTCCTGTGGCACAATGCCCCACAATTTGTTATCAAGTGTTCCATCGACTCCTCATCTTCACCGCAAAATCTGCAGATGTCCGTGTCAGATAAGCCCATTCTGTATAGGTGGGCTTTGCAGGTGTAATGGCCTGTGAGCGCCCCTACCAGCGTCCGTAGGCTTTTCCTGTCCAGTCTTAGAGCCAGATCCGCCCTCCCAGCGTCAAAGCGTAGGAATTTCTTGGAGTGACATAATCCATTGATGTCATTCCAATGTTGTGCAATCCTGGACGATGTCCATTTCGAAATCTCCCCTTTAAGGAGACTTTTGTTGAAACGCACAGATGTCCGCCATCTCATTCCCGGCATGCCCCTGATGCCCTGGTACCCATATCAGAGTAATCTGATTATGAGTCGCCAGGTCATTGAGCCTGTTTTGACATTCCAGTAATAATCTGGACATGTACGTACAGCCTCTCAAGGCCTTAAGAACCGATTGGCTGTCCGAGAATATCTTAACCCGTATTCCCCTGTGTCCTCTATCGGATAGGATATCCACAGTTTCCAGTATCGCGTAAAGTTCCGCTTGGAAAATTGTCGTATCCTTGCTCAATGTTATAGACCTGTGTGCTCTAGGCCCCACTATTCCCGCCCCAACTCCTTGGAGTGTTTTTGAGCCGTCCGTGTACCACATTTGCGATCCATCTCTTAGCCATCCTGGGTTTGTGCACCATTCTTCTCTTGTGGGGAAGAGGACCCTGTATTTCCTGTCGAAACAGTATACCGGGTCCATATGGTCGCCCGCCTGAGACATATCAAGTATGTCCCCGATTCCCCTGAGGATAGCCAGATGATGCAGGTGTAGCATTGCGAATATTTAAATAAATTAAGTGATAGTAAATGGTTTTATTGGTTTCTCCAAAATTATTATTTTGCTGATGCTAGGGGACTGCATGCTTTCCTTCCAGCTTAAAAACAATATTTGGTTGGCATTTGCACCGATATTATTTCCCTAAATTTTGCATCTAGTAAATAATCCTTCTTCCAATACAAAATATTGTACTTATCAATTAAATGCCTGCTAATGATCCTTTACAAATACAACTATAAAACAAATAAACGTCTTTGGCATCAATATTGTACACAAAAAAATATATTATTTAATATTAAAAGTCCATTTACACATGCATACGTCATAGTCACGGTACTAGTCGTCACGAGTTGTTGCAGTTGTGCTCGCATTTTTATTATTATTAATTGTTTTTTTTTTGCCTTGCATCAGTTTCGTTAATCGGTTGTTGTTCCATTTAAGTAGGTGATTGGTCTGCTGTAGCAGGTTCTGCGATAATGGGGCTGCCATATAACGTTGCCTAGAAACATTGCCCTCTGTGTATATTGAAGTAGTGGTGAGGAACCTGGCTAATCTTTGATTCCTACCTTTTTTCCCAGGGGACTTTTGACGTGATGTTATTCTCTTTTCCAGGTGGACAGGCGGTCAAGGGCCTTCTTGGATAGATTTTTTGGAGGGGGTTGAAGCCACTTAATTTTGAAACTCGAAAAAAATGGTGAAAAATGTTTGTCGTCTGCCAGGGAACGAACTTGGGGTACTTGCCACCACCGTAAATTTAAAGATATAATTATGCAATTTTGACAATCTAATCAGGATTTTCTCATTTTAAGTTGAAAGTCAAAAATGCTCTAAAGGATGCTTTGAAAGAAATAAAAATATCATTCCTTAAGTGCAACAACTTCTTTTTTTCATTGGGTCGTTTATACTGTTTTCTGTTCTGAAAAAAAAACGTAATAAATAAAAAAGTTTTTATCTGAGTACGTATTGCCCTTAATAGTGAACACTTAAATCCTTTTTTTCTTCGCCTTAAATGGGCGGAAACGTGATAAATTGTTATGTGAGTTATTTTAATGCTTATAAAAAAATATTGTATTGGACAAGGGTTTTCCACACTCACAACTATTGAGAGCTATTGTAGAGTCAGTGTGGAACTTCTTATGGTCTTTTAATATAATTTGTATATTATTTATTTATTGTTATTTTAAAATATCGACATGACATGACAAGCTCTGAATTTTTAATTTTTTTTTTTTTTTGACAAACGATAACATATGTATATGAATAAGATGTGTGCTTAATTCACCACTTATCACTTACATATGAAACAAAATTATTGTACTACATATACTTGCATATAGTGAGGGTACACACAACATATCAACAATAGACACTCTTATAAATTAGCTTGTTAACATACTGATAATTAAATACAGTCTTCCTGTTGTATACACCCACACCCACACACACACGCGCTCACATCAACTGTAATGAATGAGAAACCACAAGTTGTTACCATTGTCAAAATTTAATAATATCCATTTTGTTGTTGTTATTATTCCAAATAATATTAATTACAGATTAAAAGGAAATAACACACAATATGAGAGTTGACATTTGACTAATACCAACTTTCAGTCACGCAAGTATACACACTGACATGTATTTTTGTAAATAAAAGAAAAAAACTATTCTGAATACACATGAAGTATGTGTAAGGATTTATATAGACTAATGCATACTCTTAAGGCCCACTTAGCCGAACGTAAATGTAGAAATGTAAATGTAGCCGAATCAGCTGATCGTTTCTGTTATATGAGAATGTATGCAAACGCTTAGCCGACTGGAGGTGTCACGTTGCCGTAACGTCTGAACCTGTTGAAAATAGAATTTCACGTAACCTCGTACGTGACAGATGTAGCCAGTGTTGGTAAATACAAAAGTAAACGAAAATGTGGCACAAAAACCCTTTTTTAGTAATTTTTTGGGTTTTTGATATTTTAAGCTTTTAAACTGTGAATCTTCTTTGAATATAAAAAATATTTTATAAATTTAGTTGTTTGAGTCAATAATTCTTTAATGAAAAGTAAGAAGATATTTTTATAATAGTTTGTGTGCATTTGATGCAAAACTTTTTTATACAGCCAACAATCTAGTGAGTTAGAATGGCAGGTAGATAACATGGCTTCGAAGAAAATAATATTAGAAATAAGAAGATCAGACCCAAAGCGAAACAAAAATATGTAAACAAAATAATTAAAATAAGGATATGATTGTTTGAAGGTCAGACCCAAAGCAAAATAATCAAAATATGTAAACAAAATATACAGAACGAGGGTATAAATAGAAATGTAAATACTTTCGTTCCTCAGCACAGAATATACACAGAATACCCAACTTTGACGTATAAAAAGGTCCCGAATCATATTTTGCATAAACTTTGTATAACGTGCATAAAGATTGTGTGAAGAGATATCTATATAAAAACAAATAGCTTTGCTATCTCTTTTACACAAACTTTATGCACGTTTTCAAAGTTGTCGGGTCTAGGTAGTTTATGTTCCTCAGTTCATAAGTAAATAAGTAAAGTATATACGTTCAACCTATAGCACGATCACAATAAAAAAAAGTATAACAGTTAAAACAAAGGTTGTAATATAAATAATTATGATATAAATAACTTTATGTAAATATAAAAAATAAAGATGTTCAAAATTATATCATACTTTGAATTATTGATGTGTTAACATCTATACGCGCGCCTCTAAGGCAGTAAACTATCAGTTTCAATACATACGCAAGTGTTAGGTGTAAGGTATGTAAGAGTAAATCATCGTTTGTTTGTTCGTTGCTTGGCAGTCGGTATTGAAAGTGATTATTGGACGATTTTCATATAATTTTCCCACGCGATTTTCTCCGGAAATTCATAGCCGATTTTATTAATTTTTGGATTAAAACGCTTGTGCGGGTTTCGACGAAGAGTTTAGGCCAAAAGTTAAGGCGATCCGATATCGGCGAGCGGATATTTAAGTGTTTTATTTCGGAGTAATATTAAAAAAGTGTTTTATGTTGATCTTCGGTTTTGTCTTATGCACAGCAAAGAAAATAGTGACGTGGTTATACGTACATATATAAAAATGAGATAGCAAGACAGCAACGTATGTAGCTTATGTATGTACAAACATAACAATGTATGTATGTACATTTGTCTGTTGCTTTGTTTTTTGTGGGTTTAATATAAAATAAATAAAAAAAGTTAAATTAAATTCAATAAACTGTTCTTTTTCATTAAATACTTTATATTAACTCTACCTCCGGGTTTGTGGGTCTGTGTTCATAGAAATCGAACAGGTACCGTGTAAAAAAAGGTGTTAACACATCGCCCGTGAGTTCGAACACTCGTTGATTTTTATATATAAGTATGTAAATGCATGTATAAAACTTATTTTTTAAACTTTATTGATAGAAATATCTAAGTTATAACAATTTAATACTTAACAAAAATGTTTGGTACCATTCATATAACTTGGGTACTTTTTCTACAAACCCATAAATCATGCAAACACACTAAACTATCATCACTAATTCGAAACACATGACACGGTTTCTAGCGTTCTATAAGCACATCAACATTTACATTTACGATACATTTACGATACATTTACATCTACGATTTCTACGGTCGGCTAAATGGGCCTTTACATTTTGATAAGTCAGAAATCACAACTCGTATCAAAATGGTTGCTGTCGCTGCGACATCACCTCTGAGATTCGTATTTGGTGGTTAGAGATAAACAAAGGCTGACGTGGCACACGCATGAAGTGCAAATTGAAGCAAATATTTTAACATCTTTCCTTCTTTCTTTATTTTGTAATCTTATCATGTCATTTATCAGCAGTCTTGCCACTTTTGGCTTACTTTTTATAAAACTAATAATATGTTCCAATAATTTCTTCTTTGGATAAATTACGACATTTTGCTTTCACAAACTTCCTAGTTTTGGTTTCGTATGGGTGGCAATTTATCAATTTATCTGCTACATTTACTCAATTATAACTGGTAGTTAGTAATACTTATTACGAATGAACGGATAAAAGTCATAGGCGAATCGAAAGTTAAGAGGTCCCCTGACTGTTGCAACAAGAAAATCTTTATGCAAATGCTCATGCCCTTAAGAAGGCACTCCAAAAGAGAACGAAATCATTGTCAAAGCGACATCATCCTAAATGTGAGTTCGCTCATTCAATTTTGAGATTATTATTACTTAAACATGCAGTGCAAACTAAGTGTGGAGTGATTTTTGAAAAAGGCAGATTTTGGTCTCAAAATACTAATCTCTGTCAGTGTATGCTTATGCAAAAAAAATGGATTTGATACCATGAAGCACAAAACATGAAGGATCCCCGAGAAGGCTTTCAGCACTCAGCGAATGAAAAATTGCAAATGTTCACGATGAAGTTGCCACGATTTTTTTTTAGCTTTTTGGTCAATCCGTCAGTGTTGTAATATTAATAGCGGCTTATTTATTTATCTAAAATATTATTTATTTAGAAGAAGGTTTATCGTTTACAAGTATGGATCGTTTAACAACCGAAAAGGGTGTAAACTAATTAAACACCAAAGTGGTGGTTCAAATGTTGCTACTTTTCGAGCACCCTGTAGATTATGGTCGTTATAAACGACCTATTGTGCAAGGACTTGGAGAGATTATAATAGAAGTTTGAAAAGACTGGAAGCATAATATATGTGGTCAGGCATGAGCACTATCGAAATGTGCACACTGCCGAAAATATCGCTTCTGTTTGTGGAAGTGTGGCAGATAATCAGAATTCGTCGGTTACACGGTGTTCTCTGCAATTGGGCCTATATTACGGCTCATTATGCCGTGTATTACATTTAAACTTGCACCCTCATCCATATAAAGTGTAACTCATGGTCGGCTGACTACTCACAACGCCGTTGATATGCTGATTGGATGCTGGAGCAACAGGTTCTCAATGCTGATTTTTGGAACAAAATTTTTTTCAGCGATGAAGCTCATTTCTTACTCGATTATTACGTAGTTAGCGCGTTGACTACAAAGCAATTTATGACTGACAAACCGGGTTCGTATCCTGTTCAAGTCAAAGTCATAAAAAAAATTAACATCATATGATTTTTTTGATCTACTTAGTTGTGGAGTTGTGTTAATTGTTGTTGGACTGTTTATAGTGATGAAGGCATAACACTGGTCACTTTAACAGTAACATCAATTTTCATACTCTGCTAATGTTTACTGTATCAAGCGCGCGCCCTCCTTCGTCGGTATTAGCAAGAACCGTCGGCGAAGTAAAACAATTAATAAAATGGCAATACTAAAAAAAAATAAATGCGTCTACTTAACATCAGAGACGCTACAACTCTGCTATAAAAAAATATATAATAATAATAAATAAATCAACGCGGAATAGCTGAGTTGTAACACAGAAATTAAAACCTCTCTCTCTCTCTCTCTCTGTATTCTAATTTCACCACCTGTCCTTTCTACCCTATCCCTTTCACAAAAAGAAGTAACACCTTAATTTAAGTAGTAGGCATTAATTACCTGAGTGTAACTTCTCTTAAAAAAAAAAAAAAAAAAAAAAAAAAAAAAAAAATCTCGCTATATAGGTTTAGAAAACACACAACTTATGGTGAAAGAGCCATTGCATCTAAAAAAAAGTGACTTCTTGGTGCGCATTAGGGTCTGAAGGTGTCATTGGGCTGTATTTCTTCGAAAACGACACTGAATGAACCTTTTCCGTCTATTCAGAGCGCTATGACCATATGTTAGCAGGATTGAAGATTATATACTGGAAGATATGTGGCCTCAACCCGGTGATGCCATGACCCACGCAATACGACCGACTTTGGCTTTATTCCATGGGAAGTTTCCAAAATGCATAATTTCATGCTTTGGCGACGTCAAATGGCCACCAAAATCTTGCGATCTAACGTTGTTAATTTTTTTGTGTTAGACTTTGTCAAAGTCCATGACAATGTAAATAACTTTCTAATGCTGCAGCATTTTGAAAAATAACACGTGTCAAATTATCACCGAGATATCGGCCGAAATGTGCGAAAAAGTGGCTGAAAACTACCTTAAAAGGATCGGCTGTTGCAACCATTCTAGAGGCGGCAAAGTGGGGCGTTATAATTAAATTATAGTTTATTCAAAGTCTTAGCTTAATATGTGTTTTATATAACTTTACTTTTTAACCAAAAAATGGATAACTCTATATAAGAAAAATAAAAAAACTCAAGTCGATTGTTCGTTGTTTTGTGATTGATAAGCTGACATCTATAAAGTTCTCCTATAATATTTGTTGATTTTTGTTTAAGTATATGAGTTAGAATGCTTTTCAAACATGATTTGACTAAAGAGTACTGGCTGGCGCCAATCAAATGCATTCATATGCTCAGCTAAGCCACCAGCACAAAATAAATTTTTTATTCATTATAAAAACTTATAATCTTAAGCTGTCGATATATTGTAATTTTATTTTGAAATTTAAATAAACTAAAAACACACTAAGTTTTTCAATAGAAGTTATCAACTTAAATATGTTTTACTATTTAACAGCCTCTGTGCCCCTTTATATGGTTTGAAAAATCAGTTCATGTAAATTTTATCCAAATAATTTGTATTTGAATTAATAATAATTTTGAACATGCAGTGATAATTTTAATAAAAATTAAGATTTATGAAAATTTGAATATACAAACACTTATTTCATTATCTAGTTTTATTACTTGCTTATAAATCCTGATACTATTAATAATCTTTTTTGTTTAAAGACATTTCGTAAATAAATTTTAAATGAACAAGTAGGAAATATCTGCATTAACTTTCATGTACAAAACGTTTACATTCTGTATCATTTGAGCATTTGAGGATACCTAATGCTTTCAAAATACAGAGAAGTACTTTTTTTCTCCTCTATCACTTAAACATTGGATGTTTTACCAGATGATCGCAAATGATTCCTGATAATTAAAAAACACCTTGGGAAACTTAGAACCATTTGGTTACATAAGAACTGTCGGTGGGGGCAAGAATAGCAAATGATTCCTGATAATAAGAAACCTTGTTTCGAAGCTTTGAACGATTTGGTTCTGTAAGAAACCAAAATGTGTAAAATATTTTTGTTTTTAAAATATTATTTGTGTATAAGTATACTTTAATGTATTGATTAAGTAGTACATATTTGATAAGTACATCATCCCTGCAATATCTAAATATGGAAGAAGTAAATTGTACTCTTCTGGAGAGCGTAAAAGTGTCTTCTTCTCTAAAATCGCAAGTTTTTACAAATTTCATACCAAGTTCTTCATCCATTTTAATATGGAATTAAGAGTTTCCAGATGACAGTCGTACGCATTGCACTATCAATAAAGTTACTTAAATAAAGAAACGAATTTTGTACATTCTATAGTAGGACATGCCAAGGACTCTGTGTGCAACTTCATTCATTACTAATTTCAGGACTTAGAAAGGAGATAAAAAACAAACCAATTTTTTGGTCTTTGGATGCCCATTTTACTTTCAAGTCCTTCAGTTTCGTGAACTTTACTGAAATGTCTAATGACAATTGAAAAAAATTCATAAAAATTTCTTATATCTACTATATATATGCAATATATCATCGTGGTAACTCTTCCCAGACATGTTACACTTACCAAGTAGAATTCCGATTCCGTGGAGGCATGTTTAAGCTTTAGCTTTTATGGTATCTCATTTGATAATGGCTCATATTTGCAGACCTTATATGCTTTAAAAGTTTTTTACGTTCGCAATTGTTAACTTTGAGGAATTTTTGTGTCATCTTATGCCGTAGATATTAATCTAAGAGTACAACACTTTGAAAGCTTATAGCCTCTTCTATGAATCGCTTTCAGTGTCATGCGAATAAGTTGATTAGTTTAAAGGCTGCCCACCTTTTAACACTTTGTTTGTTTCACGCCATCTTGATGTTCATTTTATAGTTTGTAGTTTGATTCCCAATATGTTTTCAACATTTTGTTCGCTTTCCCTCTTTTTGGTGATCTTTCTCAGTTCACTTGATTCGACATGCGACAAAACTGCATTGTAAATATAAGGCCTGTGGTTGAAATGACTGTACATTTTTCGAACGTTTGTACAAACGCATTAACCTCATTTTAATATTTCAATTATAAAGTAAGTCGATAAAGTAGTTTGACTACGTTCGTAAATGCAGTGGTGTCCTCCGTAGGAAGCAAACTTTCTCCGCTGTAACGATACAAATGAAATTATTCTCTTATTATTATGTGAGTATTGTATATGATCCATATTGAACATATTTGCTGCGCTCTTGCTGTTAAGAATATTTTAATTTACAGTAAATTATTGCATTTACGAACGTATCATTTATCAAATTAATTTTTATTTTCTACTGATTCTTATAGCTCAAGCAAATTTTCTAATACATTTTTCACGAGCGTTTATTTGAAAAAAAGCAATTTTAAACAAAAACTTAATTTACTAAATATTTCAATAATTAGATTGAGTTTACACTTACCAACTTTTGTTGATACATTTTTTCCTTCTTTTCATTACATTATTAAAGTATGTGCAATCATTTTTAATTTAAATTTTTAATAAAAGAAAAAAATATTTTCACTTTCGGTTAATTCAGCTATAAATCATATACACATATGCACTAAAATTTTAAGTGTATCAAATGCACTTTGACATACATACATGCATATATAAACATATACACATGCAAACTCAAATACGAAACACTTGCCTGAGAACATCAAGCGTTTCTGTGGTCTCAACAAGCAGCATTAAGCCCTTTTAATTCTTCAATTGTAAATGCTTCAGACGCGATAGGAGTAGGCGAATGGACAGGACAAATATATGTTTGTTTGTTTATCCTTGCTGACCTTTAAGCCATAAAGTGTTTACCTTTTGCATAGGCATGATGTAAAGATGGTGATCGTGGACTTATTTTCTTATCCAGTTTCAGTCCAATGGGATTTCATTGTTCTTTCATGTAGCATTAATAAATTTAAGTGCTTGTGTAGGTGTGTTCCATTTTCTGGGTAGGTTTGCAATTATTGTAAAGCAGCTTCCAGTTGCTTGTATCCAGAAGTTTTCAATTTCTTTGCCGTATTTAAGTTTCCAGTATTTGAATTATACACTTAAAAGTTCATCAGGGATAATAAACCGAAAACACAGCAAATATTTATAAATATTTCAAGTGCAGTTGATGAAACCATATTTTACTTTATTGAAGAGCTTAAAACTTAAATTAAATTTGCAACCATTTCCAATATTGCAGAAGCTAGAACCTTCTTAATTATATCGAATTTTTAAATGTTTCGGAGGGATATTTAAAACAGAGAACAGAAATAGTCGTGGTTTTTTTTCATAATAACAATCTTGCAACAGATATTTCCCTATTGAATTCAGGTGTACGTAGACTTATGTACATGTATAGCTATGAACATAGCCATTTCAATATAATTTGTGTATATAATGCGCATATGTGTGTATATATTGGAAAAACTTTATACTTTACAAAGGTAAAGCTAAGGTGCTTAGCTTTCCTTTGTTTCCTATTTAAAAGCGTAAATTATAAATAATAGTGCAACATGATACGTTTGCCTTTTCAAAGGTCTTTTATAGGGCTGTATGAAATATCGGCCAAGAAAAAAAGGTCTAAGAATAAAAATTGTGTGCACATATAAAAAAAAAATAATAATAATAATAATAATAAAAACTAAAAAATAAAATAAATAAATAAATAAAATAAATAAATAAATAAAATAGAGTAGTACATATAATGACTCAATTTGATTAAAATATTATTTAAGCTCGAGTTCTTATTTAGTGGTTAAACAATTTTGTTTGAAATTATCGATATTTTGATACTCATTGAGTATCATCTTCAGAATTGAGTATCAAAACAGAATTTTGCTGAAGATGATACTCAATGAGTAAATTGTTTAACCACTAAATAAAACCTGGAGCATAAATAATATTTTAATCAATTTGTTATAAAAAGGTCAAAAAATATAGGAATATTATTAAGATTCAATGTAAAGAACGGAAGTCAATCTCAAGAAACAACATTTTCATTGCTTCGGGAAATCGAATTAATAGTTAATTTTTTTTAACTTACTAGGAGGTCAATTTAAAAAAAATATATAAAAAGGTATATGTGTTATTTCTACAAATGTGTTAAATCTGATTTGAAAATATCTTTTTTCAATAAAAACGAATATTGATTTCCTTAGATCTTCGTGAAAACAAATTATTTTTCTTTTAAATCAATAAGTGATGAAATTTCTTTCACTTGAGGAAAAAGAAATCAAAACTCTTGGTAAATTTGTACGTCATCCAGAAGTAAAGTTTATATTTAATAGAATGTTAAAAAAACAATAATTGTTATTTTTTATCATAATAAAGACAGCTTTCAAATCAGTGAAATGGAACCAAAAATGAGAAGGCCATGTAACAAAAAGCCCATGTTAAGGTAATAGAAAATTATTGCAATTTGCACTATTTCTGCATTCAATTCCTCTGGTGCTTTGAAATAACTTCCACATTTTTGAAATAACTTCCAAATTGATGAAATTGACTAGTAGTAGGTGTATAAGTGAATTCTAGCCTTTCAGCGGAGCTTCCACTAAACCGATTTTCCAGGCGTAATCCTTTCTTGACTAGCTCGTCCGATAGAAGAAAATACTAATTTACTGTACATTTGACAATGCTTTAGCAGATGAAGGGAGTTTTCTTTTGAGTGTACTAATATACGTGAGAGTGTGGGTCAAAAAGTTTCCACCCTCTTATTTGAAAGGACAACTATGTAGGAGGTATCTGTCAGTTGATTCCTTGCAGTAGTATTTGGAGTCGTTCAACAACAATATGGACGAGTTTTTGCTCAATTTTGTAATCGTTAATAAAAAGTAAATCCATTACTGCACACCAATAAAGACATGGCGACTATTTTTTGGGGTGCACGCTATAAACTTTACATTGACTACCTTTAAAAAGGGTAGGAAAATCAATGGCGAATATTATCTCAACTTATTAGGTCGATTTCATAAAGATTAGAAAAAACGGCCGCATTTGGCCAAGGAAAAAGTTCTTTTCCACCAGGACAATCCAAGGGTGCAGTTTCTATGGCAAAATTCCATTAATAAATCTATGAATTGCTCCCTTAATCACCCTACTCTCTCTCCGGACTTGGACCTGCGAGATTTTTTCTTGTTTCCAAGCCTGAAGAAATGGCTTGGCGGAAAAAGATTTGACTTCAACAATGAAATCATCTCACAAGCAAATACTTATTTCGATGACTTCGACAAATCTTATTTTGTTGAAAGGGATAAAGTACATAGAGCTAAATGGAAAAAAAATTTATTAAAAAACCTGTGCTTCATTCAAAATGTCAGTGACTTATTGAAACGTCTTAAGTTTATATTTTTATTGTATATTATTTTAAAATTGCAATTAATAAGTATTAAAAGAATTTTTGTACAGTTAAGTCTAGTTTAACATGAAGTTAACTGATGTTTTCATGATTTTCCAGTATTAGGCACATATTGACTTAAACCACGTGTATAAACTTGGCTTCTTGTTGTTTTCAAGTTAAAACAAGCGGAATAACCCCATAAACCCAATTCGAATCCAATTAATTTAAAGAAATAATTAAATTTTTTCTGTTTTATTACATTCTACACCGAAAGAAAAAACTCGTTCTAAGTTTAAGTGTTTCCTCTTGTTCTCAATATCAATCGTACTTTAAGAGCTTAACTACGTGTAGCCTTAAATCTTTCCTGGAACTCGTAAATCAAATACGGAGAGTCTCAATTGTTTTTTGTGTAAATTGACATAACGCTGTTGATATTTTGAATGCTGTTATAACTGGGGTAGTATTTTATTTATGAGTATGTGATTAATGTATGTATGTGTTCTGAGATCGAGACCATCAAAAAAAGTATAAGCGAATTTAAAAGGAAAAACATTTAAATTCTTAATATTTTTAAGAAAAACCTATTTCATTATTAAAAAAAATATTGGACTACCTGCTGCCACAGCTCGAACTATGAGCTAAAAATATCATTTGAAATTCCTTGTTGCCTTAAGCCTATCCACCCTACTCTTTCTGAAATAAGCTTGCGTAAAATCAAGCCTCTAGTCCATGTCCATAGTTATTGTATTTTTGACACTTATTCAGATTCCCTCGTATTATGATTGTCGCGTCGACATCACATCGAGTCGACAGTAAAAAAAGACAGCAGTTCTGCATTCGTTGTAAGCAATAATTAACTAATATTGACGGCCAATAGTAATAGTATAAGCCATAGTAGTAGTAATATCCTATCAATAATATTCAATAGTTCTCGATGACGATTTCACAATTTCCAATATATTGATGTCGCCTTGATGTGACGTCGACGTCGGCAATCGTAATAAGGGCAACTGATTCTAGTACACTTTCAAGTGTACTTTCCCCTGCATCTATTCGAATGGAATAAATTGTTTATATGAAAATATCACAAAACAATTCTTTTGTATTATTAAGTTTAAGGTTTGTTAGTACAGGAGTATATCAAAAAAGCAACCCTAAGTTATTTCTTTGAAAATAAATTCTACGGTTGTACAGAGGACTTATTGTAAAGAGATAAAGTTTTCATTCGATAAGGAAACTTTTCCTATTGACATTAATTTCTTTCGTTTTTTCTTATATGAATTCACCTTTTCAATAAATTTTGTGATTTTCTACATCAGATGCAAGAAAAAGTTTTTTAAGTTGCTTAAGTCACAAAAACCTAAAAGCAAGAATTTTCCAGCTACAAACACGCAAAAACCATACACATTTTGCATAATGTGCAGAACGTTATCCAAGTGGCCTGCACGATTTTATATTAACCCTTTCGCACCTATTGGGACATATGTATCCCACTGAATATTCATAGAGCCCTAATATTTAAGTTTTTCACTTTAAAAGGTTCGTAGATGTCCCATTCAGTAATTTACAAGTTTAAGTACCGTTATTGAAAACAATTATTGTGTATTATCATAGCACGTGCTGTTCAGTCACAAGCGAAGTGCAGAGGTATCAAGTTGTGTACGTACTTTTTTTATAAAAACGTTAAATCCATTATTGAAAAGTGCAAAAAAGCAGTGAAAAATATTATTGGAGAGATAAGGTGTCTTCTTGTAGTTATATTACAACTTTGGGCAAAGGTATGAATGAGATTTTATTTATTTTTTATTTATTTTCTTTTTACGGGACATATATGTCCCATTCGGCTTTTGCAGTGGGACGTATGTGTCCCAATAGGGCTATAGTGTTATAAAATTAAAAAAATTATTTAGGCTAAAATGGCGAAAAGACTATCCGATGTTGATGTAGCAAGTATTTTAGAAGAGTCAGCTGAAGATGACTTTTCATCTGGAAGCGGAGACGAATACGTACCATCAGACTCCGAAAGTGTTATTGATGAAGAAAATGAAATAAATCATTCAGATTCATCAGATAAAGATATAGTTGGAGAAGAAATGAAAGAAAAAATAGATGAAGTGGCTATATTGTCATATCTACCACAAACTCCTAATTTTGAAGTAAACATATGGTCAACACCGGATGAATCATTTACACCTAGAAAAGTACCTAGCAGCCACCGCGAACCCGCTTTAGGACCAAATTATAAGAGAACTGATACACCTTTACAAATCTTCGAAACAATGTTTCCTCCGAGCCTTATAATACATATTACACAATGAACGAACGATAGAATTAAAATTCTTCAAGCTTCGAACAAAAAATATAAATGTATAAAGCATACAGATGTTGGGGAGATTAAAATAATTTTAGGTTGCATGATTATCATGAGCTATAACCACGTTCCTTCAACTAAGCATTATTGGTCAAAACACCAGTCATTAGGCAATGATGCAATCAAATCCGCTATCGCACGTGATCGCTACTTATTTCTTTCATCTAAGCTGTATTGTGCACACCCAGAAAAACCTGCAGACGCGTCAAAGACATATTATGTGGACTATATTGTCGAATGTTTGAAGGCCCGTTTTCAAAGTGCACGTGAAGATAGCCCATTTCAATCTATAGACGAATCTATGACTAAGTTCAAAGGACGTTCATCACTAAAACAATACATGCCACTGAAACCTACGAAACGGGGAATAAAAATGTGGATGAGATGTGATTCCCTCAGTGGGTATGTATATGATTTTAATATTTACTGTCGTAAGGAAGAGGGACCTACTATTGGCTGTCTTGGAGAACGTGTAGTAATCAACCTAGCCAAGACCATCAAGCGCCCAGACGTTACAATTTGCTTTGATCGCTTTTTTACTAGTGTTCATTTACTTGAAACTTTGGATTATGCGGCATTTTATTTATTTATGTATATATTCCTTTTTTATATGTTTTGGACTGATGGGACTTATATATCCCATGTCAAACTCCTGAGGGGACATATATGTCCCACCCCTTAAATCTCCCCCCACGATAGGTACACACACAAAGAAACTATATATTAGTTTAATATGCATATCTAAGCTAAATAAACCCATTATAATAGTTTAAAACCAATTAATCGTCTCCCGTACCGAAAGGGTTAAAGTTATTATCTCCAGCAAATTCCTTTCACACACACACATGAGTGATTTTTTTGCATATATGTATGTACGTTTATATTATTAAAATTTACCAAACCATTTACCACATATTAAGTATGTGAAACTGTGTTATTCATTTATCATTATTATTATTATTTTTATTTATTGTTGATTGTGTGTAAATTACGTGAACTCGTTTTTAATTGCCTCATGAGGCATGACATGAGGCTGTGAAAATAACGTCAAGGGCAAAAGCAAATACAAATGAACTGATAATGTGATAAAGGCCAAAAATGAGACTTATATATATCGAACACAGACACGTTTCCTTTATGTCTGATAAATAATACAATAGCACACGCATACACTCATAGTTACCAATACGAGTATGTTCCTCCAAATGTAAAATCGAATGTAAAAACGTTTATTAACGTTAAAAAAATAGAATATCACAATTTATTTGTATTTGATGTGTTTCCCAAATTTTACACCAAATACTATTGGAAGTAAAAGCAAATGATAATCGTACAATGTTTTTGCAAAATTTGAAGTCTGTTCATGCTTATGCTCCTTTCGTGCAATAGTCATATCTCGAAAACTAAAATGATTTAATTACCAGGCAAATACTATATTTTTTTGAATTTAATTTAATCTATTTATTACAATCAATAGATCTGTAAGGATTTAGGACCAATGCGATCCAAAATACTTAAAGGCAACAGGATAATAAAAAGTAACAATGTCAAAATAAATTTTTTTGCGAGGATAATGAGAAAACCTTATATCATTCAAGGTGTCCCATAAGTAACATAACAGCACAGTGTTTTAATCACATTTTCCTAAATTTAAATTTATATAGAAGCAGCCTATTCCTAATCCTACTAACCCTTACAACAAATGGTCTGGCCATAACCAGAGTCGAGTGAGTTAGCCTTATTATCCGTAATATGAGAGTAGAACTGCCAAACTTAAATCTTTCACACAAGTGTGAAAGCCTGCCATTCCTCATTATTTTATAAAACTGAAATTATAAATAATTTAAAACAACATGTTCATAAATCTTATCCCTGTATCCAAGAAAAAAATTTAAAACGCACAACGCTATAGAAGCAAAGCCATAGACAGTTTAAAATTGTGGTGGAAGTTTTATAAACCAGCGTTACGTGTTAACAGCCGCCCATTATGTTAAAGGCAGTATCGAGACAGAAGTTGGTCCTCTTACACGTGTTCGTGTTTGGGTGAATACGATATAACTTCTGAAATCGATTGCATTGGATCTGACTGTAACAATAAAGTACTTGAACTTGGTTTCGAAGAAGTCATACCACATTCTTAATATGATCCCACAAATATCAATCGTCATTATGATATTGCTCTGATACGTTTAGCACAAGACGTAGAATATAATGATTTTATACGTCCTGTCTGTTTGCCTTTGCCAAGCACAAAGCAGGATATTAATGCAGGAGCTTTACTTACTGTACGTGGATAGGGTAGAACTTAACTGGCGCGTCAATCAAACGTTAAGAAACAGTTGGATGTTTGTGTTCAAAAGTTTAGAACCAGTAACATAAATATTAAAGTCTACTCCATACTATTCCTTTATATTCTCGAAGAATAACCAGAATTTTATATGAAACTCAGTCGAAATTATACCAAAAATACTGTCGCATTTAAATGAAGATATTCCAAAATACAAAAAAGATCATCGTTTTTAACTTACACCAGGTAGTTTACACTTTTCACTAAATCTTCCTTAATATTTTTTTTATACATATAAAAAAATCCAACACATGGTCAAGCTGAAATTTTTTAAAAACCTGAATTGAATTCCGCCAAGTAATCGCAAATAGGCGAACTTACTTCTGCTGTTGCTTGTATAATAGAGAAGTGGCAATAAAAAAGCATCATTAGAATATACACGCATTAGTCCATTAGGACTTTTTATCAAACTGATATATCATAGAAAGCTATGCCAAATATATTTTAGTTTTGAGTGCTTAAGTTTTGGTCCAAATACTTCTTTTAAAGTAATCAAATCCTATAGGCCGTGTTGAAGTTAAATTTAACATATTTGCCTCCATTGCATGACAATGAAATAATATGGAAGGAGCGGCAGGAGAACGACCATGCCATAAGCTTAATAAAATTTTCGAGAGTATTTATATAGGAAAGGAAAGGATGAAATAGTAACTAAACCAAACTAATTTGATTATTTTATAATTTTTATTATATATTTATTATATTATTATATATTGCTTTTTTCGTACGTACTCGTTAACAAGTAAATTAAATACACGCGCAGAGACTTCATTTGATCCAAAAGTATTTTTGCCAAATCTATTAAATTGTTTTTAAAAATTTAAACTTTGAAATTGTGTATTTCATAAGATTCCAAGGGCGTAGCCAGGATATGAAATAGGGTGGTGCCACGAAAATTATGATTTTTTATGATTATGATTTTTTATGATTATTACAATTTCGATCTATTTGAGGAGTAATTTGCGTGGAGCTTCAGTCATTGTGGAGCGCGACCATGTTTTTACTCGCCTTAAAGTGCTAAATGACCGCTCAACAGTTGCAGTAGTGCACGGCTGTGGCAATGAAATTAATAACGCCTTCCTTATATTTGGATAAAATAATCCAGCGTCTTTCAAAGTACTCGCCAGCTCTAAGTCGGCTAATTCGTCTTTACCCATTTTTTTGTTGCCAAGAATTATACCAAAGCTCAATTTCTCCTTCCAAATCATCCAACTCATAAAAATGCTCAAACGTTTCTGTGGCATCTTTAAGCCCTTCAAGCTTCAAAGAAAGCATGTTTGACGGGTGCAAACAATGAATTGCAAACGCTGGCCTATTCTCTTCATGAAATCTTCTGTCCAGTGATGAAATTAAAGAATCTATATAAGGAATGTATATAGATCGCTTCCAGTATTCAGCAGGTGATGAAAACGGGGGATTTGAATGGTGCGTTTGACGAGAGACTATCCTTGGAACAGACATCTCTATTCCAAAATTGGCTGTGTTTTCTTGAATAGAAAAAAGCAATACGTCCACAATATCCTGTGCATTTTTTAATAATTTTATATTGTATGCATGTAAAAAAATTATTATAGAATTAGGTGGGTGCCACGGCCCTCTAGGCCCATACCTAGCTACGCCCATGTAAGATTCCTGTATTAAAAGTAACCGACTTCAAAATAGGGGGAGCTTATTATTTCGTTTGTATTTTTTAAATCTTTTTTCTATTCGTACACGCATAACTTTATCATTTGTGAATCAATTTTCCAAATTGCAGGTTGGTTCCATATTTTTTTTAGTTGCAAAATTTAATTATCACTTAACTCCTTCATTTACTAATGGCAAGTAATTCGTTTGTGTTATTAGATATGGACGATAAGGATATTGGGTTCAGAGTAGGCTCAATTCGCTTCAGAAAAGTGATGAATTTTTAAGAAGTATATTTATGGGTCTCTGCCGGTTTCCTAAATTGCATTTTGAAAGACTTTACATCCGCGTTCCAAGTCTAGTGCACTTGGAGTAATAAATAATCATTAAATACCTTGATATTTAGGTCTGAATATAATTCCTGATGTAGTGCCTTGTTGCAAAAACAAATAAACATACATACACACTCATAACTATCCTTTGTGATACGGATCATATCCGGCAATGAATGGTAAGGAGAATAAGCTTCGTTCTATGGGGAGAGCACCCACTAGCTGGAATTTCATTTGCTGCTTACAACGTAAATATGTGGGGCATCAAACGCGCAACAAAACACTCTTCTATTTAAACATCAAATTAATAAATAATAAGTTAATTTCTTTATGCAACAGGATATGATGCGTAAAATCAGCGAACACTTTGCAAAATGTTGATTTGACTGGGAAAATCAACCGGGGGCGTTCAGTAAACGATAAGTCTGGACAGGTAATTCTACCATCTGTTGGGATAATACGATTGTTATCCGCATATGGTTTTAACGTTTATAATGGGCATTTCGTGATGACCATTTTACACGTTGCCAAGGAGTGGTATTTTTCGTTGTAGTGTAGGAGTTGCTCTATTTTGCATTTCGGGTTTTGTAATAGTTATGGAGCTCGGCCACTCTTCGTGCAATTCTGAGTCTACGTGATTATCACTAGACCAATCGCGTCATCACGATATGTTTTCCACGTTATGAATTATCTGCGCAGTGTAATTGGTGATGTATGTTACGTGGCTTTTGCAACTATCCCATTACGATTAAGGAATCTGCCCAAAGGCAGACTTCATAGTTCACTGACGATTTGTTGGCATATGAACAGCTTAAGCCACAACAAAAAATTTTTAAAGCTCAAAATCTTTAAACGACCAGTGGGGGAGAATCTTCCAAATAACAAATGCCCATATTAAATATCTTTCTAAATTGTAAATGCATAAATGCGAAATAATTGACGAAGCGGTAAAAATACCTCCATGCGTTTGATAGACGGAAGTTACCTTTTTTATTTTTGTTAAAAAAATTTACAATATGTGGGCTTTATGTTTTTATCTGAAAGGAAACGGATATACACATTTTTTCTTAGTATAATAGAGACATATACGACTAGGGTGCTTTAAAGGGTTATTTTTATGTATTTGATATACATATGCACATATATTCATTAAATTTGGTAGAGAGAATATTTATTACTTATCGATAAAAGGTCTGTTATAATGAATTACAAATGGAACTAATTTTCATGACGATGTATGCTTTATGTAAGTTTTCTATGATCACTTTGCTCAAGTTTGAATATCTGAACTGCTGTACCATTAAAACCTTTCCTTTTAACTCAAAGTGGTATTAGTGGCATGAAATAGGCGCCGATAAAATCCATAAAATAAACCCCATAGACGTTAAGTCACATTGCAACAAGCAATTTGGTTGTCGACTAAAAAGGTGCACTTTAAGTTGACTATTGTTGAAGCAACTATGAATTAACTACTAGAAATGATCAAATATTTCCTAAAATGAAGGTGTGTGTGTTTGTTTTCTTCATTAAAGAGCATTCCAAAGTTTTCGTTTGTGTTTCGTTTGTGGCCGTCAATAATACTCAATTATTGTCTACAAAGAGAACTGAAGTGACACTTTTTTAAAGGTAGACTTGATGTAACGACAATGACGAAAATCAGAATAAAGAAAAATAATTAATCCTATTGATTTCATATAAATGATTGATAGACAAGTAAAGTGCTATAATTTTAAACAGTAAGTTATTTAAATAATAATAATAATAATTATTATTATTCTTGAAGATTTGCGTTTTTTCTACATTGAAAAAATTAAATCCAGTTCACTGAATTCTAGAGGAGTGCTTCTTTTATTATATTTTTCATCAATCTTATATTTTATTCGTGCTCAAGAGTCCTTTTTTTAAATTGATTCATTTTTACGAGTTTTTTTAAGTATGGATATATATTTCATAGTCCACTATATTTATATATATATTTTTAATTTTAATTTTCCAAAAGTCGTTTAATTAGTTTCATCACCAAATATTGGTGGCAAATCCCAACATGGCTTCATGGTATGAGAGGCATAATGCGATGAATAATATCGACAAGTCCTTCTGGAATTTTGAATATCTTCGATGATGTATATAGGTCGTTATCGAGTACTTTGGTTATTTTAAAAGGGCCTTTGAATCGCGACTTTAATTTCGGAGATGTACCAGCACTTGAAGGTTTGTTTTCAACATGCAAAAGTTCATCAACTTTTATTTATGACGAGTCAAATGTTCATTATCAAATCGTTGTTTTGCTTTTATGCGTATTGTATTACTGATTTCGGAAACTGATTTTCTGATTTCCATCATCTCAACTTCGGTCAGGCTATAATTTTTATGCAATGTCTGAAAAGTCTTTTTTTGAAGAATATCGCATGGAGGATAAGAATACTGAAAACCATGGGAACTTTAACCAGTCGTTTTCTTTTTCATTGTGTTTATGGACCATTGAATATTCGTTAAATGATCATGCCAGCATTTATCGTACTGGGTAGTACACAAAATCACTGAAAGTAAGTACGATTCGTTTTCTCAGCATGACCATTAGCTCTTAATGTTCTGAGTGCGTTTAGGACATGTTCTATATTATTATGAAGTCAATATCGATGTAAGTGACGTTCCTCTATCCGTAGCTATGGGCGTTGGCACCTCATTGTTCCCAGAGCTGAGGAAAAAAAATATTTTCTCTGGTAGCTTTTAAATAATTTTAAGCTATGTAGTTTAAAAATAATGCAGACTCGTTCAATTTGTTGCATACCTTCATTGATGATATGATATGCCACATGTCATGTTTCGCTCAATAATATGATACAAAACTCTCTCATATCAAGATAAAATTTGTGGCAGTTACTGCATTTTATCATCGTGGGAAACAAATTTTACCTCTCGTTACTTTGATGTCATTGCCTAAAGGATAATTATTTTCAGCCTAATATGCTTAGCAAGTTTATTCGATTGTATTCTTCGGAACTTCTTTTGTCGAATTGCAAGATCAATGTTCTAGCCATATTTTGGGAGAAAATTTAAGCATTTTGTCATTTTTTTGTTTTTAAAAACTATTAATTCATGAGCTTTGAATTAAGGTCTCATTTCCCATTCACCCCTAATGTGAATATTTTTTACTTCGAAATATTTCCTTTTTCCCTAAAGTTGCAATCGTGAAATATTTTCACTTGAAAAAACTTGCATATTTCAAACAAATATGGCATCACCGATTTTATATCCACGGGTTTTCCCCAAATTTTATGTGACCTTTTTCGCAAACATTAAAAAGGAATATAAAAGGAAGCGCAATTTACGTAGTGTTCTTGTTATATTTTAAAATATTTGTTTCTAATTGTTTGATTTAATTTTTAAAAAGCTTTTTTGTTTCTTCTTTATTTGGCCAACAAATCAACCCCGGACAAAGTTTATTTTCAAAAATCCCTAAAACTTCTGCCAACACCTTTATTTGCCGCTCAACACCTTGCTGCAAGCTTCAAAACTGACGGAATCGCTGACGACTTTCTATTTAAAAGCTGCTTTGTTAACTCTGAAATGTTGTTGGAACCTACAAAGAATCTATTTATATACATAGGTTAAGTTAGGTTAGGTTGATTAGAGGGGTGTGAAAGCCCATGTCATACGACATACACTTAAGCCAGTGAAGGCTTGTTGTGCGCTCCCTTTAATTATCAAACACAAACTGCCAGAGTTTTGCGGCAGGATTCGAACCTAGGACCTTCGCACTACGAGTCTAGTACACTACCTACTAGTCTACGAAGGTCAGTTCATGTACATACTTATATACTTCATGTTTTCACTTACATTACTTCCGATAAACACATCGGACTTGATGCTTCTCATCTTTTTATTTTCTCCAATTGGTTTTTTACTGAATAATAACAATTTATTAAGAAAATCACAAAAATTCGCGTAAAAAATTACATCAATTCACAATACAATGTTCGACTTGCCACAAATCTTTATTTTGTTCCCGATGACGAGTTATTGTTCATGGGAATAAAAAAATTATTCCCTATAATTTATTCCCTTGGGATTAATGATAACGGTGATTATTTTAATGTTTTCATCATTTACCGCAAGATGGCGGCAAATTAAAATCTTGACAAATCCTTTCGACACCATTTATATGATTTATCAATTTTAAAATTTTCTATCTGAGTACATACAAAATTTTAGATTCCACTAAGATTTAATTTCACTTTTTTACGTTTCAGCATAAAGAGAATGGTTTCAACAACGAAATTGTGATGATGTTGCGTTATACGGAAAAAAATATATATACAGGCCTGTCACAGAAATCAATTTCGATCGAAAGTGGAATTGATTCCGTATTTTATTATTTTATTTATTCAATCAAGAAAGTTTTAAATTTGTTTTTGTACTATCAGATACAAAAAATGCAAATTCGATCATGAAATTAAAAGTGGTTTCATTCCGAAAAACAATTTCGTTTTTTGTTTTCTGGAGAAGCAAAATACGGAATCAATTCCACTTTCGATCGGAATTGATTTCTGTGACAGGCATGATAATATGGTATTTATGAAAATTTATTTAATTTATAATAAATTTAATTTAAATATAAAACTAAATTTACACTATTACACTACACATTACATACACATTTCATGCCACAAATTGCACGAAAAAGTTTTTATTAAATTACATTATTTTTACATTAAATCTTTAGCAAATTAAAAATTATGGTTATAAAATTTGTGTGAGATCAGCAAGAGCTTCAGGTCTATTTGGCTTGTTGATTGGCTGCTGATGAGTCAATAAATCATTTGATCCGCACTAATAATCCTTTTTGTATAATGGTGGAAATTAAGCGATATATAGCGAAAAAAATAGAGAGCACCGCCAGAAAACTAGAGTAAATAATTTTAATGATGCAATGAAGACATGGTACTCGTTGCAGCAGCAGTTGAGAGCCAACGTATATATTTAATAATGAAGCTTATGACTGATAAGGTAGCAAAACTACCGAAGCAGTTAGTGAAGGCATATCGTCACCGTATTCCATTATAATTGTAATTATCGTCATTAAGAAAGAGCTCCGGCACTTAAGGTAGATGTTCTCATTATTTCAATCGAAAGCCAAATGAGTGTCGAGGAGCAGCACAGTTTCATTTATAAAAATACGATTTTAATAAAAGCATAAAAATTTATACAAGTTAAGCATGAGACCATTGACCGTTGAATCTCTATAGCCGGTAAAATCTGTTGCATATTGAAAAAAAAGTCTAGTCCTTCTGATATATGGGCTTTTTCATCTAAATATAATTGGATTTAAATCTACGGATGGCTTCGTAAACCAGTAGTGGTGCATATATCGCAGATCGATTCCTGAAGAAAACATTTAGCGCTTCTGCAGACAGGCTGATTAGCTTCGCTGCTTGTGTTTGTCAATTAAAAAAAAACTCTAATAAATGTGCGGATAAAATCTCAGGCAACAACCATGTCTAGAATAATTGGATTGCATATTTCTCTATATATCTCGAGGGAATAAATGAATGATAGCAGTTTATAAAGTAAGGACTCCCATCAGAGCCTATGGCTGGTTCACTTTAACGTGCAAAGATTTTTGTTACAACGACGTTGGGTAAATTAATAATTTAAAATAAAAATTTACTAAAACAGAAGACTATTATTTTTAAACACATAATCAAGATTTTCTTTGTATTGAAAGCTCTATTTTTGCTACCTTCAAAAATTCTTTTTCATATAAATCTTTTAAATAATCCTTATAAGTTTGGTACTCCTTGTATTTATTTATAAAACTAATTGATAAACATACGCACAGTTAAAATCTATGCGAACTAATCCACATTGTTGCGAGTTGTTCCAGCTATTTTACTTTCTGGTAACATGCTGGCCCTTTTCCAAAACACAAAAATCATTTTGGCATCAAATTCAATTATAAAGTAAACATTTTAATTCATTTTTTAAATTTGTTTGTACACTGTCACCGCAATATTGTGTGAATATATGAATTTCCAAGGGAAAAAATTTATAGCGAAGACAGAACTTGTGCAAGTTGAATAATTCTAAACTGATGTAATTTAACCTAGACTTAGAGAAAAAAAAAACAGTTCTGGGCTTTTGCATCATCGTAATTATTTACCAAGAGAGATCAGGCTTGTTTTTGTTTTTCAGTAATTAACACTTTTGTGTCTCGCTCATGCAAGTGTTGACCTCGAGTGGAGTTCGCTGATTTTTAGTCCCTCAGCAAAGGTATAGGCAGTTGTGAAGTTGCTAAAGGAGGCACTTATTTATGGAATACCCTGGCAATTTCATGCACTGAAGTTATTTAATAAAAAAATAACTAATGCTCAATTAAGGGCGTATGTGAAACCCTAGATAGATATTTTGACAGGTATAAGATGAATAGCTTCCGCTATATCCAAGATGTAGTAACTTTACAAGATGGCATCGTTACTGCAGGGGACTATGATATGATTTACCTATTTTTAATTGTTTGTTTATGCCTGCGGTTTATTGGCATTACTTTTCAAGTTGGTGACCGATTTAACAGCTGTCAATTGATTTATTCTCAGTTTGGTTTGGCAATTCATCATGAATAGACTCACGCCTGAACAACACCTGCACACAGCTCGTGCCACAATAGATTTATTGAAAGACACGTTTGATGATCGCCTAATTTCACGTTTTGGACCTGTGAATTGGCCTCCAAGATCTTGTGATTTAACACCACTAGACTACTTTCTGTGGGGCTATGTAAAGTCATTGGTCTACGCGGATAATTCACAAACGCTTGACCATTTGAAAGACAATATTCGCCGTGTTATTGCCGATATACGGCCACAAATGTTGGAAAAAGTCATCGGAAATTGGACGTCCAGATTGGACTACATCCTCACATAACACATAACTGTAGTCGACTTGCGTCTTTTTATTTTTCTAACACTTTTATACAATTAATCGGCCTTCGGGAGATAATAAATTCATTTATGAGGTAAAGTGAAAAATAAAATTCTCCAAGGACCATTACTTTTTGATAAATATTTCAATGTGTTTATATGATAAAAGCCATTTTTGCTTACATAATTGCAAATATTTTGGTTCAACGGATTTTCGTTTTCAGTTCTGGTGGAAGTGTAAAATAAATATTTTCTTTAAAATTTTCTTCAACGATTCATTACTTTTAATTCATGTCAAAATATAAGAGTAATAAAAAGTAATGAATTGTTCTTGGTGTATCATAAAATCAATAATTACTTATAGAAAAGATAAATAACAAATGCTTTTAAAAATCAAATTTGAATATTTTGTGAAATATGTGCAAATGGAAAGGAGAAAATTAGATTTAGCGGTGTTATTAAAGTGTTAATAGTTATAACTGTGATCTTCTAGAAAATCTTTAATCAACATATTTTCTATATTGCTGCAAACCTGAAGATAATCTTGGACATCGTAGTCTTTTGTAGTTGAAATAGACCAGATGCGACATGTCCTGCGTAATTCAGTGGTAGACAAGATTGATGCTTGATGGATTTTTGGAGGCAGTTTAAAGCGAATTAATTTTAGAACTCGAGAAGCCATAGTGAACATTTTTTCTGTCCTCTGGCTGGGAATGAATCTGGGGCTCTTAATGGTGTAGCAACCACTTTAACCAATACACCACCACTATACACCTTTATCCATGCTCCAGCCCTTTCATATGGTAATGTTAAACCGACCACGTTTTCTACATACATACATGTGGGCTACCTTCCAATGCTTTATGGAGTGTATTTTACATGCATCTATGTACCAGTCGTGTTACCCATAGAAAAAGGCGAATATGTACATGTAGACATGTAGACATGTGATTTTCATGTATGATTACCTAGACATCGAGTTTCAATGAAATTTTTTTTTTTTTTTTTTTTTTAAATAATCTTTATTTACAATCTATCCTATTATTGAGGATAATAAGCAAATTCGATATAATAATATTTCAAGTTATTGTTGCTCTCCAGTGAAAACAACAACATTCATTCAATACATTTTTCTCAATTATTTTAAAATTTAGATATTATACTAAAATAATCTTACATATCAATAAATATTTTAATAGTATATGTTAAATAAATGGTATGTCAAGTATATGGTATCTCTTCACTCTTCTCACTTCTTCAGTATCATCAAGTAGGGATATCGCTAGTGGGTTGCAGTGGTTACTTAATCTATTGAGATAGTTTCCGCTATAATTCTTTATTTCGTCTTTGACTTTTGGTACGTTTAGGTCATAGTGTATAGTTTGATTTGAAACAAACTTTGGAGCATTAACAATAAGTCTTAATGTTTTATTTTGATAGCGCTGAAGAATTTCAACATTAGAATTACTGGCAGTTCCCCACAATTGAATGCCGTAAGTCCACACTAGTTTAAGTATAGTTTTATATATTATTAATTTTGTTTCAATGCTTACTTGAGACCTTACTTGGGTGTAGAAGCCAATAAAGGCGTTTGGTTTTGATTTTAAGATGCTCGTTTTTTGCCTTTACATGAGTCTTCCATGTGAGCTTTTGTCAATATGAAGGCCAAGATATTTAACGCTGTCTTTTTTTGGAATTTCAATACCGTTAATAAATAATTGTGGACAATCTCCTCTTTGTAAGGTAAACACAACATGTGCAGATTTTTCTGTATTTATTTTAATATTCCATTTAGATAGCCAAACCTCTAACTGGTTGAGTTCGTTTTGAATAAGATTTGAAGCAATTGTTGGACAGGAACTGGAAGCTAAAATTGCAGTATCATCTGCGTAAGTTGCAACTAAAACGTTATCTGTTAAAGGCATGTCAGAAGTAAATATCGTGTAGAGAGTTGGTCCCAGAACACTGCCTTGTGGAACACCTGCTTCAATATCATAGATTTCGGAAAAATCGTCGTTTACTTTAACATGAAAGTTTCGTTCGGTTTAATAAAAATTTCAGCAATAAATAATAAGGTGTTGGTAATAATTTTTTAAGTTTGAAGAGTAAACCAATATGCCAGAATTTGTCAAATGCTTTCTGGATATCCAAGAAGATGCCAGAACAATATTTTTACTTTCCAAAGTAGTTCCAATGAAAGCCACGATACGATGACACTGTTCAGGAGTGCCATGTTTATGCCTGAAGCCAAAATGGTGTTCAGGAATAATATCAAATTTATTTAGGATAGGTAATAATCTACTCATAAATATTCTTTCAAATATTTTGGAAAATGTTACCAACAATCTAATGGGTCTATAAGATGTGACAGTATTTTCCGGCTTATTAGGTTTGTTTACCATTATTATTTGAGCGCATTTCCATTGAGATGGAAAGTGACTAAATCGCAGCATAGAGTTAAAAATCAACGTTAAAAATATAATTGCTTTTTTAGGAAGATATTTAGCGATCTTTCCGTTGATGCCATCATATCCTGGCGTTTTGTTATTATTTAACATGTTAATTTCTACCTGTACTTCAGTTTCAATGAAATAAAAGTAAATTTTCAGAAAATTGGACTGTATTCAGAGAATGCAATATATTTTGTGAAATCTTAGAAAAAAATAGAAACCGGCTGTAAGTCTATTTTAATTAAAGCTTGAGTTTGTGACTCTTAGTGTAAATTCTTTTTATGTGATAGAAAATATTACAAGATGGTAAAATTAATTCAAAATATATAACAAAATTCATGAAAAATACTAAAAAAAAAAATAAAATTGTGTTGGCGAGGTATATACAGATAAAGCAGATATAGAAAACCTTTTATAGTCCACAATTGTATTAGTGGAAATCACTTTTGGTTGCAAAATTTCATTTCAAATTTCGGCAGTTCATAGCGGCCATATTATTAAAGGTACATTTGTCAAATTGGGAGCCTTTTATATAATCTATTTCAGTAAATTACCATAGATGGAAATTGCGTTCAACAATATGTGAAAATGATAAAATTGTTTTATGAAAATGGGTGATCCGTTCAGGTAACGTTCCACTTTGCCCATGTCATGGTTGCCATAATCGTCCTACCAAGAGGACGAATTGGTACGTCAACAAATATTATTGTAAAATTTGGGGTGATACCAATCCACATGATATCCAAGAGAGACTATTTGGCATTGTGGCAGCTAGGCCATTACTCTCAATGGCGAGATCTACAAGTCGATGATTACCAACTTCTTTTAACTTGAATTATATGATATGATACCAACGACATGCAGTTTACACAAAAAGGCACTCGGCACGACATGCCACACATGAGGGCATGGTGATTTCACTTGGAGGTGATGTGAACTCTTAGTTTTTTTCAAACCACAGCGGCCAACCAACCCATTCCATCGGTGAAATTTGTCCTGATTTATGCGACATTTTCATGGAAAATTTAACATTACAGATGCGCGTCAACCAGCGAAGGCGCGGTCGATGTTTGCATTTTGACATCAATAGGCTTTTCAATTGAAATTATTTAATGAAAATTTTGAAACATAAAGCGCTTAATGAAAAGCCTTCTATAAGGTTACTATCTTAGTGAAAGCGTTGTCATAAAATTTTTGTCCACAAACCGCAAACATGATGTTTTCCATTATGGAATTTATTTTACAGTCTACAAAAAATACACACATATATATTTTTAATATTTTGAACGTCAAAAATGAATAATAAAGACTTGCTTCATAAAAAAATCATAGATTTGAAATAATTCTGTCAGGAGTGACTTCGACTTTATCATTATTATTTATTTGTGATTACTAAAATGATGATTTGCTGCCTTTATTGCATAGACAAATTTATATCACTTAGTAAATCGTTAGAAACTTATATAGTATATAATTTGTTTCTTACATATTTGTTTGATCGTTTGAAGTTACAATAACACGACTGTGTTGTTAACAGGATTCCTTAAATAATAAAGAAGTTAAAATAGTTAAAATAGCGTTATAATTACGACTTCTAAGCAGACGTTTATCAGCCTAAAAATATTTTTTAACTGCTTTGAATTTCAAAGTTAAAGTAAAATTTTTTTAATGCTATCAAAATTGAATAAATCAGTTCGATTTCATGATATTTTTTTATTTTCTATTTCAGTGCTTTATTTAGTTCTACTAAAGTTTAAAAAAATGCAAATGTTGTTATTGTTGTTGGCATTATTCATCAATAAAAGAAATTGTGTATTTGCATTTAACCGGAAAAGGAAACGAGCTGCTGAGAGAATTTTTAATGTTGCTATTGATGCATATAAGCTCACACACACACGCGCTCCTTTTTGTTTATAAAATACTATAGTTTATCTCATACATTTGTGTATTGGATTTTAGAATGTGTCACACTACATTTACCTCAGAAGTTTAGATTGCTTTAGTTGTGCATGTTTTAACATGTTTTTGTTTTTGTCAAGGGAAATTGTGATAAAAAAATTCAAAAGTTTTAATGCAAACTTTTTGTATTGTTTTTTACATCAAAGCTTTGGAAGTTTAAAATTTTTTCTTTTAATATCAACAAAGCAATTTTGCGACCACTACAAGTTGGCATTAAAAGTTGATTGCCATAAAATGAAGCAAAAATCAGTTATAGAATTAAAAGGATTTTCAACGCTCGTGTTGACACATTAAATTAAGCTTTTTTATATTAAAATCTAGAATAATAAATTTAAATTACTTTTTACCTTCTTTTTTGAACTTTTTGCTTAATCCTGACAGAAAACTAGCAGAAAAGTAAGAAAATAAGCCATCAGAGCATTAAAATTTTTTCGGTTGTTACATTTTCTGAAATATTTTCTAAATATTCATAAACATATTTCGACAATTTCATATTATTTACCGAACTCGCACTAATTAATCGAGCTCAAGTGGCTTATTAATATCTAAGAAATATGTATTATTAATGTAATATTTCAATGCCCTTTGGGTTTCCCTCTTCAGGGACATCTAGTAAGATTTATGTACAAAGAAAAAATTATAAAATTTATAACTTACAATAAATTAAAATTTGTATAACGATTCAAATGGATGCCTTCGTATACTAGTGTACTAGAATAGTAGTAAGGAGTCGGAGGTTCAATCCCTGCGGTAGAATCTAGATGTTTTCTGCTTTCTGTCTTCTGCACAACTCTGTATCCAACTTTCCATTGTCTACCACGTATGGTTTATCATAAAGGCACTAAATTAAGGACCCAAGCAAGCTTAAGCTTCTTGTTGAAACGAATCTAACAAATTCAAAAACATAAAATCAAAATTTGTCAAAATGAAGAATTGGAAAAAATATTACGTATTACATAAGCTGCATGGCTATAAAACTACATTGTCCTTCTACAAATTTGAGCTTCATTGTCCGTATTCGTTTTGTAATCTTTGATCTGATTGTAAGTTTGTAGTTCCAAGGCATCTTTATTATATATATGTATTTATTGTCGCTTGTAATAATTTTTCATATTTAAAACAGAAAATTCTTTTCTTATACATTTGGGACAATTAAAAAAAAACTATATTAAAAGCATTTATAGATATAAAGTGTGATTTTTTAGCAGCTTTATTGTCGGAAACACTGTTTTTGGCAGCCTAGCAGTTTTCGTGCAACATGTCACTGTTAAACATCTCCAGTTTAGTCTATAATTTAACCAAATGAAAAAAGCTTGCAGATTATTGAATTTTATTGTCAAAATTCATACACGATTAAAAAAGTGGACATGACAGTGACGATGCTCATTTCTGATGGAAATGGATACATGAACAAGCAGAATTGCTTTGGTGTAAAATGCACCCCGAAAAATGCGCTGTTTGCTGTGGATTATGGGCTGGTGACATCATTGGATCGTACTTTTTCAAAGACGATGAGGGGCAGGCATGTTATTGTGAATGGCGAGCGCCATTGTGATGATTATAATTTTTTTGCCCTAAATAGAGGAGCTAGACTTGGAAGACATGTGGTTTGAATAACACGGTGCCACATGCCATACAGCACGCGAAACAATGGTCTAACGGACTATTTTTTGTGGAGATAAGTTAAGGCTCATGTCTATAGGGATAGAGTATGCCAAAATTGAACCATTTGATGCGTAGCACCGGTCAACATGAAACAATCTTTAAACATTGAATTATATAGAACGTTCTATCCACTCAAATAAAGATTTCATACATTTAAATTTAAATTTTATTATGATTTGAAACTTTATGTGATTTTTTTGTAAATCAAGTCCAAAAGCTCTTAAAAAAGCACCCATTCGTGCACATTCGTGCTATTAAAAAATTTAGATAATAAACCCAAATATATCCAACGAAATAAAATTAAGAATAATTTATTTGCAATATAAAAAAATAAGTTTTAAATATTTTTAGCACAAGATTTATTACTAAAATTTATTGGGTTATTCTACCCAATTAAATGATTAAATGTTTATTATTTGTTATGGTTCATATGCCGATATTTCATTGGTCGCTAAACCAAATCGTCAGTGAACTTGAAGCAGTTTGAAAACATTCAAACATATATGATTATTACAAACATATATGATTATTACAAAACAGGACTTAGAATGCTTTTATAAAAACAGGATAACAAACAATTATAATTAATATTTTCTTGTTATTTTTCTTGCGACGTCCTTTGGGTGTTAACGACTTTTCTATTCTATTCTTCTAACTTGGCATTGAAATTTGTTTAAATGTATAATAAATTGTACAAAACACTAACATGCTCTTTATATCATAGAAAACTTCGAATAAATTATTTGAGTCCACTCAATTTAATAAAAGTTTCTTTTTTTCTTAGCTTAAACTCATTTAGCACCATAGGCCTTGTCAAGCAATCCTCGTATGTATATACCACAATGTATGCAGTCAGAAAACTCATTTCCTTTTGCATTTATACATATTTTTGCTGCCATTGTCCCATGTTGCCTCCATTTAATGATCCTTTATTAGGCATTTGGAAAATAATAGGGCAATCATAATGAATCTCAGCTATAAAATATTTTTTGTTTTAAATCTCTACTTTTATTTTCTTTTTCTTTGATAATAATTCCCATTTAACAGACATCTTGTTGCCGCACAAAATGAATTCAAACGACTTTACACACTGTTTCACTTAAATATTTTCCAGTATTTTTTACAATAATACCTACAGCTAGTGACGAATAAAAAAACATATACTATATCATATAGTCCATTAAATTCGTATGAATATGAAGGAACTTAAAATTTAATAAAGGATGTATTTATTTGGTCTGGTTACACATGTCAGCATTAGCATAAGTGTGACTTTCTGCCCAATATCTTGAAAATAAGGGTGCAATAAAATCTTCATGAACTATATTGTTTTCCAAAATGAACTTTGCTTTTCATGAGGGACCCTAAAGCATAATATAACACTTTTAACACTTTATTTTGTAACATAAGAAGATTTGTCAATTTCACTCAAATATCAAACCAAAAATCTACATATTTTGTAAATTTCGTAATATTTTTGGTCAACACAATTGACCGCTATTAAATGTTTTTCGATAAATATTCATAAAATGTCTCATTACAAAAATGCCAACACATGTTGGACCGGGTCATTCAAATAAAAAATCGCAGTCAGGAGTCTCAGCGTGGTAAAAGCTCCAAACTGATCAATTCCTTGATGTTCTGAATAACTGGTTCTATTTGCAACGACCACATGGCAAATTTTGCACAAGGCATTGGATCTGAAGCCTTAGAAAATGCATCAATTGGTGCATAAATTGAAGCTGGTCAATTCGACGTATATTTGCTAATATCATTCAAGAACAATTCCCTAGTTTTTATGGCAAAATTATTTATTTCAAACGAAGTCCACTTTCATTTGTCTGGATGATAAGCCAGCAGGCTAAATTGCCGCATTGGAGCTTCTAGAAATCCAAGGAAATTTTCTAAGAAGCCTTCGCATGCTGAACTTGTCCTTGTATATTCCGCATATGTCAATTTTTGCTTTTATTTACAAATCTCTCAATTGAATGTTTTCTATTGTAAACTTTATATGTAAATAAAAGTTTACAGATGGAAACAAATTAGAAATTTTAGAAACAATTTTTCAATAGCTGCTTTATGGAGTATATTTGATAAAATGTTGGTTTTTTTTCATTCCTTATGATGCTGTACCTTAAACCCAACATTAGAATCCTAAAATCAAAGCATTCCTGCACTAAGTCACAACTTTGCATGTTGCTGTCTTTTGTGAAAAACAATTTTTAAATTCGAGGTGTTTTAGATGTGTCTATTGCAACATTGGTAATTTTTAGGGCTTAAAACACTTTAGCAGATGAAGAAAACCTTTGATATCCAGATATAAACCAAAATTTTTGTTAAAAACAACAATTTCAAAAGGCTTTAAAGAAAATGTTCAATAAAACTACCAAGTTTTTAATAAATTCTTTATAATATAATTTTTATTATAAAAAAAATGTAAACTTGAGTCTTTTTTTATTTGAACCAATACTCATGTAGTACTCGTATTTATGCAGTTTTATTATTTCTGGTTTTAGGAAAATATGTGTTGAGAGAAATGATAGAGGGAATAGTGCTTGTGCTACTTAAACGTCTCCAGCCTGGCGATGACAGGAAAGACCTCCGCAAGAAGTTTGTTCGACTAAAGAACGCATTTTCTTTATAATGTAATAAGTGCAATTTTCTGCTTTATTGACCATTAATGGATGCGACTTTAAAGATTGCATGTGTTAACAAAAACGCAAAAACAGAGATATTCCGCCTTCTATAGAATGCCCAGTGAAATGATTATTTGTTTGATAACAACAAATATTCATGCATGTATTACAAAATTTCACTGAAGTATTTGTATTTTCCTGAGAGTGGTGTCATAGGTTTTCAATGACGGACTACACGTGAACGAAGATATATTACTTGAGCTGCTATTTAGTCGATGCTTTGCTTGCAAATCGGCAACAAAATTATTTATTTTTATATCACTATGGCTTTATTTGGTAACGTTTCAGACGGATACGGTGTTATCAATTAGGAGCCTCTAGTGTGTCTGCAACCTGAATTGTGCTTTCCAAATATTTCTCGGTTTTTCATCACTCGAATTGTTAAGTGGTATTTTTCTTTCAAGTCGCTATTTGTACAATTCTTTTGTTATCCTTTTTTTCGTTTTTGCAGTGGTATATTTTTAGTTGCGGATTTGTTGCACAATTGTGCCAGCAAAATTTTGTTTTATTGTTAATTTATGTGCAGTAGAATAGAAAAAAAACGTGCCTACACAGACATAAGCAAACAAGTTTTCAACACTAAAACATAAAATGCAGGTATTAAAATTTTTGCAAAGTTTTTACAGAATAAAGAGAGCATTAAATATTATAATGCAAAATACGTTTTTGTCCTTTCGAGCATTCCTTTATGAAATGGCAAAGTGAATATTTCCACCAAATTAGCCAGACGAATTGCAATGTTTGCTGCTTTAAATGGGTTTTCAAAATATTTGGCTTTACAAGATTATTTTTAGAAACATCTCTATTCATGTGCCATTACCAAATCTAACGAGGCCATCAAGGGGTTAATTAGTCGTCATAAAAAAGATTTTGTGAACACTCTAAATGATATTATATACATATATTTTGCTGATATACGAGGTGTGTAATATCAAATATGCATGGTGACTTTTTATTTTTTTCAATAATGTCCTTTTCAAAGTAGTTCCTCCTCGCGCAGGCGATTTTATATAACTCTTGCAGCACGTTTGTTATCGTTTTGTGTTCCTTTATCGATGCAGTCTTTTTCTTCTCATTTTGTAAATCTCTGGTTTTAATTAGTCCTTTAACTTTTGGGAACACTGATGGAACAAACTATATGATGGGGAGCTTAAGAAGACTTTCGTTATTTGTATACTTTCGACATTGTTGAAAGAGCTAGTGTTGTTTTTAAATATCAAGCGTAATAGTTGTTAACATTAGATCGTTTCATGCAGGATTCTAGGCATCTTAAATCTAAAGCTTATAATAATACGAATTAGAAAACGTAAAATTTTTAGTTGCTGTTAGTCAAAGTAAAAACCATAAAAAAGATGTAAATTTGTTGCTTAAACTTTGCTCCATAACTTTAAAACATATCTTGGACCAAAATTGTGAATCTATGATTTGCAAGTTTTAACATATTTTTTCCAAACTAATTTAGGCTTGAAATTTAATAATTTCATTAAGTAGAATAATTTTAATAGCAGCTAATCTGATGTTGAAACTTAATAGCCCATGGTATAAGAATGTGATTGCAAAATTAGAAATATATGTTGAATATAATTTTTCACAACCGCTGGCTTAAATAAATTGCATTTCTTATGTAAATGAAAAAAAAAAAAAAAATAATAATAAAATAAAATAAAATACATTATGAAGTAATTTAGGTTTGTTTTTTTTTTTGCAGAAGCCTCCACAACAATCACAAGGCTTATTAATTAATTGAATTTATAACATTTTTTAAGGCAATCTATTTTGAAATTAAAAGAAATATTTCAAATCAAAAAGCTTGGTGACATGCTAAAACAATAAAACAGTGATCAATGGTGATATATAAGAAATAATGTTTAATATCCATCTATCTTTGGGAAACCATATTAACACTCTCATGTTAAAACCTTACCTCAGACTCAAGCCTCCTTTGCCAACTTAATGAAATCAGTCTTTATAATGAAAATACTGCTTACGAATTCATATATGATTGAACAATTAAAAAAACAATACAATTGTATTGATAGAGGAAATACTTCTTCAAGTTTGATTAGGAAAAAATTATAGTTTAAAGTCTCAGAAATTCAAATTAAATTAAATTAAAGCCATAAACTGAACCAGTTACCAACACACATATGTGGGCATTAACCGACATTATTTTAATTTCACTTTATAAATTGTAATAAAAAATTTTTTTTGTGCCAGAAAAAAATTTTAGTGAAAATAATTAATTAAAAAATTGGTAAAATTTGCTTTTACAAAATGCTCGTAGTGTAAGAAAATACATTTTACGTGTTTACAGAGTTGTGCATAAATGGATATTCAAATAATTGATCATCTGTTTTGCAATCGGTGTATAATTAATATCACGTCTCATCTATTAAGTATACGCCACCACTCACACCAATGGAACCGGATATCATGAGCAAAAGTGTAGCATACTTTTACGATGCATATTAAATGAAGCATATGATCAGTATTGTCACAAGAACGAGTTTTTTTAAAACCAAAATTTTTTCAAGGGCATAAACAAATGATTTGTAAGTCAAATTTTTCATATATTGAGATGCTTTAGAGTTTGCGTTTGAATCAATTTAAAAATATTGCCCAACTTTTTTTAGACTATACACTTTTTAAATTTTATTATGAAATAATAATTACTAAAATTATTTGAAAAATAAACAATTTTTTAGCTCCACATGGACTTATACCACTTTCAAAAACAATATATTAAAATAATAAGAAATAAAAACAAAGGCAAATTTAAGTCCATATTTTTATAGACATAAGCTTTACTGAAATGGATTTTTATGTAAAAAGTAATATTTAAAATGAAGACATTTAAATAAAAGTATAACAAAGTTTGTTAAAAGTTTATTTCAGTTACATTTAAAATATAAAAATGAGAATTACCTCGTTAAGATCTTTAAATAAAAAAAATAAATATTTATTTTTAAAATTTATTATTCGGGATGTTCTCCCCCACTAATTGTTAAAAACAATTAGAGTTTTTGCACAATGCATTGTTGTAATATAAATACAATAGACTCACGATAAGTATAATTTTTTGTTGTGTTGTTTGTCTAAAGGCATTCTAACCCTACTATGATTATGTATTTTGATATGATTCATATACAATATTGAATTCCCATATTGTATTTGATTCGTATGGCATAAAAATCACATGTTGAATGTTTTCAAAGTATTTACGCTTCACTGACGACTAATGAAATGGCGGCATATGAAGAGCTAAAGCCACAACAAACAACGCATTTTTTAAAAATAAATATTTTCAACTTAGTTTTCTTTTACGGTTCGCATATTGAAGAATTTATGGCGAATAGGTGGTATATATCGTTATATTTCTCTGTTGTTATGCTCCTTGAAGTTTTTTTTTTAAGTTACAACATATTAGTTTTACTGAGGTTTTGTGGTCTTTCCTTTTTTCCAAATTAAAAAAATTGTTTTAAATGAAGCATTTTCTTCTATACTAATTTTATAAAAAAATTTTGTAAGGTTCATTCCTTTTGAGCTTCATCCAACATATTTTAAGCCAGTTTACAATATCTCCATTCGTATTTTTACTTTCTGTTTGATATTGCTTCATCCAGAGATTTGGTTGAGACAAAATCTTTTTTAATTTTTTCATACAAAATGAAGCTGTTTTTTTCGGCAAGCCTTTATTGCATTATAATTGTCTTTTTCCTTAATGCTGTTGCCACAACTGCAAAATCTCTGAGGTTTGGAAGAAATCAATGATCCGACATTGAAAATTTGTGGTCAATAATATTTGTTTTTAATTATAATTATTAGAAATGGACTTGTGCCACTTTCAAAAGAAATATTTGTGCGATAGCATTGTACAGCAAAATTGTTTTTGTTTATTTTATGCCAAAATAGAACTCCATTGAAATTGTGATTGTAACTATGGAGGCAAGGTGTCTATAGCTCACTAAAATTACTGTTAACTTATTTTTTTTTTCAAAAAGTGGACTTATACCACTTTAAAAAAAGAGCTCATATTGGTTCCTTTGGCTCCTATAAGGATCACAGATCCTTTGAGATTTCGTTAATGTTCGCTTGATTTAAGATGAGTAGCTGATTGGGCTTTCTCATCCAAACTTGAAGCTGGGGCTGCCAACAGACGTGCCTCGTTCGCTAAACGGTAGAAAAACACAATCTGCCTGGCCCACGATGTCGAACGACATCGTCCGCTTGCATAAATACGTTTGAAACAGCAACAAATTTTAAAATGTTGTTTTTGGTTTGAATGTATTTAAGCACGCGAACGATGTCGTTCGACATCGTGGGCCAGGCTGAATAACTAAACTTCCTGTAGTGCACCGGTGTTGGCATGCATTTATATTAATGAGCACGGAATGTATGATTGGTTTTTTTGTGACGCCAGTTGCGAGCCACGTCACTACAAAGATTCCTGTTTGTTGGAATTTTGTGTGAACTCGAGGTAAACCCTTCAAGACTCTCCTCTTATAGCCGCTGAGAGCTGTCCGCGACTGACAAAAATCGGCTATCCGGCATATCTACGGGACGTATCATTATCCGCAACCTATGACGCGTCCTTTAGCATTCAGCTCTGCTTCCAGACAATAAAACATACAATATCATTAAAATAACGTTTTCTATTTTATTATCCGCAGTTCTCTACTTCTAAAATTAAATTTTTATTGTTTTTGAAATTCTGTCTTAGCTGTTGACACTAATTAACACTGAAAAAGTTATTTAGTTATTTTCTTTTAATTTTATCATGTATATTTAATTTTTTTTCGATAGGACCAGTACTCAGGGGATGATCCCTGTTTATACAGTTCAGTATGCGGGAACTAGGAAAATAGGACATGGGAGGGAGGTTAGAGGGAGTAATGCTTGTAGACGTTTGATTTGGACCTCTCCGTTAGGGATCACAGAAAGTACATGTGTAGGGTGCTTCTTCTACATACGAGCCGTTCGACTAAAGAACGAATTGTTTCTATAATACGCAATGCGATTCGCTGTTATATCGACCACAAATGCATGGTCGTGTCGTTCGCAAATAAGAGCGGTTCTCGGGAATATGTTCCCTTACTTCATTAAAATAAATTCCATTGCAACAACGATAAAACAGCGTAATACATCCCACGTAATGATGATGCTCCAGTAAGTCAATACAGTTGGCTACACTACTGTCACTATTGAGCCTTCTCGCCAACTCCTGTATTTGGTGCAATAGCTTTAAAATAAACTTTGAATCACCGGATCATACATGAGAGTTATATTCCATTTTCGGTTGGATTTAGGTATACGACCAATGGTAGGGATATTAGAAGGAGTATAGTACCTCTTAAACCGTCTTTAAAAAAACCGAGGCACTTGAATGATTTTTTAGCGATATGGAAAATATGCTCAATGCATCAAACATTCTATTGAATTTTCTTGCCAAGAACATTAAGAGCTTTTGATTACTCAATACTTATATCACGCATTATTGTAGATGCATCAGCATATATGGTCATACATTTATACGTAAACATACAGCATTGCGTCTTACGAGCCTTAAAATCAAATTGAGAGATTATTTCAAGATTTTTATTAAGCATATAATCCATATATTGCCTCATTGCCCTAATTTCCAACGGACTTGGCCTGAATAGGCATGGCTTATGCTGTTGTCATCTGCGAAGGAGTATATAGTGTTGCAAGTTTTACATAAAAGGTCATTAAGAAAAAATAAGAAACTGGGTAGAAGAGAGAACGGAGCCTTGTGCTATCCTATGTGGTTTCTATAGAATAAATAGCTGCTAGATTAAATGGTTTAGATGTCCTCAATGGAGTTCTTCTATATAGTAAAATGACTAAAGAGCAGCCCGTCATAATCAATGGTGATGAGGAAAAACCTTTGCTTAAAATAATTAAGTGATAATGAACAAAATGAAATGATTTTTAATATGTATAATGAAATGTTTTCGATATAAGCATTAGGCAAGTAATGCAATTGTATCGATCGTTTTTTATTGTGTATCAATGCAGTCGAAAAAAAATTTATAGCAAACCTACATACAATAATAATATCCAATTTTTTGACATCAGACAATATCAATACCATCTGCATTAATAGTTTTACTCCATTGGAATATATAGAAGGACAATATTAGCCAATGTTGGAGCGACTACGACTATTTCGCATAATAACTTACGAATTGCTTAATCATTTTGCATTGAATTGAAAAATAATTCAAGGGTTGGATTTGATTTTCTGAAGATTCCCTAAAATTCTAAAAAAAAAATAAAATAAAAATGCATACAACCACTTTGATTTGACAAATTGACATAAAAAAAATATATACTATATATAATACATAATAATGATTTTACGATTACATTTAAATCATTTTATTTAAGATAAAAGTTAAAAAAATCACTTATGTAATTGTAAACAGAAGAAATATTCACAGGAGCCATGTCTTAAAGCTGCTTGTTAGAAATACAACAATTTGATGAAACAACATTGTCCTGAAAATCAATATGTATTTTGCAATTCTTCGTCATATACATACGTACATAGATAAATAGAAGCTCTTAGCATTGCGGCATTCGACTTCATCTTTCTATATCTCACATACATTTCGCTCATTTCCTTTCATGTTTATACAAATCTGAAGGATGTTTATGTAACTTAATGTTTATTTGGGATAAGATTGACACGATTTTTTTTAGTTTTTTGTTGTTGGTAAGTGTAAATATAAGAAGGTTTTCTACATCTTCCATTGTATGTCTTTCGATTCTGAGTATTTTAATTTTTATTTACTTCTTTTGCTTAAAGTATTTGACACTTTTGATATGTAGATTCCAGCATCATTCTACTCGAATTTACTTTGTGGTGTTCGTTATTTGGTAAGATATTATAAATTGATGTGTGGTTAATATTAGTATTCTAATATACAATTTGTTTAAGATAAGAAGAATTTAATAGATATTAGCATTGATAAGTTTTAATCAACATGATAAATCAATAAAATAGAAATTGAAATTTACACTATCAAATGAAATAACAAAAATAAATGTAAAATATATAAACAAAAATATTATCATTTAATAAAAACATCATATAATAAACAAAAAATATTTCCATCATTCGTGGAAGACGATGTTATTAATGTGACTGCCACAGCTGAATGTGCAGTAATTTCTCCCCTGTGTCATATTTTCCAAAATTTTGTTGATGGCTTTTGGTTTTATCCCACAAATGGAGCGGAAAATATTAACAGTTAAAATGAATAAAAAACACTTGTATATTTCTTTATAAAAATTTTTATTAAATTTAGTTTTTATATTATTTATTAAATTTTATGCAAATTCAAACGTTTTGCTTTTCAAAATTCTAACAGAAGACTGACAAAAATCGTTATTCTGTCTTGATTTTTATACCAGCAAAAAGGTATATATGAATGTGCATTATTACGATTACTTAAATAGGAGAGTATGTACTATTATTGTTGGGTAAGTATATTTCTTGACTTTTCTTAAGAGAGATGCGTAAGTAAGCAAGAGACCGATAATAGCAATATATTTATGCATATATATACATATATACTTATTTATGTATATAAATATGTATATATATAAACATGCAATTAAATTTTAATATCAAATGCAAGCTTCTGCATTCCCATTTATTTTAAATACGCTTTGCTTAGTAACAACGTAAGCAATGGAATATTATCGATCATGTTCAATTATTACTTATGTGCGTACATTGTAAAATGTACTTTTAAAACATAAAAGATAAATTATGAATGCCCATTCATTTATGATCCTTAGCAACAACGGAAACATTAAAGAATGTGTAGGAAGGATTAGTTAGTTACAAACATTTAAATTTGCTTAATATAATAATAAGTATGTAATAATATTTAATACAGTTATGTATATAAGAAACAAAATGTGTATGTTACAATATTGTTCAAATATATACATACTTATGTATGTATATTTGCATATCAACTTTTAAGTACATGTGTTTATAATAATTTATGCAGTTTGAAAGTTGACATACATTTACATATATGTACATATGTATGAATGTCTATATGAATATGTAACTCCCCCATCGTTTGATTGAAGCTCCGGCGAGATCTTTATTTTTAATGATATCTAAGTTCTAGGCAATAATAATGTAAATATCTATGTAGATATATGTATGTATTCATATTCATATAAATATATTTGTACTTAACAGGATTTTAGTGTTTTATACATAAGATCTTCGTTTGTTTGTATTTATTTTTGTCCGTATATTTATGTGTACACATGTCCACATAATATGGTAAATTCATAACATAATAGATTCAGTCTTTCCAGAAGAGAAAAAAATTAGAAAAAGAAATAAAATACTTCAAAATTAAAAAAAAATATTTCATATTTTACATATTTGTTTATGTATTTATGTATGTGGTTACGTATTAGTTATTCTAATAAATATCAATTTTGTCTTGTAAGATCTTCGTTTCTAATTATTTTATTTTAATAGTTTATATTTGGTTTTATATTTTAATTTTTAGTAATTTAAGTGTCTGCTTATATTATACATATTGTATTTATTAATATTAAATTTTAATTTCATTTCATTAAATTTTTCTTTTCAATCTATTCATATTTTTAATTTTAATTTTGACACAAGTACTTATACATACATATATTTATGTATGTTAGTTTATTTTATATATACAAGTTTTGAAAAATAAAAGTTATTCTCGTGTATTTAAATCAATTTGTTGAGTTCTAAGGTTTGAGCTGTTCATTGTTTTGCAAATATTTTTTTCTTTTTAGATGTGATTTGTAGTATTTGTGCCTTGTTTGGGTCACAACGTGATCATTATCCAATTTTTCTACTTTGACCTTTCTAAACCTAGCATGATTTTTACCACCTCTTTCATGTTTTAAATATACTGCACCTGTTTGGACCTCACAATCTTCTCGGTTCCGATTCAATTTAACAATGGATCTTTCTTTTGACTTAACAATTCTTTCCTTTATATTCGAATAGTCTTCTATTGTTATTTTTCCATTATTGAAGTCGATGGGTTTGCATCCGGTTGTAGAATGCACAGAGCTATTGTAAAATATGATTACTTTATGAATTTTCTCCTCTACCGTATCTGTGTCCCTATCCGGATCATGCCGAAGGAGACGAATGTGCTCGTTGATAGTATTGTGCAGACGCTCTACGTCTGCATTTGAAGTATGATTGTTATTCGATGTGAAATGTATTTCAATATTTCTCCCTCGCAAAAACTCCATTAAAGGTAGTGCCTTAAACCCTAGCTCATTATCTGTCACAATTTTTTCAACATCACCTATGAAACTCAAATACTGAATGAGAGCCCTTTTGAATTCAACCCACGACCTATTTGCAATTTTTATTGCTTGTGCGAATTTGGAAAACTTGTCAATAAAGGTAAGAAATAAAGTTTTCTGCAAACTATAGAAAACGTCAACATGTATTACTTGTCTTGGCCTATCAGGGGTTTCCGTAATTCTAAACATCTGTTTGACCGGTTTGCGGTCGTATTTTTCAATATTGCATATGTGGCAATTATTGATAAATTGTTGTATTCTTAATTTTAACTTTGGATGATATATTTTGCACCGAAGCTGTTCGTAATTTTCGGTAATACCGCGATGATTGTTTCTGTGGTGTTCACCCTGTATTTGATCATTAAGATCATTTTCATCCGAAATATCTTCAAGCAATTTTTTACATCTGGCAATTTTCAGTTGACGATTTCCTTGGAAGTATTTTAAGGCGGTTTTCTGAAATAATGCGCATAAATCTTCACCGTTGATAAATATTGCGTTGATTTTTGTAGGGTGTAAATAATTTTTAATTATAGATATTATATCATTCTCTGAGAACTTTTTTGCTATTATTAATTTTCTTACATTGTTAAAAATTTTCGTGTTTGTTACCTCAAGCGAAGTCAAATTGTTATCTTCCTTCATAATGATTTGGTTCCGATATACATTCAGAGGATTATTGGTTTGAAAAATAATGTTGGAAACAGTGCGATCTATTAAATTTACTTGAGGTTGTTCCAAACGAGATAGTGCATCAGCATTTCCATTTTTTACTCCACGTCTATAAATAATATCATAATCAAACTCTTCCAGTTGTAATCTCCATCTGACTAATTTGGAGTTGGGTTCCTTTATGGAAAAGAGCCATTGCAATGGTTGATGATCGGTTCTAATAACAAATTTTCTACCAAACAGATAAGGACGAAAATATTTCACGGCCCAGACCACAGCTAACAATTCCTTCTCTACTATGCTGTAATTGATCTCATGTTCATTGAGCGTTCTACTTGCATAGCAGATTGGATGATTCTCTTGAGAGAGGACAGCACCGAGGGCGAAATTACTCGCGTCCGTTTCCAAAACAAATTGTTTGTGAAAATCTGGGTATACTAAAATCGGGTCATTCATAAGGAGCATCTTTAATGTCCTAAAACTTTCTATATAATCCGTATCATTCGGGTCCATTCTAACATTTTTCTTTAAAAATTTGGTCATATGCTTTGCGATTTTAGAGTAATCTCGAATAAATTTCCTATAATATCCACTGAGTCCTAAAAATTGCTTAATTTGTTTTTGATTCTTTGGTAAAGGGTAATTGGCTACACACTCTACCTTTTTAGGATCCGGTTTTATACCCTCTCTTGTAACGATGTGACCCAAAAACTGTGTTTCTCTTTTTAAAAATTCGCACTTATCTGCCTGAATTTTTAGGTTGGCTTTTGCTAGCTTTTCAAGTACGAGCTTCAGCGAATTTATATGCTCCTGAAGAGATGTAGAGTAGATAATAATATCATCCAAATAGACTAAACAAATTTTGTTTACCAGATCCCCTAAAATATTGTTCATAAGTCTCTGAAATGTGGCAGGTGCTGTCTTGAGTCCAAAGGGCATTCTCAAAAATTCATAATGTCCACCCTCTATTGAAAATGCTGTTTTATGGGTGTCCCTCTCATCGATTTCCACTTGATGGAATCCCTTTGCTAAGTCCAGCGTTGTGAAGTATAGGCACCTGCCTAGTTTATCCAATATTTCTTCAATGTTCGGAATAGGAAAGCGGTCATCAATAGTTTTTTCGTTTAATTTCCTATAGTCCACTACAATTCGCCACTTTTTTAATCCACTAGCATCGTCCTTTTTCGGCACGATCCATATTGGAGCAGAGTAGGGAGAATTTGAATGTCTAATTATCCCACAGTCCAACATTTCCTGTATCTGCCTTCTTACTTCCTCCTTGTGTACATAGGGGTATCTATATGTTTTAGAGTAAACTGGGATCTCATCCTTGGTAATTATTCTATGCTTTATAGCATTTGTGAATGATAAATTTGAGTCCGTTACATAAAATAATTGGTCATAATTCTGTAAAAGGTTTACCAAATTTAGCCTCTCTTCAGAATTCAAATGCTCCATTCGAATTTTCTCGATGTGGGATTGTGCAAATCTACTACTAATAGATAAATTATCCTCAAACAAATGATAATTTTCAGTGGAAACTGGCCATGAATTTTCTTCTGTTAGGTGTATGACTTTCTCACACTCTGTCGTGGTATCTACCTCAATTTTAAAATCATCCAAATTATAAACACCCTCCTCAACAATAGTCTCACCAACTAAATTTTTTTGCTCCCTAATATGAATTAAGCCGCATTCAATATTTGAAATCAATGCTACGGTATGGGTTCGTCTAAGACCTACCAAAGGGAGTACTTTGTCGTTTATCTCCATAATATTATTTTTGTAATCTATAACAGCGTTGTACCTGCGTAAAATATCGTTCCCTAAAATTCCGTCAAAACTATTATGAAACTTACACTCTAACAAAACTATTTTATCTTTCTCATCTCCCAACTCTGGAAACATCGGAACCTGATAAGCTGTGTTACACATTATTGTGTTCTGTAAAGTTTTCAATGCCAACGTTTGAGAATGAATTTTCCATTTCGGGTTACAAATACCAGGGTTGATTATCGAATGCGTAGCTCCGGTATCTATTATAAATTTCAGATTTTTTCCGATCTCTATATACGGTAGTTCCCCGGAGAGGCTGGAAAAGGAAAATTTTGAACGCGTTCATCATGATAAGGGTTTGGGTTTGTATTTGAACAACCCATGTCAGAACTATTTCGTGTACATTGTTCGGTTTTATAAACATGTTGAAACGTATTGACATCCATTGGCTCAGGATGAGTTTGATTGTTTTGTGGGTTCGTAAAACTTGGTCTAATATTTTGGTAATTGTTGTAATTGTAATGACGACGAGCTCTACCATTCTGCTGGTTATCGCCACGTTCATTACGGATATTTGGCCCTGCATTATTATTACGTAAATGTTGCGCACCTGAATTTCTGTTATAATTATTGCTTCTATTTGAATTAAAATGCTGGCCATAATTCGCATTCATATCATAATTTCTATTCATATTAGGCCGTGCTCTATTTCTATTAATTGAGATTCCAAATTTACCGTAAACATTATTGCTATTCCTTGATTCGTAATTAGCATGCCCTGACGTAAACAGTATATCCATTGCATCCTCAATTGTATCGGGATTTCTGCAGGCCAATATGGTCCTCATGGGCTCAGGAATTTTCTGTCTAAATATGCTAAGAGCCGTTTTCATGTTACTTTCCGCCATTCGTTTACTTTCCGAAGTAATTCCCAAATCTGTGCAAGTTTTATTATTCAAACTTCTAAGCCTCTCCTTAATTTCATTATAGAATTCGACCGCATTAGTTTTAAAGACTACTGACCTAAGTTCATCATATAGCTCTTCAATACTATTCTTTTCCCCAAAATTATTCATCAAAATTTCCCTAACGTCTGTCCACGATTGGACATGGAAATTGATTTCTATTGTCTGTTTTGCTCTTCCCTTAAATTTACTTTTAATCACATCTAAAAATAGAAGTTGCGAAGCGTTATCATATTGCATGAGACCAGTGTTAATCCTATCAACGAGAGATATAAACGAATATAATTCATTTTTATCTCCTGAAAACTCGGGCAATGATTGCAAAAATTTAAGTGGTTCAAAACTTACGGACGGCTGAATATTGTCCTGTAGAGACATTTTAAATTTTTTTTTTTTTTTTTTTTTACTTTTTTTCCAGATTATATAATCGCTGGTTTTTTATGTAAAATTTAATCATATATCGACTCAAAAAAAAAAAAAAATCTGTTATTTATATGGACTTCAAAAATTTAATTTGTTTGTCCTTATTAGCTTTTTTTTTCAAATGATTTTTATTAATATATATGCTTATATAGTCTTGTTTATTTAGATTATTTTAGTTATTGTCTTACAAAAATTTTAATAAACCTTACATACATATTTATTTGTATTTTAACAGTGTATGTATATGTGAATATGAACTTTAGAATTTATTTATGTACATATTTACTATTGAAAATGCGTATTATGATGGCGGAAAGAAATGATTATTTACTAATTTTTGTTAAGACTGTACACATTTCTATAGGAAACAATAATTTTTTATTTTAGTGTGAAACAAAATGGTGCTTTTCCGTTATTGTAGGTGTGAGTGTATTTCATTTGCTGTAATTATTTCGTTCCAATTCACATATACATATGTACATACATACATTAATACTTAAAAAGTTTTGTAATACATATAAGGGTTATAATACTAAAAAAAATTTGTATATATGTATGTATACTTATATGTTAAAATGATCCGCCAATCGATTTCCTTGGAATATCCCACATGTGTTTGTTTCTTCAAAAATGGACCCTCTTCTAGGCTTTTAATACTGTTCACCGTTTCCTTTTTTTTTTTCAAATATGTATATACGAGTAGTTGTCTCTGTTTTTTTTTTTTATTTAAGTTTGTATTATTTTTTTTTTTTTTTGTTTTATTTTTTTTTTTTTTTTTTAGGAATTTCAACCACATTTATTTTTATAAGTCATGTAAATTTATGTTGCTTTTATATCAAGTGTTTAATGAATTTTTTTTTTCATTTGTGTTATTTAATTTAAGAAAATAATAGTAAAGTTTAAAAATTCATTCGTAAACTATTAAGTCTTGCACGGGTTACTTTTAATGAAATGTTTTTATATTAATTTTTAATGTCTCTGTAAAACAATTTTTACTTAAGTAAATGTCGTTTTCTTAGCTTTAATTAGTGTTATTCATATTTCACTTGTTCAATAACTTTTGCTGGGAATATGTATATTTATTTTATTTATTCCTTTTTTTTATATGTAATTTTTTCTTTGGAGCCCGCTGGGACATTAAAATGTCCAGTATCGATTTCCGCTGAAACTTTTTAGAAAGGATACCCGGGCAATCCTACCGACTGCGCCAGTTAAAATGAATAAAAAACACTTGTATATTTCTTTATAAAAATTTTTATTAAATTTAGTTTTTATATTATTTATTAAATTTTATGCAAATTCAAACGTTTTGCTTTTCAAAATTCTAACAGAAGACTGACAAAAATCGTTATTCTGTCTTGATTTTTATACCAGCAAAAAGGTATATATGAATGTGCATTATTACGATTACTTAAATAGGAGAGTATGTACTATTATTGTTGGGTAAGTATATTTCTTGACTTTTCTTAAGAGAGATGCGTAAGTAAGCAAGAGACCGATAATAGCAATATATTTATGCATATATATACATATATACTTATTTATGTATATAAATATGTATATATATAAACATGCAATTAAATTTTAATATCAAATGCAAGCTTCTGCATTCCCATTTATTTTAAATACGCTTTGCTTAGTAACAACGTAAGCAATGGAATATTATCGATCATGTTCAATTATTACTTATGTGCGTACATTGTAAAATGTACTTTTAAAACATAAAAGATAAATTATGAATGCCCATTCATTTATGATCCTTAGCAACAACGGAAACATTAAAGAATGTGTAGGAAGGATTAGTTAGTTACAAACATTTAAATTTGCTTAATATAATAATAAGTATGTAATAATATTTAATACAGTTATGTATATAAGAAACAAAATGTGTATGTTACAATATTGTTCAAATATATACATACTTATGTATGTATATTTGCATATCAACTTTTAAGTACATGTGTTTATAATAATTTATGCAGTTTGAAAGTTGACATACATTTACATATATGTACATATGTATGAATGTCTATATGAATATGTAACTATTAACCTCAAGTATGTGGACAGTGTCTGGATTATTCTTACAGTATCGAGCTTTAACGGATCTCTACTAGAAAAAGTCCAATAGGGTCAAACCATTGTTCCGAGGCCGCCAATACGAGTAATAACAGAATTATTAAAGTTACTGCCCACCAGATCTGTTGTACGATAAGCTGGGTGATATAGTGTGGCATTCACCCTTTTGAAATCAAAGACTATATCATATCTTCCAATTTAGGCAATAAAAAGTGTATAGTATATAAGTGTAGCAATAGACATGGTCGTTACACCGAAATCCACACCAACCTGTCACTCTCTGGAAATGCAATGGTCTCTGGACAATAACGGAAGTAGTCTTTTTTCTTAGTTTCTAGATGTGTAATTTTTTCTTTGTTTACATAACCGCCGTGATGAAAATACGCCTCATCTGAAAAAATGGTTTTCGAGAAAATTCGATGTACGGTTGGAGTTTCTGTAGGGGCCCAAACTGAGAAGCCGTAGTGAAGTGGATGATCATTTGCCTTCAATCGCTAAGTCACTTGGACCTTGTAATAATTCGATATCCTTGTGAAAAATTCTCATCGTTTTATTTTGTCGGTAAACAACTTTTATATAAGTTTTGTGTTTCAAGCGAACATGAATTTGAAGGACAAATAAGAGTCATCTAGGAAGGACTTTCACTATACAAAAAAACTAATAAAACTAAGTTGAAATTATGAACAAATTGAACATTACTATTCAAATTGAGTCATCACAAATAAAATATCTAATTTCACAAACACAGGATGTACTATTAGAATTTTTTTTTATTTTTTAAAAGAAGATTATATTATGCAAACAAATATATAAATTACTTATTTTAGAAATGTAATATTTGGGATAGTAAAAGCATAATATTACTCAAGGATTTATGTTAACAATATAAAATTGAGTTTATTCAAATACAAAACTAATTTACTTAAATAAAATTAAGGTTTAGACTACTTTGAGGATGTTTCGAGTTTCACAATGTAGTAGACTTTTTAAGGAAAGTAAAGCAAGCGACAAGAAATGTAAGGATATTTTTAAAATATTTAATCCTTAAATCTTCTGATACAAAAAAGCAGGTGGATAATAAATTATATCCAAGTTTATAATAAATTGCCCCGTATGTATTTAGTTTGCAGCAGAGTAGTGCTTTTCTGAAAGGGTTACTCCACAATAAGCTTTAGGTTCAGGAAAAATAAATGATCAAATAACTTGAATTTTTCAATGTTGTTTGTTCTTTTAAAATATTAAAAAGGGTTGGATTCAAAGTGAAGAGCTTATTCTTAACTATTGAATTTAAGTTCCAGATATTAGACTTACATACATGAAATTTGACATTTTCTTATACAGGGTGGTGCAACCAAAACGCAAAATGTTAATTGTAAATAAAACAAAAAGTTTTCAGAAAATTATCTCAATATGTGAAAATATCAGCCAAATACTTGCGTCGACTTCGGTGGCACACTTTTATCCGATGGCGCTTATTTTCAATGACTCTGAGACATAATTGAGGTTCAATGTCGTTAATGTTCCGAATTAACTCATCTTTTAGTTCTTGAATTATTTTTGTCACATTTTTTCTTTTAAATATTCCCAAAGAAAGAAGTCCAACTGTGTCAAATCACATGATCGTGGTGGCCAATTAACATCGCCACGACGTGAGATAACACGTTAAGGTGTGACTCAGCATTAACATCGTGCATCGTAGTGGTTGGAGCGCCATTTATATTGTTGGCTTTGATGTAGAGACAGGATAGTTTTGAGAATGAAATAAACTTCTTGTATTTTTATTGTTCTTCAAAAAGTTTTCCTAATTTTTCAAATCCCTTTTTCAGCCCCTTCTTTATTAAAATCTTTTATTTTTGAACTTTATAAAAAATTTTCAACGGTAACGCTGATTTTCATATACATCCGTTTCCTAATTTTTTCTCTTTTTTTATATATGAACGAAAGATGCAAAATGTTTTCTAGTCTCTCAAACATGGAAAGAAACAGAAAAATTTTAAATGTAGATTCTAGTAGTATAAATTTTTTTTGTAGAGCAGAAATCACTCTTGAAATCATGTAGAATATACGTTATAGATTTTTGTACGAAGCGTAGGTGTCCTTATTATTAATTTTTGATATTTGAAAAGCTAAATTTTTTTGTATATTGTCATATTGCAATCATAGCAATATGAGATGTAGACAAAAATTTTATGAAAATGCAGCCACTTAAATAATAAGTAACCTCAAAGAATCATCTGCTTTTTGGGAAAAATTTTCTCAATAATTATTAGAGATTCATTCAAAGACTAGATTTTTATTTTGTTAAAAATATGCATATATTTGAGCACTCTCATGATCAGTTTGAAGCTACCGCTAATATTTACAGTGACAGCTGCCAGCGCCATGAAACTTCAGAGGAGTTGTTCCCCAGAAAGTTTTAGCAAACAATAGAATTACTTGCATTGACATTGGCAGCACCTCACAACTTGAGATAGGTCAGGAGAGTGACCACTGAGCGGGCCTGTATGCAGGCCTAAGGAAGTTGGTCTTTGTACCAAGGAAGCAAACGTGGTTTGGAGGCGGAAATATCTCTCGAAGGGTTGAGGTGGGGTTTTACTCGGTATACCCGTCTGGTTGAGCTCGACATATCACGATGACTTACGGGTCACTGTGAATGCAGTAATGCATTACCCCAGCTCACGTGTAAAAAATTGCATTGATATCAGAGATGGAATATGTTTTTTTGAATTTGGGACGATTTTCCGTCATCCCACGTCAAATTTGGTTTGTAAACAGACCGGTTTCGGCTTTGTGCCATCTTAAGTGTTCTCTTGAATACTCAAGAGAATATTCAAGAGAACACTGAAGATGGCACAAAGCCGAAACCGGTCTGTTTACAAACCAAATTTGACGTGGGATGACGGAAAATCGTCCCAAATTCAAACAAACCCCGTCGGAAGAAAAACACAAAAATCAATGGAATATGTTTTTTTTTTGTTATCGATAAGCTATAAAAAATATTTGTTGCATTGTAAATAGAATAAAATGAATAGATTATAATAGTGCGAGTCGTTTAGCAGATGATAAGTTTATAACATCCTTTCAAAAGTATGTTAATTGTGCCATGATTTACATTTGAAAATTCTTACTCAGAACCCTCCTTACATATTCCAGACCTTTAAATTAAAAAACTTTGCTTTTTAAATTATATAAATAAAAACATAAGAAATTCTAATATCTTTGAATATTTTAGGTTACGTTAGGTTAGGTTGATTGGAGGGGTGTGATAGATAGCCCATGTCATACGACATACACTTAAGCCAGTGAAGGCTTGTTGTGCGCTCCCTTTAATTATCAAACACAAACTGCCAGAGTTCTGCGGCATGATTCGAACCTGGGACCTTCGCACTACGGGTCTAGTACACTACCTACTAGCCAGTTGAATATTTTAAATAAGAAATGTTTTTGTACAAACGTAAAGAAAGTATTTCTCACTTATTTAAAACAAAAGTATTACAAGAAATAAATCGTATTTTTTGGGCGACACTTAATATCAATCAATATCTGTGCAGTAGTTTCAGTGGCTATAATTCCCAGGAGCAATCATATAGATAAGAAATGTATTTAACTTGCAATTGGAAATAGAAAACATTGAATGTGTATGCAATGCATATTGTGCATATTTTGCATATACGAAAGAAAAATTACTTTTAGAATATCAAGTGACTTAGTGAACTGCCACGATAATTACAATGGTATAAGTCTTTCCATCTCTGACTGCTTTTGTAAAAATTTACATGTATTTGATTGCTATGTTCTAGGAAACTGTAGTATATATCCTAGACTTTGTTAGTCGTACAAAGGAGATTTGCAAAGGCCAAAGTATTCTTGGAAGAAAATCTTTAAATTTTTAATCCAGTTCAGACTAAAAATTTGGTTAAAATTAGTTTTTTTAAATGCAAACAGTGCCTGAAGCGCTATATTGATCACATTATTTACCAGTTGTTAAATTTTTCAGTTAAAAAATTCATCTCTTGCGCTTGTCTGTCATTCTAACTTGATTAACATAAATAACAAGAGAAAAAGAGGAGCGGAAAAGTCAAGATAGACCATTTCTCATCTGAAGAAAATGTGAGAATTTAATATTTTTGTATCAAATGTTTCCTTTACTGAACCAGTTTGTGAGAAAATTTTCGTTATTTCACAAACTATTTATTAATACCCTGGAAAGACTGCTAAACACCAAGCGATAAATTTGCATTAATGCTGCACAACCTCCACTGACAGAGGAACTTTGCAAATTATCTAATGTTTCTTTTATATATTAGAATTACAAAAAGTTATGTTACATATGTAAGTAATTCTTCTATATACTAACATTTTTCCTTGCATTTATTATTAATTATTAATAGTTATTGATCTTTTACAATTTTTACTTGTTTTCTTCTAAATATTTCAAATTTAGGTTTCTAACGATTTATTATAAACCCACATACAAAATATTTCTTAACCAAGCGAAACATCAATTAGTGGTGCGAAATTCTTTTTCTAAGGTGTTTAAAATATTCAAATTAAAAATGCTACATCTATTACTTTTCAAATTGTATGAACTTCTGACACATATTTCGGTTCGGCCTGACTACTCTGATCCAAAAAGTACATTTCTAAACACGATTAAGCAATAAAATACCTATAACTTTGTAATACGTTGTCAGTGATTGTTTTAAAATTGAATTATTCTCTTCTTAAGTACGTAAATTATTTCTAGCATTAGTAATTAGTTTCTTTATTCAGTATTAATGTGTTCTCGAATCTTGGATGATAATTTTATGTATCATGGAAATTGCAAAACTAATGCCTCAGTTTGGGTAAAAATATTTCTATATACTTTTTTTATCACGTTCAAGTCCTACTAATTTAGCTTTGAGTTCATTTTTTGTAGTTCCAACCTTCAGAGAATTGGCTATAATTTCTGGGTCAATTTTATCTCAGTTTATTTCGTATACTATATTCGATATCTCAACCTTGTCTTTATTATCTTCAAATTTTCAAAATAAAATACTTAAAGTATTATGGGATTTATGACCAATTCTGTAATTTTCAATGTCATATAGTTTCGTATTTGTAAATTTATCTGCGATTTCTGTTATATGGTTTATATGTGTTTATTTTTTTATTATTTGCTCTTAAACTTATGTCCTTTAATCGATTGATAATTTAGTCTAAACAGAAAAGAAACACTTAATTCTTGAATTAATTATGACTTTTTATTAATACTTTTTTTCTATCATATTTTTAGCTGCATTGTTCATCATATTCTCAGGATTAAGTAGGATAATAATTAATAGCTTATTCTGATGATATTGACTCATGTTATTAATCTGTTAGTATATTATTGTCTTTTTCTATTGTTAAAATATCTCTATAAGGAAGATTTAATTTCACTCCTTTTCATTGGCAGATTTCATGTCTTGTTGAAAACTACTAAATGCTCTTGAAGTAGGAGGTCTGTTCGGTAAAAAGGTGAATTTTAATCTTTCTCCAAAAATATTAATTTATTCATCAGACTTCATGTCTTGTTGAAAACTACTAAATGCTCTCGAAAGTTGAATTTTAATTCTTCTCAAAAAATATTAAAAAATATTCATAAATTTCTATTTTGCCCCCCTTGTTTCCCTTAGATATAACACACTTGTGCCGTAATTTTTATCCAATTCTCGAATCAGTTTTGATATTCACATTTTGGTATGGTCTCAAGTTCTCTCTGCGTTTCGGTTTTTATTTCCTCAATTGTCGCAAAACGCCGTCCTTTCGTGGGTCTCTTCAATTTTGAGAACACGAAAAAGTCGCAGGGGGCCAAATCTGGTAAACACGGTGGCTGAAGCATGCTTAGGGTATCCTTTAATAAAATTACAAACAAGCAATGACAAGTGAGCGGTGGCATTATCGTGATGCAAAAGCCATGAATTGTTTTTCCACAATTTCGGACGTTTTCTCGCAAGCGGCGAATAACCGTTCAATTATGTGGTAAGAACTCATGATGAACAGACCTCGTATTATTAGTTGCAACTTCAGAATTAATACAAAATAGACCATGAGCATGTTTAAGAATAATTTTTGCATCGATAACCCAAGTAATTCTATCGTAACAATAAACCCACACCAAGTCCTTTCTTCTCAACACAGTATATTGTTGTTATATTGAAAACTTCGATTATTCTCTTGTCAAAAATATGACAAGAAAAAATTATGATTTTCATAGTGCTATTGGCATTGATTAATTGCAATTATGATGTCTTCTTACGCTGACACTCAATGCTGTGGTGAAAATGAATAATAAAAATAGATACGAAATGAATTTTAATATAAATAAAAAAACAACGGCTTGAGAAAGTTATTATTTTATTATAGTAAATGCTCTTAAATATTTAATAATAATTACTACAATTTAGGACATAAATATTTGCTCCTCTGTTTTGTTATATATAAAATTAGGAAAGAAAATTCTTACTAACATAATTTAAAATGTTCCCGGAAATTCTAGTATAAGATTTCTAGTACATAAGACACAGAAAATAATAGAGATGACATTTTATAATTGAGTCAATTCACAAAATAATAATGAATTCATAAGAAAAATTAAAGTATTATTTACTAATAAAACTAGTATAAGGATATATAGTACAGGTATAAGTATAAGAAGAACTTCGAAAGAGGTCAATGGGATTCCAAGTTGTGATCAGAAAGTAGTTAAAATTTGGAACTTTTTCATCGGTTTTAAAATAAAAAATATAAAAAAACATGCAATAAATGTTGTTCCATTTTTTAAAATTTTTTTTACTACATGTGAAATCACGCCCAAATTGTTGTGAAATATTTAAAATGATAATTGTTATACGGTATGTTTTACAGTGGGCTAATCACATGCTTATCTAAAATTATACGATTACACAAAACCTCAAATATTATGAAGAGGGAAGGCCCTATACTCCTGAAAGGAACAATGGGAACTTATATATTTAACATTGCCCCGTATATGAATGTCATCCTTGTTACACATTTATTTTTTGCTCACATAAACTTATTTATAATTGATGTTTTTGTTGACTGGATTTGGACCAAAAATTGGCAATATTGTTTCATCATTACATGTTTAACAGTCAACACTTTTTTGCACCTCAGCATATAAAATAGCAAACGTCATCAAGTTAGTTTGAAATTAAAAGTTTTTGTGAAATAGAGCGTCCAAAGTTGTAATGAAAAAGCAAATATTTTGATGCAGAAAAAAATTTAAATTTATCATATCGCATTATTCTGATGAACAAATTCTGTTTTTTATTACATTTTTCTGTATTTTTAGCAATTTTTCAATTTATTAAGAAGTACAAATTCTCTTTTTAAGAAGTACAAATTCTTTTTTAAGAAAATTGTCTTATGTTTGATAAGAACTAACATTTTTTCTTCTAGAAATAGAAATCTTGAAAGTATTAAAAAAAATTTGCAAATATTCACAATATGATTTTTTCTGTTTGAAAGTGTTACATAGTTTTAATTAAAGAACTAAGAAAATCCTTTTTTATAATTCTTAAGTTGTAGGTAATTTGTAATTAATTCAGTTAAGATTTGCTGAACTGAACTTCCTATAAAGTCAAAGAAATGCACTAATGAAGACCTTGGAAGCAATGAAAATGTCAGTCCTTAAGATTAAATTGCATTTATTTTTTATTGGGCATATAAATTTAAATGTCTAATACAGATTTATATTAAAAAATAATAACCAAAATTTCCAATCTAAATCCATATTAAAATGATGTCTAGTCTACTGCCATTTTTCATATGAGTTGGAGTCTTCAAGATGTCTACATGGAAGAAACCCTCTCATCGAGATTCCCCTTTGGATGTTTGCAAAGTAAACCATTAGCGTTTAGGTCCTCTTCAGATTAAGAAATGGTATTTGTATTATCTTAATATAAATAAATCTTCTGGACCGAATGGAACCCAAACACTGGTCTTAAAACAGTGTGGTTTGACGTTAGCTGGTCCATTAGCCAACTTTTTCAGTACTTTGTACCACGCTGGTGAATTTCCAGTGTGCTGGTGGGATGCTAATATAACTCGAATCCCTAAAAAAATAGAGACTAATAACTAATAAGTATGGATAACTTCCATCTTGAGAGGTATTTAGAATTCAACAGTTTACTAAATGACCGCGAGTATGGTTTCCTTAGGGGCATATTTACTGATGGTCTATTTGCACTCCTTTCATTCTATTCACCATTGTGGCGAAAGTAAGGTCATAATAGCTCTAGATATCTCCAAGACGGTTGACAGGGTCTGGCATGGGACACTTTTATATCGAGCATCCTCAGGGATCGAACTATAGGAGTTGTTATAGATGGGATCTCATCAAACTGGGTCAAGACAAATTCAGGGGTACCACAAGTTCCCTCCGTTCTCTGTGGTACCTTATTTCTTATTTTTGTTAATGACCTATTAGGTAAAACGTCCAAACCTATCGACTCCTTTGCAGACGACAGCAGCATAAGTAATTCTTTCTCATTTGACCATAGGCCAAGTCCGTTGAAGGTTAGAGATATGAAGCAAAATATGGACAATACACTTAATCTAGATCTTGTAATAATCTCTGAATGAGGTCATACAGTTCGAGTCGATTTTAATGCTCGTAAAACACAGTGCTGCATGCATACGCACAAACGTATAACCGTACACGCTGTTCCATCTGACTCAATGGAGCATGGAGAATGTGAATGAGAAAAAAAAATAATAATAATAATAACAATAATAATAAAATTCAACCATTACTAAACGAAAGCTCAGTTTATATGGTTGTGTTAATTATTTAATGTTCATCTCTTTGGTATTTAGCCGGGAATAGATATAATGTTCTAAAGTTTTTTTGGGCCTTGGGATTACTGTAAGAATATGGATCTGAGGCAAAGGATCAACAATGTCAAGTTCACTCCAGCAAAATTGAGTCAAAGTAAATTCAATTTTTGCTGTTCTGTGATTGTGCTTTATAATGTGATACGCGTACCAGATTCCCATTTTATGTTATTCGTCTCGATCTTATTAACTTGCCATTATTAAAAGCCCGTAGAGGAATGTTGAAAGTTAGTGTTCTGTTGAAACTTTTTATTGATGGTCAGTATATGATCCGAATTTCTTCAAACCAGGATAAACATAAGACACTATAATTTTCTTAATATTAAATACTATTCCTCGAGGCGTTGCACAGCATTAATAGCTATTTTAATTCGCCCTTTCCTTATATTGATTTTAATATAAGTTTGGATATTGTAAAAAATAATGTTATTATACATATAAATGCTGTATAATTCATATTTTTAATAATTATATTAATATAAGTGGTACATTAATTTTTATTAGTTCTATTTCATGTTTTTTATTTATTTATTTGCTTATGGAAAATAATCCTTACAGACATTTAAATTAACAAATACATATGTATGTTCACAAAAAATATATATTGCATAAAACTGAACAAAAATTAAATAATAATTTACAAAATTTACAATATACAATAAGTTACGAGTTGAAATGTATTAATAGATTATTTTTTATAGCAGTAGGGCATGCGGAATAATCAATGAATTTATAAAATTTATTGAAATCGTTACACATCTTTTTCAGTTGATCCGCATTAGCATTGTTAGTTCTAACAAATATAACCCAACTGACCTTCGTAGACTAGTAGGTAGTGTACTAGACTCGTAGTGCGAAGGTCCCAGGTTCGAATCCTGCGCAGAACTCTGGCAGTTGTGTCTGATAATTAAAGGGAGTGCACAACAAGCCTTCGCTGGCTTAATTGTATGTCGAATGACAAAGGCTATCACACCCCTTCAATCAACCTAACATAACCTGACAAATATAACCGATAAAGGAATTAAATGACATAAAGGGCGTTGTGGAACGTTAAAATTTAGATTGTTGTTTAAAAAATCCAGAGCATACATTGCCCTTAATTATATTAAGAATAAACGAGATGTTCAGCACGATTCTAAGGATTTTAAGGAATGGTAGTTTAATTAGAAAGGCAGTAAATCAAAAACTGTTTTTGCACTGATCAATAGCATCATATTACCGATCCATCTTTGAGCACAGGCTTTACGAGCGAGGTATAGAGAATTTCCGTATTGTATAGATCATTAAACTCTTTAGCTCAAATAAACTCTTGGCTTTGTTGGCCATCATATTTATATGATGCATAAAATTGAGTTTTGAATCCAACAAAATTCCAAGGTCCATGATATTATCAACAAACTCTAGCTGATATTTTTAACAAAATAACAAGCAGCTATAGGACAATTGCGAACAAAGCGCATATATTTGCATTTATTTAAGTTGATTTCCTTGAGATTTATTTTGCACTGCATGTAAAACGATTTTAAGTCATTTTGTAGTAGTTGTTGCTCAGATTTTTGACGATAACAGAGAAAAACTTTTATATCATCAGCGTACATCTAAACTTTGGATGAAAGATAAACATCATGTAAATCGTTGATTAATAATGTAAAAATAAGTGGACCAAGGTGACTTCCCTGAGGAACTCCAGAAAGAACATCAACACATCTGGCAGAGGCATTATTAGAACAAACGATTTGTTTTCTATTGGCTAGATATGAATAAATCCATTTAGTACTTATATCCCTAAAACCCAGTAAATGTGGTATAGTTATGAAAAGTTTATGATTAACTTTATCAAAAGCTTTACTGGAGTCAGTATATATTACATCAGTTTGTTTTTGTTGCAGAAATCCACGATAAGTAACAGTCGTAAGATGAAGGATATTTGCAGTTGTGAAATATCCTTTTTGAATCACATGTTGATAAAGGGAAATTGTTCTTATTGATATGCATGAATCTATTACTTAATATGGGTTGAAATAAATAACTACATAAATTAATTAATTATTTAATTAAAAAGACTTTAATTCGTTCACATGCCTCCACTCCTGAATTTGTAATAATTTCGCTGATGCCAATGTACTTCTTTCTTCACTTTCCCCTATATATTAAGAAATAATCAGAATTATATTAAAACAATAAGGACGAGTTTAGTAAAAGTAATCGTATTTAATAAAAAACTTGCTTATTTAAATACATAAATTTGATTAGATAGATCTTTTTAAAGTATTTTTTTTTTTCAAAATTTACATGAATATATTTTTCCTTTAATTTTATTTATTTTACCATATAAAGAAAAAAAACAACTATTCTTATTTCAAAATTTTTATTTAGATCAGGTAGTGTTATCGTTTCGGTTATCGGTTATCGTTTCATTGATAATGGTTGTTTTATGCTGCAACCTCCGGTGATGCTAAAGGAACACCTTCCAATTTAGTGCAGTTTATTTCGTAAAGATTCATTACAAAAATTTGCTTATCGGCACATATAAGAAGCATCACTTCGAAAAAAAAAAATTATCAAAAAAAGAAACAGGCACTTGCTAAAATTGTTGGGAATGGCTCGAGTCCTTGCTACTTCCATATTAGTTTCCAAACATTTTCATGACTGGTTTTTGGAATCACTTTTTTGTTCAATCTTATATCCATGAATCATATGAGTCATATTACAGTATTTTAAAGTATTTTGAGGGTTAAGTTCTTTAAAGCATGTGCTAAAGTTAATTTCTATGTGGTGGAAACATTTTATGTTTCTTCTGTGTCAAATTATGACCCTAATGACAGAATAAAATTTCGTGTATGTGTGCGTAGATGCCAGATGTTACGTTGCCTATTGGCAATTTGTTGATTTTTATTTTAAATTTGACGATGCTTGTGTGCCAAGAATGACTCAAATAAATTCACAATTATTATGTCATTGTATCTAAAGCATATTGAACCAAATACAAAGCAATTTTGCCTTGTTTCTTCTTAATAAGACTAGACTAATGTATATACTTGTATGATAAGTATACAAGCATTAATGAAGCAAATTTATTTTGATAGACGTTTTGTAAAATCGTATGTTTTCTTGTAAGGCTTCAATATTTGCAAGGTTTGATTGAATAAAAAAAATAATATAAATTTGTGTTTTCAATCTCTTTACTTTATTTTAAACTGATTTCTAAACCAGAACCATAATCACCACATTTGAGGTACAGGTATTTTTTCTATCTTCTATATTTTTAGAACAATTTTATTGTAAAATTATATAAAGCTCTTTTAAGGAATATCTAGAGGAGTTCAAAATAATAATTGTAGCAAAATTTACTTCTCAAAAAAGGATATTCTCACCGAGATAGAGCCTAATGAAAAAATTCTGCAGTTTAATTTATTTTCTATTAAAAAAGGGACATGTGAGGCTGACATGAACCTAAAGTGATAATAACAAAATAATCGTACATGGCTTATAAGCTACGCCTGCTTTGTTTTTAGAAAAGGATACATGCCTATACCCCAGCTGCTATTAAATATAATAATGTAAAAAAATAATGTAAAATAATGATGCCATGTTTAGGCCACTCTGGGTAATTTTTTTATCCTTAGTAGCTTGGCTTATTTTATATCATAATTTTGCTAAAGAGGACATATGAAAGGGGCCCATGTCCTGGCTTCGATTTCAAAAAAAAAAAAAAAAAAATTACAAACATATTTCGGCTTTGGAACAAATTTTTGTTATTCTTTATTATTTAATTTATATTAATTTATACTGTAATGAAAAAAGGATATATGGAATGTACCTATATCCTTGCTGCGATCTTAGAAAAATATTTTAGACTAATCAAATTTATATATTTTGTGACCTCTGACAGATTTTCGTTTCTTTTGTATTGCCTGGTTTATCTTAAATCATTATTTTTCTAAAAAGGATATCTGCGTAGTATCCATAGTATTTTCTTTAACTTGCTAATGCAAAGTTCAGTAAGAATTTTTGCTTTTTTTTAATTAATTTCTTCTTCTATTTTTACCATTTCGGATGTATTTTCACTTTTGAATTGAGAACATCCTTTGACTTGTATTTTAAATTAATAAAACATTTATGGGCTATTAATTTGTCTACACAATATTAAATTAGGAAAAGAGTTTTCCTGAAGATCTAGTCACAAATATAATATAATATAATAGAAATAAAAAACAAACTTTAACGATTAAAGTCTGCCTCCAATGTTTAGCTTCCGCTCATACTATTAAATTGACTATAGTTTTGTCAGTTGTAAAACTGTTTTCCTACCTTTTACTTTCCCATATTGTCATTTTTAAGCCTTAATTGTTTTATGTATTTTATACGTATATGTTTGGCAAAGAAATTTTCAATTACGACTCTTGCCTCTTGCCTCTTACTTCTTGCCTCTGCTTTTGTGTGGTACAAGCACCATTTTATAACACTTGTTATTTATCTATGTTTAATCAAAATGTACATATTTATTCATGTGCTTGCGTGCGTTTTTTCAGCTAGTTTTAGAGTTGTTGTTGTAGTGTATGATAAAGTGTGTAAAAGTTTAAATGTCAATTAAATACTACAATATCTTATATACTTTCCTGACACTAATATCCATTCATTTATCTAAAAGCTGAAAACAATGAATGATATTATGGCCAAAGGATAAATGTAGTGATTGTGATACAAAGAATAAATGTGTTGAAAAAAAGCAAAACACAAACAATTTATAAAGAACGATTATTGTGAGTTAAAAGAGAAAAACGATATTAAATTTTTATTGAATTGAAACACTGCGGAAATGAAATAAATTGTGTGAGTTGACATGAATCCGTATCAAAAAGGGTAACTTTTACTACATTCAGTTTAACAATTTATCATTTTGTCTTCAGTAAAAACTAAATAATGAAAGCTTTATTTATCCAAAAATTAATTCTCATTTTTTATTCTGGCCTCAACTAATCTCAATTCTGCCAAGCAATTTTGTCATTTTCATAGTGGCTGACAGCAACTTAAATAATTTTTTTTTTTAACTTAAACTCTACTAAGTTAGATGGAAGGTGCGAGTGATTCTAATTTTGATCAGTCTCAAACTCTGTTTCCTATGCAACAGCCGTTTGTATGCCTTGATATCCACTCAATAAGGTTGTTGTGCAAGTTAATCATGACTTGTATATCTCACGGATGCATTCATGGAAAGTGATTAAATTTTTTTTTGCTAAATAAATGTTTTCTATACAGCAAAGAAAATTATTAACAAAGTTTTTCATGAACAATACATTCGATATTTACGCTCTTTATTTGCGATTGGACCAGTAGTACTCGGGTGATGACCTTTATTTATGCCATGAATTATGCTGGAACTAAAAAAAATAAGTTATGAGGGGGAAGACAGAAGGAAAAGAGTTTGTGGAGATTCACTATGAACCTCTCCAAACTAATTATCTGTGTAATACGTAGTGCGATTCATTGGTACATCGACAACAAGGGGATGTGCTCCTAATGAAGAAAATGTTGTTCGCAAAAATAAAAGTGGCTCTCGGGAATATATTCCCTAATTTTATTAGAGAAAATTCTATTATAGACACCATAAAACAATGAAAAACATCCCACGTTACATCGATATTCCATTGAGTCAATAGAGTTGCCTACACTACTCTCACCAATGAGTTTCTGCGCCCTCTCCAGTACTTGGTCGAATAGCTTCAAAGTAGACTTTGAAACACCGGCCCATACATGGGAGTTGTATTCCATTTTCGGTCGGATGTAGGTGATATAAATTGTAAGGATATCAGAAGGAGCGAAGTATCACTTACACCATCTTAAAAAGCCAAGGCACTTGAATGATTCTTTAGCGACTTGAAAAATGTGCTTAATCACACCTCCAGACCATATTGCGCATTCAAAAGTCACTTTTTCCAGATGAAATGGCTTTTGCACAATCATTTCTGGGTGCTGCGAGCACCATATGCGACAATTTCTCACCGATATCAGTATATCTATGGCGTTGTAAGTGTTCAGCGGACCTTATATGTTGGATGGAGGTGCATATCCTTTATGAGCCGTAAGATAGACCTAATTATAGAGAATGTTATGGAATAAACGAAATCGGATTATCCGCCATAATTCCACAAGCAGAAGCGAAATTGTTGGCAAGTGCCCAACTTTCTATGGTGCTCATGCCTGACCATATCTGCTAGGCTTCCAGTCTCTTCAAACTTCTTTTATATTCTTGCCAAGTCCTTGCATAGTATGTCGATTATAGCGATTATTGTATAATCGCCTGACAATGCTCGAAAAGCGACCACATTTAAACCATCGCTTTTGTGTGAAGTTTCGTGTATTTTTGCGTTTTTTTTTTTTTGTTTGTTTGTTAGGCGATAAGATAAGTGATAAATAACAGCTGACATCCTTTTCACACAAGTAGTTTTGAAACCACTAAATGGGTAACAATATACATTAAACCAATTGGTTTTTTCCGGTTTTGCTTTCTATGGATTGAAAACCACAGCCTCGTTTTTGGTTAACACCCACAATAGCAATCCTCTTGATACAACGTGCGGTTAAAATATAATTGTTTTCTTGAAAATGAAACAAATTAAACTTGGCCAATTGTGGTTTTATTAAAAATAACAACTATTTCTATTATTTGTTGAAGACGATTCCATTTATAGAGATTTGCGGTAGTTTATTCTGTGAGTTGAATTTTCCTGTTTCTATTTCATAAATGGTGCGGACGATATTGGCATCAGTAAGTGGATAATTCCTGGATTTTTGGCATGGCATCGGTTTATAACAACAGTCCATAAGGACAAGTCTAAAAGAGATAAATAGCAGTTTCAAAAAAGATCGCAAAATGTCGATTCTATGATGAGCTGTGTGATATATAACACTGTATTGCTGAAATCAAAGATTATCTAAGTTCATATCTTTTATTTAAGGCCATAAAACTCTACACTCGAAGATCTGTGGTGCTCGCCATTCACTGAAATGTCCGTTTTGTAATATTTTAAAAAAATTCGCTAATGATGCAATTACTCCGAAATCCAAACCAAGCTGTCACTCTCTGTGGATGTATTGTTTGTTTGTATGTTTGGCAAAATTTACCAGCGTTGTTCAAACGTAACGTGCCCCATTTTGTTCTGCAGAGGTACAATACTAACTTTCGGATATGAAAATTCTATTACTGTCAATAAAACATATGATATAAAATGGTACCAGATTTTGGACCATGTGGTAGCAGCAGCAGTCTGAAAGCACAGACTGATAAGAGGACATAAGTCCTGGTACATCTTGTAAAATAATCTGCGGTAGTGTATGCTGACTATGATGATATTTAGTAGTGATATTCATCGCTACAACTTGTGAAGGTGTAGATATCAAATACAAGCGTCACTTTGACGAGATCCAAATTTCATCAGCTTGAAATGCGCAAAAACTTTCAATGCAATTAAATCCGAGCTTAAGACTTGGGCACATATAGCCCATTCAACTCTCCGAAATAACGGAACCATGGGAATCGACACAAAAATTCCAGATCGATCCAGACGAGAGAAGAACTGCTAAGAGCTGCTAAGACTTAGCAAGCCCGAACTAAGTAGAATAATGGGAGTTGTCACAGTACACTCTCAACTACTGGCACATCTTAAACACATAGGAATAGCGGGAAGAGATGAATGTAGAGCATGTGGGGAGGAGAGCGAAACATTGGAACACTATTTGTGCCAATGCCCCGCCTTCTTACAAATAAGGTCCCGATATCTTGGGGGTGACACCTTACCGGACATAACCCGATTAAGGGGAATATGCTGGAGCAAATTAAGGAAATTTATGAGTGACAAGGAGTTTCTATAGACCTTTGGGTCAATATGTTATGGTTAAACCCAAGGGAGCGCACAACAAGCCTTCGCTGGCTTAAGTGTGTGTCGTATGACATGGGATATCACACCCCTCCAATCAACCTAACCTAGCCTAACCTAAATTTCATCAGGTTGCAAAGAACTCCTATTGATATTGCAATGTAATCAAAAACTTTTAAATACATTAATGATGGGATGAGAAGACCATATACCATCTGTACTTCTTATACAAGACACGGTTATTAAACGTTATATGAATATTTTCTACCCATTCTAGACTCTGAGAGTTAAACTTTAGCGAAGTTATTAGATGCTCCGCTGTAGGAAAAAAATTACGTACATTTACTACCATTCCGTTCAAAAGTACAAGTGCAGTTGACTGCATACCATTTGTTTGTCTTTGAAACAACATTCACCTTTTAACATCTAAAACTAACTTCAGCGTTTAGTTGCTTTAAAATTAAATCCTTTGAAAATAATACCATTTTTATATACTTATTTTTTTTATGTATATTCGTACATATTTTTCAATGAACGTGAAAAGAAAAACTTAAAAAGAATAAAAAATTAAATTATATATATCGAAAAAGTTTTCAATAATAAAACTAGAAGTTGTTGTTATTGTAGCTGCTTCAACTTTATCTAGCGCAGTGCCAGTGCGTTTGTGAGACTTTCCCATTTATATAATACACAAACACACTCACGCGTATGGTAGTGGAAGTGCATTGTAAATTGTTCGTGTGCGACGCTTATGCCCTACATTTCCTTCCATGTTTGTGTTGATATATGAGCTTGTGGACCACGATTAATGATGACTTTAGGCTTTAGCTACGTTGCAGCAAAAAGACTAAGAAAAATAATTTCGTTTTTGTTGTAACTTTGATGTTAAAGACACTTTAATTTAGATATCTTTACTTCAAGGACTCCACTGACACGCATTATCTGACCACTTACACAATGGTTTTCCGTTAAAATTTGGAAAAAATATACAATAATTAATTGTTTTAGGCGATATTGAAATTGCTTTTGCGATCTTCTGAAAGACATCTAAGGTTTGGTTGATGTTTTACTATTCTGTTTTCCAAATTCCGAATTTTTATTATACGATTATAATGGGAATATTTAAACAAAGTTCTTTTGATCAAAAATTCCTTCTGAAGACTTTCTTTCAAAAAAAAAAAAAAAAAAAAAAAAGCAGCTTTCAATAGCAGCATTACTATCCTGCTCGATTTGAATATTTTGGAAATCATGGTACTTAAGAATCTTATGAGACTTTCAATAGCACTAAGAAGACAGTTAGTGACTCTAAGATACTTCAAGTTTTATACGAGGCTGCTGCCTATTAAAATTATATTAAAATAACTCTTTCAACATTTTGCTGAAGAAGCTTATGAGCCGCCTCATCATACAGTACCTAACAGAGCTGTGAAAACTGCAATCAATTGGCATTGAAATCAAAGTGATTTCAACCAAACTGATTTCATTCTTTGATTTCAAAATGATTTCAAATTTCAAAATGAAATCTTGGCAAAATTGAAATATTTTGTGATTGCAATAATTTTGAAATCATTTTTTTAGAAATCATTGATTGCAATTAATTTAATTGCAATCAATTCGATTGCAATCAAATTTTTGTTGAAATCATGTCATTTCAATGAATTGCCCTGAAATCACAACTGAAGTGAAAGTTCTACGAAATAATATATACTTGGAATCTAGAATCTAGCGGTTTCCACTAGAATATGGTGGAAACCTCAAATTTTGGTGGAAACCACCAGATTTTAGTGAAAACCACTAAGTTTTAGTATAACACAACAGATTCTAGTAAAAACTTCCACTTATATTTAACCAGAAAAATAAAAGCAAAAAATATTTATTAATTTTGTGAATTTATTAAAAAAAGTCAGTACAAATATAACATGAAAAAACAAACAATATCAAGAAAATATTATGTTTACCAATTTTACAAAACTTTAAACTTCAAACAAAAATTTACATTGTTGGTAATTCAAAATTATAGGGTACCTAAATAAACAAATGCAGTACAAAAACTAGTAACTTTTGCACACAAAATTAAAGCTTGGACATTTTTTTTAAACTATGTTCTCAAAAATGAAAAAAATCGTAAGTTGTGAAAAAGTTGTGAAGAAAACTGAAAGAACGGCCGTCAAACCCGATTTTTGGCAAAAATTCAACTTGAGCGACCTCTAAACTTTTTCCAAAAGATCTGTAAAAAATTTCAAGAATACTTTACCCCACAAGCTTTCAAATTTTGCTTGATCCCTAAAAAAAATTTGTTTTGGGACAACCTAGTGTTAGACCTCCCATAGAAGACAAATATATTCAATCAAAAGCATCACCAATCCTTCATTGAAACTAAGATTTTGATTTCAATGAAATTTCTATCGTTAAATAGAAGTTTCTAAGGCTAAAGTAAATAGTGGATATGTCTGTTCAACAATACAATACAAGCATGAAAATCCATTGTGATATTAGATGGACTGAGCGCATTTATCATGTCGCTATAGAAGTATTCAAGTGTCTGTGTTGTTTTAAGGCAAATAAAGACATTCTTCACCCCTTCCGATCTCTTTATTTATATCACCTACATCCGACCAAAAATAAAATACAACTCCCATGTATGGGCCGGTGTTTTAAAGCCTATTTTGAAGCTACTCGACCGAGTACTGGAGAGGGCGAAGAACGAACACGAACAATTTGCATATAGAACGATTTCCTGTCATCTCCAGTATTGAGAGATTCAAATCAAATTTCCACAAACAATACTCCCTCTATTTTCCATATCATATCCTATTTTTCTAGTTCCAACATAAAGTACTGCATAAATTGGGGCCATCCCCTGAGTACTGCTCCAATCGAAAAAAACAAAATGCAGCTGCAGATTCACCGTCCAAAATGGAGAGATCTTTTGTGGTTATTTTTTGGTCATACAGATTTGTATTCTAAAAAAAACTTATATATTTGAAATATTTTTAAACATCTAGGCACCAAAGATGTTAAATATAGAAAAGAATTCACCCATTAACTTTAAGTTCCACGAGTACTGCATAATTTTTTCCATTTCCTTAAAGAATGATTGAAACGTTAAAAGTTTTTTAAAGAACTCCCAATGTGGAAGAAGCAATAGACCATGCGTTTTAATAAAAGTAGGACGGAATGGAAAGCGGTAGGCGGGCCATTGAAGCTACATATGTTAAGATTTTATTTATATTACCTAGTTCTTAATTTTTTTTTTTATATTTTAAAGAGCTACAGCTGAAGTGCTTTGTAATTTTTTATATTAATTGAGGCATGATTTAGTTCGTATAGGCGAATAAGCTTCTTAGTGCGTATAGGCGAATAAACTTTGTAATTTCAAGCGAATTGTGTAATAGTACATTGAACATTGTCTGAATAGAAGTTTGATAACCACAATACACCTGTTTTTTTCTGTCTGAATATATGTTTTTGATTCCTTATTTAAATTCAAAGTTTAATTGTAACTATTTTTTGTTTTACTACTTTAAGCCTCTATTTCTTGCACTTGTTTGCAGTTATAGTTTCGTGAGGATTACAGTAGCACCCCGGGACAATGTGTCTGCCTTTCATTCAGTTCAAGATAGGAACAAATATGTATGTAAATAGAAAAAAAGTTTCTTTTAACTACTTGTGTAATGACACATATAATTGCAGCAATTTGTATCGCTATTATGGGATGTTATGCGTCAAGGGAAACTATTATTACATCGAAGAGTGGTGTCATCTTTTGCTAATCAAAATAAGGCATTTATCTACTTTTTTTCTTAAGGTTAAAGATATTTTATAGTACTACTTGTTTTTCCTATATACAGAATTAAAAACAATTTAGAAAAAATTAGTTTAAAGTAAAAAATTTTGTTTACTCATCTGTTTCTCCTATGATTGTTTTAAATATTTTAGCGACTTTGCACTAAACTAAACATATATGAACATTCTTCTAAAAGCTTGACCACAAGGTCAACATTTTTATTTTTTTTTTTGAAAAGAAAGTCAGCAGATAATATTTTGTTTCCTTTTGTTTTTCTATAAAAAAAATATGCTTAATAAATGTTAGTAATTTCTTCTTCAAGTTTTTCATGAAATATGTTTAAATGGTGACTGTAAATAAACATAAATTCATTTAAAGTAATTTTTTTGGTATTTTTCTAAGTCCTAAAATTCCAGACAAGTTTTCTTGTGAGTTTTCCTAAGAAGCATCCTTAAAAAAACAGACACTGCTTTCATAGGTACCAGGACTTGTGCTATAAAATCTTTTCTTTATTTACTTAAGAAAGAACACTGAAATAGACAACAATAGGATTTATGTACAACATACTTATGTGTGTGTGCATATAAAATATGAAAAATTTTTATTTTGAAAATGCCCATTGTATTGGAATTCGCCACAATTGAGAGAAGATCATTGCAACTAAGCGAACTGCCAAACACATAAACACAAAAATTATACAGAGACAGACATAAAGTTTTATGTCGGTCAGAACATTATAGACAAAAAATTTGCACAGCATTAACATTTTAATGGAATAAATTTTTTTATTTTAATACAAAATATAAAAAGTATACATCATTTCAAGATAAATGGGTATAGAAAAATGTCACTAAATTTGGAAAAAAAAATATAAATATAAATACTTATGCAAAAATATGTAATACGAAAAGCTTTTAACTGAATTAAAAGCAATTCATTCGTTAGACTAAACATTCGCAAGAGAAAAAATTAAATGAAAAGTATTAAAACATCTTATATTGTTAATGGTTTTTGAGCTAAAATATTAATACTATGACCAGAAAACAGTTTTAATATCTTGCCAAAAAAATTATATTTCACTCTATCGCAAATGCAAATTTCGCTTATTTCGGTTCAATGGGCCGCCAGTTAGTTCTCAGACATGCACTGGCCCAATTGAGTCTTAGTTGTTCTTACTTCGGCAGAATTTAGAATTTTTTAGCTTAAAAATGAAAACCATTTTATGTTTATAAATGTGGTATAATACGAACTAATAATAAATATTTGCATCAAAAAATTAATTATTAAACTCCAGCTAAAGCCAGACTCTTAGTTTAATTAGAGCGATAGTGTCTCACTATGCTCATTTTTTTATAGCCGCCATATATATATATATATATATATATATATATATATATATATATATATATATATATATATATATATATATATATATGTATATATATATATATATATATATATATATATATATATATATATATATATATATATATATATATATATATATTATTAGAAGAATAACGTTACTCAAATTCAAGTGGGACTTAACTATTTTCTTAATTTTTAAGCACCTTAACGGAGGATTTTCTACAATTATATCTATTAGAAAAGGTAATTATTTAAGAGCTTTCGATTTGATTTAAAAAAAATTTTTATTTGAGTTGATAGAACGATTTTTATAATTTAATATTTAAACATGATTTCATGTTAATGTTGACCGCGGCTACGTCTCAAATGGTTCATAAGCAAAGCCTTAATATAGCCCCACAAAAAAATTCTAAAAGCGTTAAATTACAAGATCTAGGCAGCCAATTTACCGGCTCTGAACGTGAAATAAACTATTCACCAAACTCGCCTTTCAATCGGGCCATTGTTTCACGTGCTGTGTGGCATATAGCACCGACTTGTTAAAACCACATGGCAGCCAAGTCCAGCTCTTCTATTTTAGGTAAAATGAATTTTTTGTAAGAATCGCATGGTAGCGCTCGCCATTCACAGTGAAGTTCCTGCCTTCGTCGTCTTCTTAAAAGTACGGTCCAATGATGCCACCAACCCATAAGCCACACCAAACAGTGCATTTTTCGGAATGCAATGCTTTTGGCTGCTCCTCATATTAACTACCACAATTTTGCTTGTTCAGGTTTCCATTCAACCAGAAATGAGCTTCATCGCTGAACACAATTTTCTGATAAAAAAGTGGATGATGCACTTTCTTAACCGGGCATGAATTTTGATAATAAAATTCAATAACCTGCAAGCATTGTTCGTTTGGAAGTCGAGTTATGGTTAAATTTTAGACCAAACTGAACATATTTAACAATAACGAGCTGTAGCTGAGCTGCCACAAATAGTGTTGACAAAAAGTTGCTAAAAAATTACCCTTTAGCTTAAATACTTAATGTGATGCTTTTATAGCATCTTCTGCATATAGGTAAAAATACAGAAAATTAATATTCTCATTAAGAAGTACCTCTAGCGTATTGCTTGGGTCAAAAAGAAATTATTGAGGCATTAATCAATTACATTGACTTACATATGTCTTCAGTCTCAAATTCTTGCAACTTATTTTTTTGTGAAGTACTTCAATTTCATTGGAGACGATTTTCCTGTAAGCTACGCCTTATTGGTATTTATAGTTTCTGAGATAAAACGCATATAAAACACATTGTACAAAAAATCAAACCAACAGGTCCTTATTTTCCTCCTTTTTGGAAATCGCTATAAGTGAATTGGCATATGAAACCTTTTAACTCTTACATTTTAGTTACAATGCGTGCCAGCCATTTTATTTAAAACGCTACAAGGAATATTTTCTGATATATATTTTAACACTATTACTCTGATTTTAATCCTCAAATTATTCCTTGTACCGGGGCTTTCTTTCCACTTTCTTGAAAAGTGGTCAAAATCTTCTCTGAAGTAGTGACGTAGCAGACTGTAGTGTTTCACAAATTTTGTTTTTTCCTCGAATAGTCCAAAGTTTAAAGTTTAGTTGGAATGCGAGAGAAACGAGATTCCTTTAAATCTTCAATGTGTGGGGTCCCTTTTGTCGCCTATTGCGAATGGGAGTAAAACATTTTCTTTAAGCTGTAAAATGGCGCACTAAATTCCATCAGTTTACTAACCAAAGAGGGCAAAGAGTATATTGTTTATTGCTATGTTTTCTTTAGAATCCTCTTTTAGACATCATACTCAAATCTGCCATTATAAAGAAACTTTTGAATATAGAATTAAAGGTAGAAACAATATAAAGCACATCTATGGGAATATCCATATAGTGCAGTAAGTGCCCAGAGGCCAAAATTCGAAGACCTTTTCTCTTCAAGTTACTTTTATTAAAATTATACTATACTTTCTTTGAATTTCTTATTTTTGCGATTTGCTGCAAATTGCTTCAGTAATGATTAACCGCTAAAGGAAGAAAATGCCTCAGTTAAGCCAATTACAGACGGTCAAACTACTGATACAGTTTTTATATGTACGGCACTCACAACCGATGTAATGACCATAAACTTAAAGAAATATTGCAGCTCAATCAAATTTCCCAAAGGCGGAAATTGCCTCTGAAAACAATCAGGCAGTGAAGGCTTCTACAATATATACACACTACTAATTTCAATATTATCGCAAATATTAATTCGTGTCCCTTGTAAAGCGCACTAAGTAATTATTTACGTCAAGCTGACGTATTAATTTAATTGACATAGATCTTATAGAGTGAATATACATTGGCTATACTCAACAATTTAGACTGAAGTTAATAGGAATTAGAAAATTCCTTATAGAATTATTACCGTCAGTGGTATTTGTTTTTGTATAAATAAATACATTTAAAACAAATATATATGTATACATACATATATACGTATACATAAATTTTATATCACATCAATTCCCAACCTTTTTATGTCTATTGATGAACTGACATACAAGCACCAGTAAAATCTAATAAGAGTCACATTGATACTTGTTAAAATTTTATAAACTTTTTTATAACTCCATAAATTTTTATGCCATGTGGAAAATAGCACATTTACAAAGGCCATTCCTGTTATTTTTGGACTACACTTGGTAATTTATAATCTTATTTTGGTGTGATGAAAATGTCTTTCGAAAGTCATTTCAAGCAGTTCACTTATGAACTGCTTCTTTTACAAAACGATTCATTTCTTCTTCTGTAAGTTATTTGGTAAAGAGTTTTTATATGGTCCCCCACGAGTACCATTAAGTCTCCATAAATTCTATAAAAGTGTTAATATATGAAAAATTATTCGGTAGCCTTTTTAGTAAAAACAAATGGTTACAATATCAGGGGACATACATTTATGTGTCTTCCAGCAATTTTGTTAAAAATTTGAAACGGGCTGTTTAACAGGAAACATCCATCTATAGACAGCATAGACTTTATAACCTTTAATCTGCTTGTAGAAAGAAAAACATGTTAAAATTAAATCAAAAAACTTTGACGTAAGGATGGTTCTTATAGCCGTTAATTTTTTTCAAAGTTATTAATGAAATTTTTTACCTAAAACATTATAATCAAAAGTGTAACAAGACTGTGGTCCAGCCAAATTATTTTTGAGAGCTGCCATCACCAAGGCAGCACAGTGTACACTTTCCATCTAACAAAAAACAATTGCAGTTACCCAAGGCTTAGCCAAGCCTTTTTTTAAAAAATAAGGTAATAAAGAAACTTGACTTGGTTAGGTGTATTTTAAATCACATTTTTAAGGAAACAAGGCACCTTTAAACGAATAAATAGAAACTTATGTGAAGCAAGATAAGCTTTTAAATAAAAGAAAATTTTACTGCGATTTTTATGGGTATTCCCCAAGTTGCTGATATTGAAAATATTGTACTAAAGCGAACCTAATTTGTGTTTAAATATATATATTCCGAAGGAACCATTGATATTTTCTTCTAATATTTTTTCTTATTGTGAACTATATGTATAAATGTTTTAGTATTAATAAAAACTCAAAACTGAAAAGACTTTATTTTATATTGGTTTTAGTTTTTCAACAAAAGCTGACACAATATGATTTGAAGATTTTGACTTATTGAATCTTAATTTATTCATAAAAACATTAACTGTGTTGCAAATTATCAAAGAAATTCAAAGTCCTTTTATTAAAGAAAATCGATTATTATATCTTAGCTGATTATAGCCGATATGTGGCAAATTGCATATTTGACAAAGACAAAAAGAATTTATTTTTAATTTTTGAAAAAAACATAAAAACAACTAAAAAAATTGGATCTGTCAGTTGTACGGCAATGCATGGTTAGATTTTTCTATTGCTGTGATCGAAACTTAATAACAAAAAAGGACTCACAAAGCAACCCAGGGAAAAAGAATGGAACTTATTCTCAACGCATATCAGTTTTGTTGCTACCAAAAATCCAACAGTAGATATTGTGAAATTCCTGAGAAGTCAAGTTTAAAAAAGTTTTGATAAAATATAAATTATTTATATAAATTTTGTTAAGTTCGAGTGGGAAATATCTGTTTATATAAAAGAATATTTGTTACTTTAAATCTACATTAAAGTATAATTTTTCTTTAATAAATAACTGATGACAATTCTTTTACTTAAAGAAAAATAAATCATGACTACGGGCGATTACCAACATTTGTTTGTAATAATATTGTTTGGCAAAAAAACAAAAAAAAAAAAAAATACTTTTCTCAACATAGTGAAGAAGCTTCCGAATTGGTGAATAAAACTAAACATTCTACTGTAACAAATCTTTATTAAAATCATTGGAAATGATCCAAGTTTACACTACTTCCGGATTTTAGTATCATATTTTTTTTCCATTTAAAAACAACAGAATTGTCCTGAAGATCACAATCAATGAGTATCGAAATATCGATAGTTTTAAATAAAATTGTTCAACCACAAAATAAGACCTTTAGCTTGAATAATATTTTAAGAAAATTTTTATAAGCCCTTTTTCACTAGATAAAATCGTGTTTAGTTTACAATATAAAAATACTTATCTAACGTAATAAATTTAAGCATTTAGCAAAAAATAGCTTTCAAAGTAGTCATGAAAACTGAGATCATTTCCAAGGATTTTAACACAGGCCTGTCAATGCAAGATGATCTTTTTTCGATATATATTCAACGATTTTAAACTTATCTTCATTGTGCTGAGAAAAGTGAACTTTTTATGAACTTTTTTGCGTAGAATATAATTTTATATTAAATTAGTCACACTGACAATAAGCTTAATATATGTAGGGCATACAAATTCACAAATAGTAATGACTCCTTTTTCAAGTTTAGATAATTTTTGTCATTATTTGTTGAAGAAAACAAATGTTTGCATGTAGATTTAAAAAAATAAGTATTTTATAAATTACTTTGAATTATTTTTATTTCGAGTTTTAGCTCTTTTTTTATAAACAATATATTTAATTTTCAGTACTTTTACACCCACAAAAAATAATTAAAATAAATTTGTAAAAATTAAGGTCGAATAACATCATCAATTTATAACTATTTTATTTAACAAAAAAAAAGAAAACATATAAATATTTCCAAAGAAATTTTAACGAATTTGACGCAATGGAAATGTCAACCATTAAGAACAAGCTCCATCTTTTTTCACTTGGCCGGTTTGCTGTAAAATATTGTCTACGGCAGCCTTTCCCTTATATAACTCTTTATTCATTTGATAACAAATATTTACTTTAAATGGCTGGTGTCGCCCTCAATAAATATATCAAAAAATAAAAAAAAAAAAAAATAAATCATCTGTAGCTTTGAAATAAACAAAAACTATTTCGTAAATCCAATTAATGTTTGGGTGTGCGTAACAGTTTTTAGAAAATATGCAACATTCGGTTGTTGCGCGGCAAAAACTTAATAGTAAGTGGAAAAACTGTTTGTGGTTGCAGTTAATCATGATGATGTTTGTAAAATTTGTCGCTGTTTTATGAGCCACAGTACCTCTCTATTGGCAGCAAATACATGCACACTTACATACATTTTAGAATTACAAAGCAACTTTCAACTATTATAAGTGCAACACACACACACACACATGAGAGACTCTAATACTCAAAAATATTTTAATCTTCATTTTTGCATAATGTTTGTAATTCCTTCCTTCTTTCCTTTGCTATTGCTGCTTCTGTGTATGGTATTCATTCATGCCTCAAACACCACCTACAAATACCAACGCACTTACATCCATAAGTATTTGCAAAACATTGTTACACATTTCCAGTAAAGTTTTCTCCTAAAAAGTATAAATATGTGTATACAATTTGTATGAAGCTTAAACGCATTCGGTTGAAAGTAATAGCACGTGCATGCTAGAATAAGCCATTTTATATGAAAATACAATTGTTTATGTGTGAGTGAGGATGTTATTTTGCATAAGTGGGGGATGTAAACGTTTAACTAAAGATATAATTCTTCTCAATTTATTTTGATATCTTAAAAAGTTTTTGATAGTATTTAGAAAAGTTTTTGCATTTACAAGATGCTATTCAAAATTTTCTAAAAAATCTTACAAATTCTTGTTGTAAAAGAATTTCAAAATTACGTGGCCGCCACATTAATGTGAGATATATTTGCTGCACATGTGAGGAACAATAGAGGAATAAGTTTTCTAAGCCCATTTTATATATTTTAATGCCAAAAGTTTTAATGGACTTAAAGAATATACTAATACTTGAAAATTAAAAATTCCTTAGGAAAACAATAATGCGTTAAAAACTATTTAATAGAAATTATATAAAACAAAAATTTTTGTTCAAATTAATGTACATTTTTATGGTCTTAAATACATATTTTTTTAATCGCCTCAGTTATTTAAAAAAGGAATTTTTTAATATATAAAAATTAACAATATATAAATGAAGCCACAAGTCAGCGCAAAACTTTTGTAGGAACTCAATTCTTACATCTGCGTATCAGTTAAATTTTTACATAATATTTGTGTACATTTACTTTTCCAAGAAAATATAGCAAGGAAGATGTATTAGAAGGAGAAGTTACGAACTTGCCACAACAAAGAGCGACATGTACCCATTTCTTTAAACCAAATACGGAGCACTAAAATCAAGAATGGACTCGGGACCTCGGAATAGATTTTGGCTTATAGTGTTTAAAGGATTCCATATGCGCAATGGGTTTTGCTGTTTCAATCATCCAACAGATTTGACTTAACAATTTTTAATACTCCTATATATTTGATGATTTTTTAAGAGCATTCGTATTTGATTACGAAAAACACATGTAATTTAGAGAAATGTATGAAATCTTTGTCCCTATAAGCATAGCCTCACAAAAATTAGTCTAAAGGCATTAAATCGCACAATCTAGGCGGCCAAATGACTGGCCAATTCACCGAAATCGCTTCTCAATTGCTGTGAAATCACATGTCAGCCACATCTAGCTCTTCTATTTTTGGCAAAAAAAAAAAAAATTGTAATCATCGCACGGTAGCGCTCGCCATTCACAGTAACTATTCTTTGGTTTCGATTCGATTTGCTTGTATTTTATTGCTTTGCTCTGAAAATTAATAAGGAAAATAATGCGTCTGCAAAACTTATGTTGATGAGACCTATTAGAAATTGGTTAGATATGTCTTTTCTGCTAAATTTAAATCTTCTATATATATAAAATAGGATGTGTGTATGTATGTATGTATGTATGTAACGTAATGGCTCCAAAACGGGTGGTCCGATTTTGATGAAATTTTCAGGGAACCTTCAGAATACTCGGGCGGGTGACACTGTGAAGTCTTATTTTTGATTTTCGGTCTGTGGGCGGTGGGGCGTGGCAAAATCCAATAATTCATAAAATGAGAACCGCTGGGCCGATTTCTGTAAAACTTTTTGTCAGTTGTTCGTATTTTCGAGGAGAAGGTTTTTATGGAAGAAAATTTTGCCAAATCCCTCCGGAAAAGTCTGAACATTGGAAAAATCGAAAATCGAGTTTTTGTATGAAATTTTGTTTGAAATTACTACTTAATGGCTTTTCAAATAAAAAAAATAGAGGTTTGGCTGAAGGCTTAAAGTTGGGGCGAGGCGAAGTTCGCCTGGTCCGCTAGTTATAAATAAAATAAATACTTATCAAAAAATCTCATTTGCCGATTTCTTTCTTTTGTCATATTGTAAACGTGATGTTATTATTAATAAATAATCATTGTTCCTTTCATATCAATCATACGCTTCATTTGCTCTGCGCCATAAAAGTATGCTATACATTTTGTCATGAAATATGTTTGACATTTATGGAAGTGCTGGCGTATACTTAATATGAGAAATGTTAGAATTTAGATGGCATTAAGTATACGCCGATTGGAAAATAGATGGCGATTCGTAACATGACAACGAATAAGAATTATTCGCAAATACTCGCCTATTTCATGATAATCAAATTCCTATTCGTGTTTGGGAAATTCAGGCGAACATTTTACGAATACCTTTTTCTCTACAAAATACATAAATTTTAAAAAGAACATTAAGGAAATGATATATGAATGTTGATTCAGAGAGTCTGTTGGAAAGGTTAGGAATATGGAATCAGATTAATTCTCTGAGCCGCTGGAACTTATAATATTTGGATGACTCCAGATGTAAATATGTTGCAATAAAATAAATAAAACAACAACAAAATTAGTTGTGTAGGAAAAATATAATTGGATTTATTTGAATTAATGAATTACCTCTTTAATCGGCTGATAGATGAACAAGAATAAGGAATTCAATACCAGAAGTTAAAAAGATTTTTATTCATCATATAATGATAAATTAAAAATCAAACTTCAATGAAAATATGCTAATGATTTGGTATTTTCAAACAACTAATGTGTGAATAAATTATTCATTGCTGGTGTCATTTGGAGTTGTTCCACAGTTGCGATTAATGAAACTAATGCTGAAACAGAATTGTATTGACACATACAATTTTTTTTCAATAAAAGTTTTAATACTATATTTTACGATGATATAAAAGTTTGTAAATTTTAAATTTAACATTTGTATTCCTACACGTGTTCTACTATACTGCCTTAAGCAATATCATGCTATTTGTAGGCTCTGGGACATCTACTGTTAAAATTGTATAGGCAAGATCCTTCAGAAATGTTAGAAAGATAATGAAGTATACGTTTTACCAAAAATCTTTTATAACACTTACTACTGCCTAGGAAAGATTGAATTTTGAAGATTCAAATATGAATCGGTTGCACCAAACGAACTCTAAATAAGATTTGAAAAGAATGGGACCCATTCCTGTGGACTTGAGTATGTAAAATTTATTTTTTAAACCAGAAGTATATTAAATATTGAGATGTATTATTTGCTACTTTAAACGAAACTACTGAAATGAAAAAACTTTATATTCATAAATAAGCATTAAAACTTTACTCAATGAAGATATTGGGCTTATTAGTCTTAACAAATGCGGAGATACAGCAGATTAATTTGGCCTAAGTATTGCAATTGCTTTTGAATACTGCATATATTAAGTAACAGGTAAGATATATGTCAGAAGAATAATGGCTTTCTTGGCAAATTTGAGCCAGTTGACTTTTTTGACTTTTTGATGTACCCCTTACTTTTTCACGTATAGTAAACTGAGCACACAAATAAAATAATATTGTTACTTTGTATTGCTGCGTCATCAACTTCAAGGATAATATGAAAAATAGCTTTGATTTATAAAATTCACTGATTCGAATTGAAATTTTGAACCTACACTTTATAATTTTCTAATTGTGCCAAAGCTATTTATTTTGGCTTCGGCATTGGAATATAATAAAAATTTTCCATATTTGTTTTTGCCCTCCAGTAAACTGGGCAAAATATTTGTCAAATTTAAATAATATAATTTAAAAACTTATATTAATATTTATTTTTTTATTTAAGCATAGTCCTGCCGCCTCCTCGTTTATTATTTTCCAATTTATGGATTTTAGGGTACACATTGCTTGGTATCATAATTATTAGTAAAAGTTTTGATTGAATTATTAACTACGTTCATTAATCGGGTAACCATTTTGACTCGATTTTGATTTATCAGTATAAATTTTCAATGACGATAGAGCAAATATTTATTCTTTTACCATTCTATTTCTGCTTCCTTATAGTTTAGGTGTACATCATAATATGACGTCATTACGGGTCAATTATTACTTTTTGTGATCACCTAATTATGCTAAGATTTTCAAAGAAATTCTGATACTAACAATTAGTTGCAGAATTCGTAAAAACATAAGGGTTTTCATAAGAAAAAGCTAATTAGCATTTGGAGAAGTTTTTTGCAGCTTTTTGTATAAAATATTTTTTCGAGGCAATACATTTATGCCAACTTTTTTTAATTTTCTGTTAGAGGTTTATATAAACCGACATACAATTATAAGTGCTATTGTTGATGGATCCCGGATATGTGAGTAATATATTGCTGAAGTCACTTGCACTATTTCTCTAACAGTAATTCGTCAGTCATATCCATATCATCAGTATTTTAAATGGTTTATTGATAGTATATTATTTAATGGAACTTCATAGAGTAATTATAGGTTTAAGATTTATGCAATATTATTTACTAAATTCCCTCTTTATCAATTAATTATTAAGAACTTGTATAAAATATGATTTTCGTGTGGGAAAGTGCCGGTATCAAGCACTATTGAAATATAAATAGCTTTAATTTACTATTATATTAACACTTCTTTCATAATTTTTTAAAGCAAGCAAGCAAAAAATCTAACATTAATGTTATTCAAATAATACTATATTATAGTCTTAATTCTTCTTTACAGAAATGTGTTTGGGAACTCCTGTAAATGGAGAAAGAATAAGTCTCAAGAAAACAATTAGTTTACTAAGTAACAATGAATTTCGCTTGGGAAATTTTAACCAGTTTGTTTCTAATTTACTATTAAAAAATTTTTAACAAATTTGTTATTCGATATATTCTCTAAAATAACTATTTAACATTTTATTATTTGCCATGCTATTGGCTCTAAGCAAATCCTCAGTACACAAATTAGCCAAATCATGTTTGAAAAGCACAATTAATTTTTAATTTGCAAAACAGCTTTAAAAAGCTTTTTATACAAACACAACAAACAATTATAATCAACTAATTCTTTTTATTTTTCTTTTTTACATCTTTATGTAATTAATTCCCCAATGAAAAGTTAAAAAAAAGTTTTATAAAATATGAATTTTTCAATATTGAAATTTATTATTTTGGGATATTCTCCACAACTAATTGTTTAAATAACTAGAGTTTACAAACTTTATTTTTTGGTATGTAGCCAAACCAAATTGTCAGTGAATGTTTTCAAACACCTTGAAGTTTAAGGACGATTTGGTTTAGTGACCGATGAAATATTTGTATATGAAAAGGTAAATCCTGAGCAAACTACAAGCTTTTGATTTTGATCGAAAGTATTCGACAACATTATCAATTATTGTCCCTATTTAGTATTTTAAATATTAAAGTTTTTGCGTCAAAATTATGCGAACAGAAAATGTTTTTTTTTTTGCCAAAGGCATAATATAGAAATTCTTTAACGACATTTATCAACCTGCCGTTAAAAAAAAAAGATGTGCGAACATTTCAAATTACAAAAATAAGTTACATTTAACTAATATATTTATTATTATTTCCATATTCTGCACACATTAAAATACTTGTAACTCCAATAAAACTCCCCTGAGGCTGAAAATTGAATTTTATTTCACCTCTTAGACCGAATTATTTATTATCATCTTATTTTACATTATTTTGCGGCTAAAAAAATATTCATATATGCAAATATATACCAAGCAAAAATAAACTTGGTTGTCTTTTATTTTTGCATGAAAAATTTAACTTGAATTGAAATACATTCAAAATTTAAGAAAATGCTCTTATAATACGACTATATAAACAGCGCTATGAATTTACCTTCAAACTCGGTTGTAACGCACGCCAGTTATAACGAACATCGCGTATAACAAACAACTGATTTCGATCCCTACAACTTTATAAAAATTTTCATAAAAACTTTTAATTATAACAAATTTTTGCTTATAACTTTTTCATATCCCCAATATAAAATTCTTTTAAATTTCTAGTATTTGACGATGTGATAAAAAAATATAAAATAACTAAAATTTCTTCTTCAGGAAAGAAGACGACGCCCAAAGAGGCGTCGAAATATTGAATAAAATTATTATTTTTTAAAAAAAGAGCTAATGCTTGATTATAAAAATTATATACATATATTTTTAATATACCGAAAAGAAGAATAAATTTTCTTGTTATCGATATAGATTTTTACTCCGGCTATAACGAACTTCTTCCATAATGAACTCAATAGAACCGAACTCCACTGTATGTACCCTATATCTATCGATATATATATATATATATATATATATATATATATATATATATATATATATATATATATATGTATATATATATATATATATATATATATATATATATATATATATATATATATATATATATATATATGTATATATATATATATATATATATATATATATATATATATATATATATATATATATATATATATATATATATATATATATATATATATATATATATATATATATACACTGATAATAATCAAATAATTCAATATGGACATTAATCAAATAGTTTTTATTTATATACCGTAAGCCTTATGGACAATATGTACAAAAACAATTCAAAGGATGCCAATACAATCTAATGGGAAAGAACGAAAATTGGGGAAAACATCTAATTCATAATATATGACGAAGATTAGGCGAACTGCCTTACAAATCACACAAAACTATATACATACGTAAGACGTTAGAAACAAACTACCTTTCTCACTGCGTTTATAAATTAAAAGTTAAATATTGTTGCTGTAAATAAACAGAAAAACATGAACGTATGATTAATTGATTGTTGTCTGCTTCATTTTACGGATATGTGGCCGCCAAATCTTTACAGGAATAAACTGAATAATCACACATCAGTAAGCAAAGTATCAGTTTGTTTTGATTAGTTGATTTATATTTTATGTTAAAATAATAAAATTAATGCAATAAGCAAAATGGAATATTAAAAAAAGTTATTTTGATAAGAAACAACATATATATCCATCAAATGTATGAAATCTCGTTTGTATTTTTGAACATGCACTGTTCAATAGAAAAGGTGAATTTTTATTTTTCTAAAAAAAATATATTTATTCATCAATATCTTTTTTGTCCCCTTCAAAGTATTCCACCTTAGATATAATGCACTTGTGCCAGTATTTTTTTCCAATCCTCGAAGCAGTTCTGATATTCGATTCTGTTTTTATATCCTAAATTGTCACAAAACGCCATTCTTTCGTGGGTCTCTTCAATTTTAGGAACAGGAAAAAAATCGCAAGGCAAATCTGGTAAATATGGTGGTTGAGACATGATTACGGTATTCTTTTCGGACATAAAATTACGAACAAGTAGTAACCAGTGCATGTTCATGGGCAGTTGATGGCTTTTACATCACGATAATGCACTTAATTATTGTGATGCAAAAGCCATGAATTGTTTTTCCACAAATGCGGACGTTTTTTTTCGTATTGCTCCTCGCTTGCGGTGCATAACTTCCAATTAATACTCCTTATTAACCGCACAACAAATATGGCAAGATCTCATTATGTACTACGCCACGGTTATCGAAGAAAACAGTGAGCAAAAACGAAAGAAATTTGATCGAATTTGGCGTGCTTCTTCTTAATCTTGCCTCCCCTTGGTTCTTCCATTGGCACGATTGGATTTTGTTTTGGATGTCATAACCATATGCACATGATTTTTCACCAGTTATGATCTTTTTAAGCAAATCTGAATCGTTGTTAAAGTCATTGAACATATCCTGAGCGGCGGTTGTTTTATTCCAAATTCTGCAATTTCGGAACGAGCTCCGCTGCCACACGCTTCATGTCCAAAATTTGCAAAACATTTATATGACATAAGCCAAATGACATGCCGACATCCTCTCCAACTTTTTTAATAGTTATTCTACGATTCTCCATAACAACGGTTTTTGAAGTGATGGAGCTTTCAGTAGGAGCGTCGCCATTCTCATTTTCTCGACCTTGTAAAAATTTTTCTAATTAAGAGTACAATCACTATTTTTGTTCCGATTATTAAAAATGAAGTGCTTTACAAAAGAACAACGCGTTGAAATTGTGTAAAAATTTGGAAAGTTATGCTGATACCGCTCGTAAACTTCGAATAAGTTTCGGTCGAGGAAGTGCACCTAATGTGTCAAACATTTGAAGAATGGCCAAAAATTTAAAAAGTAAGTCGGCTATGGACAGTAAAGCTGCTGTGCCGATCAGTCTCTTGAAAACATTGCTGCTGCAAACAAGAGTGTCACCAAAAATCTCAACAGTTTAAAATTTCATGGCGCGCTACGCAGCGAATTTTGGCGAAGGACCTTCGCCTTCATGCGTAGAAAGTTTAGGCTATCCAGGAGCTTAAACTGGTAGACCATGAAAAGCGGCGGCAATTCGTTCAATGAGTTGAATAAAGTGAATTCAATTCCAATTTTTCAAAAAAAAAAAAGAAATAATAATAATAATAATAATAATAATAATAAAATAAAAAATAATCATCTTCTTTGGATGGCTTCGTGAATATATAAAAATGGTCGAACTCGGGACTGAAAAAGTCTTCATACAGTTCATGAGAAACAAATGTACCCACAAGTAGCAACTGTCTGGTGGGGATTTTGGTCAAGCGGTTTGATTGAATAATTAAAATGACACTGACATTGCATTTAACTATAAAAGCCATTCGTTATAGGAGTTGAGTTCTTGTGGCCTCAACTGGTCGGCATGGATCTGGACGACATGTGGTTTCAAGAAGACGGTGCCACCTGCCACATCCGCATGAAACAGTCGATTTATTGCAGCAACGATTTCCAGATGAAATTATCTCAAGAGCCAATGATATCAACTGGTCACCAATATCATGCGATTTAACGACGTGCGATTTTTTTGGGGTTTTTGTGAAATCTCGGGTATATGTAAATAAACCAGAAACAATTCCTGAGTTCAAATCCAATATCCAAATTGTAAGATGCAGCCACATCTCAGTGAAAGAGTCATGGAAAATTTCATCAGAGATTTGGGGACTATTTGACGAATATTTTATTCCATACTTAACTGGAACATGTTACAATCTAATAAAAAATCATAACTATTCCATAAAATACGTCTTATTTTAAAATGAATAAGTGCGTTCTTACTGACACAGCCTTTACTTGGTTTCCTGAATCATACCTCTAAGTTATACATTCAAACATCTACGTAATTTTCCTTGTGAAATAGTTTGTTTAATTCTAAATTAGGTTAGGTTAGGTTAGGTTGATTGGAGGGGTGTGATAGCCCATGTCATACGACATACAATTAAGCCAGTGAAGGCTTCTTGTGTGCTCCCTTTAATTATCGAACACAAACCGACAGAGTTCTGCGGCAGGATTCGAACCTGAGACCTTCGCACTACGAGTCTAGTACACTACCTACTAGTCTACGAAGGTCAGTCTAATTCTAAATTAAATTTCAAGAATTATATAGAATTTTTATTAAAAATGTTTCCTGGGTCTTGCAACAACACACTGGTACTGGCTTCCATCATCAATCTCACACGAAAACCATTTTTATCAAAAACTTCAACTGCTTTTATCATTTTTCACTTAAACACTAACAAGTACCGTGAACCAAAAAAAAACAAAGATTAATTTTTAACTGGTAGAAGTTTTCATATCTCTTGTCAGGCCAAGGCAAAAACATAAAGTTAAATGTCATGGAGTATCACATTTGAAAGCATTTGTTTAGCTTCATATACTTTAATTCATTTTGTAAGACGCCTTGAAATGAGGGCTGAAAAATGTTGTTGTGCTTTAAGGTCTTAGCAGCTTTCAACACTTAACTTGCAACATCTAGTTGTTGTACTATTTTCTCGCAAGCTCTGAAGCATAGAAGCCAAAGTTTGTGGTCATAAAATATTTATTAATATAAAAGGATTATTATCTACGCTGCACACAAGTTACAGCGACAATATATTATTTTATATATCCCCATGATAAATTAGCACAATGGCTGCACCTGAAGAGCGCTGATAATGAATTAAGTCCTAAATTCATTTATTTGTCTGCATTAGTTGTGTAATTTTTCATGAATGAAATTTTATATATGGTGGAATAAAAGTTTCATAGAAAATAGATAAGTCTTCCAAAACGTTGCAAGAAATATGGGTGTTATCCCAAGCGAGAATAAGTTTTACAGATTTCTTTTTTTTACAATTTTCATGTATAGCACAATTGAAAAAAAGAAAGTTTATTTAAAACACTTTTCTTTGTGGTAATGGAAAATATTAAATTCACTTCACTAAATGTGTATTTGTGTTGAATATTTAAGGTTTCTAACAATTATGGACAAGTGAGACAATGTAACGTGGGTTTTAAGTTTAATATTATTCACTTTACTAGAATTTAATTTATGTACATATGAATTTGATTATGTATATATCTCCAGTGAAAAAAAAAACACGTAAGTAATTCCCAGGGGATGACTTCCTAAAATTCAGCAGTGAGTTTTTTCAACTCCTTAGGAAGTCAAGTTGCAAAATTTTGATTAAAAGAAATGACATACTTTTAAGAATCTGTTAAGCTCAATTTAAGAACACTGTTTTTCTAGAATATATTCTTTTTTTCTTTTAAATCTATACAAAAATATTATTTATATACAATTCATAATTGATTAAAAAACTTTCGCATAAATACAAATAAATTAAGACTGCTGACAAATTAGTATGACTTCCAGCCGTAAAGCTTATCCCCAGTGGTAAATAACCAACTTTAATTAGATATAAAATTATTTTCATAAAGGAATTAATTTTCCCAACATAATGAAATACAGATTATAGAACCGTAAGTGGGAATTAAAAAAGGGAACATTTTACAAAGAAAAGCCTTTTGCTAAAATCATTGGAAATAACCAAAATTTACACTACATTCGGATTATTTTTTTCTAAAAAAGTTCCACTCAGACAATTAATGCCTACTACTTAATTAAGGTGTTACTTCGTAGTAAAAGGAATAGAGTAGAGACGACAGGCGGGGAGAGAGCTTAATGTCTGTTTTACCACTCAACTATTTCGCCTTGCTTATTATTTTTTTATAGCAGAGTTGCAGCGTCTCTGATATGAAGTAGACCCATTAAATCTCTTAAGCTGTATGCGTGTAGCCATTTTATTAATTGCTTGACTTCGACGACGATTCTGCTAACATTACCGCTGAAGGAGGGCGCTTTGATGTAATAAACATTACCGTAGAAAAGTATCCAACCGCTGCTTCTGTTAAGTGACCAGTGTTATTTATGCCTTCATCATTTAAACAGTCCAACAGCAATTAACATAACGCCACACGAAGTAATTCAGAAAAATTCATGATGTTAAATTTTTTTTTTATTAATTTTTTTTTAACTGGGATTAAATCCAGGTTCTCAGTCATAATTTGTTTTGCAGTCAACATTCTAACTACTTCAGCCAGGAGCACTCTCCTCGGACTCTAATCCCAGCTTTTTCATTACTCTTTTGGAAACTCTTTTTTGATTGTTTTGAGTTCAGTAGTTGCATGTTAATAAGAAATTATGTACATTTGGGCATTGATTTTGTTTCATAATATTCAATAACATATATAACTAGCTGACCCGGGCAAACGTTGTTTTGCCTTCAAATTTTATTTTCACTGCAAAGTCATGGCGGATTGATATTTCGAAGAAGAATGAAAGGTGCACTAAATCGACATAGCAGTTCAAATACCGGTATCGGGCTAATTAATGCCACTACACGCTGATTAAGGACCCAACGCCTTCAGAGAAATAGCATAGGCTTATTGTGCTAATCTCTATCGGGAAAAACTCAAAAAAACTAAATATTGCGCCATCTGTCAACTTCAAACTACACAGAAACACTGCTCACGCCCCAGCGTGAGTGCAGTAGTTTTTGAGTTTAGCGATCACGAACATACACGTAATTTTTATATATGTAGAGAGAGATGTATTTTTCAATGTTTCTAAATTTAAAAAAAATACTATTAATTTATTAGATTTGTTTGAGATATGAAAGTGAAATGAAATATATTTTTTTATTGGACAAGAGCTTATAAGAGAGTGTAATTCCACTGAACTATATTTTGCAGCATTTCGGACTAAACAGATTCGGATTAAACAGATTCTACCAGATTATTTTTAAACTTGGTCATGTAAATACTTGAGTATAATTTTAGTGTCCAAGGCAGGTTTGTGTATAGGACTTACAATGGCAATGCTAAGTTCTCTCAACGCGAAGCTTCAAAATAATCATGGAGAAATTGTTTGGGTGGTATTGGTTTTCTTTTGTAAAATTTTTCATCATATATTAAATCCAAACTACAACAACAACTACATTGTACTTCTATTTACGTCTACTATTCTTCCGTTTGGCGGAGAACTGCTATCAACTTGTATAATAAACAGTATTCTTAAAGCAAGGTGAACAGCAACAAATCTATTATAATAGCGTAATAATTATTAGGAATCATATATGACGTGTGTAAAGTTAGACCCAGCGACAGCAGTTAATTAATCTAGTTCTAGGATAAGTTTGTTATAATCGGACTGATAATATACTTCTTGGAATATATAAAATAAATTATTTTTTTTTAATTTTTTTTATGTAGAAACAAATTTTTTTTCATCTAGATTTAAACAGAACTTTTTTCCTTAGATGCCGAAAGAAAATTTTAGTATCTCCTCATTTATGTTAGAAGAGGCATCCTACTGTACTCTCCTTCGACTTATCGTTGGTCCTGCTTTATTTTCGTAATGCAAATCGTTTAACTATTCCAATGAGTGCGGTACCAGATCAACATTCCAAAGAAAAATATAAGCATTAATAAGGAATAAAATAAAGAAAAAATTAGGTCAAGTTCTGCAAATAAAAACATATAAAAGGTGATATTTTAAGAGCTTTTGGATGTGATTAAAATTTATGAAATTTTTATTTAAATCGATAGAACGATTTATATAATTCAATGTTTAAGGATGATTTCATGTAAATGTTGACCATGGCTACACCTCAAATGGTCCAATTTAGGCATACTCTCTCCAAGGTAACAGCCGGTATCTCACGAATAAATTCTTCAATATTGGCTTCCAGTATATCAACCGTTGCCAACTTGTCCCTATAGACATGAGCCTAAATAGTATAAAGGCGTTAAGAATCTAAGCAGCCAATTGACCTGCCCAAACGTGAAATAAACTGTTCACCGAACTCGCCTCTCAATTGGGCCAAGGCTTCGCGAGTTGTGTGGCATGTAGCATTGCTTTGTTGGAACCATATGTGAGTTCTGTTAGCTTGTACAAAAAAATTTGTAATCATCGCACCGTAGCACTCCTCAGTGACAGTAACGTTCCTGCTTTTGTCATATTTGAAAAAGTACGGTCCAATAATGCCACTGGCCAATAATCCACACTACAGAAGAACAATCAAGCTCGAAAGGATCGCAAGGATCGAAAGATTCCATTTCGGTAATTTGGTAGCGTAATTTTGTAAATCTTTTCGTTACATATTAATATTTTTGCCATTTAATGATTTTAAATTAACCATTTTCGAAAGCCGGCTGCAGCTGCTGCAATATTATTTCTTATGGAAATCTAACGTTTTGGTTAGAATTGTATTTTCGTTCGACTTAGAGTGCTGAATGTTGTTAATAAAAGTTGTGTACGAAACAAACACCTGCATTATCTTGGAACAATTTGTATGTGTAGATATTGCTAATTTACTTTTAAAACAATTAAATAATGTTGCCTTAAAGATGACATCCACTTTTTTGTATAATTTTAAGTTGTGGAGAATAAATACATTCCTAAAGGATTTAATTAACATGTTTGCTTGACTTTTGTTCAAGGTATTGAGGACCCTCTCTGTATGTTGACCTTTTCATAACATTTTAAGCTAAAATATTATTTAAGTTTAAAGATTTATTTAATCGTAAATATCGATATTATGATACATATTGGGTATCATCTGCAGTATATTGTGTTTCTTTAATATCCTGAAATGATACTTAATATCCTGAAAATGTTTCCGATTTTTTTTTATTTGAAAAAGAGAAAAACCCATTCTAAGCCTTAAGATTTAAAGAAATTTTACTTTCGTTTTCCTTTTCTTGGCATATTTAATTACTGAGTTTCAGATTAAGGATACACACAAAATCTTGTATTAAAACCATTTTATTTTTTAAGGATGCCTTTGGTTTTTGTGAAAAATTCAAAACTACTTTCAGAAAATTTGCAACTTGCTGCAATATATTTTTATTATATTCATATAATATTGTCAACAACTTAGTTTCCAGCAATTTTTACGTTTTTTTAATTAATTTAATAGTGTCACATTTTTTACCGTTTACATGACTGCGAAGAGACAACAATTAAACACTTAAAAGTGTGTAAATATGATTAAAGAAATAAAATGATAAGTGACAAACAGGAGTAACATTTTATTTCAATATTCAGCTGTTATAAAATAAGTTTCTTTGTAATAAAAATTTTACTTTCATGATGACATTTTTACAATTTGTATAATTTTTGTAGTTCTTACTTATAAATTAATGTTCAAGGTGAGAAAGTTTTCTTTCGTTATACACAGAAAGAATAATTATGACTACAGTGGCAATAGAAGTAACACGTTTTATAATAGCATTGCAATCCAAGTTTATTTACAATGACTTTGGAATCTTCATTTAATTCACACCTTCTTGAAACAAAAGATATGTATATGCATAATCAACTTTGGTAAATTGTGTTACAAAAAGCTCTAAACTAAAACATGGTAATGCTAGTCTAGGTTGGCAGGACAGTCCGCAAAAGATGATTCGTAGGCATATACTCGGAGGCCAGCAGGCCAACTGTGAAGTCCAGAGGACCAATTTCATCTAACATATATCTTCTGTTAATCAATCAGGAAATTTTATAAGACCTAATTGATTAGTCAATGGCAGTTTATTGCAAGTTCTAAAGAAAACGGATTCCCTAGATGCTGAAATTTATGTTTCTGTAGAGCCTGATAATTGCATAGAAAGTGCTGAGATGATTTACTTCACCTTCGGCGAATCAGCTCAGCATGTTCTATAGGGGCGGCCTAGACATTTTTAAATACAGTCGATGGTACCCCATGTGCCCCATTGTGTCCACCATGAGTGCTAATTGCCTTCTCTCAACAACCAGGAGCTGCTGAGTCCCATTACATTCTAGCCAAAAAGTTTAGGATAACCGATGAGAATTGGAGTTCAATTCACTAGTCTACCCAAGGAATTCAAATATTTTCTTCAATAGGACCAAAGCCGGCAATACGCTCTCTTACATGCCAGTCATTTCATTGCCTTATATGCCTTATTGCCCTAAAACTCATACTATAGGGACAGGCCATTGTCCATTCAGATTTGGAAATGAGACGTGTCCAAAAACTATAAAAATGTCAATTATACTGTCCTCTCGACCAGCCCTTTAAATCCTTTCGCAGCTTCCGTTAGTGCATATATCTTCACTTGGAATGCTGTGAGATATAAAATAGCCTAAATAAGATCGAAAGGTTAAGGGAATATCTCCGACCCAGTACCATATTGTCGCGAATTACAGTTTTGTCTTTCCAGTCATTTCTACATGCAATAGTGACATAGAGGGATTTTTAGAATTTCATGACAGGAGTCAAGCTTATACCTTCCGAACTTGTTTAACTACATTGTTTAGGACCTTACAATGTCTAATTCATGCCTAAGTTCAGCTGACTATTTATGTTGAGGGCCCATATAGATATCAACGGGTGTTAAGTGGAGCATTCTCGCTAGACTGGTTAACGAAACCAGTGTTTGTCTATTACGTTCCACTAGACATGTGATTCATATATAAGGATGGCTCTCAACTTTTCCTCATATATCTGATGTAAAATATACAGTTTAGGCCTTCATCTTTTCCCGAAGACCATCTTCCATACAACGAAAAGGTATAAAGCCTTACTTATCTGTTTTTTGCTTAACGCATCCACAAAACTCTTAAAATTATGCCGGTCGATTTAGTTTCTTTTGAGAGCATTAGGATAGAACTAGCAAATGTGATTTTCTGAGCCCTAGAACATTGTGTGGTTTAGTAAAGAGTGGAGTTTTGGTGTCTGGGATTGGCACCAATATTATTATACTCGAGAGAGTTTAGTAAATCAATGAGTACTATAAACTAAAATAGAACATTAAAACATGTTTAGTTTTATAAGGAAAGTCCTCTCTGCAATCTGCAACTCCATATATCTACCCTTAAGGTAAGGGCACTGCGCAAGAGGAGTCCCCTGATGTGCAAACAAATTTGTCCTTGGAGTATTTTTAGTTAAAACGATGACAGACTAATTGATCTGTTCTGTGAATAAATGTTATTTGCAATCCACCCAGCAGAAAAATGTCCAAGTTCCAGACTATAAGATGGATATTAACCACGGCAGGATTTAATTTATTAGTTCTTATCGGAAATATTCTGTCTAACCCCGTTGAATTGTTGGATGGATCCAATAACGCATCGTTCTCAGGTTTATGTACCACTGGCGCAGAATCAATTTTGTGATTTTTTTTTGCCTGTCCAATTTCTCTCTCAAAATTATTGAAACTTCTTCCGTAAAGATTGCAGTAAGGGGACCCTCTCATTGTTAAATAATTTTCTCTCTTCTGATGGTAACTGCTGAGTCCTGTGATCCACTATGATTTGTTGAATTTTTTAAATATTCGATGCTCCTAAAATGATGCAATATAAGATTATCTTAGTGTATTGCACTCTAGTGCACTGCATTTCTCTTATTCTGGCGACTCTTCTTTTCAATGGAAAAAAACCTAAATTCCTTAATGTTGTTGAATTTCTTTCAACAAACTACTTTAAGATCACTATAAAATCGGGCGTTATTCCATTCATAATATATAGAATTACCACTTAATCGTCACTTTTAGCAAAGTATTTAGCATTGAATAAAATAGCATCACCACTGTGGTTTCTTATCCTACTGAAAAACCTTGGCCTGTTATCACTCTTAAGAGACAACAAAGGATATTGTTATACCAGTCCTGCCACTGATATTCATGTTTCTCTACATAGTGGTGATGGGTATTAGTTTTGCATCTTTGGATGAGATCGTGGCACTTTGTTTCACGCAAGTCGATTATTGTGCATCATACGGCAGACTTCATGATGTCAAAGTCACCGTTTTTACACCTGGTTCGCTGTACTTGCAAAAAATATTATCGTCGATAAATTGAAGCTTGTTAATGTAAATTCTAAGATTGCAGAGAAAATCTGACCATAACGTGATCGCTTGAGCCCCCCTATTGACTACTAGGTAAGATGACTTGAATGACTTTCTTCTCCATTGAACATTAGCAACTATATGTTGCTACCTCTGATTGGTTGACTTGCACCACTAACATGTCGCTCGAAATTCTCGTTGAGTTTCTCTAAAGGCAGAATAAGCCTTGCCTAATTGAGTTCGTAAGCGTAACCAAATTCATTTGTTGGACTCTGGATCAATTATGAGCCTTCCTCATTGTAACCAATCATGGAATTTCTTTGAGTGTATGAAGATGTAAAATTAATTTTCATTTTTATTTAGAGCATCTTCTGTTGGCATTGTTTGTTTTTTTAAGCTATCTAAAAAAACTTTATCAAAGTGTTAAAGTCATTTTGGCAAATACTTAACAATGGGACTTGTTCTTTTTTTTTTTTTTGTTGCAGGCAGGGTTGGGCAGTATTTGAAATACATGTATTTGAAATACGTATTTAAAATACAAATACGTATTTTGTATTTTAAATACATACAGATTTTTAAGTATTTTGTATTTTGTATTTTAAATACATATCCTGAAAGTATTTTGTATTTTAAATACATGATCAGCAAGTATTTTGTATTTTGTATTTTAAATACTGCAAACCATGTATTTTATCCGATCCACTGTTGTAGGAAAATTTAAATTTCTTTAAACCGTTAAGAACAGACAATTCATCTATAAAAGGGATTAAGGTAGACTGACTTCCAATATTGGAGCATGGTAGTAGACCAGTGTCTCTAATTTGATCATTGGCATAAGTAGATGAAAATAAATCTGCAAACAAGTTACCTATTTCAGCATCCTCATCTGATTCATTTTCATTTAACTTCATTGTAGGTGGAAAGAAGTAGATTTTCTTTTTAAATTTACAAAATTGTGAAACGATTCTTCTTAAGGTTGTTTTTAATTTTGACGATATAGCTGTTATAGCAATTCTGATTTAATTTGTTATATTCGGCACGAGCAACTGAGTATTTAGCAAAGTCTGATGCTGATCCAGATTTTTTATACTTTTTATAATATCTATTTTTGCTATTTTTAATTTTAGAAAGAGCTTTAGTATTCCATGGCGTTCCATTGGTTCAAGATCAAATATATCCTTTGTAGAAACTCATAATAATATGATCGATGACATCAGCTTTGTTTTCAAAGTTAGAAATTGACAGTAAACTACTCCAGTCAGTATAAAGTAGCTAAGTTACCCTGCTATAATTCCCTTTTTTGAAGCATAAGCTATTGACTATTGATTTTTTCACAGGATGAGATGTATATAATGAAAGATATGAATTTACTAAAATTGTAGGATGATAGCGGTCTTCTGGCAAAGTTAATGAATCAGTGCGAAGAACAGAGGTGTCAACATAATCATTTACAAAAACCAGGTCTAAAAATTTAATATTATCGTTATAGATGCCATTCATCTGATAAAGATTCACATCTAGTAAGCAATCAATAAACTCAGTGTATTTCTCATTGGCGCTAGATTTATAGGGCGTGAATTAACCATTATCAGTAGAACGGTTCCAGGAAATAATAGACATATTAAAATCACCAACTGCAATGATAGTATCATTGTGATTAGACATTCGCACAACGGAGTAGATAGCGTCTGAGTGTTTCTGGTAAATTATTTCAGGTGAATTAGAAGGGATATACGAACACGCTACGAAAATTCTCTTATGTTAAATTTTGTCAAAACAGCCATAAATTCAATATCCAGAAAAGACGTAAACGATAAAGCTTCGGAAGTGAGCAGGCTAGAAACTGCTATCAAGACACCACCTTCCTTTATGTTATTGCTACGATCACATCTATATATAGTATACTTAGCAGCAAAAAAATTTCCGTGTTCAATATATGTATTATCATTAAGCCATGTTTCAGTAAATGCTATAACATGATAGTCAAATGAGTAACTTTGATTAAATAACGCAGATAACTTCTTATTAATGCCACGAACATATTTGTTGCCGTTGAAGGCAATTGAACAGAATTCCTTTGTCTTGTTTTAAATATAAATTCGCGAACGTAAATACCATTAGGCCAGAAATTTGGAGAAATAACTATATTAAACAACTCATCCGGTACAGTAATCTTGAATAATGCCACTATTCTTGGTTCAGAGTAAGAAAAATTATACACTGAGATATCTAAGTTGGAACCGTGCTTTAAGTTTATATATGAATAAACTTCTTCAACAGTAGTATCTAATGCTAATCGGGAAACGAAGATTGTTTTGTTTGGAGGTATAACTCTAATCAGTCTAATAACCCCTGCAGTATTATTTTTGATTCCAGTTTGAGCAGGACTAGTACATCTATTAGATAGGTTATTAGTAGTTAATATATAAACTAGGATGTGTGTATGTATGTATGCATGTAAGGTAATGGCTCCAAAACGGCTGGGCCGATTTTGACGAAATTTTCAGGAAACCTTCAGAATACTCGGGCGGGTGACACTGTGAAGTCTGATTTTTGATTTTCGGTCTGTGGGCAGAGGGGCGTGGCGAAATCCAATAATTCATAAAATGAGAACGGCTGGGCCGATTTCTGTAAAACTTTTTGTCAGTTGTTCGTATTTTCGAGGAGAAGGTTTTTATGGAAGAAAATTTTGGAAAATCCCTCCGGAAAAGTCGGAAAATTGGAAAAATAGAAAATCGAGTTTTTGTATGAAATTTTGTTTGAAATTATTCCTTAATGGCTTTTCACATGAAAAAAATAGATAGTTTGTCTGAAGGATTAAAATTGGGGCGAGGCGAAGTTCGCCTGGTCCGCTAGTAGTTAATAAAGTATTAACAGGTGTTCTTTCGGCGACTGTAGACAATTGAGTGGGTTGGCTCGTACGTTGAATAGAAGATACGGTACTGTCATTAACAATACATAAATACATAAGTACATGTACATGACGTGAAAGTATTTTGTATTTTGTATTTGAAATACGTGCAATAAATGGAAGTATTTTGTATTTTGTATTTTAAATACATACAGATTTTTAAGTATTTTGTATTTTGTATTTTAAATACATGATCAGCAAGTATTTTGTATTTTGTATTTTAAATACCGCAAACCATGTATTTTGCCCAACACTGGTTGCAGGTAAACCTTTGAAATTTCGCTGCATCAAGTTTAGTTTATTCTCGTCTTCTTTTTGTACGGTAGGAAACAAAAGGTTGATAAAAAGCTTAATGCGAAAATGAAAGTTGAGTTAAAACTCTTATTTATGCCTTTGGGACTCTTGTACAGTATGAAAAAAATGTCATATAAAATTTGCACGTTCTGAAAAGTTAAGCGCTTTATTCATTTACTTGTATATACAAGATCCAAAGCAGTAACAAATTTAAAATTTATATTAGGAAGACACATTAAAATGCAGCAAGTGTTTTATTAGTCATAGTTGGTTCAACGAAATATCTACGAATCAGCTATAAATATATTGTCATGCAATCTAGGTCTATTAGACAACTTGCCCTTAAAATTTGCGATAGTTAACAATAACTTAAATAGTGGCTTTTAACATATTCCGTTATCAATTATTTTGAACATGTGGCGATCAAGTTACTTTTGGTTCATGGGTTTGTAAAAAATATAGAAATTTCAAATTAAAAAAATAATTAATTTTGCATTTGACCTTGGTAAGACGTCGTGTCCTTTCAGTGGAAATTATTGTTGTTTTTTTTATCGCAAAACATCATTATTATCAATTATCGCAACACTTTACATTAATGAAGTTTATTTTGCACTTTAAAAGGCAAAAACTTAACCATAAAAGTTGAATTTAAGATGAGCTTCGCTTTAATTTATCTGACAGTTTTTACTTAAAATGTACTCGTTTTGTTAAAAAATTATTTGGGTAGTTGTTTTGGGTTCTGCTGTTCCTATATCGATCCTTAGATAACTTCAATCTGCTTGGGGGCATTCAAAATCGTATACTCATACAAAAATCTTCAATTGCAATACTGAAATGCCATTACATATAAAAGGTATATAAAATATCATAATATTAAGCTTAGAATGCCTAAATGCCACTCACACAATAAACAACTTATATTGGATATGTATGTATTTTGTTTTTCTTGCAACTTCTATGCAAATAGAGGCTCATTATGTACAGCTTTTTAGAGTAAGTGGAGGTTAAAATGTAATAGTAGAAGCCATATTTGGTCTACTCTTGTAGTGTAACCCATCCATGTAGTTTAATTTTCAATGACTCTGGTAAATTGACACCACTGAATTTGAGCGATGGCCTCAAGGATATTGATTTTAAGGGTATCAGCCGATTATAGCTTATTGGCGTGGACTTGTGACTTTTGAATACTCTATATCACGTTACTTTTGTGAAAAGAAGACCATATCCAGGACTTACTTAAAAAATACCTACGAATGATGCCACCGCCTCAAAATACAAATCAAAAAGTAATTTTTTTTTGTTCCACGTTATGGACGTTGGTGTAGTCCTGCATACAGAAATTTGCTTTGTTAAAATAAACATTTAACCAGAAATGTGTCTTGTCACTAAAATCAGATCTTCGGCTGTTTTTAATTATAAATTTTTATTATTTGCACCTGCTGCTTTATCGAGTAACTTTCTTCAAGATGATTTGGAATCAATTTAATTTATGAACTCAAGCTATAAAAATATTTAAATATATTTAATATTTTATTGTTTGTTGTTGGCTTAGCTGGGTATATGCCTGCATTTCATTGGCGCTAATCAAATCATCGGTACGCTTTTTAGCCAAATCATGATTGAAAATCATTCAGAAAAATATTAAATAGTTATTTTGCACAATATCTCGAATAACAAATTTGACAAATATTTAAATATATTTATTGTCTTTTTAATAGAATTTAATTTTTTAATAAATATGTATTAAAATTAAATTTATTTAAAATAAACAAAAAAATATCCTTTGAATTATGAAATAATTTTTTAAATTTGACAAGCTGAGGGCGTACGCCTCATAGCTCCATACATAACACAAGAGCTGGAAGTTTTTCTTCAAATGCTGATTCTATAATATAAAATAAGTTCAGCTTGGGAAAATATTAAAAAAAGTTTGTGCCTGTTTTTGATTTTGTGACACTTTTTGCTTCTACTGCAATTTTTTCCAAATATAACTTACATTTTTTAGATTTATATGACAATATACAATATATGTTTTAGTTAGTTTTCTTCATAAAGTCTATTTATGGAAACAATAGAATTGCCAAATAAGCTTTTATGCCCAACTAATGTAATAATTAATAAATAAGAGAAAAGAAAAAAGAAAATGCCTGAATATAAAGTTTTCTCCTCTGACAGAGCAGAATAATTATTCAATTGTAAAGGCGAAGAATGACACATATAACAAATCAAGGATGAACTGTGGTTTGAAACAGCTGTACACAATTTTCCATTAATTATGAATAAAATTAATTTTAGTTCTATTTAAGCAGTAAAACAAATGCCTGGGCAATTAAGTGCAGTTGGAAATATTTTTACTACATGGTCCTTAATACCTCTTTGGAAAATATTAATTAAATAATATGACCGACAATACCACGCGAAATATTATAGTTAAGTTAACTACATGCTTATGAGCCCTAGTCCTCCTATTAACCTTCCTCCAGCTGACATTAACTAAAGTCTCTGCAACAGATAAAAGCGGAGACACATTAAATGGCCCCTATAATAAATCAACTTTTCCAAGAGCTTAGTGTTGTGGTTTTTACAACTCTTTGTGTATTAAAATTAATTCATATTAGTCATATTTCCTTGTCCCTTTTTTATTTCCAGCAGATATTCGAAAAGGATAACAGCAGTCTTAAGATGTTAAATTGCATGTCATAACGAATTGTGTGTTTCTGGAGTTGCCAATTTTTCATAACATTTTAAAAAACTTTCTGTGATATTTTTGACTTGCTACTTCCTATAAATTCTTCATAAAATATTTTTTTAAATATACTCTCTAATATGTGGACTACATATTAACAGGGGTTAATGTTTAAGTTCTCTGAGTTTCTTTTGCCATTTCCAAAGACATCGTAGCTTCCAAGTGTATTTTCTTAACAAGTTGCATATATAAACAGTCGTTAGTGAAAGAAGGACGTAAAGATAACATGGATAATTTTGCAGCGATATATTTTACCTTGTCAAAATCGAACTACTTTAAGCGTAAGCCATAAGGCTAGAAGTATAAAATTATTACTTTTATTAAAGACAATTATATTAGAATAAAAAATACGCAAATTTTTCCTCGAGAAAAGATTAATTTCAGAGCTGTAACATTTTTCTCAACAAAATGAAAAACCTTTGTCCTGCAGCGGCGCCTTTTTTATTCATTATATTGATAGTTTTCCCATAACTTTTTACAATAACTTTTATTTTATTTCGAATAAAACCTTTATGTTAGAGAACAACTTTTGGCTTAAGGGAGATAGTGCCGAAAAATTAAGCTGAAATGTTTATTGATGTGCTGGCGGATGCAAGATTCATGTTCGCTTTGAAGTTCGCTGTAATTTGTGGCTTATTTGCATAGAGCTTCAACTCCAGAAAACCCCAAAAAAGTCTAGTCGTATGATCTCGTTGACCAGTTTACATCACCTCCACGTGAGATGTCCAATATGGCATGACCTGTCTGGTACGTAGCATTGCCCTAACTCATGTCGTTGGTCTCGATATAATCCAATTCAGGCCAAAATAATTTGGGAATTATCGACCTATAGCGCTAGGGTTTGACGGTGATGGCCTAGCAAATGTCTTTATCAAAGGTGATGCCGTCAGCCAAATATTGACATCAAATAGTGAGTTTTTCAGGATGCATTGGAGGGGCACTCTTGGATCTCTTTGAGATTGTTATCGCATCAAATTCGACAATTACGTTTGTTGACATACCCATTCATATAGAAATGGGCCTCCTCGCTGAATGGATGCAGTGCTCGTTATGTTGCTTAAACAGAAGACAAATTTTGTTTAAAAAAATATATCATTTGCACGTCTTTTTTAACGTTTTATTTGTCCATGGTGATTTGGGAAAACAGACCGGCATAATTACAGCCAGTTAAATAGGTGTGGCGCTATCAACTTTCAAATGTCGGAAGTTTCTATTAGAAGACCATTTATAATCTGCATTATGAAATTTAGATATTCTGTACATCGGAAAATTTACACTATACTTTCATTGCATTATAGCTTTGAACTAAAATATACGAATATTAATTCAATTTTAGTTCAAAATGGTTGTCGCATTGTGCGAAAGCCATTTTTACTAGAATTCACTAAATATTTATTCACCGCTAGTAAAATTATTCTACATAATATAAATTAAAAGGTTACTTAATTCTTACAAAAATTTTACTTAATTTTAGCAATTAATTTTGAAATATTGTAAAAAAATTTTTTGGCAATTTTTTGGAACATTTTGTGCTGCGAAGTTTTCGCCGTATCTTTCAATTGGCTCTGTGTAGTCAAATTAACTAATTTTTCCAAATGCTAATATACGAATTTTCTTAATATTAGTAGAGCTTTTCTTGCCTTAAATAGTCTCTTAAGTTCACTATGCCATGAAAAGTTAATTAAACATCAGAATTTGTGTAAATTACGATTTATGCTCTGGTTCAGTAATTTTTTCTAAGTCCTAGTTCACTTGTCTATTGGGTCATTACACGTAAGCAGTGAAATTTTATCTGTGGCAACAAACATTAATCGCCTAAGTTGACTTAAGCAACATAGTGTTATACGTAAGATTTTGCGTTACTGCTAAAAGCCTGATTCCACTTTCGTGTGATCATTTTGTTGCAACTACAAAATGAGTCACAAGACAAGACAATACACGTACAGCATAAGAAAATCAATTTTTCTTAAGTCGACTTAGGCGATTATTGCCTATTGCCACAGATTTGTTATAAGCAAACGGGTGAACTTCTACAAGTTTTAAGTTCTAATATCTTTTGAAACGAATCTTATTGTTTCCTTATTTTCTTAAGTTCAAAAAGTCATGAATTAATGTGTTCTGAACTCTAAGAAATTTTTACTAAAGTAGGGAAGATAATGCACCAAATTTTGGAGACAACCATTTACAATGTTATAAACTATTCGCAAGTAAATCATTCCGTAAACATAGTTTTTGATTAAATGAAAGAAATTGCTTGTGGGAAACCAATAAATATTTCCAAGTCTAATATATATTATATTATTGGTATATTTTTCCCCACTTTTAGTAATATTTTGCTTAAGGCAAGGACATTTTTTTAACTAAATTTGTTATTTGAATTTAGTATATGACTTCTTTGTTGTTGTTGAGTATATTCCAAGCTGCTTAAGAATCGTCTTTAATAATTGAAGTAGTAATATATACTTATAATAGTATATATATCCGTAAATCAAGGCATATGTGTGGACTAAACACCTATTTATAAAATAACTTTAAATAGAAAAAGGTAATGAAACTTATGAAGGATTTAACGTAAAACTATTTTTTATCCAATCTTATACTTAGACATTTATTGCAAATGCAATGACAAATTTAACATGACACCTTCTTAATGTTAATTCGAAAAATAAGAACAAACTTCTACTATTAAGAAAAAGAAAGTATGAATGAAATTTTTGTATTTTAAAATTCACAAAAAAATAAAAACAAGGAAGAGAAAAGTACACATCATCCACACTGATCTTAGAATGTGCTGTGGCAAAGTATGTGATGCATACAACGTATTCAAAAAGAAAATTTCACCTGAATTTTCAACACTGGACTTAATATCACATTTGTAAACAAAAACTTTAACCTTTGTTTTCATTGTTGTTGTTACGTATTTGCTAAAATATTAAAATAGCATAAGTTCTGTAGGATAAAGATTTATAAAAAAAATATATTTAAAATTGGTCTACTAAACGGTGTTCAAGAGATATTTTTTAAATATTTGCTGGTCTTCAAGTTTAAATTTTGAATTAGACTTGCAAATAAGAACTATTATGAAGAGGGAAATAGGGCAGTAGCCTAAATTCTTATTATAAATACTATTACTTTTTCCTGCTGTAATTTTTCATTCACATAGAGATTTTTTTATAAGGGATGATACAAATGTTCTACTTCTTCTGCCAAAAGGAAACTTTTCGAAAATCAGAAATAATATTTGTTTGAGATTGTATTTGAACTAATAAATCTAGAAGATCGTCAACTAATTCTTGATATTTATAGTATCCTAACTAAAATGCCTCTGCAGATATGAGAAGCCCTTTAAATGTTACAAGAATGCAGAAGATGACTGCTTCTTCAACCATTTCTCAAAATAGTGTATTCACAAGGAATTTGTGCAAGTGTGTGTTCTTTTGTAGGCAACGGGACACAAAGTTCAAGGAATATAAAAAGACATTAAATTATGAGAAGCTAAAGCCAATGCCCAGTGCCTCAACGTTAAACAAAATTACGGTTAGATCCATCATCTAAAGATCCAACCACTGATGAGAGAATACTTCACAGGTAGCGTAATTGGTATATATATTGAAGATTAATATTTTGTATACAAAGTGGTCTGTTGTGTGTAGTGTTGATTCTCATTGCCTTCGGCTTGGGTATATTTATTTTTAAACCTGCCTTTGTTGCTTCCGTTTCGACCATTTTCAAGTCCTCTACCATATCGTAGTTTTTATGCGTAGAAAGTATATATCATCTGCGTAATCCAAAACATAAAGGCGGCCACACTAGTCCCTTGTAATGCCTTTGTTGTTCCAGCGGACCTTCACAGTTAAATCTGTACCTGGATATAAGAAATCTGACTAATTTTAATACAATAGAATATTTATTCTTAATCTTTTATAAACTTTTTAAAATAATAGCAGAACTTAGGCTTCGTTGCAAGCTGCCGTTGTTAGCCTTAGAGAGAAACATGCACTCTGCAACACCGCAACAACTAAACGTATAGAATTGAGGTCTTCTACACTAATGAATATACTCGTATGCCTCACAAAAAATCTTTGCAGACTGGCAAATGCAAATATTTGCTAAAAGAAAAAAAAAAAAGCAAAATCGTGATGGAAACTTTTTGAAAAACTTTACTTATACCATGTATAGTACGTGAATATGTACGTGTCGTTGGCTTAAATTACTTGTAATTTAAGGTTACGAAATACAGAGTCAGTTTTCTTTCTATAAATTTTAAATTTAAATTTTTATTCATCTAAAAGTTTTGTTTATTTACTAATATCATTTTCATAAAATTTAGTTTACTTGCGATTTAATATCTTCCATTTGTCCACTTTTTATTTATCTTTGAATAAACAAAAACGTCACTAATCGAATAATAAGTTGTAGTGTTTATTTTTATTATCTACGAGCAGATCTTTTACTTCACTAGGTTTTTTTATTGCCTTTCACCATTTCAAGAGTATTCAAGTAGTGCAAGCAATTGTATTCCGATCAAGCCCAAAGGAATATGTTGAATCACTGATGTTTCGAGGAATAGTTTTATATTTATTTTTAAATATCACAATTTTGAAATATTTCTGACTCACGTGCATTTCCAGGATTTCCCACAATAATAGTCCTTATATGTAATTTAAGACCGCAAAGCATTTTTTCTTTAATAGACTATTTGTGTGTTCGCGAAAAAAAAATTTCACCTGCTTAATAACTGGAGCTGCTCAAAGAAAATTTGAGAAGCTTTATAATCGTATCCATACCGATAATCTGTCATATTTATTTGACCTATAAGTGTGATTTGATTTTATGTTATAAAAACGATTGAAAATTTGTGGATTTAGTTTGTCCAAGGCGGCATATGATTACGTCAAGTGTCATAATATGACACACATACAAACTTTGTGACGTCCATGGATATAAAGACAGTATTGTCCATGAACACTATGATATTTTTTAACCGTTCGTTATGCCACTTTTAAATGTGATATAAAAATCACACAGAAAACATTCATTGAACAGAAAACCTCTTCACATATCCACCGGCCGGCTATGCAGAAAATCTTTACAAAGCGAGGCAGGTGTTCAATATACCACAGAGAAAAAAATCCCTGCAATCATCCTAAGGCTTTTTATAAATGAAATTTCAAAAAAGGCGAAGCTGGTAGTCCAGGCATCATATATGATTTTTTGCTTACCAGACCTTCGGCCATCCTCAAGGATTTTCTATGGTATTTCTAACACTGGCTTTGCTCTTTAAGGATTTGCGTTCGGGTAAAATTTTAAGTTTGGGGCCATTGTTTATAAAGTGTTATAATATTATAAAGTATTATAATATTCCAACCCTATCTACTCCTTTGCAGATCACAGTAGCATAAGCCATTCCTAGTCATTTGACCATAGGCCAAGTCCGTTGGATATTAGGGATATGATGCAAAATATGGTTAGTACAATCAATCAAAATCTTGTAATAATCTCTGAATGGGGTAATACCAATCGAGTGGATTTTAATGCTCGTAATACGCGGTGCTGTATGCTTACGCACAAACGTATTACCGTACATGCTGCTCCATCTTTAATTATGTGTGATATAAATATTGAGGAATCAAAAGCTCTTGGCATAAAAATTCAGTGTGATGTTCGATGGACTGATCAGCACATTTTTCATATCGCTAAAGAAGCATTCAAGTGCCTCGGTTTTTTAAGATCAAAAATATAATACACCTCTCAAGTATGGGCCGGTGGTTCGATGTATATTTAGAAGCTACCAAACCGAGTACAAGACAGGGCTAAAAGACTCATTGGTGATAATTGTGTATCCAACTCTATTGATTCACCGGAGCATAGTCGCATAGTCGCATAGTCGCAACGTGCGATGTGTTACAATATTTTATTGTTACTACTATGGAATGTGATCTAATGAAGTAAGGGAAGGTGTTCCCGAGAGCCACTCTTATTCGTGAGCGGCACGTTCCTCATTAAGAGCACATCCATTTGTTGTCGATATAACAGCGAATCGCACTGCGCGTTATAGAAACAATTCATTCTTTGCTCGAACGGCTCGTATGTTGAACGATCTGCCTGCAGATGTCTTTCCTGTCATACCCAACGTTGAGGTGTTCAAATCTGCTATCCTCCTTACCCTATCCTATTTTGCAAGTTCCAGCACAATGCACTAAAAAAATAAGAGTCATCCCCTGAGCACTGGTCCAATCGAAAAAAATGGACCTTACGACACTGCACTCATTGACATTGTGACACTTTTAAAGGCTTTTTATATCCATGGACGATACTTGTTAGTATGTCACAATCATTATGACATTTGACTCTTCGTCAATCCTGCCAATATCTCCAATTCCAAAAATGTATTATATTTTTTGCAGCTTCTCCTCTCCAGATAATACAAGTCTGAAATTTTTCACAGAAGTGGGGCTTGTCAAAGTCAGGATCCTCAGAAATTACAGAAACCAGTTCTTTAAGTTCAGCATTTAAATTACTTTGATTATTAGTTTATCAAATTAAAATAAATGCTAAGAAATTAATATTTAAAAATATCGATGCAATCTTAATACTCAATTTATTTGAAAATCAGCTGTTATAATAAATTTTCTTGCAGCCAATCCTAGAATATATCCTCAAACTATAGATATGCAACATGAGTGATATCCGCTAAATTTTTGTTCGCAAAAATACGTTAAATAATAATAGAAGAGAATGCCTATTGAACTGGATGATAATAGATTTAATTGGCATCAGTGATGTTCGTGAGATGGTCAACTGTTGGGCACGAAAACAAGCAATGAGAACGAACTGGGCGACCATGCACAGGTCTTTTCACATATCCTATATATCCAGTTTGCTAAAATTTGCTTACAATTCTCGAAATTGATGACACATTTGGTCGATTATTCAAACCAAAAAAATCACGAAGTGCAGGAAATGCATTTGAATGCCGATTTTTCGTAAAAGGCTTCAACAGTCTTAACGCGCTGCTCAATTTTGTACCTCTCCACGGTTGAATTTGTCAAACACTGAAAAAAAAAACAAATATATTTTATTTGAATATTTCGACGCCTCTATGGGAAATGAAAAAATTTTAAAATTATTTTTACATGCGCACCAACATAAACAGATTGAAAAAATTTAAACAAATCAAATGAAAGTAAAAACATTTCAAAGCAAGAAAAAATAAATTGTGTTCAGTTTTGAAAAAATAACAATTTTTTAATAATTATATTACAAAAACTAAAAAAAACCATAAATCTATTTTCTCTCCTATTGGTCAGTTTAACTTTCGAATAAAATGCTTATAATTTCTAGCAACATTATCTATATCAGTTTTATAGTTTATAATCTTATTATTTGGAACATTAATAATATTAAGCATCTCTAATTAATAACGTCGTTTAAAGTTCCCCTCTATAGCTAAAACTGATACTTTCTTACAGCCAGGGTTATGAATAGAACTTAAACAATGTTTCGTTGAAGCTATTTTTTTTTTGAAGTTAAAAAATTCTTATACTTCTGATCTGACTTGCATCCTCTCAGACTACTCTTTGACTTATTCTTTGTCGTACCTAAGTATACTTAGGTTAGGTTAGGTTAGGTTGATTGGAGGGGTATGTCAGCCCATGTCATACGACATACACCTAAGCCAGTGAAGGCTTGTTGTGCGCTCCTTTGAGTTTAACCATAACACATTGACCCAAAGGTCTAGAGAAACTCCGTGTCACTCACAAAGTTCCTTAATTTCCTCCAGCATATTCCCCGTAATCTGCTTATGTCCGGTAAGAGTCACCCCCAAGATATCGGGATCTTATTTGTGAGAAGGCGGGGCATTGGCACAAATAGTGTTCCAATGTTTCGCTCTCCTCCCCACATGCTCTACATTCATCTCCTCCCGCTATTCCGACGCGTTTAAGATGTGCCAGTAGTTGAGAGTGCCCTGTGACAACTCCCATTATTCTACTTAGTTCGAGCTTACTAAGTTTACTTTACTAAGTTTACTTTAAGTATACTTTATCACATCTATTATTATTCTTATCATCGCATTAGAAATATCAAATTTTTCTACTTTATCTATAAATTTGATATTTTTTTATTTTATCTATAGATTTGTTTGTTTGTTTTTTGTTTCTTTAAATTTTTTTTTTACTTTTATTTGATTTGTTTAAATTTTTTCAATATGTTTATTTATTATTTTTTATTTATTATTTTTTACATTTTTAAAAAAAGTTTTCCTGAAAAAATATTGAAATAAAATAAATTAGATTTTTACAAAAAAAACCTACAGCTCGTTAATAAAATAAAAGAAAATAAATTGTTTCATTTATCATATAAAGAGTATTTATAAGAAAACAATTATTTATTTCTGCCATACCCGCAAACCTCCCATAAGAATAATTAATCAATAAAAATGCTTACAATGTTTATTCAGTAATTAAATAAGTCGGTTAACAAGTTTAAAATTCAATCTGTGACAATGATTTTCTGCATTTATGTTGTCGTCTGCCGACAAAAACACAATATTTTTAATTGTCTTTTGCGATGTTGAAGAAAAGAAAACAAACAGAAATTATTTTTCAAATGCTTTTCCATTTTCCGCATGGTGAAGGAATAAATTAATTAAAATGCAATAGTACGTGTGGGATATTTTCGTATTTAATGTGTTTTAAAACGAAACCTGCTAAAATTTTCAATCATTTCGTATTCAGTAGGCACCCTATATGACACTTAAAAAAATTAATTGCAATTAAGTCTGCCATTCGATGTCGTGAAATAACAAATAAAACAACATGCTAATACGAGTAAGACCTTAAATTCTGATTTACTTAACTAATTTGCCTGATAAACATTCTGATTCAGAGAGAAAGTCTTACATTTTCCACTAATTACTATGTTGTGTTGTAAAAAAATCACTTCTTAAAATGTTGAGAGTACCTTGGGCCTCGAAACTTTTGTAAATGTCAACCGATTCCAAGCACCTTTTTTGTGAAGAAAATCTTAAAAAAACAAAATTTTTGAAATTATTAATTAAAAAAAAATTTAGATTTTTTGTTTATTTTGACTGTTTGCGATTATTAGTCTTTAATTTGTTTATTATATATTATACATTATTTGGATTAAAATATTATTTAAGCTGAAACTCTATACCATCCGTTCTATGCGTTGTTGCGTGTTATGAATGTGTCAAAAGTGTAGAATCAAGGCAATTGAATGTGACAAGTTACAGAGCAAAACAAATAAAATGTACAGGTCCATAGAACGCCTAAAGTATATTTATTTTCTACTTTTGTATGCGTCTCATACATCATAAAAAAATGTCAGCTGTTTTTGATAGCAAAGGATGACAAATTATATTTTATTTTCAATGATATCGATAACAATGTTTGTGTAGTTGATTTCAATTTTCTCATTCTTTGCACTAAAAAAATTTTTAATAAAATAAAAAGCTTTACAACTATTTTCAAGAATAAATTACATTAATATAAATTTCTAACATATTTCTTTCATTAACAAAATTTGAGTTCTAGTTATCGATTACTTTTATGTACTGAGTGTCACCTCTGATTATATTTATTATTTTTTAATCAATTGCAATGGTGGAGAATCTTATTGAAGCAGCGAAAATGCCACTCACTCCACGTTCCGTGGTGTTTTGCAGCTTTTCGTAGCTCCCAAAAAATATTATGTATATAATTTTTTCATTTTAAAATCACAATTTTACATTTCATTTTTGCCAAATTGTTGCGATTTGATGAAAAATATTTATACTACATTTGATCAAAATAAAATACTTGGCGCATAAAATGCATTGTATGTAACTTTGAATTTAGAAATGCAGAGAATAAACAGAAATGCATATAACGCATATGCATAGAACGGATGGTATGGACTTTGAGCTTTAAGCTCAAGTTCTACTTTATTTTTATTTGTAAATATTTCGATATTTCGATACTCATTGAGTATCATCTTCAGGAAAGTTAAGTTTGTTTAATAATAAAATTAATATAAACATTTAAAAAATTAAAGAAAGATAAATTTTTTTTCATATATGTATGAAAAATAAACACATGTACATAATAATAAATATTCTTTAAAAAAACATATATGTACATATAAATAATAGAAATAATTCTTAAGAAATATATATACCTTATATAAATATTTGTGTATATTTTACATAAATATTCTCCAACAAATCAAAAGAACATTTACATTTGCATACATACATAGACACATATTTTTAATTATTTTTTTATTTTATTTTGGAGAGGTAGGGTTGAAAATGCCTTCGCACTTACAGTGACCGTCATCAACTGCGTTGTGTGGTGTTATCCATTAAAAAACTCCCTCCTCCGTTTCTGGTGGGATGCCTTCCCGGGACTGTTTTCTACATTACTTCGGGAAGGCCCAGAAACCTCATCCTCCTAAGAAGGGCTTTTCTCGAAACACCCACGTCTGGGTCCATCAGTTTTATGCTGCTGGCTCATTCTTGCTGAGTCTCCGTTGATGGGTACCCATTTTGCCGTACATAGAGGTCTCTTTTCTTTCTTCTTAAGACATGCTCGATGTAGTTACCGACAGCATTCCATATGTTTTCGCATTCGAGCATTCTGTCAACTACGTTGGCAGAGGTGAAAACGCTCTCTTAGACACATTTTTACAACAATAAAATAATGCTCGTATGTATTGAGGTGTTCTTTCTTGTGTAACAAGTGCCTATAAATGTGCGCAATATTTTCAATATGTGCCTTAAAATTAATTCTCTTTGTATTATTAATTTCAATGATATGAAGCATTTCTAATAAATATCTTTTCTTATAATTTTGATTGAAATTGCAACATTTTCAAAGCTCGGATAGTGATTACATTGATGACAATGTAAGGACACTGTAGTTCTCTGTGAACTATTTTCCTTAATATTTTCATCACATCTTCTCGTATGTCCTGCAATCATAACTTTAAACATATTCTTTGTTGTACATTATATGTGAAGCTCAAGGAACGCCACTTTTACCTCATTGTTTCGATATCTTCTGCGGAAATTATATGCAATGCGGAACTTGTGATGTCTAGTTGTAATTGCAACTAGTTTCTTCAGTTGTTGAAAGTTCAAGTTGTGCACTTTGTGGGCTAAATAAAACTTAAAGGTAATGAAGTTGTTTCGTTCAGTCATGTGATTTCTGCCAGGGTGCTGACGAGGTCTCCTCTAAAAGAAGTCGGCTCTTTACAAACCGATAAATAAATATTGGCAGTATCAGTGCACTCAGGTAGGGGTGATGTATGAATTCCTCGCTATTCCATTTAGAGATGACCGAAAACTCTTAAATAGGTTGGATGTAGGATAGACTCCTGTAAGGGATGTACCTGCAAAATTGGTATAAGTGAGGACTCCGATATTCCTATCGAAAATTCTCAAATTTCGAAGCTAGTTTACAGCTGTATATTCAGCTAGCTACTTCTAGAGGCTTCCAATATCATTGTAACAACTGCTGCTTAGCTTAGACCTAGTACTAACTTTTTTCAAACCGTTTAAAATAAGCCTAAGTACACTGAAAAAAATAATGTTTTTAAAAAGTTTTTGTATAATGATGTATTATGCATTAACATGCAGAATAAAAAACTTGAATGAAAACGAATAGAAATTAGCAAATCATTAACCAACTTAAGATCTGCATAACCCTCCTAATATAAGTCTAAAAAGTTGGATAGACACGCTGTATATTGTCCGAATACGGAAGTTCATTCTAAAAAAGACATCCTTATTTACTTATGGTGATAGTGCGCTCCCGAAAATTTTCTTCTCGATATAAAATTCTATAGCAAATGTCCGCATCGGATTGCAGCTAATTGACGCCCCAAGGACCACCACGTGGGGGTTTGTGAGTCAATTTGAAGTGTAATTGTTAATGATCACCCTGGATTCGCCAAGTTGAAACAACCAGAAGTTTTGCTTTATCATTATATGCCCTGGATCGCCATAAATCCTTATTAAGGGTATACAACTTTCGCCAAAAACCAATATAACACACATGGTTATATATTTTCTTTGTACAAAGTTTAATTTTGCCTTTAATTGAAGAAAATTAAATGAAAATCTTATTAGTAATAAATTCAGATTATTATGCGTTGGTTATTCATCGCTTGTTGTATTCACTAAATGTTAAGCCTCTTAATTCTCTTTTCTCTTCAGGGCTTAAGCAAAATAAAAGCAAGAAACCACTGCGAAGAAAATTACTTTTAAAAGAAAATATAATAAATTTTCTTGTTCCCATTTCTCATCGGAAGTATATGTTTTCATTACATCTATATAATTTATTATTGTCGCATGAATTGACTCCAGCTCTGTCTTCGTCTTAACAGCTAGAAAAATAGGGAAAATGTTGAACTTTAAAATAAATAAAAAAGTACATAAAAAACAGTTAGTAAAACCAACACTATTGTAAGTATCCATATCATAGAGTAAACATTTTGAGCACTTAAATACGACAATATAATTGTGCATGAATGTGTGCTGGATCTAATGCGCGCCAACTGAATAGGGATATAATTTATGGAAGCAAAATATAATCTATTAGATGAGGGTAAATTAATAAAACATGGTTTCCTTCTATACGTAGAAGAAAAGACGAAAACAATTTGTTTATGAGCCATTTGTTGAAATATAATAAAATACTTTTTATATTTAATTGGAATAAGTTCAGCATAAAGAGGAATTTAAATAATTTCTAAACAGTCGAAGCGAAAAGTGTAAATTCGGTTTTTCTTTTTATAGCACCAATATTCGGGGAATTTCCTCTACTCATGTATTGAATTGTGCTGGAACTAGTAAAGTAAGTGATGGTAGGGCGAATAGCGGCATTAGTGTTTGTGGATATTCGATTTGACATTTAAGATTTAGCGAATATTCTTTATAATTGTACAATAAACCTCTCGGCCTAAAATGAACTTCAGTGGACTTCTCATTGTTTTCGTTCTAATTTTCTTATAGACTTGGGTAATTGGATACATTTTTCTACTTTCGACTCCTTAAACTTTTCAGAATCTCAGTTTTATTACAGCAAACTTCTAGTTTGAATATCTACCTTGGAGGTGTTTGAATGTACGTAAGCAATTAATGGTCTAAACATATGTACTCCTTTTTATTTCTTGGCTAAAATTTTAACATGATTAAATTACTAGTAAAGAAAAGAGGAAAATTAAAATCTGATTTTCCTTAAGGAGTCTGTTTTTTATTATATTTGTTTGCAAATCCTGGATTATAAAAAAGAAAACTTATTAATAATTTCTTTCGTTTTATTTCCTGAATTTCGTATTTTATATATTAAATATATCTAATATTATAATTCAGTTTTTATATTAGAAAGAAATAATAGTACCGATGTTACCCGTAGCACACTATTTGTTAAATATGGCACCTTGAGAGGAATAATTTTATTCCCTAGTTAAAATTGTGTCCTTCTTTAATGAAAATATTGGTATATTTGCTACATTCTATTACGGCTAAGACGTCATACTCTAATCATTCTTGATTTTAGTGTTCTTTTTACAATTTCAAGTCATCGTTCTGGTGTATTTGTAAAAAGAAAGTAATAAAATTATACTGAAATGAATGAATGACTGAAAATGCGAACAAAGTTGAAACTAGATGGAAGAACAATATTAAAACGTTGATAAGAATAGAATCCCTAATGTATTTTCTAACTCTTATTCATACACTTTTTTTCAAATCACTCATTCATTTTATATTCTAACGCAATTACTGCAATGACTCCTGTGCCAGAGTGAGAGTGAGTATGTGCGCGCCTTTATTGCAAATGTATGAGCAAGTGTGTATGTGTGTAAGAGTGTTCGTTGTAAGTATCATTTAAAATCATGTTTTTTTATTGTGTTACAATCTCAATGACTTTGCTGTGAGAGGTCAAGAAAATCTTATGCATCATGCCTCTAGAGGTTTCATCGATGTTTAAACTTTGTTCTTTATTTAATTTCAATGAGATCCAGATGAAACACATAAAGAAACATATACTCGTATACACATTCTATATTTCTTTTTTCTTTTTCTACAAAAGTAATTATAAATGGATTTAGTTAACTTTTTTAGTTGCAAATAATTTCATAAAAGAAGCAACAGAAGGATTATAAATTTAAAGGATTTTTCTTAAGATTAAAATACATACAAGTGCAGTGTGTTGCATACGGAATAGTTAAGAAATATTTATTTATTTATTTTTTTAATTTTATTCAAAGAAGATAATAAAATTCCATCTTACAGTGTGATCCAGTGGATTTTATATTGCTATTAAAGCTTTAAGCTCAATTATTAAAAAGCAGCCATTAAGTCCATATATCTACAATGTGGCGGAAGAGTAATATCATAATATTTTTCTTATAAATGAAAGAGAAAGATCTCTGTTTTCATTGAAAGTGTTAGATTGATTAATTGGAAAAATATATCGCGCAAATGGCCATCTTCCAAGTTGATGCATTATTGCGCTCGTTTTTTGTATTTTGAATTGTTGCTCGTAAACTTTTTGGCTCCAAATCGGCGATTTATACTTTACTATTAAGTTTAAAGACTTTCAAGATTGGTAATCGTGAGATTTTTAAAAGCCCCAAAGCCTAGTGTTGTTAGATCTGGCGATCTGGATGGCTAGTTCAAATCACCAAAACAAAACAAACAAAAAATAAGTCTTAAATTGGAAATTGGTGTATCAAAATCTATATCGTCGCTTGAGTTGTATGAGCGGTAATCTAAAGCCGAAACTCGTTTAGCATCTATCTGTCATTGTCAGGATTTACGTTTCTGGTGGTGCCATCTGCGTCTTCAAAAAAATTAGGACCAAACAGTACCAAGCGGTCATTTTGAGGGAATGCAATGGTTCTTCATAAATTTTATGTAGTTACTCTATGTCCCAGAAAACATCTTTTGTTCGCGCAAGGCGTTCAGCAAATGCTTAATTGTTCCAGCATATGGAACACGACGAGGAGAAAAATGACGAAGTGACGAAATTTACGCTGCATTGAAGCAGCAGGATGGAACTTTTTTTTAAATAAGCAGGAACAATAATTCAACGTTCTTGAGGTGTGTATATATCCATGTCTTGATGAGAAATAATTCTTTATATATCAAAGCACAGTGACATTAATAGCCATCTGCAAAAATGGCAAGCAATTCAAATTTTTATAATACTTTTTTGTTACCTTGTATAAAAGATAAAACGAAAAGTTGTTTTATAGTCACGACCTTAAACCAGCTTTGTTATCGTAATTATTATTGTATGTGCGATCAGGTTTGTGGTTCTATTCGGCTTTTGAGAGCTTTGCACCTTTCTCTGGCGCGTGTCCAATATTCATCGCCGAATATGTTTTTTTAAATCCAATGCTTCCTCTATGATGGTGTAGGTCACGTAACACGTGCAGCTGATGATGGTTATCAGCTGGTAATATTCTTACTAGGCCATTCTCGTTTTAAAGAGTAGAATTTTCAGGCTCTACTCTTTATATTTAATGTACAAAAAATAACATCTAAGCAACTAAGTTTTATATCATTAAAATCTTATAAAATGGGAACACTCCTTTTTCATGATATGTTGGGTCTCTTCAACTCCTTTTTAGCCCGGCTTTATGTGAACATAAGTACCATGCCTATCTTTATTATAGGTAAGAAGAGCTTATATTAGCATTTTTATCATTTATTTAAGCTATCTCTAGTTTTAATAACTGTTGTTGAAACTACGTTTCACACTGTCCTTCGAGATGGGAACGGTTCTCCTTCAGGGATATATTTATCTTTTTTGTTGAAATTATTCCACATTTAATTAATTTATTAGTTAATATTGGTATTTAGATCCAATTCTCTTCAAAAGTTTATAGGGATATCCGCTTACTTGTATGAAGCTGTTAGCAACTTGCCTGTAACTAACCGATTTCGCTTGTAAAGACATTGATTTGTTGTATCGATTTCCGGATCCCAAGTATTGGTATGAGTTTCCTAATATTATTGAAATAGAGCAGTGTAGTAAAAAGTTTTAACCCCACTTGTATGAGAAAAACTTTTTTCTTTATGTCAAAAAATAGATTTTATATCCAAAATAGATTTTTAATGCAAAAGTCCTTTTACAACAGTTGCTCTACAAATAGTAAGGTGGGATGTAGGTAATATAGTTAGTAAGTAGAGCAGATAGATATAAATTTTTTGTATCTATTTGCTATATTTTCGTCTCATATAACGCGGTTTTACACAAAACATCACTTTTTTGACGTGTCTACCGCGTTATAGTAGGGGGGTGTGCTATTTGTATTAGACCAGTGCGAGACATCAATTTGTACAAGTCCTTCTATTATTTCTCTAAAAAAATCTATTGTATAATTCAACCTGCTCCCTATCTGCTGCTTTTATTAGAAAATCACCAGTTTGTTGTAAACAAAATAAAATAATTTTTTTTTTCGATTTGTCCTACTGTGCATTAAAAGGGATCAGTTTTTCAATCTATAATAAAATTCATTTAACATTCCATAACTTAAATAAGCAGATAATTTTTACTTTATTAGAAAACTAAATAAAGAATATATATTATTTTAAAATGAAATATTTTACACAAAAATTAAATAAAAATATTTAAGAATTTATTTTTTTGCATGAAAACTGTTTATTGCTTCATGTAAATTTTTTTACAATAGAAATAATCTGTAAAAATTTTAATAAATTGAGATGTATTCAGGTATTGATATATAATTACTAAATCAAAAATTTTTTATTTGTTATGGGTTAAGCTGTCTATGTGTCATATCAACAGTGGACTTCTTCCACCAAATTTAAAAATTGCTTCGTATGATTATAAATTCAATAAGGAAATTTCGAAAATTAATTCATATTTTTTTGGAAGTTTACAAAAACAAAAAGGAATGTGGTTCTTACTGTTCTGGCAGAAATTTTTCTGAAAAAATGTGACTGACGATACTAAAGCAAATCGTGAAAATTTTATATTTATACATATTTTTTAATATAGTAAAAGCTCCCTGACATGACTAAGTGCCATATTAATGAACATTTGCATGTATTTTATTTATAAATTTTCTTAATTTAGCGATCTTTAAGCAACCAAAAAAAAAAAAAAAATCGCCCAAAGAAATAAAATTGTTTGTTTAAGACACCATGTCCTTCTAGCATCTAAAATTAATTACCAACATTTAAGCTTCATCTTCCTTATGAAACTGTGTAAGGAAAACTTACGGCAACTTTGCTACGAATGGGAGATTTTTGCCAATTTATTTCGTAAATGAAAAGAAATTTTGCTGCTTTAATGCCTAAACTGTTAACAAAATCAAAATTTATGGAAGTTTCTTAACAAAATGAGAAAAACTACGCCTTATTAAGTTTTACTGTGCAATTTATTATGCTATAAAATATCTCATTGTAAATATTTCCCATGAAATATTTTATCTTTATAGCAACTAATGAAAAATGCTATTGAATTAAAAACTAAAAATTGATGCTGATTCATTAGAAATAGGAGGTACATTTTGGAAAATTCTGATTCAGATACTAGTAAAAACTAAAAAATTAGCTTTTTAATAACTTTTAAAGGATATCGATAAAAATGTGGAATATAAAAAGTGGCAGCATAATTTTAGCAGTCCGTAGGGGGCAGGAGTGGTCTTTGTAAGAGGAACTTTCAGGTGCGATGACGTACTCTTAATGCATCATAATACAAATAATCGATATTTTTACCATTTTAATTCTTTTTCTACTTCGACACATATGCCATCCATATAAATTTGACAATTCTGTTATCTACAATTTAGTCCTTTAAGTCTTGAAGAGTTTAAAATGAAACCAGACTTAAACTTCCCTCTATCACTAGCTGAAGAGATAGTAGTTGACTTTCAAGGGCAAGGACTTACAGTCATAACTTTATACCAGTTATATCCTTGCTAGTACGAGATCTGTTTTCATAAAAAGTTTATTTGAAAGTGGTTAATTTATGGCATTAATTGGACAAAATTATATCGCTAAAATGGTCAACTTCCGAGTTGATGCATAATTACATTTGGTGTTTCAAAATCTCCATCATTGCCTAAGCTGTGTGAAAAGTACAGATCGCAATAGCAGCTTGTAGCAAAAAACTCACTTAGCATCCGCCTGTAACTCGAACCAATTACGCTTACGGTAGATCCACCGGCGTCTTTAAGGAAATTAAGGCCAGTCACTTTTTCACTAGAAATGCGGGACTAAACAGCAAATTAGCAGTAAATTAATCTTGTCCCACTGCCGGCAGGCAGCAATTTGAAATCGGCTTGAGCTTTGTAAGGGAAAATTTTCAAATCTTACATCGAAATTCGTTGTAACTAACGTCTCTAGTAGACGTAGTAGTTCCCAATTGTATGCATTATCATCTTTGTAGACTCTTTCTATGATCGTCAGCAATAGCAGTGATGTTCTCCGTCGAACGAGCAATGCGAGGACGGCCTTTTCTTGCGTTATCTGTACTGAACCCAATTTACAAGAGGCGCTCCTTAATCGTTGAAACATATGGGGCATGACGCCAATGAAAATGATGACGATAATCACGGTGTGTTAAAACAGTAGACTGAAATTTGCCACATAAGCAGTGACGATAACTTCATGTCCTTGAGATGCGTTCATGTGTATATAAAAAAAACTTTCAAATACAATATGAGAATTATCCATCGTTTATGAGTATTATAAAATATATAATTATAGTAGGCTTAAAATACTTTTAGACAAAAAAGACAACAACGAATTTAATATATTTTTTTCTAATAACCTGTGTACTATTAATATTAATATAAAAGATTGATATACAATAGAGAATTCTCATATTGTATTTAAATATTTTGAAATAAACTTATGAGGTTGGATGCCTACAAACTGTTTAAAGTTCACTGATGATTCAGTTTAGCGATCAATTAAAATTTAATATATGAGAAAGAAATTAATTTCAAAAGTTAATTATTCAAATGTTCTTGTTTTTTGCGCATAATCATGATAAATTTCAATGTAAGTATGTGTAAATTATTTGTATGTGGTTGGATACGTTTGAAAGTAATAGTATTAGAATGTGGGATATGTAATTATCGTCCTTAGTTACATCAAATAATGGACCTACCGTTCAAGACAATTAGACAAGTTAATTGCAAAATTTAAAACTGTATTACCTTATATTGTATCCGATGATTTTTACTGGAATTACTTAAGGTTAAATCTCCTATTTAGTTGATCAGCATTGGCTGCTAAATGATATGATTTCCTTAAATTAAAGATCTACTACCAAAGAAAGGTCATATGCACCAAGCAAATTAAACCATACATGTATAATAAAAAAATATACGAAAAAAACCACCATTATATCAACAGAAGTACTGCAGGTGATTTATTACTCCCTAAAACTTTCGTGAATACTCCAAAAATTGTATTGCATATTTATATAAATATGTACATATGTATAGAATATCAGTCTTGTTAATATGAAATAAAACATTGCTTCTGACATAGAAAAACTTACTTATTTAATGATAATTTTTTTTATAGAAAGATATAAAATGCTGGATATATTTCGTCACAAACCAGCAGCTACGGCAAATAATGTGTTAATTCTCTAAATCCCAATTATTTAAAACAATTTGTCACTTAAAACGACAAGTGGCAGCGGATTCCTCCAAAAAACTAAGTCACAGTTCCCAATTGAGAAAGCAAGATGATTTCAATTAAATATATTATGTTTCTCTTATCGGCAGCTTTGGATGGGTTGCTGAAGAAATTCAAGTACCCAAAGTTTGCGTGTATTCGCTGAATATAATAAATCGTTCAAATTTGTCAACAAAATATTTGAAATTAAATTTTTTATGTTTCTCAGTGAAGAGATGAATACATTTATCCTTCTATTATTTTTTTACTCATTTCCTTTTTTGAACATGTACATGCCAGAGGTCAGAATTTTTTATAAATTAATATTGTTTGTATGTTTTTCTATTCGCTTGCAAGAAATGTTCATACAGACATGTGTAATATTAAGTTTTGAGCTTAAAAAAAAGGTAAACGAATGAAATAATTCGTATTGTTTGCTTTGTTGGCTAAAAATTTTTGTTTTTTAATTATAATTAAATTTGACAAGCACTGCAATTGCTTAGAGGCACGTGGTTAGAATATGACACGTACAAACTTCTTCAAAAATATAAAACAAATGAAACATTTATTAAAAAATTTTGGCAAATATAAATAATGAAGTTACAAGAATATTTTATTTACTAAATTATACTAGAAAGCAAAAAAGTCCGACGTTTTCTGGATCAGACAATTCTACCAATGTCTAACTTTATTCCCAAAGACTTTGTACAGATTTCTGCCAGCTATTATTATTAGTCTTTCTGTCTGGCCTCTTACTAATCGGTTTTATATGGATGTGTTAGATAGATTTTATTTACATGTCTTTCATGATGTGTATGATACAAAAATTGCTTACCGATTTTATACAAGACTGTCCAGGTTGTAATGGGACTTTTGTTTGGAATTTTGCTTTGTAAGTAATAAAAATTAAATATATTATTAATGAAATATAGAAATAAAGTTTTATATACAAAAAATTTACGAGTAATTAAGATACGGAAAGGGAGCCAGGGGTATAATGATAAGGCAAAACTTCCAGAGTGATCTTTATCAATTACACTTTAAGTCGACTCACAAACCTCCACGTGCTCTGCTCTCTTAGATGGGATGGTTTAAAGCGGACTTCTGTTATTATATTGAGCGGTTCGCTATATAAAAGTGTTTTACACTCAGCCAGACTATTGGCTTAGATGGCAACCCCATCATCAGACTAGGATGCAGTACACTAATCATTTGCTCATCCGAGATAGAATGACTAACGAAACCTCAAACAATATAAATGAACTGTCCGATCTATCGTTGACTACATTTAGCACGAAAACAAGGACACGATTTGGATCCTGGAATGTACGAACGCAGCGACACACATATATAATTTTAATTAAATATAATTAAATCAAATAAAAAACAATTTATAAAAGTTTCACTCCCGATCAGATTCTTGCAAGAAATGTATGCAAATTTCACAAGACACTCTTTGATTTCGGTAAAAAATCTGTACGAAGTCGACTAATGTATCAGAAGTTCTCTTTCCCTTTTCATCAGATTTCCGTTCAGAAATGTTGGCAAAAAAAACTCAGAATTTTCTACGACATGTCTATAACAATTTTTGTCAATCAATTGATAATTTTTTTGGATCAGAACTCTGATAAAATTCGTATACTTTTCTGATCATTCTGTAGATGATTTTTTTATACATCTAATAGACGTGGAATTGTTTTGTTGCCTGAAATCCTAAAAATATTTTGTTCAGTCACGATAAAACGACTAATGATTGAATGTAATTTTGTGGCTGGATAGTTTATATCATGAATAATCCTATAAGAAATTTTTGATCACGGTATATAACTCAATTTGTTCAGTTATGGAACATATGATTATTTTTTATATCTCCATAAAAGATTTCATTTAAGCCATATGGTATAACAACATAATTCTTAAAAATTTTAAAATCGGGGATATGGACGTTTCAAGACGTTTCTTAAGACAAATTTATTACATGTGTGGATGTGTGAGCTGGTAGACAATTCGCATACTATCATGCATCAGCAGATGTGATGCATGTGTGTCTGGAGGCAACACTGTGATTATAGGCAGGAAAGCTTCATCTTAATTGTCTAATTTTGCAATAATTTGATTTTTTGTTATGATTCGTCAGGTGCTTTTGCTTCGCAGCTGCTTCCAAGGCTACTAGAAATGGACGTAAATGGTATAATTTATTTTACGTGTTGATGCGTCGTATGTATTCTAAACATTTGTTGCACATTTACTTTTAAGAATATGAAATTTCCCCTGAAGTAGGTATTTGCAAAATTCATTGATTATCTCCATGGCCAAGAGCTGAAAGTGGCAGAGTTACATTAAGGATCATCTCCTCACAAAAGTCGAAGGTTATTTCAATCATCATTTTATTGCAATTGTATTGAACAGGCTTATTTGAATATTTCGAGCGGTAGTTTCACCTCAATAATGACGCTACGGCTGGTTTTGACACTGGAAGTTTCGTGATTGAAACGATGAGAATCAAAATTTTTTTACCTATTTTGAAAATCCTTCTTTATTCTGAAATAATATGCTTAGCCAATGCGTTGTAGGACTACATAATACACAAGGCGACCTCCCACATAAAGCAATATTTAGTAATCTTATATCTTCATTTATATTATAGTGGGACTATTGAAAAAATTGCACTCTCTACTCTGCGGTCTATGCACCTAGTGATCAAGAAAAATTTACTATATGGGAGCAAGGGGAATCGTACCTCCCATGCTAAACGAAACCGAATTATCTCATATCTGGCCAATTATAACAATGTATGCTTTCAAAGTTAGCACGCCCAAAAGGCGATCGTGTTTTAAATAATCTAAGAAAGCAGGGAATGGGTACTTTACATACCGGCTTCAAAAGTAGTCTTTGAAAAGTGTAAACAAAATTCAATCTACTTTGAATATAGCCCTTAAATAGTTCGAAATAAATATACTATTTTTAATTAAATAACAAACACAAACTGCGAAGCTACTTGGATTATCTGCAGAGACACCCGGAATCTGCGAGAGGAGTCATACCTGCGACCTTGGGACTACCAGTATAGTACACTAGCTACTAGTCTACGAAGGGACTTCCTACTAAGAGTTTTGAAGATGGTTCTGGTATTACACCTTTTAAAATCAAACTAACTCAATTTTCTATGCTACAAATTGTTTTTTTTTATTAACTCTGATAATAAGCGAAATAAAAAGGTACATTGTGTGGACATCGATAATGTATGTGGCCTTAGTGTGTCCTGCGGCTGACTTAAATCAGATGAATTAAGGCGTCGACCAGCACCGTGATGAACATTTGTTTACTCTGCATTGATATGTAGAGGACAGTAAAATTTCTGCAACTGCAAGCCCTCTTTGCCAAAACGAAATGGCACAGTAGAATTAGATACCACATTTAGAAGCAGGTACTCCTCTAAAATAACTTTTGCTAAAGCTATAAAAATGAACATTTTTTATTGTCTACTCAGCAATAAGTGCTTCAGTAGAGTGTGCAAGATATCACTTAAATACGACTTTTTCCTAGATGCTGCAGCGCTGACTCCCTAACGCATAATGTGCAATACAGCGTCATAAAAATTTCTATTTCTCCTATCGCATTGCTCTCTTTTTATTTTATATTGCCCTTATTTCTCTGCCAGTTACAACTTTCTCCACTTTGTCCTCCTCAGGCGTAACATAAAGAGATCATTTAGCTTTCCACCCAATTGATCTAGATCAAAATTTTCTCTCTTCTTATCAACAGCCTGCCATTCTGATCTAAGCTCGATTATTCGACTATATTATATTCATATTCATATTGCAGTACATACATTGTTGTGGAAAATATAAAATCGTTGTCCCAACCATGTTAACGTTACGCTCCTATTCTGCATATTCTTATCTATTTAGATTTGAGCGTCTCAAACAAATTATTCCTAAATACTCAATTCATTACGCATTTCGTCCTACTCTTACAACGCAGCACTTCAAGTGCTTTTTACCTTAAGTTGCAACAGCAGCAAATCGAACAATGAAACATAACTATAAATATTTCTTGAATTCAAGAATAGAAAGACTCCTATTATCAAGGTTTATTCAATTTTCACACTTACATTTGTAAGTATTCGTTACCACTGCTACTATTGTAAAAAATGAAAAGCAGCCCTAGAATCGCAGCAATTGTTGCAACAAATGCCGCTTTTATGTATTGAGCAACAAAAGTGGGCCACATAATAAAAAATAAAAAAAAACACTAAAAATGGTGGAAAAGCATCAGTATGATTTACAAGTTTTTCTTTTATGGGCTTAAGCTGTAAAAGTTATGGTTTCTTTACACTTTTTGCAATAATGAGAAATAAAGCTTTAGGTGAACTGAAAGGGAAAAATAAAATTTATAATATGAATACTATTTACTAAGGGGCGAAATAAAAATGGGATACACAAAGAAACAGTAAAAATAAATAAATGTGGTTAAAAAATATCAAATTGATTGAAGACACCGAAATTTTCGGCCGTAGCACAAAAATCTGAATAAAAGACAACAAGAGCGCTGCACGTTAATGATACGTTTAACTTTTAATTTTCGAAGTAAAATTTTGTAACATAGTTAGCGACCCAGTTATAAAGTATATAAAATATTGTAAGCTTAGCATTGAACAAGAGCTTAAAAAGCCATTAGTCACATACCCAGATGTGGAAAAATACATTCATATAAAAAAAAGTTGTCAACTTTTTCAGAGATTTTTCTATTCATTGAAATTATGAAATAGAATTCTACCGCGTTCATTTTTTCTATTATTAGCTTTAATAAGCAATAAAAGGTGATTTTTGAAAGCTTTTGAATTTCTTTAAAAAAACCATAAAATTTAGGGAAATGTAAAATGAAATCTTTATTTGAGTCGATAGAACGATCAATATAATTCAATGTTTAAAGATGATTTCATGTTGAATGGTTCATGGGATGGGTCCAATTTGGCATAATATCTGCAACATATCGGCCGGTATCTCACCACCAAATTCTCTAATATTGGCACCCAGTTCATCAATCATAGTCCCACAAAAAATAGTCTAAAGGCGTTAAGTCGCACGATCTAGGCGGCCAATTGACCGGCTCTCAACGTGAAATACTCTGTTCATCGAATTCCCCACTGAATTGGGCCATTGTGTCGCGTGTTGTGTGGCATGTGTCACCATCTTGTTGAAACAAAATGTCAGCCAAGTCCAGCTCTTTTATTTTTATAGAAAACTTGTAGCGTGTACTAATTAATCTAATTAAATATATCTAATCCTTTATTTAGCTCAACTGATAACCTTTAAATTAGTAATTCGCTACTACTGACTTCAATCTACATACGTACGATTACATACGAGTGTATGTGTGAGTGGATTTTGTATGTATGTTTATTTGGTTCGTACTCATCCTTTGATACTTTCGTATTGGGATTTGTTTGGCTTCGTCCTTATATTAGTGCTCGCAATATGTCCATACACTAATGCTTTAGTGGTTGAGGGTGGAATGGTTTTGAGTTTTTTCATTAGTTGCATTACTGCCTCATATCAATGTTATTAATTGGCAGCTGCTGTCAGCGACAGATGTTTTTTTAATGTAAAGTAATTGTTTGTAAACAAATGGGCAGAACATGAATGAAAGTAAATGCTTGACGTGGCCGGCCATAAGCAAATCAATTGTAAGCAGTCGTGTACAAAATATTAAATAGGATTTAGATTTTGTATTTCGGGAGTAGTGCATATTTAGATAATTTGCTAATTTGTCATAAGCATGTCACTGCAAGATGTTCTTGGTTTTAATAATAAGTTATTAAATCTGAAGACATACATATTAAGAAAGTTTGTTATTTTTTAGGTTTTTTATATCGTACAAAGTATATGACTTTCTTTTTGCTTCTGTGAAAGTGTACGGGCTAATTTTTCAGGGATAAAATTTTATTTGTTTGAAATATACATTAAGTATTTACGAGTATGTATGTATGTTTGTACATATTTTTTAAAGAAAGCAGTTAACAGGGTCTTGTAAGTAAGTACTTATATAAAAGTTATTAACATATCATTAATAAAGGAGTAAAATTCATTGACTAGTAGCCAATTTAGGGTTATTTATTTATTTATTATAAGCTTTTAGTTTATAATAAATTTATCTAGGTTAGCATAAGTTGTCCTAAATGTAGGGTGGTCCAAATACAAGTGCAATTTTAATAAAAATTTTATAGAGCTGTAATGACATGTGGATAAGCTGCACCATACTGCTGAGTTCAAGGACTATACAAGTTTTTATCTTCAATTTAATGCCTCTGTTGTGTTTATTATTGATTATTTTCGATTGAAATGTTGTTTTAGCATTTTCGCAATAAAATCGGTCAATGATGCCACCACTTCACAATCTATAACATAAAAGGCACTCTCAGTGGACGCGTTGGCTTTTCAAGAAAATTATGTAGGTTTTTCCATCTTCAGATGCTGCAATTTTGTTTTTCGATTTAGCCGTCGAAATGAGAATTCACCTTATTAAAAAAGATGATCTTTTGGCCCAATTCGATGTTAAGTTTCTTTTGGCAATATCTTCCGATATTGTTCAAGCAAAAAACAACAAAATTTTAATAGGGGGAGGTATGTTTCTCATTGATAGATAATAGAAAAAATAACATAAATATATTTATTAAGAAGGTGCGAGTTTTTGGACCATCCAGTATATGTAAGTTCATATATATGGTATGTTTACATTTACTGAAAGCAATAAGGAACCATTAGATATTATTATAAACTATTTACTTACTTTTTAGCTACAATGACATCTTTCGTTTATAATTAAGTTCAAAGCAGTTCAATTTTACGAACCTATTAGTAGAGTTTGAAAATTTAATTTAGCTTTTCCGGTTTCACAAATAATATTAGAAAATAAAAAATAATGTCAAAAAAGGTATAAGAATGCATAAAAATTTCGTAATATAAATGTGCAAGCCTTTTAGTAAAAACATAATAAGAAAATTTTTAAAAAGTCAAACAAAAAAGTCATGGTATCAAAAGGTCATTTAACTCCAAATAAACAATTGTAATCGACTTGCGTCCTTTTATTCCTTTTACACCTCTATTTAGGAAAATATCTCGAAAAACTAATTTATGTTAATAAATATAATATAGAAACTTTAAAAATTTAATCATATTTAAAAATTCTAAAAATATTAATAATCAGCCTTTAAAGCCCTCAAAAATATATGACCCTCTTGAACTCACACGAAGAAGCCATTTACGGTTTGCTATATATGTATATGTTCCTATTGATCCTCTAAGGTGCATAGGACCTCCATCTATATTGGTTGAGATTTCTTTAATCACTCTATAGCCGATGAGCAAATGATTAGTCTACTGCTTCCTAGTCTAATGATGGGGCTGCCATCTAAGCCAACAGACCTGTTGAGTGTAAAACACATTTTATAAAGCGAACCATTTAATATAAGAATATAAGTCCGCTTCAACCAAGCCAACTCTGAGAACAGACACTGCAGACACCTCTCACAATTCGCCGATGTTTGAAGGGTGTCAAGGAACACCGCGGGGAGGTTTGTGAGTCGACTTGAAGTAGAATTGTTAAGGATCACCCTGGATTCACCTAATAGAACCAATCAGAAGTTTTGCTTTGTCCTTATACCCCCTGGTCACCCTGGTTTGCAATTATATGAGAAAATAATTTATTAATTATCCTTGCGATTCAATTTTGCAAATAAAATAAATTTACTAAAGAAATAATAAAAAAATTGCATTCTACTGCCTCCTGTGAGAATTGAACTCACGACCCCTGGTTTACAAGACCAGTGCTCTGCCACTGAGCTAAAGAGGCTTGTAAACTAGAAACTTTATTTTATTCACAAACGGATTTGATTTTGAGCAGTAAATAAAATATTATTTCATTTTATATATAAAAATACATAATACCTTATACATATATTTTTAATTATTTTTTTTAGCTGAATTTAATTTATTTTATGTTTAATTATTAAAGAAATATTTGTATAGTTTGGTCTAACACTAGTTATTTTTTCTTGAAATTTGTTGCATACAACCTCTGTTATTTGCTGATAGCAAAAATGTTGCAGCAAACGGGATGGAAAATTTCTTTTGATTTTTTACAAAATTTATCATTCTATCAATTTTACTCTCTGCATTGATTGTTGTGGCTTTAGCTTTTCATATGCCGACATTCTATTGGTCGCTAGACCATAGAATAAATCATAATATAATTGCTTGAGGCATTTTACCCTGAGGTTTTTTTCTCATAATATTTTTCATACACCAAAAATTATCACATTTAAAATCTTGTTCCTTAACAAAATATAAATATATCGACCAGTATTTTACGCATCGTATTCCCATCCATTTCTTTTCTTTAGAAATATCAATTTACTTAATCGCAAAAATAGGGAATATTTCCGATACTGAGAAATTTTAAATTAAAGCCAATTAAATTGCTATTGGCATGATGCTTATCATTATCAATTTTTAAACTTTATGCTATCAAGTGTTTGCGATTATTAAAGTTTAACTTGACATTAAAAAGCAAAATAGATTTCAATGCAGATATAAACAGAAAATTAATTATTGGTAAAAGTTTAGCATAACAAAATTTTTAACAAAATAAACTAATTTATTACAAGATTTTTATAAAAAGAAAGAGCCTTAATCTAATCGTTTTGAATTTTGATTAACAAATACCGATGATAATGTAAGAGAATATATGTAAAAATTTCATACGGCCAATAAAGCAAATTAATTTTGCAATACTGAACGCTATTAGCATCAATTAAATATTTTTTTATTTATGTATTAACTAATACTTAACTTTTATTATATTTGCAGTTACCAAAATCACTAAAGCAGTTCTCAGTGGTAAGTAGTTCAAAACATGATTAATTTTTAATTAATTTATTCGTCTAATAATATTTAGTACTCATGAGATTGTACTCGTAAACTACGTAATTTAGAACTTATCCTAAGAAATATTTGGTAACATTTAAAATTACCCATATAATATTTAATATTAAAGATGCTCCATTAAAATATTCAATATATCGTCTTTGTGACAGTGATACTGAAAGTGCTTGAAGCGAAAATATTACAAAATAAATGAACCACAGAAAAAATAAAACAAAGTAGGCACATGATTTTCCATATATCCTATATCTCGCTATATGTTTAGATATTGTCTTAGAAAATAATAGATAAGTTAAAAATTTTTCAAACGCTATTGACACTCAAATATTCATTTTGCCTTCTAAATTTCTTATAATCGAATTTTTGATAGTTCTTGAAACTTACAAAACCCGATTGTGTTTCAAACATTGAATTAATTTTTTCTGTGCAGAATATGATGTTTTAATTATTTGAGAATGAAGTATAAAACATGATTATTCTGTTGTGTTACTTAATTTTGAGATGTTATTTAAATTTAATCACCACGAATCTGTAATTTTTATACTCAATACTACAATAGGAGATAAAGGGTGATTTTTAAACAACTTTCTTTTTTTCAACACTATTTCTTGGGAAATTTTTAATGAGCATTACTTAATAAACAAGAACTGACCTTCGTAGACTAGTAGGTAGTGTACTAGACTCGTAGTGCGAAGGTCCCAGGTTCGAATCCTGCCGCAGAACTCTGGCAGTTTGAAAGGGAGCGCACAACAAGCCTTCACTGGCTTAAGTGTATGTCGTATGACATGGGCTGCTATCACACCCCTCCAATCAACCTAACCTAACCTAACCTAACCTAATAAACAAGATATTTACCCCTATAGTGAAGGTTTTTTACCTCGAAATATTTTCCCGGTTTCGCATGTTGCAATCGTGAATAGTTTTTCCCTTCAAATGTGCGAAGTGTAATTCAGTGGAGAATAACATGCACAAAATTATTCCCTTTCAAAAAATTCACCATATCATGAACGACTTTTTCAAAATTGTTTTTCCCCTTTTGTGTGTTGGTTTGTTCACTTTCTTTTCTCTAGGGAACTGGACAAAAATGTAAGTAATTTTTATTTTCTATTGAATATTGTGATTATTTAAAATTATTTTTTTAGGACGAAATCAATAAATAAAGTGCACCCTACGACACCCTCCTCAATAAGATGTTAAAAAACCTACCCATTGCTTGTGGTTTTGTAAAATTTTCCAAAGATGTGGTGGGTGAATTCTGGAGTTCTCTTGTAGATGAACTAAATAGTGCTAGTCCTCCAATAAAGAGTCCTTGAAGAAGATAGTTTTATTTTATGTATTGTACATTTTTATACATACATACATATATAACTTGTATTAGGTGTGGACAGAACAACAAAAGTGTGCCCGGTCAAAAGCTGCCGCTAATTTGAAAAGCCAACAGGGAAACAAAAGGTGGACCAAACAGTACCAAACGTTTGGCCGTTAACGAGCAGTACATATATATATATATATATATATATATATATATATATATATATTTATGAATTAATAGAAATGAAAGATTCAGTAGAGGGCTTAGAAAACTCCTTCAGCTTTGGTTTGATAGAAGACTTTTATGAAGAGAAAACCTGAATTGTTAATTTAATTATTTATTGATTTTAAATAAATATTTATGAATTTAATTTGAGACATAATAATTTGTATTTATTTACTTTTCTACTTTTTTTTATACTTTTTTAATATACACATACAATTTGAAATTATATTCTTATTCCCTGTTTATACATTCTTCTTATTTTACATTGTCTATGTATTCATAGCGGAAAGAAACATTGTCCTTAAATTCACTATAGCAAATTCCCCTTTATAGTACATGAAAATTTCATGGGAACAAAAATTACACACTTTATTCGCGATAGGGGTGATTGCTAATCGAAGAACTGAATAGGAAGACAGTGACAAAAATTTATCTTGGTATTCATAATGGAATTAATTTTAGGAATGTCTATTTTACATTTTCATTGGGTTTATAACATTACAATAATTACAGCACGATAACAAGACTGGTGACAGGAAGTAGGCAGCACAATTTTAATTACATACCAAAACAAAAACTGATAATAAACTTTTAAGGTAAATGTTCTCAACTTAATGCTTATTGCAGCTTTCATACCTACTAATTTGCTTAGAAAACATACAAAGTTTTCTTTAAATTATTTACAAACAAAAAGCACTTTACATTACTTCGATAAATTATAGGCCATTAAAGTTACTATATGCCTACTAGAAACCTCTGAGAAAATCTATCATATGCCACTTCATTGTATACCAAAGTTAAACGATTTACAATGTTTAAATAAATTTCATGAACTTTTAGTACGTAATAAATGCATACTCGTATATCTCAGTTTTTTTTAAACTACATACATACATATCGCTCTTTAATGGAAAATCTAAAATCGTTTAGTTACACCTGACTACCCTTATCATTTAAAGGAAAAAAGAAAAACAAGGAACATGTCCAGAAGCTAAACCGAAGGTATACCAAATAGTGTTGATGATGGCTTTAAATAAAACTACTCGTATAAACATTATAGTCGTATCTCAAAAACTAAATACATTTAGTCACTCAGAAAGACATGTTTCCATAAAAAAAACTTCCTAACTTTTGTATGAAAAAATTTTCTTCCTACCCCCTTGGGGAGCTTATTAAAACGTCTCTAAGCTAAAACTTAGAAAACCGCATTTTGACAAGTTTATGGTTTTTTTAAGATACATAAATATTGCATTAAATGAACCATATTTTTATTTCTGCTGACAATATTTTTAAATTTAAACTGGGGCTTTTCTTTCAAGTAGTTTTTAATATCTTCATTGTGTTCTGTTAAGGTTGTCTGTTTAATTGAAAGCGACATTTAAAAACCAACAACCATAAACAAAAATGGAAAATATTTCCCTCTTGTCAACAATTATGTTTCTTAAACCGAAAATAATAAAGGATATTCAATTAGTGATATCGAAAAATCAAATAATGTTTTCCGTACTACTTGCGATGCCTACTTTTTAAAATTTTTGCAACATGCTTTTAAAATATCTATTTAATTCTAATGATTAGTGAATTATTTAGCACAAACTTTCCCGAATTTAAATTTAATTGTATATTTTTGATTTTTATTGATGTATCGTGGCGTATACGTGATATATGACGTATATAATTTCAAAACTTTTAATATCAAGTATACGCCACTACACGTATTACTTCCTTCTATTCTTTAATTATTAAATGCATACTCTTATGTATATACATAAGTATGTGTTAGGGCAAATTGAGTGTATGATTCGTATATAATGTAAAGGATGGTCAAACTATAATGCAAAACAGCCATTGTTTCGTTGGCTGTGTGGCTGTGTGGCTGTGTGGCACCATTCTGTTGGAAGTACATATCGTACAGGTCCATATTCCCACTTTCTGGCCACAAGAAATCCGTTATCTCCCCGCAATAGCGAATACCATTCACGGTAACTGCTTTGCCGATTGACGCCGCCAGCCCATAAACTGCACCAAACAGTCACTTCTTGTGACAATTTTGCTTTTAACAAATTCACTGAGGTGAAAGTGTGAGGTGTGATTTTCTTTGTGAAGTCACCATTCACTTCAGTCTGTTCAACCAATCATTGGGCGTATTGACGGCGTTTGAAATGGTTATGAGGCTCTTGAGTCAATTGAACCTTGTAAGAGTTTGAATTCAAATCTTTATTCAAAATTTGCATCAGTGATGTTCGTGAGATGTTCAACTGTTGGGCACGATGATGCGTCGAGGTGGAGGGCACTTCCGCCACACTATCGCGAACAACAGGAATTTTTTCGGGAGAAAGAACTGGGCCAGCATTACACATTTTCTACAGATGCGGTTTACTGAAATTTGGCACAGTTCTTCTGATTGTGGACACATTTGGTCGATTATGCTGATCAAAAAAATCACGAAGTTCACGAAATCCCTCTTGATTTGAATGCACATTTTCGTCAAAGGCTTCAACAATCTTAACGCGTTGGTCAATTGCGTACCACTCCATGGTTGAATTTGTCAAACACTGAAATTATGTTGAGCAAAAAACTTGACGTTAAGGTGTGACTCACAATTAACAACGTGCATTATGGTCAGCCAAGCCTTTACACATTAAAGGTGATTCAGTTTGTGAGTAAAGGAAATTTAAGTTTATAAAATAGGATGTTGAGCACTGAGTCCAGAAGATACTGCAGAATATTTTTAGATTGATTAAAATATTTGAAATACACTCTTATATGTGTATTCATATACCATAACATTTTCATATGCAATAAAATCTCTAGAAAAGCCAATTCAAATGAAAATGTAAATTTTTATATCACTTTGTCATAAGAATTTCAATATCGTACGACTGGCTTTTTCTCTAAATGGAATGAGTATTGTACAAAAAGAAATATTCTTAACTAAAATAAATATGAGCATCGAAGAGGAAATGGAGCGGACACCGGAAATAGCATTGTAATATTCTGCTGGGTAGGTTGTTATAAAAATTCCGAATTTTTTTCTTTCTGACTTTGTTTAATTCGTTTTTATTTTGAAATATTTACGAATAATAGCCCACTAATCTAAAATAAAAAATTAAAAGTTCTAAAAAATTAAAAGTGTTCTAAAAATGCTGGTGAATCCTTATAAATTCTTATAAGTCCCAAGATACTTAAGCGATTTTAATAAAACAAACGCTATGCACTAAAACCATTTAATACATAAAAATTTTCAATATATTTATACATATATAATTTATTGCAAAATATTGAAGTTTAAAAATGCAAGAGAAATATAAAGAATGTCGATGTAATTCTTAGACCATTTTTTCATTTTCATGGATTATTTGTCTCTTGATATAACTTTTGCATTTCCATATTTAGTAAACTAAATGCTGCACAAAAAATATTAATTAATTTGCAAAAATGTATATGTATGTATGTTCAATAATTATTTGCACAATTATTTTGTAAGGATCCTTTAAGCAACACCAAAGAGGTTCTTCCCAAAACATCTTTCATAAATATCAATGTAATTAAAGCTAAAATTAAAGCAGCAGACAATCAGACTTTTAAAAAGTATTGGGCAGAAATACAAAACCAAAGTGGGCAGACATATTACAGTATTGCAATAAGGACAGAGTAAAAACTCCTTAAGCACTTTAGCAAACAAACAAAGAACAAAATGAATGATATTAAAGCTTATGAAATCAATTTTCAACTTTTAAAATAAACAAATAAACCCACAAAGCTGGTAAAATTGCCAAGTTGAGCAAACATTTATTCAAAAGGGAGAAAATTAACAAATATAAGTAAAAAATTAATTCAGGAAAATTCATTTAACACAATTTAAATGAATGGCAATATTGAAAGATTTTAAGGTATAAAATACTGAGTAAAGGAACATACATTATATATTTTGTATTGAAAGTGCAAAAGTGTTTATTGGAATATAATTTTTAGAATTGTCAATTAAAACTTGCAAAGATTAAGTACATCTTGAACAATTTGTATCCCAAAATTAAGACGCGATCACTAACAGGTTGAATATATTGTTTCTTATAGTTATTGCTCTTTTTTGGTACTCATACCTTAATTGTTTTAAAGTGGCTGCTGTCATCTACCTTCCCTTTTCTTAAAGGAATAGCCATAATAATAGCAAAGATGGCAGAATTTTTACAAGTTTACTTTCTCTGCCAACATTTGTAATCAGAGAGTAAAAAGCTTTAACAATGGCATATTGAAAGCAATTGAACTTTCCCAATTTCAATAGATTTGTAAAGTTATTTGTCGCTGCGTACACCCTAATTAGATCGTATACTATTGATTTGCTACTTCAGAAAAAAATTATTTTGAACCCTAAAATTTTTTTCTTGTTTTCAGTAAAAGTTGTGCTTTAAATTTTAAGTACTAAAAATCAAAAGTTTTTAATTCAATCACCAAAACTCTCACTTATTTCATGTTTTCATTGAATTTACAATTATTTTTTTGATATCTTGAATTATAAATGCTGAACTGCAAGAGTTTAACATTATATATTTTTCAATTAATTCATTTAAAAAACTACAATTAATACATAATTATCTGGTAAGCAATATCTGATTACTAATTAATTATAACTACAACAAATTCTAAAAGTAATTAAAATTACTTGCGATTACAATGTGATAATCAGAACAAATCAAAAATAATGAAAAAAATAAAAGGCCTTTGCTTTGATCAGTTCTTATTCTTTTTTTAATACCCTTAACATTTACAAAACCGGGCTGATACATTGATAATTACAAACTGTCATTAATATTTTCCCTAATGATTTTATTTTATATAACATGTCTTCGTAAACGTATGGTGATGTTTGTAGGGACTATGTATCTTGCAAAATTCACTGCAATAATGAAGCGTGATTTTTTTAGCAACTTTCTTTTTCGCAACACTGTTTTAGGCAGGCTCAGCTGGTTGCGGGTAACATGTCACTGTTAAACATTCAGTTTCGTCTATACTTTATTTTGTTATCAAATAATTTAATTTTGTTATTAAAATTCATGTCCGGTTAAGAAAGTTTATCCCGCATGAATGACGAAGCTCATTGCTAGTTGAATGGTTACGTGAACAAGCAAAATTACCGTATTTGGTATGAGGAGCATCCAGAAGCATTGAAAAAACTTCCAATGCATCCCGAAAAATGTACTGTTTGGACTGTACTTTTTCAAAGACCACGAAGACAAGAACGTTATTGTGAACGGCGAGCGTTACCGTGTGATGATTACAATTTTTTTGTTATTCAAAATAGAAGAGATGCACTAAGCTGACATATAGTTTCGACAAGACGGTGTCACATGCCACACAGCACGCCAAACAATGACCCAAATGAGAAGCGAGTTGAGTGAACAGTTTATTTCGCGCTTGGGGCCCGTCAATTGGCCGCTTAGATCGTGCAATCTATCGCCTTTAGACTATTTTTGTGGGGCTATGTTAAGGCTTATGTCTATAGGTAGGAGCCCGCAACGGTTGACGCACTGAAAGCCAGTATTGATGAATTTATTTGTGAGATACCGGCCGATATGTTGGAGAGTATGGCAAAATTGGACCCAGGGTATTAACTATTTGAGGCGCAGCCGCACCCTTAAACATTGATAAATACAGTTTGTTCTATCGACTCAAATAAGGATTTCATACATTTCTCTAAATTGTATGTGTTTTTTAAACCGAATCTGAAAGCTCTTAAAAAATCACTCTTTACGAAGAAAATGAAATGGGTATTTTGGTATATTTTTATTTTAAATAAATCTATATACATTCTTACACATACACAATGTGCCCACTAAGTATTCATATACGCCTACTCATGCACTTCTTATGAACACACGTATGTTGTTTAAATAATTTTTATTTATTTTTTTGTGTGGAACTTTCAAATTTAAATAAACAGTAAAATAAATTTCTTCATAGAACTATGGATTAGATTATAAATGAAATACTTATTAAAATATAAATACTTAAAATAAATATAACAATTCAAGTAATAATTCCTCAAAGTATTTTGTAAAAAGATCAATAAATTTTTAAGAAGTAAATAACCTGCAATTATGGCAGCTTCTTGTTTTCATATGCATAGAAAAGGGACATTTGATAATATTCCTTCAAATAGAAAAGCACACACTGGAGCTTTAAGGAATAAACAAATCTGAATTTTCGAAAAAGTCGAAATTTCATCGGGTGCACAATGCCACCTATGCGCTAAGCAATTTGTATGAATTAATTTAAGGTAAAAAAATAATATTTAATGGCATGATATTTTATTCTTTTTGGTGAGTCAACTATGCAGGCGTTTTTCTTTGTTGTTTTCTCATAAAAAGTGAAAAATTTTGCACAAAAATTAGAACTATGTAAATATATGCTTTAATCTCCTAAAATATGCACTTGTTGTAAAAGTATGCATTGACTACCAAAATATGTCGTTATATGTAACTGGAAATTGATGCCATTTAAATTAAAATTTTAAGATTCGTTCAGATAATTGGGAAACAAAATTTTTTATTTTTCACAAAAAAATACATTATACGAACCCTTCTCTAAACTTTTATAATGATGCCAATATTTTAATAAATAAATATTAATAAAGCAAATTATCGTCGTCTGTGAGAAATAACATTTCGTGCCATATGTTTGTGGTACAAATCAAGTGATTAATTTCTGCATAAACAGAAGCCTTAGATTTTCTTTCACGTATTAATATGTAAATTTATTCTTAAGCTCTTGCAGAGTTCACTAAGATTAACTTGAAACATTAAATTATTATAATACAAAAATTTAAATTAATCTTTCACAGTTTTTAAAATTTAATCATCTTATTTTGGTTCAATTAACTAATATAAATGGGTTAAAAAGCTTAGACAGAACGTCATAACCATTAGAAACATTTGAAGAATAATTCCACTGTTAATAAAACTATTTCTCGCAGTACAGTAAAATTTTAATAACAATGATTTGCAGCTGAACTGTTTCTAAGACATAAAAATCTTAGAAAAATTTAAGTATTAACCATAGTTAAGCAAAAGCTAAATAATTACGTCAAGTTACAGGGCATTAACATCTAGATTTTTTAAAATTTTAGTATGAATATTAACACTGCCTTATTTATAACCAATTTTGTAAAAAGGTTATTATGCTAAAAATACCATTTTTTAATTGTCCAATATGAATAATACATATATTCAATAATTATTATTAAATTATTATAAAAATTTTAGATCTGAAATGTGCATTAAATCTGCGTTTTGTTTTATAATCAGTCTCTTATAGATTGCAGAATTTAAAATGCATTTATTTAATTAGTTAAAGTGACTGCATTATGACAAAAACAACATGCAGTAACAATAATAATAACAACCAAATACTTACCAATTACAATAAATAAAAACTAAAACTATAATGAACAACTGAAGAGTCAAAATTTGTCAAAATTTGAATTGGATGCCATTATTGTCGATGGCGCCAAACGTCACTGTACATTGACATTTATGATGTAGATATAAGGAGAATTAGAGTCGCGCTTAAGCTGTCATGAAGTACAGACGTAGCGAAATCGCCAGCAGTATTACAAAAGTGTGTAAAAAAGTACCGATTTGCAAATCTGTGAATATTTCCTTAATTACTACATTTATTTAATAAAAAATAACTTTAAAAAACTTATACATTTACCTATATATACATATATATTAATTATTATACATAAATACTAAATATCACAATTTGATTATTTTTTTTAATAATATGAGTGTGAGCTCTGCTCCAAACTCAGATGTATTAAAACCAAAAACAAATATATTGAACAATGATCTAAAAAGAAAAAGCAGTGATAATATGCAAGGCATAAATAAACAATTGAAGAGTAATTATTACTCAATTCTTAACCTTGAAGATGACTTTCAATGTGACGATTTAGTCTTACAGAAATTCAAACAGCATGTACAAGTACATGATAATAATACAAAAAAAATAAAAAGTAATAATCTCACCAGAGAAAATAAGTCTACAAACGATACTCAACCTAAACCATCAACGAGTAAAAGATCTGCTGAAAATACAGCAAGTACACAAGATGTTGATAACCAAAACAAAAAACAAAAAGTGCCACCAATTCATATCTTTGATATAGATTCAACAGAACTGATTAAATTTATTAAAAATGGTCTTAAGATCAATGAATTTAAAATTAAAGAATTCAAAAATATAAATAAAGTTACTTTATATATGAGCACAATCGAAAATTATATTCGAGTCAAAGTACACCTGGTAAAAACGAAAACTAAATTTTTTACGTTTACACCTAAATGTGCAAAAACAAAAAAGTTTCTTCTTAAAGGCCTACCGTGGGATACAGACCCAACAGAAATATTAAATGAGCTTAGCAAAGATGAATCTGATAATTTGACATTTATTAAAGTGAACAACTTCACAACAACAAAATCTAGGAAGGAAGGATATAAGCTCAATATATTTTTAGTCCAGATATCTTGAGATAGTAATATAAAGGCTTTGAAATCAATTAACACAGTATTATATCGATGTGTCAAATGGGAGGCATTAAAAAGAGAAGAAATTCCCCAATGCAGGAAATGTCAAGGTGCCAAAGTGTGTTAAGTGCAACAAATCTCACGAGGTTGGAAAATGCGAAATAACTTCCGTTGATGAAAATGAACGCGATAAAATATACTGCGTCCTTTGTAACAAGTATGGTCATCCTGCCTCTTACAAGGGATGTGAAAAATATAAAGAGTTACAGAAAAGAATTAATTCTAAAAGGCTGGACATGGCGAAAAAAAGAACTCAAATATCTATTAACACTAATAATAATCTAAGCTATGCTAATGCTGTAAGAAACAATAATGATAATATAAATATTAATAATACTAACAGTTCCCTAAATAATAACTTTTTCATTGATCTTCAAAATTCTATCCAAAACTTATCTAATCAAATAATTAACTTCCAAAAACAATTGCAAATGCAAGCATCAAGAATTGATGCGTTGTACTCAATGTTAGAGGGTTAATGAATATTAGTAATAACCATGGCGAAGTAAATCCAAGAAAGTTAAATATTATACATATTAAAGTAAATTCTATAATAAGAATAAATAGAAGATATGACCTACAAAATTTCATTAAGAAAAATAATCCAGATATAGTCCTTTTAAATGAGACAAAGCTAAATTTAAAACATAAAGTTAAATTTGAAAACTATAAGTTTATCAGAAGAGATAGGTCTGGTGCTATGCGGGGAGGCGGCACTGGTATTATTATAAGAGACGACTTAAAATTTACAGAATATAACAATGAAAGGGTTAGTTCGTTTAAATTCTTAGAGACAAGTATTATAAAAATTCCTTTGATTTCAAACAAAAATGTTTATGTTATATCTGCATATTATCCAGCCGGAAACAATAACGAGTATTTACGCATTGAACTACAAAATCTTTTTGAAATTCTGCAACCAGATAACGAAAATAATTTTTATATAATAGCGGGAGACTTAAACTGCAAACACACTAGTTGGGGAAATGCGATAAATAATCCTAAGGGTATATCACTTGCTAATTGGATGTATGAAAATGAAGTTAGATTTAAATGCGCTTTGTATGCATCTATCTTACCATCATACCCACAAAGCTCTTCATATTTAGACTTGTGTATAGTGGATAACCGATTATATGTTAACAAGGAAAATGAAACCATAAATTGCCTAAGAACATTAGATTATGACAGCGATCATAATGCTCTTCAAATACAAATTGCGAAAAACTCGAGTATGGAGCCCTTTCAATTTTTGACAGCTGACTCTGAATATTTTTTAATTACAGGAAAACAAAATGGGACAAATTTACTAAGGTCGTTACTAATGCGTTGCTTACAAATACATCAATACCAAATGATAGAAATCTCACAAATGAAGAAATTGACCTTCATTTAGAAAGAATCAATAAAACACTTACAGATGCAATTTCCGAAACTGTGGCAAAAATCGAGAGCAAAGATAATCTTCAGTACATTATAACACCTATTATTAAAAAATTGCAGTCTGAAAAAAGCAAATTACTGACTGCCATTAAAAAGCATAATCAACTGGAGCGAGTGCTCCCAATAAATGACTTTCAATTTACAAAGACAAAATTGAAACTAGTCAAAAAACTTATTCAAGATAATTTTAGGAACTCTATTAATGTGTTTTACAGGCGAAAACTCTCAAAATTGAGTACTAAAAATTGTTCTCATATGTTCTCTGAGGTAAAGAAACAATTTCGAAAACAAACACAGTTGGAACCTTTAAAAATTTCTGTAGATAATATGGATCTACTACACAGAGCCAATATCGACCCCAATACTTTGCAAAAGGATTTAAATTCTGGGAAATTCATAATAGGAGACCATGAATGCATATTAAATGTCGCTGGATCATATTTTGAATCAGTTTATGCAACAAAAAATATTGACCTAAGAAATAATAACCATACACAGGTTAACAATTGCTTCTCTTCGTTCTTAGATAATAGGCACACGTACCGGACTGACCAAACAAGATTAATTGACTTTAATGACCGTAAAAAAGCAAATGATTTGAATTATCCTGAACTAATAATTATTTTATCACACGAGATGATCTGTTATATGTATTTGCAAATCTAAAAGGGAAGTTATCTTCTGGTATTGATAACATACCAAATATTATTCTAAAAAAAATTCCAACTATACTGATCTTTGAATACCTTACCCTTTTTAATAATATGCTTAATAACGCATACTTTCCAGATTCATGGAAATGTGCGAAAGTAGCTATAATACCGAAAAAAGAAAAAGATAACAGTGATCCAAACAATTTCAGAGCGATTTGTCTGCTTCCAAATATAAGTAAAGTTTTCGAGATATGTACGAATAATTTAATAGCTAAGACCATGAAAGATATGACTATCGTATGTGAAAAACAATTTGGATTTAAATATGAATACTCTACCGTGCATGCAATTAATTTACTAGCTTCAAATGTGAATTGGAGCTTAAAGAAAAAATATTGCACTGGTGTATGCCTTATAGATTTCGAGAAGGCTTTTGATAACATATGGTTACCTGGCTTGATATACAAGTTATTACACTTTAAATTCCCTTCACATTTGGTATTTCTTTTATACGAAATGTTGAATAATAGGACTTTTGTGGTACATAATAATAACAGAAGTTCACGCACATTTAAAATGGACAATGGTATTCAGCAAGGAACGGTTAACGCTCCGATTTTATTTAATTTATATATACATGATCTCCTAAACAGCATTGTAAATATAATTGGGTTTGCTGACGATATTATTATATATCAATCCGATAATAGCATAGAAAAAATTAATTTAAAATTACAAAGTCTCTATAACATAGTTGAAAAGTATGCAACAGATTGGAACATGAGAATTAATGTTGATAAGTGTGAAAGTATTCTATTCCGTCCGCCAGTAAACAAATGTAACTTCAATGTGAGAACTAATTGGAAAAAATTTGGAATTAAATCATATCAACAAGATAAGCAAATCCCTTCCAAAGATGTTGTTAAATATTTAGGTATTTATATGGACAAGTTCTTATATTATAATAAACATGTCAATATTCAATTACAGAAAGCAAGAAAGGCATTTTTGGCTATAAATCACTGTTCTTCTCTAAAATTGTTCAAAAAGATGTGAAAATATCGTTATATAAGACTTTGATTCGCCCCATTGTAACATACGGGTGTGCTATTTGGTTTAATATCTCTCCTTCCTATATGGAACAAATCAGAAAATTTGAGAGAAGATGTTTAAGGGCATGTACCTCACTGCACAGATCTCCGCATAGCAACTACTTAAAATTTGTTCGTAACAAAAAATTGTATAATGCTGCAAACATAAATAGAATTGATAACTTTATTATTAAATTGATTAGAAACCATATATTAAAATGTACTAAATGTAAAGCTAACAACCTTGTTTTAGCCCCATACTATACTGATGACCAATACATATTAAGTACCCTAATATCAGGTTTTGTTCCCCCTGAAGCATTCATATATCTGGATAGGAATGGATATATACAGGATTGTAGTGGAATCCCAATCTTCTATCATTTATATAGAAGAGCTAATGATAAATCATTTAATATAAATGCAGTTCCTGATCAGGGATTTAGATTTGATCGTAGTATTTCTAACTTAGACAGTAAAGAGCGAAGTACGACAAGATATTGGTGGTACAACAACTAAAAATTCTTTTTCCTTTTTTTACTTCTATAACTTGTTTTATAAATAAAATAGAAAAGTAATGTTTTTTTATAATTTTCATTACATACATATATACCTATTCATATATAAATCAGCATAAGTAGACAGATGTTTGATTATATTGCGATAATAATAATTTAAAAAGAATATCATATGTAATCCGAAGTACCCTAGAGTGTTCGACTATGGACCAGTGGGTATGATAAGTTTAATATTAAGCTATTTGTTTATTTTTATTTGAATATACTATTAAATGTTATAATAAATAAACGAAAAAAAAAAATAAAAAAAAATATAAGGAGAATTAGTTGTCAACAAGAGCGCGATAGAGCGATACACACACATCGAAAAACGAGAATTATTGTTCCTGCTTATTTGACAAATTTTCAGTCTGATTTCCTATCAAAAAGCAACGAGTCCGATATCCACTTAATTTTTCATGTTAACAATGGAATGGATGAAGAGCCATTACATTCCCTCAAAGTAATTTTTTAGCGGCATTTATATTTTTTTAAAGACACTGATGAGTGTTGCAGCCAGATGCTAATCCAGTTTTTTTTTTTTTTGCTGAAAGTTGTTGCATTGGGTTACGATCACTGTAGATTTGAAGCTAATGGGGCAACCGTTAATACAGCTCGGATGACAACCAAGATTTTGAGACATAAATTTTCAGTACATACCATCTCCCTTTTTGGAGATTTGATCTGACCGCCCACATCACCAGATCATTGGCTCTTGTGGCTCGAAATTACCACAGCAAACCACGAATCTTTAAAGAATTGACATTTGATATTGAAGAAGAAATCGCTAATTCAGAGCCAAATGTTTCGCGAAAAATATTAATTGAAAATGATGTAAAATGAGCGTAAATATGCATCAACTCGGGAGGGGGCAATTTATTAAATTAATGTCATCAATTTTACACTTTCAAATAATTTTTGTATAAAACCAGAACTATTTTTGTCTTATAGTAATATGGCAGCCGGTTTAAATTATGACATTACTTCTGCGCCACCTTGTACACCTAAAATTTTTTTCTTCAATATATACTTATAGCACGTAAATAAGTACTACACCTGCTTGGAACCTGCTCTTATTTTTTGTTAAACAACATAAAAGGTTTTTTCACATTTCTTATTATATCGGCCGCAATAGAACTGTTAATTGGCACCTCAAAACAATAAGTCTGATCTGCCGACTATAGGTGGCCATGCAGCTGTAATAGCGTCAAAACAATCGTATTCATACGAGTAAAAAGGTGTATACCAGGATACCAGGTGTACCAGCATGAAATGGGCGTTTCTCTTAAATAAAAAAACACTAATTTTCAATGGGAAACAAAAAAAATTTCAAAGTATTAGCCGTTGCTGGCCATACACTTTTCCCATCTTTCAGGCAATTTGTGGATTCCACGACAATAAAACTATTGGTCTTTTGAAGCAAACCAATTAGTCACCCAATTTTTTTACTTCCTCGTAGGACTCGAAGTGCTGTTCGGCCAATGCGTATCAAATCGATGAAAACAAATAATAGTCGAAAGGAGCCAAGTGTGGTGAATACGGCGGCTGAGACAGCAATTCCCAGCTTAAAGCTTTGATTATATCCTGAACTGGTTTTTCTTTGTGTGCAGGCGCATTGGCATGTTGCAAAATTACCTTGCCATGTCTTGTGGCCCATTCTGGTCGTTTATTTGTTATCAGTAGCGATCGGTATTAATGATTTCACTAGATTTTAGGAGCTCGTGGTGCACCATACCTTTCTGATCCCACCACACACAGAGCCTTGTCTTCCTGCCGAATCGATCTGGTTTTGCAGCCGAAGATGATTATTGTCCCGGACTAGGTTAGGTTAGGTTAGGTTGATTGGAGGGGTGTAATAGCCATGTCATACGACATACACTTAAGCCAGTGAAGGCTTGTTGTGCGCTCCCTTTAATTATCAGACACAAACTGCCAGAGTTCTGCGGCAGGATTCGAACCTGGGACCTTCGCACTATGAGTCTAGTACACTACCTACTAGTCTACGAAGGCCAGTCCCGGACTATGTCATGATTTCTTCCATTCCAACACTGATTTTCTATTTTGTCTTTGAAGAAAAATTTCACAAGTGGTTTTTCGGTTTCCCGTCTGTCTGTCATATAATTCATGTGGCTCCTATTTTCCAGACTTTTAGAGCTTTTAAATGGTCACAAATTATTTGTTGTGCAACATTTAACATGTCTGCCATTTGTTTCTGACTCAAGATGTTGTTTGCAATTCGACACTGTGAAAATTTTTTGAAGGCATTCCACTTTAACCATTTCTCACATCAAAATCGTTATCTCCGAACCGTCGAAATCATCTTTTGAATGTTGCTTCTGAAGGAGCGTGATCATAATTTGCCTTGACAAGTATTCTATGTGACTCTGCAACACTTTTCTTCAACTGAAGAGAAACAATTAATGCTTTCGCAAATCATCATTTTCTGTTAAAAAATGCGATGAAAATGTATGATATTGTTTGTTTACTGATTTGATGTACATATACTGACAGATGTCATTGCCAACAAAAAATAATAATAATTAGGCTCGTTCACAATAAATTTTCCCTATGGAGACGCTCACTTCATACCGGTACACTTAGATAAATTTTATTTTTGATAGACTCTGTTCTAACTCTGTTCTAAACGTTTAAAACGTGTTCTGTAAATACTTGGTTTAATACAATTAAGTTTAAAAAGTTGATTGTATAACAAATCCATCACTGATAGTTAGTGGCATGGAAAAGACTAGAACTTATTTTTAAGTATTGCTTTTAGAAGCTTTTATTATTATTATTTTTATTATTTTTTTTTTTTTTTTTTTCGATAAATGACATTTAGAATTTTTGTTATTTGAGCTTGTCATTGACCCATAACTTTTCCTGCCTCTTTAAATTTATTAATGCATTTTCATTACTGGTAGTGAAATGTCAAACAAATTTGAAAGTGAATTTGAAATTTGAAACTATTCAATGTGTTACAATCAAACCCATTTATACTGCAATAAAAATTGAAATAAAAAAAAAACAAAAAGATTAAATGAATTATTTTAAAATAATTTCTATTGACAGCACCTGCAGTCTCATTTTGAATAATAAATTTTATTTTCAACTTTCAATGGTTAAAGAAAAAAATTTACAGAAGACAATAAACGGGATAAAAAAGGAGAAAAAATTAAATTAGTATAGCGCAAATGGCGCTTTAGCAGCAATTTGCATATTTCTGGCTTTTGTGCTGGTATTGTTAACATGATGGCAGCAGATTGCCTCCCCTGCTCTGAGTACCTGCTGGCCAGAATATTTTACACGAACATTTAAGTGAAATTTATTTCCACTTCATAGAATTTCAAAGCCTTTTTATATTGCTATTGTTGCTGAACGTTGTTGTTAAGTTTTTTGTTCTATACAGATAACGAATGGGAATTACATTAAAGGGTTGCAAAAAGAGTGTCACATAAGCTGGAAATGAAGTGAATAAAATAAAATTTATTGGGTTTTAGTTAACAGTAATTCAGCAGAAAAATGTGAAGGTTATAAAGCGGCGAGTAAACACAATTTTCTGTCTGCAAAAGCTCAATATAGCATATGATTAAGCAGAAAAAAAATAATATTGAAACTGACATTAACAATTTTAAGAAAAATGCAAACTGTCATTGAATTTCCAACAATTTAAAATATATTTATCAATTCATCTTTTCACAATCTATGTATTTTGCAAGTCAGTCAAGAATAAAAGGATGTGGTGTTAATTCTTTTCACTTAAAAGTTAAGTTTGATAATAGTTTTCAACCGCAACTTTTAAATGTTTATTGCCATTTTTTTTTTTCAAATTTTATTGTAGCAATAAGTTCCTGGATGTTCTTTTATGTTTTGCTTTTTTGCAGGAAGAGATTTTAATTAATAAAATAATAAAGAAAATTTTACTCTCTGCCATTTATATGTTTTTTTTTATCTGTATAAAAAGGCTAATTCAAAAATTTTGGTTGATTATGACTACAAGATTTGCCATTTCACAAAATGTTTAAACAGCCCTCGTTACCACTTTGAATTATAAACTTCTATATATAATATCTAGCGACAAATGTAATGATTTTTAATTTTTCTTTATTTTTATACAAACAATTTTGTTTAACTTGTCGGCAGCATTTTACTTTTTTGTCAAAATGACAGAAAAATATGGAATATTTTAAAATCTTGCTAAATTGATCGTTGATGTTTAAAGTATTCCAGTGTAAAAAGATTATGAGAGAAAATTTTTCTAAAAAAGTTGTTTAATATTTTGTATGTAATTTTCCTATTTTTTTTAAATTCAATGTCCAATAAAATATATAATATTCGTTTTAGTAACTGACCCAGCATTTCAGAGCTATTATTGGGGCATTTCTTCGTAGACTAGACTTGTAGTTCGAAGATCGCAGGTTCGATCGCAGTTTGTATTTGTTAACTTTGATAAAAAAAAATTAAATGTTGAGAGTCTTATAAGTTTATATGTTCAAAATTTACCTGCAATTATATTACACACATTTTAAGTAAAATATTTAGTGCGATATAAGTTCAAATATTTATAATAATTTTTTTTAAGAAATAAGATTTAAAATATTATATTAAACTTACAGAAGCGTTTCAATTTTATTAAAAAGATTTGAATATTGAGTTCCTGCTTATTGATTTGAAGTTGTCGGGTAAATTATCAATTATCTTACTGCTCATATAATCAATACGTTGCTTTGATTTTCCTAGTCTACATCTTGGAATTCGTAAATTATTTGCATTTCTCGTAATGAAATGATTATATGTAAAACATATGCTTTGATGGCCGATGTAAAAACTTGAAAATATATTTCAAACCCTGGCATTCTTGAATCCCATAAATTGGTAAAATTGTTTTACAAACACTCCTATACAAGGGAATTGTAGGATATTATTATTTTTACAGCTTTGTTTTGCATACGTTGTAGAGATTTCAATATGACACTTTTTTACTTTATTTTTATTGTAAGCATATATTACTTCCACGTAACTCAGAAGCGACTGTATTAGGGAATGGTATAGTTTTCATAGATTTAGTCTTAATATTTAGTTTAAGTGTCTGATATTATATAAAATCCCAATTGCTGGAGGAATCTTATTTTAAGGTCTGTCATGTGAAAATCCAATGTGATTCCAAGATACCTGACTGAATATATTTCCTCTAAAGATGTACCATTAAATTGAACTGTGAAGTTATTTGAACGAAAAGATTTCGCTCTAAAACGAACTGGTTTTGTCTTGCCTGGATTGAATATAAGATGATTTAAGCACGCAAATTCAAAAACCAAAGCCACATATCACTCGATGTGTTTTCGTAAAACTAAGTCATGCTTAAGTGGATGGTGGGGTGTCATTAAGCCATAGGACATAAAGCCATATGGCGTCAAGTCCCATTCCATTGAGACATAAGGGCATATGCCATTAAGTCTCAATACAATGGGACTTAATGCCATAAATGTTTTTCCGAAAATGAGACATAAAGCCATATATTGAGCATCGGTTTCGCTTACAAACTTTTTCTGTATAGCCGGCCTGCGGCCGGGCTGAAAGATTTTCTACTCTATGGTATTTCGAACACCGGCTTCGCTAATAAAATATTTTCCTCCTTCAACCTTCAGGCATGGTATAGAAGTCATTTTATTTTAATTAATTAAAGAGCTATTATTTGGAGTCATCTAATGGAAGTTATTTAGTTAGGACTTATTTCATTATTCTGGCTACAGAGAAAACTTTAAGTCAGCGAAGCCGGTGTTTGTTATACCATAGAGAATAAAATCCATTCGCCCGGCCGAAGGCCGGCTATGCACGAAAATTTTTGGTGAGCGGAGCCGGGGTTTGTTATACTATAGAGGTGAAACCCTTCCATCCGGCCGAAGGCCGGCTACAGAGGCCGGGATGGCTCAATGATCTATCTATGGTATAGGGAACAGCGGCTTCACTAACAAAACATTGTCTGTATAGCTGGCCTTTGGTCATATATCTATGATATATGGTACGATATCAAAGTTAAGGACCTCTTTCATCGGGAGTTACCTGTTATACCATATAGGTTAAAACAGTTAAACAGTGCCCGGGTGCAAATATAATTTGTATTGGGAGTTATTTCATTTGGTTGTTATTTTACGGTACCGGAAAATTATAGTGGAAAACTATCAATTTTTCCTTTTACAAAATGTTCGCAGTTTTAATTCCTGGAGCCTAGAAATTAAGGATTTTTTAAATCATTAATTTCATAGATAAATAGGTATATTAAGTAAAATAAAGCATTTGTAACGCAAATCATCAAATGGGACATAAAACCATAATGGCTTTATGTCCCATTCCACTAAAGTTGATATGAGACCTAAGGCCATATCAAAATTATGGCTTTATGTCCGTTTGAATTGAGACATAACGCCATTATGGCTTTATGTCCTATGGCTTTACGACACCAGTCCTTAAGTGGATAAAATAGTCACACGTCGTTCGCAAACATACTAATTTTCCCACATAAATTATGGGTTTTTATATAAATTATATATACTGAAAATAATAGTGGCCCTAGTTCACTTTCCTGGGGTACTCCATAATTAATAGTAACAATAAAACTGCTATCTTCATTAGCATGAACATATTGTTTCCTATTTGAAAAATAACTGCTTAACATTAGCAACTCATTTCCTTTTACACCATATAACGACAGTTTGTCAAGCAATATTTGATGGTCGACAAGATCAAACGTTTTAGAATTTATAATTTATAATACAGCCAAAACTTGATAAGTCAATATGTCTTAGAACATAAGTATTTTCATGAAATTGATTTAGATTTTTACATGTGCAAATTTCATATCCGTTTCCCAAATTTTAATGTAATGCAAATTAAACTTCCAGAAAAAGTTTAGCCAAAACAAATAAGTTTCATTCTTGTAAGCATATATAAAACAAAATTAATTTATTCTAAAATATCAGTCTACATTTGTCGTATGGGAGGGTAAAATTTAAAATAAAGTCATCGATTATATCAAAGATGTATAGAAGTTCTGTCAGGCAATTTATTGTTTGCGAATACAATTTTATACAATTTTCCTTAAAAATGTTTTAAGTTTTTATGAGTATGATTAAAGTTTAGTAGCACAGGCTTAAAATCTAAAATGTGTAATACTCGCTGCATGATGAAATGAACTCAAGTCATGCAAAGGACGGTTGGTTGTATGTGCATTGCTGATTGGTGTAGAGCAACATGCTGAAGATTTTCGAGATTTTCTGTTTTTATTACTTTTCCGAAAAGTACAGCAACTGCCCGCAACTCTAACACGACCAATGTCTCCTCTATTTATTATACTGGAAGCATGGGCGTAGCTAGGTATGGGCCTAAAGGGCCGTGGCACCCACCTAATTCTATAACAATTTTTTTTACATGCATGCAATATAAAATTATTAAAAAATGCACAGGGTATTGTGGACGGATTACTTTTTTCCATTCAAGAAAACACAGCCATTTTAGGAATAGAGATGTCTGTTCCAAGGATAGTCTCTTGTCAAACGCACCGTTCAAGTCCCCCGTTTTCATCACCTGCTGAATACTGGAATCTATATACATCTACGATCTACGATCTATATACATTCCTTATATAGATTCTTTAATTTCATCACTGGACAGAAGATTTAATGAATAGGATAGGCCAGCGTTTGCAATTCATTGTTTGTACTCGTCAAACATGCTTTCTTTGAAGCTGGAAGAGCTTAAAGATGCCACAAACACGTTTGAGCATTTTTATGAGTTGGATGATTTGGAAGGAGAAATAGAGCTTTGGTATAATTCTTGGCAACAAAAAAAATGGGTAGAGACGAAATAGCTGACTTAGAGCTGGCGAGTATTTTGAAAGACGCTGGATTATTTTATCCAAATATAAGGAAGGCGTTATTAATTCCATTGTCACGGCCGTGCACTACTGCAACTGTTGAGCGGTCATTTAGCACTTTAAGGCGAGTAAAAACATGGTTGCGCTCCACAATGACTGAAGTTCGTTTAAACGGTAAAATAATATGCAATTTTGCTTATTATCAAAAAATAAGCATATTGTGTATTGCAGGACTATGTATACTAATCGTCCACCGAAAATTGGTAACCGAGAAGAAGGACGAATTTTTTGAAAAAATTCTAGCAAAATTTTCAGAAGATCCACGCAGATTACTCCTCAAATAGATCGAAATTGTAATAATGATAAAAAATCATAATCATAAAAAATCATCATTTTCGTGGCACCACCCTCTTTCATATCCTGGCTACGCCCTTGACTGGAAGTATTATTTATTCCACTTGGTTTGACCATTGGATGTTGAAGCATTGTCCAGGATTTACTTTGCAGAGCTGAAGCTTTGATATTTCAAAAATGTTCTGTTGAAATTAGTTGTGGATGGATGCTGTTGAATACATGTAATATACTGCCCACATATACTTTAGCTTTGTTGCGTATAGAACAATAATTACATTACAAAAATTCTTTACATTAAGTAAATATTGAACTACGCGCCCAAAATTAGAAGGTAGTCGCGAAACGCTTTATCTTATCAGCAATTTAAGAGGATTTTGGGAAAAAAACTCAAACCAGGAGAAACAAGATGACAGAATACCTTATAGTTGTTTTATCGCTTTTGTAAATGAACAATCAATGGATCTATTGAATTTAATTACTATTCTTGCAACTATAATTATATCTTCTTCAACTTTCTTGTGGGTTCAGTCTATGGCATATCTTGCGATGTAGTTCCTTGATCTTCTTAAGGTGTGATCAATCCACCGCCATTTGCGTCGCCATTCAACAGATTGCTCTACGATGACACGGATACTGTTTATATGGTCGATGGTAGATTTGTGCTGGTGACACTCTACCGGAGATTTGTTTGGGAAATATTTGGGCAATGACCTTGTTGACCATACAAAGCAAAGTAATACAACGCCAATTATTTCAGTTCGCAAGATCTCCCTTTTTCGGAATGTTTATTATTATGTCTTCTATCACTTCATCAGGCAGATTTTCATTTTCCCAAAAGGTGCGGATGATTATTTTGCGTGTGAATTATTTTAGCGTTTGTATAAGAGTCTGCTTCTGATAATTCAGCAGGAATTCCCTCTACACCAGGTGATTTATTTGTTTTAATTTTTATTTTCTTAATTTTGTTTTTAATTTATGTGTATAGTTGTTGTTTTATGTTGTGGTCTTGAGTCCTATAATAGACTTGATGAAATTTGTATTATTTTTAAGTTACTGATAATCATTTAAATTTATGTGAGACTAACGACTGAGATTGAAGCCAGATGCACGGTGGTAATATGCACATACACACGCGTATGTGTATAATATCTTGGTTACAAAAGGAGCGCTAAGTGCTCAGACCTTCCTTTGGATGTGTAGTTTTCATCTACCCAAAGTTAGTTCTTAGTTCTTTGTCTTAATATTCCAAGCAGTAGCTGTCGTACTATTTTCAGTTCTTTTACTGCCAGTAGAAGCTTTGAGAGATTTTTGTGTCCAAATTCATTAGAAGTATATTTCTAAAGGACTTAACTTTACTGAAAAAGTCTCTGTGGCTGCATTTGCGCTTTATCTAAATATTTTGAAAGTATTTGGTTTATTATGTCACGCTAACATCGCTCCTAGTGCTACTTTATTACCGGCTTGAGCTCTTAAATGGTTACCATTGTCACATGTGTAACTAGGCGAAGGCTATGAGTCGACGGCGTTATTTTACATCCTCATTGTGCTCTAAATATGGATTTTTTTATAACTTTGAAAAAAGGAAAACACTTTTTTCATTTCAACATATGGAAAAAATCTAATGTGTGTGACGATAAATATAAATTTAAATACTACCTAATTTATTCCTTAGAGGACCGTCTGGGGCACCATTTCTATATAGTGGGATATACCTATAAGTCGCTTTTTTCCATAAAGACCAATTATTTTTGCGGGCAAATGTCTATTTTTATAATTGCTTTTTTGGATTGTTTTGAACGTTTTTTGCATGTCCTTTTATCTTACGTCCAACATGTATACTCTGGAGCACCTGTTCTATGTGTTGCCTTGTACGGTTTCGGTTCTAGTTCCTAGATTATCCACATTTCTTGAAATTACCCATTACCGTTAAATGAGGACTGTTAAAGAAATCGGTTGTTGTCTCTGCTACTTTAAATTTAAATTAAATTTATCTGCACACACATAAAAATCTAACAATCCTGTATCCTGCTGATCGTATGTCTCCTGCCAGCGGAAATGCGTCGTTGCACTATGCAGGAAATCAATATGACATTGGCTGTATTAGGGCTTAAAATTCATTATTTTATTAAAAAACATACCATCACTGTTTTATCTGAAATCTATTACCCAAATATTGCATATAAATTCATATTATTATAAAAAAATTAATGTAGTGGTAACTGGATGCCCCGCAATCTTGATAAATATGTTTTTTTCACACACATAAAGATTAGGATGTTTAACCCTAAGGTCCGTAACCGGGTAACCGGGTAACAATTTGAACTTTAAAGTGCTGCTGCTATATTTAAAAGAAAAAACGTTTGTTTTATTTCTATTTTGCTCCATAATGTTTATTGATGTGTAAAATATGAAATGTAATTTTTTCTTAGTTGAATTATTTATATTTTATTGATTTTAACTTATTTCTAATATTTGATGTCTTATGTTGAGTCATTGTTGAAACATGGAAAACATTTCGATATTGTTTTATTATGTTGATCGCAAACTGGTTTCTTGCAAACGCTGCTCGTTTTTCTGCTCCTTTTATCTGCCAAAGAAGCGCACAAATAACAGCTTCTTGTTATTGGCTTCCTGCCATCAGTAGAACTAGATGGTTGCTCGGTATAGGTTACCGTCTCCACTGGTCTTCCCAAAAAGCTCTCAATTGCTGTTTTAGTGGAAAAGTAGCGCGTTACCTGGCGATTGGTTACTCTTTCTTATATTATTAGCGCACACAAATCTTCAGCAAGTTTATGCAAAAAGCGTTTTCTCCGTGTTGTTTGATATGGAACAGTTCCATTGTTCTCATAAAATATAGTGTATGCCGCAAAAGCACTAACATCGAGCATATTGTACAAAAACGGCAAAGGCCACCTTTTCTGTGTCTCTGTATGGTATGCTCCCGAAGCGTCTGGTCCGTAACATCCACGCCACCTTTCATTTTGTTATAAAAATTGATGATTTCTGGTTTGCCGTTTTCTTCTACAGTTGCATCATCATGCATTGTCGACAACATTATTAAGGAATTTGTTTTCCTCTAATTGTATGTAACCATAGTCACCTTCTCGTGGAAACCAAATTTGCTTTTCTTTCATTTCTGTTGGTATATAGGCTTTGTTTCGCCTCAGTGTTTCGACAACGCTAAGTTTGACAGATATCAGCTGTTTTGCCAGTGGCAGCGTCGTAAAAAAATTTTCCATGGTGATATTACTTCTAATTCCGTGGTATGGCCCAACAAAATCTTTGACCACTCGTTTGCCTTCACCAATTTCGCGACCACTGTCTTGTTTGCCAGTATAAGAGGATATTGGTATTGGAGCAGCTTTGTCTGTGCACTGCTTCTCGTTTCTTGTTCTCGCGTCATCAAAACGTATAAAACGAATAAGATCCTAGAAGCTGTTTAGTCCCATTGTTGCGCAGAATAGAGGATGACACAATTGCGTCCATAAGTCCCTTGCACTTTCATCATTGGAATAATTTGCGCCTATCATTATCAGCATTCCAATGAATGCGTATATTTCTGCCACTGTCATATTCCTCCATTTCAATTGACGCTTTGTTGAGTTTGCTGCATTGTAGGCATTATAAGTTGAATTGGCTTTTTTATTGATATGGCGCACGATTACATCGACCATTTCTACTGTAGAATAACTCTTGAAGCATTGCATACCAGTCATACTTTCCGTCATTCGTAATGGACTACTGCGAGTTCTAATGATGTTGTGACTCCTTATTTGTTGACAAACAGGTGGTGTTGGTTGCCATTGAGTACCATCACGTGCAATCATACTTACTGTTGTGCTTGATGTTGGTGCATTCTCTTCAACCATATCAGTTTCATTGTCACTTTCATCTTCAAATACGTATGTCTCAATTTGCATTGGCGTGTCCATAGCGGTTGGAATTTCGTTTTTTCCGTTATCATTGTCTCAGTCTTCACTCTCGGAGTCTTGCACTACTCCAGTAAATACCTCTTCTTCTTCCTCAATTGGCACTAAAGCGTCGTCATCCTCAGTCATATCATCAAGTATAGACTCAATATATCTGCTTCTGGCTTCTTCACTCAAACGCAGATATTGTCTTTCAGTTAAAAATTCTACTTTGCGGTTCATTTTTCTTCAACTTCACTGTTCAACTGTTCAACTTATAATGACGAAATCATTCAAATGTATTCTTTTTCTGGCGTAGCTGAACATTTGCTGCCTAAAAACACAAACAACTCACAAGCAGGTACCAAAAGCAAGAAAGCTAGTTATGGACCGTAGGATAAATTATTTATGTAGAAAATGAAAGAAGAAATTTAATTTTTTACAAGTTTAACTTGAACTATGTTACAAACAATAAACACATCCTTATCAACATGACACAAATGCAATAGACAACAACAACAACACTATCAGCATTTTCATATTCTGGATTTATATACATATTTATCGTGATTGTAAAAATAAATAAATCTTTTATAATTCATATTTTTTGCTTAATTTAAATATTTTTAAAAAGCAACGTATGGGTTTTTAAGTACATATAACATTTTCTAGATTTTTGTAAGTTCTTATCTCTTACACTACATTTGTGTTAAAGAATAGGTATTAAGTAATATTAAAAGGAAATAGTAAAAACACCAGAAATTTATAAAGAATTATAGGATTATATATATGGGCAGGTATTTCTGATACACTTCAGTCTATGACGCTCTCTGTGTGATTATCTTTCCGAAGCTCATTTATTTTAAGTTGGAAACAGTAAGAAACTTTGTAAAAGGCCTGGAGAATAATATGAACTCATTAATTAGTCGTGTCACAATACATATATTTTTGGTATTTTAAAATTTTCAATGCTACTACCAAGTTACAAGTTGATAATGAATTATTTCTAAATAAACTCCTCGGTTTTTTACTCAAAACCTAATTCAAAAAATTTTCTATGTTTTAGTTATTAATTTTACACTAGAGTTTCTAGAGTATATATATACTATGTTTGTTCTTTTAACTCCTACAAGGAGTTTACACTATTTTTGCTGTGAACATATCAAAACAAACATGGACTTTTTCCTAATTTAGTGGTCTATAATTTCCTAAGTGCTCTTTCACCTTAAACATTTCACTGCACAAATGAAATTTTTATTTTTATAATTCAAGTCTTCATATGACTGCAAAGAATCGACCTACATTTCGATCACAAGTTCAGTAACGTAGTTTGAGTTAAAGAGACAGCCAGAGCTTTTTCTTTGGGTATTAATTTATAGAACAATTACAATGTTAGTATTGCTGTCTATTACACAGCGTTACTTCAATGAAATATTACTAAATCTGTGCCAGTAAGAGAAACTTGCCTTAGTTTGATTATTTTACACGAAATCAATTTGAAATTTTAAAGTATATTTTTGATAGAGAATTTGCTTTTTAAGACGCGTTATTATATACTTACTCTAGCGACTTATAATATAGATAAATTGCTCTATGTTCCACAAATTATTATATGCATTTGAGTGAAAATTATGCATTTAAGTGAAAAGTTATTCCAACACGCAAAACTGTAATCAAAAATTCATCATACTGTAACTCTTACTTTTGAAAAGGTAAATGATAATGTTGATATTAATTCAGTTTGACTCCAAGTCAACTTAAGCATATTATTGCCACAGAAATAACAAATTTATTTGGCCATTGTTCGTTTCAATTTTTGAATTAATAATATTTTATTTGTACTAACGAAATGCCAGCTTAAAGACTGATCAATTCGTCATCCCTGCCATAAGTTACACCTTCCATGTAAACGTAAAATATATTCACGAATTTTCTAGTAGGATCTTCAGTTCCTAACAGTATGTATAGCGGGGATTCCAACACTTCAACGAGCAGATAAATTATGCCATTTATTGGAAATTCCAAAAGAAGGGCAATATTTTGCGGGGCTATTTATGTCCATGTTTATGAGTATATTTATGACACTTTTAAGATGTGAACTTTACATACAAAAAATTGCATACAAGAATAATTTCAACTGTTACTCATGGGCATTTAGACAAGTTTGACAACGAATGATGTTTTGTCAGTCTCTGGAACAGTATACTGTGAGGTTATTGTGAATAAAATTAAATTATTTAATGTCCTTTCTAAACAAAAAGATTAAATTTAGAGCATAATTTTGCGTGTCAGAGTATGTGGAGCGTATGATTAATATGTAAATTACAATATCAAGTATACGTTGGAGTGAAAAATTTTGTAATTTTTTTAAAATCAATTCATTTAAAATATTGCAAATGATGGCCTCCCTCTCTCTAGATATACTGCTGCCACACCTTTCGTCATTCCTTAGTATCAAATGAATGTCTGTATGAACCCAGCATATATCACTTTATGAAAATCTGCTGGTATATAATTTCTACAGTGTTCTCTCTAACGCTGAAGCACCTCTAGCAGATAGACCAGCTGGAAAGGTCAGAGATATTTAATAGCCTGAAAATCAGGTCTTCAGATGACATTAATTAGCCTGCCTTGAGTTAAAGTACTGAATTTGTTAATAAAATTAATTTATTTTTTAAGGCCAAAGTCTTTTAATTTTTTAATTTTTATCGATATTTCGGTACCAATCGAGTAAATGAAGATGGTACTCGATGAGCACCGAAATATCGACAAAAATTAAAAAATTAAAAGACCTTAAGCTTAGCAAATAAATTAAATGAGTAAAAGTACTGAATTTGTTAATAAAATTAATTTATTTTTTAAGATTACAGTTTGCTCAACGAGTACCATCTGCATATACTCGATGGGTACCGAAGTATCGATAAAAATTAAAAGACCTTAAGCTTAAAGAATAAATTAAGTGTATTAATTAAAATAAAACAATAAAATAAATAGAACGTGTACTGAATTTGTAATTTAAAAAAAAAATTAATTACTGTTGCTTATAATTTTGTAACGAAATACTTATGAACAAATTGTTAATTTCGATTCACAATTTTGGGCTCGAACGTAAACGGACTAATTAATACCAATTTAATAATGTCTTTTTTCGCAATTAGATTTTAAACTTCAGTCAATGCGCAATTCCAGGAGGAATATTACAAAGACCTAATCTAGATCATAGTTCTAGAAGCTTTCTGGCACCCATGGCACTAGACAATCAGTCCTGTTTACATCAATTTTGCGCTCAGTAAAATCTGCTAATGTAATCACAATATGCAAAAATGGAAATTATCGTGATAAAGTACTCGTAGTGTGCGACAATCAAATTTTCTATTTACTTATATCGTATGATACTTAAGCCTTTATGAATTATGGATATTTTTCTATTTACAATTTCTTAACTTTTTCATTGATTCTATGAAATTTTGACAAATCTGCAGCATCCTTTTCTTGCATGAAAAATATTTTCCTCCGTGATTCTGGTGCCAATCGGAAGCTTTAGTGTTTATTCTTTGCAAGCCAAGATGGAAATGTGTTTGCTTAAGACTACATACTGCAAAGCAAATTCATTCCTTTCACTTAGAGTGCTTGACTTAGCCGTGTGTATTTCATGTATACATTTGATATATTTCTCAGAATTTTTTATTTCCATCTTTTAAATAGAGACACAGTAAAGTCAAAATACAACAAAAAGTAAGATACAATAACACACAAAGTCTTCCTTCCGGTACAAATATCATGTTTACTATTTGTTTACCATTTGCAGCATGCACTGCGAGTAGCAGTAACGACAGCATTGCAAATACTATAACATAGAAAAGCTAGATTATATAACTTTAGTGAAATGGAATGTGTGTAAAACATTTTCAAGTCCTTTTGCATTTGAAAAAAGAAACAAAGCAAATAAGGAAGATATGTTTGACTTGTATAAACAAAATGCGGAATATTTCAACAATCCCTGGGGTTTTTTACTTACTTTACGTTCTCGGTTTCAACAGTGTATATTTTCAAGTTTTTTATATATTCTTAATACTAATACATCCTTTTGTATACAAACCATCATGAGTATTCACAAATATGGAGGATGTTATATGTATGTACATTAATCATATATCTCTTACATTGTAGGTCACCAAAAACCGAAATGAAAGTTGCATGATAATTCAGTATCATATCATTTCATTAGTTGTATAAACGATAGAAAAAAAGTCTAACCACAATTATTTAACGAAATCAAAACGACCAAAAATTAACAACGGCATAACATGGCATTGAAAATTAATATAAGAAAACAACTAATTATAAAGGCATTAGATATGTATATATTACATACTTACTCACATTATTTTGAACACCCGCCCTTTATATTTTACATATAAAGAGCGGTCCAACCGAAATGCACGATGTTAATTTTAAACATAACAAAAAGATTTCGAAGAATTGTCTTAATATTTTTTATTATGATAGAAGGATCTATGACAATTACGTGTGAAACTAAATACCGGCCAAATGCTAACCAAGGCTTCAGTGGCAGACGTCTATCCGATTGTTCATATTTTCAATAACTCTAAGACACAATTGAACTTCAATTACGTTAATGTCTTGAATTATTCTTCGCTTATTGACGTACAGTTTTTCTTTTAAGGATCTCTAAAGAAAGAAGTGCACCGATGTCAAAGCACATGATCGTGGCGGCCAATTAACATCGCCACGACGTGGGATAACACAACCACATATTGTCCAGGTCTATATCCTCAATTTTTGGCCACACGAAGTCTGTTATCATCTCGCGATAGCGAACACCATTCACGGTAACTGCTTGGCCGATCGCATTTTCGCAGAATTTCGGCCCCATAACGCCGCCAACCCATAAACTGCACCAAACAATCACTCTTTGTAGATGCATCGGCTTTTTTACAATCGGTCCTGGATTCTCATTTGCCTAAATTGCGGCGAATTCCCTGAGTTGAAATTGTGCTTCGTCGCTGGAGATGATTTTTTATTGTAAAGTCACCATCCACTTATGTATGTTCAATCAACCATTCGGCATATTGACGGCGCTTGAAATGGTCATTAGGCTTCAGATCTTGAGCTAACTGAACCTTGTCCACGTGTAAATTCAACTCATTTATTCACCATTCTCATGAGTGATGTTCGTGATATATTCAATTGTTGGGCACAACCACGAGTCAAGGTTTACGGCTCTTCTGCCACACTATCGCGAACAACAGCAATGTTTTCCGGAGAACGAACTGGGCGAGCATACACAGGTGTTTTTTTTGCACTTCCTTCAGACCCAGTTTGCTAAAATTTGCGCACAATTCTTCGAATTGTGGACACATTTGCTCGATTTTGCTGACCAAAAAAAAAAAAAAAAACACGAAGTACACCAAAAGCATTTTGATATGAACGCCCATTTTCATAAAAGGCTTCAACCTCCCCGTGGCTGAATTTATCAAACACTAAAACAAAGGACTGTCAGATTGTTTTTCTGTAATTTATTTTAATATGATCTGACGAATTTAATTTTTAAAAATTACCAGAAAATTACACAAACCTTAAGGTTGTGCTATTAATCTCCATTGTGAGAAGACACATACGAGTAGACAAGTTTTTTGAAATTCCCACGTCTAGAGCAGCTGATTGGGGTTTTGGGTTAATCTGTTTGGAAATGCCCACAAATAAATTTATCTTAGTTTATCAATCGTACAAAATTAAATGCGTCTGTAACACTACCGCTCACACACAGTTGTCCATAATCAGCAAACATTAGTATTTGACATTGTCTTACATATGAGGCCAATGAGCAGCTTCTAGGAATTCAGCTTCCATGATTCATGGTAAACACTTTGACTTCGCTCGCTGCGGTACGATGATAAAGGATTTGTTGCTGTTGAGGAAATATTGCACATATGTTTTGATTAATAGTAGAGAATAGAACGATTTACTGTGTCAAGTGCCTCAGAATGGTCAATCAGTATAATAAATGACATCGTCTAGCGTTTGTCAATTTGGGACCTTATTTTCTCACATGCTCTAATCAAAATTCTAAGGCAGAACTGCTTTGGTATCTCCCTTTACAATGAGTTGGTTTGTAAGCAACGAACTATTTGGTGTGAAAAGTAGCCAGAAGCATTGGTGTGGTTTATGGGCCAGTGGCATCATTGGACCGTATTTTTTCAAGGAAAACGAGAGCAAGAACGTAACTGTGAATGGCGAGCCCTAACGTACGATGATTAAAATTTTTTTTTCCTGAGCGGAAGAGCTGAATATGGCTGATATGTGGTTTCAACAATACGGTACCACATGCCGCACAGCACGCGAAACAATGGCCCAATTGAGAGGCGAATTCGGTAAACGTTTTATTAAACGTTTAGGACCGATAAATTGGCCGCCTAAATCGTGTAACTTAACGCCTTTAGAGTACTTTTGTGGGTCTATATTAAGGCTCAACATATGAAACATTTGAGGTGAAATTTACAGAAATTATGTTTAAACATTGATTTATATAGATCGTCCTATCGACTCAAATAAATATTTCATACAGTTCTCTGAACTGTATATGTTTTTTCATGATATCCGAAATCTCTTTAAAAAATCACCCTTTATATGCTTTAAATTACTGCTTAATTTGAAATAAAAGTGTTATATTTTGTTTCATTTAGTTTTTTAGTTTTATTATCAAATTGTGCATAATTTTTATTTTCACTTGTCACAGCACTGACCTCTTGGTATTGTTGAAGAGTCCCATGTCCATTATAAGATGAGTATAAATGGAGTTGAATGCTTATGAACAGGCGATTGGATATTTGAAATTATATAATTCAATATCTCGATACCCTTTTGTGCAATTCCTTTAAAGTTTTACTCAAGTTAAAATAATCTGCCTGTGTTTAGCATTAAAAAGAAACTTTTTTAATTATTCAAAAAACAAAAACAAACACTCTTAATATAAAATTTTATACTTCACAAAAATTTTATTCTTTATTTTTTTATTTTTCCTTGTTGCATGATAAAAAAAAAAGTTCTTAAACTAAAATCAATTGAAATGAAAAGAGTTTGAGACTCATTCTTATCAAATAATAAGATGGTAGAGCACTTTCTTGTAGGATGATGGGTCTTAGTTTAGTAATCATTTTTTGTTTAAGGCAATAAGTAGCACAGCATGAAATAAATTTGAATTGCCATTTCATAAGAAAATACTCTTTGCTCTTTTCTTATTCCCTGTTTAGAGATATTGGAATTGTTTTCGTTAATTTTGAATTGAAAGGAATTATTTGGAAAGGAAAATGCACTGGTAAGTGGGTTAATGGAATTTGATTTTTGAAATGGTTTACTTTGTACCGAATAATGCCCCTTGATACATTTTCACTTTACATATCTGCGAGTGTTTTTCATTTCGTTGCTTTTTCTTTTCTTCCTTTGAGTGTTTGTTGTTCATTTTTCTTTTGTTGTAGGCTTCATTTTGTGAGGAATCCTTGCTATGACGTTATTTCTCTTGGGTTTGTTGAGAAAATTTTCTTATTATTTTGCATTTAATAAAGATAACAGCTCTTGTGAACTTTATTTCATTAAAAGAAAACTTAATGGTTTAAGAAGTGGCTCAAAATTTCAGAATATGGTTGAATTTTATATTAATGAAGTATTTTTGTTTATTTTAGTTTCCAATTAATTTTTTGTGCATAATTTTGGTTATATGAATAAAACTCTCACAAATAACATTTATTGTATTATTGTGACCTCCTGGGAGATATTTCAATGTCGAATATAAAATAAAAAAAAATATTTATCTTCAGCTGTTTAATTTTCCACATAATTACATGTAAATTTCTCTAAAGCAGTTTGCATGCCTTATGAAACAATTTCACTTCAAATATATTTTCATTATGATTCTTTTGTTTGTTCTCCTTCATTTAGGCGTATGTGTGTTTGTATGTTTTTGTAGCCAACTTTAGTTGCTAATTAACAGCACTTACCTATTTTCAGCCTGTGGCTAGTCATTAAAGGTAGAAAAAAATAATATGGAGTAAAATACAAGGCTTCTAAAGAAAATTTTTTTGCGAAAATATGGCAAAGAACAACAAAAAAAATTAGCAAATGCTGAATTTAAAGTTTTTTCCCCACAGATTTTTCAAAATTCACGTTTATTGTTAACAAAACAAGTGCGAAAATTCACAAACCAATACAAACATGCGGCAGCATCTGCCCAAGGATGTTCTTCATTAACGCACTAGTGTAACCGAAAACAAACCATGCGATTCCTGGTGGCATCTAAATGTTTATATACAATGTTTTGCTGTTGCAACAAGGACAGTTGGCTTCAAAAAAAAGTTATAGGACGTATTTATTATATATGTACATTGATTGCTAAATAAATTTTGACTGGTGATCAAATGTTGTATGGCTTTTTCGAAAGATACTGGGAACATATTATATTCGAAGTATAAGTTTTTTACACTTTGCCGATATTTGAGCATGTCATTATCTGGAGGAACTGCAAAGAATTATCAGTCTTACAATCGGATCTACGAAGGATTAAATATCCTCTGATACTGATGGAAAGTTGGTTCGTGGGCTTTCACAGAAGATGATTGGATATTGTAATGGACCAGTATACGTAAATAATTTTTGTTAAATATTTATTTTAAAGACTTGCATGGCTTGTATATCTGGAGTAGAAGCATTATAGAAGTGAAGATTTAACATCCAAATTGGGGTTGAGTTGACCAAATGGTTGTCGAGCTTTGCTTAAGAAGACAAACCGTCAATAGTACTATCCATATCGCAAAAGGATTTTGCTTCTTGGATACATTTTGTAAAAAAAAAACATTATACTCCGCAGTTTGTGTTTAAGTGCACATTCTTAATTTTAGCAATCTTTATCATTCCAAGCTCCCCTTGGCAAAAAAATTAACAATAATCATATATAAAATGAATTTCAGGTGTAATCCTTTAAAACGCCAATTCATGGTCTTTTATTTCAGAATCCGTTGTATTTGTCGTGCATTAGATTAATATAAAAAACATATTTTTATACTACGTTTATTTTTGTGTGAAATACATAAATTTTTTATATATGTATATTTATATACAAATATGTACTGTATATATGCATATACTGTTACACACATGCATCTACATCAGTAGTTTTCATCCTTTTTTATTTGTTTATGCTAAAATGTCACTTTTAATAATTTTCTTTGTACTAACATAAATATTCATGAAAGCTTATAAATGGTTATAAACCATTTGAAAGGATTATTCAGTAAAACTGTGTTCATAAACAGCAGACAGTATATAAAAACCTTCCATATACGATTTATAAAATCAAAAATTTTATTCTCAATCCTTTGTATCAGCCAAAACTAAACTGACATTCCTGCAGTTTAGAAATATTGTTTTATATTCCCTTATTAGGGTGCAACTTGTTTATATGGGCCAAACTTTTTTGAAAAATTTGACTCCACACATTCTACAGAATCTATTTGCAAAAGACTACCCTGATTTTGCAACGAAAAGGTGTATCACAAGTACCCCAAAAATTATTTGAATTGAAAAACTTGTATGAAACCTGCACATGTAATAGTCGAAGCTGCATTGTATAATCTAAATCAATTAACAAAATTATTTTAACTTGTTAGATTCTTAATTTATGTTAAATGTTGAAGAAATACTAGGAAAATTACATAAAAAATACAAAACTTATCAAATAGTTTTTATAATACTTTTCTTCTTATAGTTCGTATTGCAATTTAATAATTTTGAATCAAGTAAAGATCCAATATATTTGACATTTTATTGTTTGTTGTTGGCTTAGCTGAGTAGGAGGTCTGTTCAGAAGAAGAGGTGAATTTTTATTTTTCCCAAAAATATATATTTATTCATTGAATTTTATTTTGTCCCCTTCAAAGCATTTCCCTTAGATATAATACACTTGTGCCACTATTTTTTTCAAATCTTCGAAGCAGTTCTGATATTCACTTTTTGGTATAGCATTGAGCTCTATCAGCGATTAGGCTCTTATCTACTGGCAAAACGCCCTACTTTCATGGGTCTCTATATTATGGGAACAGGAAAAAATCGTAGGGAGCCAAATCTGGTCAATACGGTAGCTGAGGCATGACTACAGCATTCTTTTCAGCCAGGAAATTACGAACAAGCAATGAGGAGTGCGCAGGTTCATTATCGTGATGTAAAAGGCATTAATTATTTTTTCACAATTCGCGACGTTTATTTCGTATTGCTTCTCGCAAACGGTGCATAACTTTAAGATAATACTCCTTATCAACCGTACAATCATGTTGCAAGAACTCATGATGCTCCACGCCATTATAATCGAAGAAAACAGTGGACAAAACCTTGATGTGGTTTTTTTGTTCTTATTTCTCTTTGGCTCTTTCATTGGGACGTTTGGACTGGTTTGGTTTCGATGTCACAACAATATAGCCATATTTAGTCATTAGTTATGACTCTTTTAACCAAATCTGGATCTTCGTTAACGTCATTCAACATTTCCTGAGCGACAGCCATGGCATGGTTTCTTTGTTCAAAATTCAGCAATTTTGGAACAAGCTTCGCTGCCACATGCGTCATGCCCAAAATTACAAAAAATATGTATTGCATGAGCCAAAATACCATGCCTGAATTTCATTAACGCTAACCAAATCATCAGTACTCTTCAGCCAACTGATGATTGAAAAGCATTCAAGATCCAAACATAACTCAATCACATTCTTTTTTATTTGTAATTTTCGACTTGCGTCTTTTTTATTTTTAACAAACAATAAAATGTTCCAACATAATATTTACATACAAAATAAGCTGCAGGCTAATGTTTACATTGTTTTATATTCCTTTACTAGGGTGCAGCTACAAAATCACCATTATATAACCCTACAAACATAACAATGTGAAAACGAATCAAAGTCGTAGTGACTGAAAGGAAATAATATTACGAAAAGAAATTGAGCGACCAAGATGATACGAATTCAATAGTTATGGAAGATAAATCCTTAGATACTACTAGATGATCCCCAAGTACATGTACACATTTTATATTCATATGTATGTAAATGTATATACCATAATTATATGTATAATAAATATATACGTTCAGTTTAATGTGAAGTATATACAAAAGGTACATTCCATTGGTTCTTATATCAGTAATCCTACTGGAAAATATCCCATATAAAGAATTTGATATACATTCTAAAATACATATTTTCAATGTCGGCCGTACATTTTGAAACGTTTCCTTTACTTAATTAGTCCTCTTCAAAACTGCTTTTTGGTGCTATTCCTCATTATTCCAATCCTGGAACAAGCTAGATTTAATAACTTTTAATATCTAAAATATTTATAATCGTTTATATGTTATAGACATTAAATTAATTTTCATATCATTGCTATAATTTTTTATTCCTATTCTTCAAAATTCATTAGATGTTCATATTCAAAGGTCCCTACTCCACATTCTGTAATAACATTATGAATATTGCTACCACAAATTCTATATATGCATAAATCATTAAGACAACGTGTTTGATTATAGATTTCAACGATAAATTTAAAGCTCATAGTAGCTAGATTTTTAAGCACGATTTTTGCTTACGACAAAAATTAGAAAAAACTTTAACTCATAACGAGTTTCTTCCTTTCTGTACATTTGTTTCAAGGATGGATATTTTCAAAATGGAAGAAACTAATGCATTTTTCTTTATTACTCTCGATAATCCCAGATAAATTTATTATACTTAAGTTGTTATAGTGGCACATCTTGCTGTTAAGCAAAAGTCGAGTATGTCATTTCTTGTGATATACAACATACAATTAGTAATTTTTGGATAATTTTTTTGTCTCGTCAAAGTCGATTCTATTTGATATTTCCTTTCCTTCCATTGATCAGTACATTGGTTGCTTACTCAAAATCGTATTTAACTACTTGAATAAACATACTTTTTCTTTTCATTTGCTTGTTTCCTTTTAGCATTCACTTTACGCATGAGCATCCGTGTGGGTGATTTCCGGTACTTCGTAGCACACATTTGATTGCTTTTCTTTCATCTGACACCACAAGCATTAATAAGAAGTCATTCACACACGCACCTACTTCAATCATACGAATACATACGGAACAAAATGTAATTTCCGGTCGACATTGTCGAGTGAACAAATATGTGAATTTTTGCTTTGGGAAAAGTGTGAAAGCATATGGGTATGATTGAGATTTAGAATACTCAGGCTTTCAAATGTAGTTCTTGAAACATTTGAATGGGATCATACATATTCCTACATACATACATACTCGTATATGGCTTTGGGTCAACCAGGCATTGACGTAAAATGTATTAGAAGAAATGAAGAGAATTATCTACAAAGAGTTAATTTTCTTTGAAAATAAGTTTAGAATAAAAAAAAACAAATTTTTTATAGAATATAGACAAAATCATCTAGATGAGAAATATTGCCGATAGAATACCAAAAAAGGCTGTCTTGCTTAAATGGAAACCAACTGATGATGAAATTGATTTAAAAATATTAAAGTTTATTTGTATTTTTATTCAGGCTCTAGGTCATTACATTTATTCAAGTAAAACTCCTTTGTTCTGTTAAATTTTATTCCTCATATTTTTAATTCAATATTGCGATTACCATCGGTACTCTTCATTCGGAGTTTTAGTAAAACCGTCCTTTTATTTTAAAATTAAAATACCGCTCTACTCAAATTGCTGTTGAAGAGAACCGGTGGTGATCGATATATTGAACAAAAAAATCAAGAATAAAATTTAATAAAACAAAGGAGTTTTACTTGAATAAATGCATGATTTAGAGCCTGAATACAAATATAATATATAATATAAATAATATAAATAATATAATAATAATATAATATAAACATATATAATTATTAAAGTTGGAAAAATAGTTAGCGTATTGGCTCAAACTAAAACTAATAGTGACTAATGAGTTCCATAATTAAAAAACAGCAAGCAAATTTCTTACTTTAATTAATTAAGTTATCCATGTGATTAAATTAGATATTTTCACTACGCGAAAGCTCGTAGCACGGTGTGAGATTAAGACAGTTTGGCTGGACAGAATTCAATTAAATTCGGTATATAAACTAGATAGAAGTATGAATTCCGGTACAAGAAGTTACTAGGCCACATTGGGAGAAATCACACAATTTACACACCCATCTGCTACTGATTATATGTAATTAAAACTATTAATATCAATATATACTGGTTCGGCTTACAAAACACAAGAAATCGGTACAGATATATGTAAGTGGAAGGAAATGAAAGCAGCTCCTTAATTTACTGAACCAATGTTGCAGAGCATTTCATTCTCTTTGGAATACAACTGACACTTCAACTTGGCATTCATTTGAAGGAATTACAGCAGTGTCGTCTTCATTGATTAATTAAAATTGAACCAAGCTTGAATATTAGTGAAACATAAACATTGAAACAAAGTCTTGGAAATCATAAAAACATCTATACAGTGTGTATATTGTTTTGTCGGTGATTAGTAGAGTTGAATACTTAGTCGTGATCTTGTAGCAGTCTTTTACTGGGGTCATGCGAATAGAATCGATTTTAATGTCTTTAAGACTCATTAAAACTATTAATATCAATATATGCTGTTTGGACTTAAGGAACATAAGAAAGAAACTCCTTAATATGTATGTGTTTGAACACATACTTACAGAAAAAAAGTTAAGTTGGAAAACAGCTATATGGTGCTATTGGCTAAGTTTGTTATCATATTGATAACTTTGATAAGAAAGCAATATATAACTGAGAACCTGGATTCGATTCCTCTTCAAGACAAGTCATAAAAAAATTAGCATCATGAGTTTTTCTGATTTACTTAACACACTAAGTACTGTTTAATTGATGAAGGTCACTTAGCAATAATAGTGATTGGATACTTTTCTGCGCTATTGTTTATTAAATCAAAGCGCCCTCCTTGGGCGGTAATATTAGCAGAATCGCCGGCGAAGTAAAACAATAAAATAAAATGGCTACACATACATCTTAAGAGACTTAATGCGTCTACATAACACCAGAGACACTGCAACTCTGCTAAAAAAAAAATAATAATAATAAACAACGTGGAATAGTTGAGTCGTAAAACAGAAATTAAACTCTTTCTCTCTCTCTCCCCGTCTGTTCTTTCTGCTCTATCCCTTTCAAAAGGAAGTAACATCTTAAGTAAGCAGTAGGTATTAATTTTCTGAGTGTAACTTCGCTTTAAAAAAAACAATTGAATATTTTCTTTATTACGACGTTCTTATCCAAATGAACAAAAAATTTAAACCAGCAATAGATCGTAATTATTTTAAACGAACTTTTTTACTTTTTTACACTTATAAGTTTATTATTTGTAAGCCGATTTTCCAAACTTTTTTTAATTCAAGCATTCAAATAAAGAATAATTCAATAACCCCAGTAATCAAAAATGTAAGCGAAATAGTTTATACAAAATAATACTTTAATAGTTCTATAATGCAGTAATCAATATAATCTATCATTGAATAATTAATTTAATTTTTTTTAATCTATTTATTTATTGAACAACTTCATAAATTTAGACTATAAATAAACAAATAGTAGTTGATATAACTTACATACTCAGGCCCGTATTCGAGCACTCTAGCACATTAATATTTGGTAAATCTAATTTCATTTTAGGAATAATGATAACTAGTCTTATACGTATTATAATAGATATGTACATACATATTATAGGTTTTTGATGTGGTAAAAAGTAGTGAAAAAACCACTTACATATTTTGAATACTTAAAAAGGATAATAATTAATTTAATTTTGATATGGACATAATTAGTTCTTTACAAGCAAATAATATAAATTCTATGGTGTATAGTATTGTGGTTTAAAACGAGGGCTCCGATTTTCATCGTTACATTATGTTTATGGACTTAATTTTAAAGAAGCCCATATGTCTTCAACAGATTTAATACTGGCACTTTCAAGTTCATACATAATCTTTAACGTAGCTAACAAAAGTAAATAAGTAAATTTAATTTTTTTAAATTAATGCAAACAGAGTGTTTAATATGAATTACTCGTCTTAATCGTGCTCTTAATTTGCATAAATTGCTGAATTTTTGTATATTTTTCTTATGCTTTAAAACTTATTTAAATTGAAAATATCGTTAACTACTGTTGAAGATTTAATATTTTCTCCAATTTACTTATATTGAATTTTACCCCAATTAAATTTGTTGTTCACTTCTGTTTTTGTGATAACAAAAAAAAAAAAAAAAAAAAAAAAAAAAAAAATAAAATTCAATGCACAACAATTTGAAGGGTTAAATGCAAAAAAGGCAAGATATACCATGAAATGAACTTTGCAGAAGCGTAACGGACTCGATTGTATTAAGCAACACGGAATCAACAACTTGTACCGCGTCAGTGGTATTAGCAAAATATCCAGCAGAAGAAGGGCAGCCAGCATCCGAGGAAACAGCAGTAGCAACAAATTAATTAGTTAATGAAAGTAATTTTCTTTGTTCATGAAAAATTTAATCCAACTTTTGTTCTATTTAAGCGTAGTCATTCATGTTATTTTCCTTCCGTTTCCATCATTTCATTATTTTTGCTTAATGCTTTTGTTTTGCTCCTTTTGTGAGTCAGTGAGTTTCGGAAAGCTTCCTTGGGTACTTTTTGTGTAAAAGCGTTCAATTCTTAGTTGCTTTTCGCTCTAATTTGGGTCAATTCATACACATATTTTTAATGTTATTCATGCAATAGCATAGTTTGAAATAAATTTAAATTAATTATAGCATTTGCAGTACGAATTGGTTCTTTTTCCATTCTTTGTATAACAGCTGGTTATTATCAAAACATCATGGCGATGACGATATTTAGGTTACTATTGTATTTAAATCTATGCAATTTAATAGAGAAGTTACATTTGCCAGGTGGTCAATATAAATTTTTCCAAAAGAATAAATCCTGGATAGGAATACAGCAGCCGAAAAAAATGGAGATAATTGTCAAGAAACCATTTTTCAACTTCCTAGAACTCAAGTTGAAAAAGTTTTAATCAATAATATGAATTTCTTCTACAAATATGTGAAAAGCAATTTAAAAACATCATGTTTTTACAACAGAATCATTTATATCCTTAAATCTGTATGAAAACGCAATTTTTTTCAATCAATAAGTGATAAATTTACTTTCATATAATCGTGATTACTGCTTTTTTAAAATTTCTTAATTAATATGAAATTATTTTGAAAAACTAAAACAACTTCCAAATTGGTGAATAGGAATAAAAAAAGAGAACATCCCGGAACTTAAATTTGCACTACTTCCCTATCTTATCCTCAGCATTTTCGTAACCTTTTCTGAAAGCTCTTATTTTACTGCTAAGCACTTCACGAATTTCTTGCTAAAAATATTAATTTGTTCGCCATAAACAAAAAGCGGACAAGCTTGATTTTAAAAATTATTTATTTAACGAAAAAAAAGTTAAAACAACTGGAAGCGCACAATGCGTTATCCCATAGACCAAAATCGAAAATTCGGTCATCATTAATTGTGATTAAATGCAATATTCTTTATTTTATTCACTTAGCTTTCCTTGCCAACATTAGAGGACATTGAATTCAAGCAATCTGGGTCAATATGTACTTGGCCAGAAAGTAGGTATTAGATGTTTCAGGAAAATAGCGGCTAAAATTTTGTTTTCTCATAAATTGTGTTAATATTTGATTTTTGAAATATTCTTAAAAAATATTAAAAAAAATTTAATTTATCGCAGAGAACTATTTTGTGTTGCTTTATAAATTACTTTTCTTCTTCGTCGAAGGTTCTAAAATCACCTAATCATAGTAAAACAACTAAAGCTGTTCTTGAAGTATGACAATTTAATTACTTTAAAATCATCGGATGGTGTATTTTTTCAACTTCTTAATTGAGTTGAGACAATCTTGCTCAAACTTACAATATTTTTTTAAATCTCTAATGTAAATTTTTAAATCTAAATTTTTAATTTGTTACTTTCACACGAGAAAAAATAAACTGTAGTTGTTATCAGGTCTTAGTAATAATAATAATAATGTAAATTACTTTTCTTTATTTAATATAATCTAAGTTTTTTGCAACAACACAAGAAACAGAAATACTAATCCGAGCCGAAGCAATATTTAGATTTTAAAGGATAGATCAAATGAAACCTGTAGCAGAGTATTATACAAGACTAATTCCAAAGCAAAGATGTTTTGCAGTTACCAAAGGACAATAGCAGCTTAATTATTGTGTTTTAGCTTTCTATAATTTATTTCAGGGGATATTTCCTCTTACTATGATTGTCGCGCTGACGTCACATCAAGTCGACAGTAAAAAAAGACAGCAGTTCTGAACTCCTTGTAGGCAATTATTAACTAATATTGATGGCCAATTGTAATTTTATAAGCCATAGTAGTAGCAATATCCTATTAATAATTCCCCTTATTCTATTTGTCGTTGTCGACGTCACACGAAGTCAATACCAATATTTCGGCAACTGTAGGATCGATATCGATAACAATTATATATTATTTATGAGCTATTACTATTCCTAAGGCTTAAAAGATGGCAAGTGGTCATCATTAACACTCAATTGTGGTTCACATCGAACACAGAACTTAAATTTTTTTAATGTCGACTTAATGTGACGACGATGACGACAATTGGAATAAGCGAGAATATTCAATAGTTCTTGATAACGGTCCCACAATTGCTAATATATTGATGTCGACTTGGTGTGACGTCGACGTCGACAATCATAATAAAGGAAATTATGACAAGAAGCAAATTGTATAAATACATAACGAATTATCTTGACTGAGTAACTAGAAATGACACGAAGTGAGCTGCAGGACAAAAAGCCATACACATCAAAATTTATTTCACATATTAAATTCTTATGTTTATCACATAAGCTTTGAATTAGCATTTTTGTAATGTTAAATAACACGGATATAGTATTCATGAAGTGAGTTAAAGGAAAATTGAATAATTTTATCAGTTCAAGGAATGCCAAAAATTTAAGGCTGTTTGGTCTCAAAAGGAATATTAACATTTTATATGTTAAATGTATTCATGGCAGGTGTAATAAAATTTTCTTTTCATGAAAAGAGGAACTTTTGTGTTCTAAAATATGTAGTTTTTTATCGCCTTGAATTAACATAAATATATACTTATGCAAATATATCTTGACCTCTTACTATATGCATTTACATGTTTATAGTTGTGTAAAGGCCTAAGTTTATAGCAAGCAAATGTAGCATTGGTTGTTTGGAGAAGACAAAATAAAAGTTCGTATAAAATTAGAAAGATTCGATTCTAACAGCAATTTTATCCCATTAGTCTGGTATATTTCTAGTTATGTAACATAAGTGGAATTCTAATTAAACTTTTTGCTGATTATTACTCCATTCATCCATAACGTTCCTTGGGAAATATGTAGCCAAGGAGCCGCAACTGACATATTAAGGATCTAGCCCACGCATCCATTAAACTTTTGTGCTTTACACTTAATGTTTCAAAGGTTGGAAATTTTCAAATTTGTTACAGAGAGAATTAACAAGTGTAAAACTGATGTTCATATTAAAAACGAGATCTCTATTGAGATGACAAAAATCAATTACTTCAATTGAAAATTATGATAGTAAAGGGTGGTCCAACCAAAACCACACCAAACACTCACTCCTTTTGGATGCATAGGCTTTTCAACAATCACTTATGGATTCTCATTTGCCCAAATGCGTCAATTCGTCTTGTTAACGAATTCACTGAGGTGAAAGTGTGCCTCGTCGCTGAAGATGATTTTCTTTGTAAAGTCCACCATTCACTTCTGCCTCTTCAACCACCCATTCCGTGTATTGATGACGCTTGAAATAGTCACTAGGCTTCAGCTCTGGATCAATTGAACCTTATAAACGTGTAAATTCAAATCATTTACTCAAAATTCGCATCACTGGTGTTCGTGAGATGTTTATTTGTTGGGTACAACGACAAGTCGAGTTTGACGGCTCTTCTTCCACACTATCGTGAACAACAGCAATGTTTTCCGGAGAATGAACTGGGCGAACATGCACAGGTGTTTACATGTTTTCTATAGACGTAGTTCTCTCAACTCTCCCGATTATGGACACATTTTCTTTGATTATGCTAATCAAAAAAATCAAGAAGTGCTCGAAATCCATCTTGATTTGAACACCCATTTTCGTAAAAGGCTTCAACAATCTTAACGAGCTGCTCAATTGTGTACATTTGTCAAACACTGAAACAAAGAAATGTCATATTAATTTGGACATAAACTTAACGTTGAGGTGTGACTCACAGTTAACACTATGGTTGGAATAATAATAATTAAATAATCATAAGTTATATAAATTTATTTTGGCAAAAAAAAAAAAATAATAATTCGATTTTAATGAATATTTGAAACAGTTGTGAAATTAGTGTTTTTAATACTTTCAAAATTTTTTTATGTTAAAATACGTTCAGACATACACCCTAATTGCGCAATTATTGCCTTAATTAATAAGTTGAGGTATTGGTATTTAATTCAATCAAATTGAGAGGATAATATTTTAGCGAGAGGTTAATATTCTCTACAAAAGCGAATGGCAGCACGACTACAACAATCGCAGCAACAAAAATATACCACGCATTTTGTTTTTGTTAAATATAAAGCCACGTGACTGGTGTACTGAAAATTTTCACGTGACTTCGCGCTGTCACTTATAGTAAATCAATGCAACTTGTTTTTATAAACTGATGCAAACTTATTTTTTTAAGAAAAATACATATATTTTGAGAAATCTTATCTTAGAATCATATTTTTTATGAAAATTTATTTACATTATTTATAATCAGAGTGATCAGATGAATGCTTTTGTTAAAATGTATTGAGACAAGGTTTTTAACAAAAATATTTTTAGCTGTCAAATGCCACTTGTACACCGAAGTCCATAATTTCAGAATTTAATTGCCTTAATTAAAGCTTACGTCTGACTGTAGTATTACATTTCGTTTGGTAGATAAGTGAGTCCTTTGCTCTGGCAGGCAATTTCAGTTCAATTTGCATTTATAGTCCAAAGACAGCTTATGATATTAAGTACTATAAGCTCCGAATTTACGATTTAACGCTGAAATTATATATGATATGGTAGATTATATCTCTAAAATGGAGAACTTAGGTCCATAATCCAAAGACTTTTCTTGGCAAATACGTTGCTCATGAGAAAATTTATTTAAACCAATTTGTTATTTTAAAATATGTAATGCATTAAATTTTATTGTCAATGAACAATGGCATAAATAGATATTTCAGTTATCTATTTATTATTAATTTAAATAATATTCCTGTTCATAGAAGGTTTCCTTTTCCAAAAACGAAAGCTTAATCGGAGCAAAAAACCTTTTCACATTTAAGTTTTATAAATAAATATTCCTCATAATAAATATTCTGTAAGTGAAAGTCATCAGCGCACTTTACGCCAAAAGTACAAAAAATTCTTTTTTCAAACCCAAATTCCAGTTTGAGTATGATGAGAAATGTTGACATTAATCATCATCGATTGGAACTCTGTTGATGATCAATATGGCTCTAAAAGACGTACAATATGATGAGGGATAAGAAACCATGCCAACAAATTCTTATTGGATTTTGACAGTATTTTAACAATACAAAAAGACACAAATATTTACCAGTATTATTATTTTTTGCCATACAACAAGCAAAACATTACACAGAAAAAATATTCGTAGGAATAAGGATAGAAAATTTATAAAATATAAAACAAAACAACACATGCTCATCATATACATAAATGTATGCATGGCTACATAAATGAATGCATGTGCAACAGCTTGCAAGAAGGAGTTATCCAGGAAGGCCTGTTAAGTGGATCCTTTGCAATTTGAATTTATATTTTTATAAACTTCGACTGAAAGTTCAAGTTGTAATGGCCCAAAAAGTCCTTTTTAATGTTTGCCAAGGGCTTATCAATCAATGGCTTATAAAAATTGTTTCTAAAAATCTTTCATGTGTCATAATTATTAGCGATACCCTACAATTTATTTTTTAAAGAAATTTATTTATATTGTTAAGCTTATCTATAGTGTTAAGCTTATCTAAATGCCTGCCAACTCATAAGCAGACCTTCAATAGTTTTATTATAAAAAGCTGCAACCTGGGATGCTAACTTAGAAACTTTCAAGGACCAAACAAGAAAAATATAAATGCAGTAGGCTAGAGGGCCACAATATCCAATTTGCCATATTTTCAATTGGATCTAAATATTTTCTCTGTGTACAGTCTCACACAGTTACATAATAAAACATACACACACACATACACAATTTATACGGTTGTCTATTTGTTGCAGTACTACAACAGGAAGCAACGCGAACATACATTTCTATTTATTGCAGCAGAAAACAATAGAAAAAATTTATAAATAATATGTAGTATTTAGATCTGTGAAAGAATTTTTTATTGTTTGTATGTTTGTTTGCTTTTTTCCATATCCTGGTTGTCATACTGAAGTTTTTTTCCATTTGCCAGGAATGAGACCGTCATCTCCTCAATATAATTTTTTTTTTATATTTCTATCTATTGATTTTTATTATATTTTGTTTTTTGCACTTGTCTCCATGTAAAGGTCTTTTTCCTTTGCTGCAATAACATTTCAGCCAACAAACTAAAATTTATTCCACGTCAGCAACATTCTCGATCAAAAAAAAAAAAAAAAAAAAAAAAAAAAAAAAAAAAACTATGCTGCATGTAAAATATATTGAATAGTCCAAACTTAAAAAAATTATAATATAAAACGAACGTATACATGTGCACATAAAACTAATGTGGGAAATATAAAATTTAAAGGATTGTCCTGAATACTTCTTATTGCAAAAAGAAAAATTAAACGGTGGAAAATGTCCTTGATTACCATAATACCCAAGTCTGGTAAAAGTAAGATGAGTCACATACTGAATGGCATTTAATGAATTTCAGTTAATACACTTTGCTTCCAAAGAGTATCCGATTGAGCACATAGACCATAAAAATCGTTTATTTCTTCATCGACTTTTCTTAGGTTTCTTTAAGTCATGGTGCAATTATATATAAATAGAACTAGAACTTACATAAAAACACTAATAAATTGTTGAAAATTAACAAAAAAAATTAAGCAAAGTTTTGGCAGGTCCTCACTGTAACATCACGAGCATGTCATGTCCTAAAGCATTTATATTTCACACAGTAACGAGTAACGAGGAAAACAACAAGAAATATTCCGGATAGCATAGATTATGTTAAGAGAGCAAAGGATTCATCTCATGTCAAAAAAGACAAACACATAGAACAGTAAAACACCTCTAACCCAAAAGGAACAATAACATTTTTCTGAAATAACTTTAGGAACAACAACCTACGAAAAAGAAGTTCAAAACAACTGCATCAAGCAGCGCATCTATTTCAGTTACAAATCGTTACTATTAAATCGTTCATCTAATTTTTTTTTCAAATTTAAAGAATTTGTGACAGTAAGTTTAGAAATTTGTGTGTTATAAAATATTCAGACACAGACATTAAATACTAATGGAGTAATTATATACTAATGGAGTTATCGAATTGAGCTATAGAAAATATATTTTAGCAAGTGTACAGAATATATTTATAAAAAGGTTTATATTTTTGGATATTTTATAAAAATGTTTTTCGCGATTTTTCATTTCGTAATTTTATATAATTTTTCTTCTCACTGAACAGACTTCACAATGGTTGCTTGGGGAATTTAACTTCGTTTATCAATCGTTTTCTTGTATGGTGAAATGAGCTCAATCAAGACTTAGTTGGTATACGTAACTACTCCAATTACAGAGGTACAATCAATAAGAATCGAAAGATCCCGTCTTGATAACAAGGCTTTAATTGAACAATTAAGGTGTATGTTAGAATATAGTGTAACTATTGCTTTGCAATTTATTTTATCTAACAATTTATCAAATCTGTTGGAAGCAGAGAAGGACACTGTTTTCTAAAAGCTTATCCCTATTCACCTTGCGGTATATTTCTTATCTCTGATAAGATTATATTCCAAATCGATGCTTGATGTGAGGTTCAATGATCTATTAATGTCATCGAATTGGTGAACAAAAATAGATGGTGCTCAAAAGGAGGACAAAGCAGCTCACCGCGAGGCGGACATCCCATATAACTTATTTAACTTAGCTTATATATCCTTTAGGTAGAATGATACAACAAGGCATTTGTGCCTACTTCAATGCATGTAGAGATTGGTGCGATCTCTAACACTCTACCGTCTTTGAATGGCATCAATTATCACTAATTATATGTTCCATGACAGACATAAGAACTAACTTTAATGACCTTTTTCGTTGTAAGTTGGCATAATTCTAGTGCGCTTGCAATTATTAGTAATTGTTAGATTTTTTTTGTTCGTATTTGCAAACTTTTGCAAATGACATAAGACGAACATCATTTTTCTGCACATGTTACAAAAAGTTATATATTTTTCATATATATTTATATACGAGTATATATAAATGTACACTGGTATGAGTAATATTAATACACCAAGTAGGAAATAAGTGCTATTATTTTTATTTATTTATTTTTCAACGAAACAATTTCTTTATTCATCGCAACGAAATGTATAAAATCATGAATCTTATAAACATTAAGTTTCGTTTTTATTCATTCTTGTGTTCTTTTGTTCTTAGAACTGTTGAGCTCCATCCCATATGGAAAATCAAAAGTTTACACATCAGAACGGCTGGCGCAATCATTCCATGCACATTTGAGCACACTTTGTTGTGCAATGAATGAATTGATATTGTGCGGAATAAGTGTTGCAATTTTATTTCAAATAAAATTTTAACACTCAATCATTTTACAATGGGAAACATTTAAATTTATAATACAAAACAATTTTCTATCATATGAAGAAATTGAATTCTAAATCAAGGATATGACAAATTCAATGCCACGTTGCCAGTTGAATCATATATACTCGTATATATTCCATTGTGCAACAAAATAGTTAAATAAATGTTATTTAAGTTTAGAATAGTGCAGCAGCATTTATACAATTGATATAAATCCCTTTAAGTATTTTTGTTTGCTTTACAGGATGCATGAGTCTGTTAACATCCTAAATCGACTAATAATATCTGTATGTTTTTTTTTTAATTTTTAAAACAATTTTTGATTAATGATATAATATAATGGTTAAAATATTTCATTTGTAAATATCGATATTTCGATACTCCTGAAGATTACACTCAACGAGTATCGAAATATCGATATTTACAAATATAATTGTTTAACCATTAAATAAGGCTTTAAACTTAAATATTTTTTTAATAAAAAATGAATTCGATTAATTAATAAAAAAATGTAATTACGGTCAGACTTAAAGGATTTTAGCAAAACGATTAAGGATCCAGAATCAGTTATTGATACATTTAATTCTCTTCTTTTTATGGCGGAAACTGAACCTGTCGAGCCAAAATCTTTGCCCTATATAATTCATATTATTCCCTATTAGGATCCTTTCAATATTGTTTATTTATTTCTTAAAACTATAACGGCCACAGTTATAATAATATTTTTCCATTAGCCTCAATAATGCAAAATGACATATAGAGAAGCCCTACTCCCCCTACGAGTTTGCCTAGTGACCCGTGAATACTGCGATGAGCCTTGTGATATCGTTACTGTTCCTCTTGCTCAGTGAAGTAGAGCGCTTATCGTTCTAACATCACAACTTTTCATTTCCGACTTTACAAATACTCAGTCTAACATTAGTACCTGTAGATATTGTTTCAAATAGAGTCAAAGAACATTCTGACCGTTACTGCATCATATAGAGCGAGTTTCCCTCCTGCCCAGTTCATTCGCGCTTTCATTGCTGTGAAGATTACTCCATTTACGGGGTCCTAATGTGGAAAGTACATCCTTACATTGGCTAACTAGACTCGAAGGTACTCAATCGGGCACAAATGATGGAATTGCTGTCTGGTTAAAAACATAAAAATGTATTTTCCTCCTGCTGCCTCAAATAAATGAGTTTTACTATAGATGGATTTATCAGACCGCTCGGTTTAGCATAGATTTTTGAAATAATGTACAACATACCATTCATTTTTAGTAAAAATCGGGTCCTTGTATCCACATATGCAATGAAATTGTGCAACAGTATCAAAAACCTTTAGGCACGTGCGATCCTGAACTTAGCTGTGTCTTAGCTAAATTAAAGATCACGTCATACCCTATCAATTTATGGGTTTCTCTTAATAAATCTAAAAGAGGAATAGAATAAAATCATATCCAAATTCGATGGAATAGAATCTCTAGCTAAAGCTAAAAGAATTTTCTAGGAATTTTTATCAGAAACTATATTTCCTTGACAGTAACGTAAATTCAACATATATGAGAACGCAACTTTGCTGGAAAATCCTTATTGAAATCAGAGCAAAATCTTGGCTTCTCGAACAGGATTGGTTTCTATACTCACAAGACAAATGTTGAGCTCGCATGTTGCTGCATTTTGCTGTTGTGATTGGAACTAAAGTCTGTGAATCGATGAATTAAAGAAATTTTTCATATGGCTACAGAAGCATTCAAGTACCACGGATTGTTATTATTTATACCACCAACTGATTAATTAATGTCACAACCATAATAAGCTAGGGCTTCATATTAACGTTTTGAAGTTATTCTACCAAGTACAGAAGGTACTATCCACCATAGTACCATAAACAAATCTGCTGACTCACTAGATTGTTGACTAGAAGTGGGGCAGCTTGCGTTGTTGTATTATTAGTACAATGAAATGTGATCTGATAGAATGAAGGAACTCGATAAACACAATTTCGCGAACAATGTGATCGTTATCTAATTGTAATTGATGTAAAAGTGAATTCTAAAATGTGATTTTTCAAGAGCCTTCGAATTTGATAAAAAACACATAAAATTCAGAGAACTGTATGAAATCTTGATTTGATTCGATAGAACGATCTATATAATTCAATGTTTAAAGATGACTTCATGTAAATAATGACCGCGGCAACGCCTCAAATGGCGCCAATTTCGACATACTGTCTCCAAAATACCGGCCGGTATCTCACGAATAAATTCATCAATACTGGCTTCCAATGCGTCAACCGTTGCAAGCTTGTCTATATAGACATAAGCCTTAACTTAGTCCCCACAAAAAATAATCTAAAGGTGTTAAATTGCACAATCTATGCGGCCAACTGACCGAACCCAAATGTGAAATAAACTGTTCAATGAACTCGCCTCTCAATTGGGTCATTGTTTCGCGTGCTGTGGGGCACGTGGTACCATATTATTGAAACCACATGTCAGCCGATTCCAGCTTTTCTAACTTGGACAAAAAAATTGTAATCATCGCACAGTACCGCTCGCCATTAACAGTAACGTTCCTGCCTTCATCGTCTTTCAAAAAAGTACAGTCCAATGCTGCCACCGTTTCATAAACAACACGAAACAATGCTTTTGCAATTCTTGCAATGCTTCCAGCTGCTCTTCACGCCAAATACGGCAATTTTGCTTGATCACGCCGCTGAACACAATTTTCTCATAAAAAAGTGGACAATGTACTGAACACGTTTAACAATAACATGTTGCACGAAAAAAGCTGAGCTCATAAAAACAGCGTTAGAAAGAGAAATTTGATTAAAAAAATCACCCTTTACTTTGAATTAATTACTTAGCCTTACATACAACAACACGAATAAGGAACCAGCACAAAATACAGCAAAGGATATGTATTAGTGCTGATGTTTTTTTACTTTTGACACAATGGGCTGCGCAATATGAATTTCAATTTTGTTCTCAAAGGATTATTACGGTTGGAATTGTTACAAAAATCTCAATGATTTTAGCATTGCTGTTAGCTTTTAGAATGTGTTTAGACTATGAATTTTTTCTTGCAGCAATTCTTACTTTAGAGGCAAATGAGGGAAGAAGGCTATAAAGGAAAAACACATGTACTTACAACTCTAAAATCTAATTTTGTTTCTTACAGTGTGAATTAATATGAAACCAGTGTAAGAAAAGTTTCTTTGTATAAACGCAAATTCTAGTCTAAAAAAGAAGTGGAACTTATGCTTTTGTACTTTTCAGAAATATTAATCAATATTAAGTACTTTCGTTGATACCAAAATATTATGTATGATACATGTTGATTTTAGGCTTAATAAGAAAGTGTAATAAAAATAAACACTAAGCAATTTCCACTACTCACAAACATTATTTTGCAAAAAGTACAATTTGTACGAAATCATTTCCATAAACGCCACATAATGTTTATCTTCCATACTCGTTGTAAAACTAAAACGATGCAGTAGAAACTTTTAAAGGGAATCAGGTGTTAAAGCCATAAACTTCGAACAATAATCCTTAAACCGCATGATTCAGATGAGCTTTGCATGTTATTTATGTCAGTAGAATGAGTTTAACTGAGCAAAAGGAAAATACTCGTACAAATGAATAATTTGTGTAAACAAGTGTACAAGCGGAAATTATAAAAAAAGAAAAATCCTCATATATCAACGGGTGTGCTTAAGTATTCGTATGTAGAAAGTAAAATACAAAAATTTAGAATTATTAGCATTCATATTCGTTGTGAAAGTAAAAGTGCTTGTAATGCTTATTGAAGACATCATAATAATTTCAAGACAAGGAAGGGGAGATAAAACTAAATGTTTGTTGAGGTGGAATCTAAAAATAAAACTTTACAAAGTTATGCCAATAAATCGATAGAGATATATGATGAGGTCCTTACATAAAGACATAATGTGGCATCTATTAATATATGTATATCGTAGTACTAAATATTCTAGTACTTATTCGCATTACTCCATGCAAAAGCTTTTAATGCAATTTCAGATGCTAAAGAACCTCTGCTTATTTACCATATACATATACATAATGGGTTCTTACCTATTTTACCAATTCCGATGTCATTGCCTTTAAAAAGCATTTTTTAAGGAAAGAGCTTGAAATAACATAGAATTATACTACATTGAATTTGGCGTCTGCCCTTAGATTGTCCGTTCTCTCTTCTACCCTGTTTCATAATTTTCTTCATGATTTTTATCTACTCCTCTGCAGATGAAAACAGCATAAGCCATTCCCACTCATTTGACCATAGGCCAAGTCCGTTGTAGATTAGTGCGATGAGGCAAAATATATATAATACGCTTAATCACGATCTTATTACAATCTCTGAACGGGGTCATACGAATAGAGTTGATTTTAATGCTCGTAGGACGCATAATTGTATGACAGTACATGCTGCTCCATCTGTAATTATGGGTGATATAAATATTGAGGTATTAAAAGCTTTTTATATTCTTGGCATGAACATTCATTTTGATATTCGATAGACTGAGCATATTTTTCATATCGCTAAAAAAGCGTTTCAAGTGCCTCTATTTTTAGGAAGGTGTAAGAGACAATTTACTTTACTTTTGATATCCTACCCGTACATCCAGTCGAAAATGAAATACAAGTCTCATGTGTTGGCCGAGGTTTAAAGTCTATTTCGAAGTAGGAGAAGGCGAAAAGCCTCATTGGTAATAGTAGTCTAACCAACTCTACTGACTCGCAGAAACATCGTCTCAAACGCGGGATGTATTACGCTGTTTTATCGTTACTATAATAAAATGTGCTGCAATGAAGTAAGGGATTATGCTCCCAAGACCTGCTCTTATTTGCAAACAACTTGTCCTTCAATGCACTGTGTAAATAGGGGTCATCCCCTGAGTACTGGGGGGTTACTCTCTATGCGATGCGTAAGAAAAATGGTTCCTATTCGGGTAATTGCTTCCCTTTATTGCGTTTACGCATTTTACTTTCGCATCTAATTTTTTTCACTTTCGCAAATCTGGCATCAGTCTATTCTGTAATACAAAAGCGTATGTTAAAATCCTTCGTTAACAAAATATCAAACGCATCGAACTATCTTACGCATCGCAATAGAGAGTAACCCCCTGGTCTAATTGAAAAGGAGGACGCCCAAAATCAGGCGATTAATTTTTTATGCACTTTGGTGGTGTAGGTGTCAAATGAAAAGAATTTATGATAAAATAAAACTCACCTATACCGAGTAAAGCTCATTATATTCATTATTGGAACAATTGTCAAAATAAAATGAAGTATGAAAATATTTCATCTCTATTTCATCACTTTGCACTAATGCCTGATATTAAGCTTTCAGTTTATGACTTCATTTTAAGGCCATTATGGTTTTTAATCAGAAGCACTGCCTCATTACTAAATATAGGAAAAACCAAATCACCCTCGTAGTTAAAGCTGTTCTTTTAGTATATTAAAATTGCTCGTGTTCAAAGAGATGCAAGCAATAGAATAAAAGTAACTGCCTAACATGCGATAAGCTTAAGCTACAAGAAATTCCGCCTTTTTGAAGAGAATCAGGAAACCATTGAAACAAATTTAAGTTGCTCTCAAGGAATGACATTTTTATTCGTGATTTAAATATATCCCCTACGACAGTTTTTTGAAGTTTTTGGGCAGTCATGTTGATAAAATCTTAATAAAATAGAAAAAAGAGAAAAAAAGCACTCTTCTTAAATTTGTAATTAAAATAATTTTTTTTACCAAACAGAACTCAAATTGTGATTATTCTTATTATATTTATTATCATTGCTATTATTATTTAATATGAATTAGTTTTCATTAAAAAAAATTATTTTTTATTTTATTATTAATATTTTGAAGATGGCTTTGGAGCATTTTACTGGATTATAAATGGAATTTAGTTGAGACAAATTTATGTTAAAATCATTTAGAAATGATCTAGATGTGCATTTTTTCTATATACATAAAGGGAAGCTCTTTTAGCTTTGTCTCTTCCAAAACATAAAATTTCTGTGTATGTTAACTTGCCAACTGGCCTTCGTAGACTAGTAGGTAGTGTACTAGACTCGTAGTGGAAAGGTCCCAGGTTCGAATCCTGCCGCCGAACTCTGGCAGTTTGTGTTTGATAATTAAAGGGAGCGCACAACAAGCCTTCACTGGCTTAAGTGTATGTCGTATGGCGTGGGCTATCACACCCCTCTCATCAACCTAACCTAACCTAACCTAACTTATACTGAAGTGAAGTGATAAGTGAGTTGACTGTTTTATACATGTGATAAAATAATATTTTAAAGTTCGAGTTCCAATTCAGTCTGCTTAAATATCATTTAAAAGTTTTAATTACATGAACTAATTTTTAATTTCCATAACAGTGCAATATAAGATATAACTGGGAACGGTCGACATCTGAAGTACTTTAAAAAACTCTTTTTTTATTAGATCTTAAACAGGACTTAACATGCAGTTCTTAAGATCCAAAATAGAAAAGCTCTGAAGGGAAAAGCCTCTGCGAAAATCATTGGCATAAATTCGAATTTCCATTACGACAACATTGAGTTATTATAGATCCAAGATTTTTTTAAATTATATTTTTAAATTTATATTAAAAACTGCATCAACATTTGATCGGTTCAGCTCATGACCGCCTCTCGTACTTTTATTGCAAATAATTTTGTATATTCCTCAATTTATAGTTTTTGAAAATCGTAAAATAATACAATTTGTTAAAATTTAATTTATCTTTTTATATCTCAGACATATTTGTGTCTTTGGACACTACTTCTTGCAACAAACTTTAATGTATAGAGAAGAAAATACAATTAATTGGACAATAGATGTTAGAACAATTAAAGAAAAGTTTTTATGCCACACATTTAGCATTTATTGATTATAAAAGTTCTGTTGGAGTAAAGTAGAGTAGTGTGATTTTTTTATAACTTCGTTAATTAATGGCCGCTTTGTTCGATTGCTTGGCAATATAAAATCGATCAAACAAAAACCACTAATAACCTTTAATAGTCTGTACATGTCTGTATATATTTTTGGTTTAGTAAACTTATATATATAATTAAAAAATATAAAGATGTATTAAGATAAAGTTTCATTGTCGTATTATTATTTTTATACAATCATATGTAAAGATTTTGAGGTGCAATATCACAGAACCAGGTGTTAGTTACATTAAGGCCTTAAATAAATGGGTTTTGATAACACATACAGCTCATATATATATATATATATATATATATATATATATATATATATATATATATATATATATATATATATATATATATATATATATATATATATAATTTCAATAAAAAATAAATTTCTTTGCCTTTTCCAATGTATTTCCGTCCCCATGCCAACCTTTTAGATATTTCAGAGTTAATTTATATAAATCTTTTTCCTTCTCATTTTATTTTGATTCTATACATTATTATTTGTTGGCCATGAGTAAGAATATGCCTTATAGACTACGAAAATACAAAGAGATGTTGATACATATTAGTAGAATACCATTCCTTGTTAGTTGCACAATGTCATCTTCGATCAGATAAAAATCAAATAGGATGAGGGTTAAAACGAAACATAAACTCTATACAATACCAATTGCTATCCACTGTATGGAAAAATCTGAAATTTTGGTATTTTATATAATAAAATGTTCAAGAAAAGAAATAGAAGGTAAGAATCATCGGTATTTTTTTATAATATGTTCAATACACTTTTAGCAAGAATTCTAATCATACAACAAAAAAAATTAAATAAATAAAAAATAAACATGTGTAATAAAAATTGCTTTCCTATTTATATAAAAGAACTTAAATAAAATTTTTATAAAATTTTTACATTAATAGTAGCAATATATTTTCTAGGTATATGTAGCCGTCTACAATAACAATAAGACTTTTAAGCACTAGTTGATTTATTAAGCTAAAGGAACATCTGTAGAATAAAAAGTTATCTAGATTATTTTCTACAAAACGATACAAAAAAGTCTTAAACTTTGTAGAAAAGTAATATATTACCTTTCGTCTTTATAATGGACCTTGAGAGCTATAATCTTAACACATAGTCAGTGCCAAAAAATACATGAAACTCGCACCTTACATTCAGAGAAAATATATTATTTATTAAATTATATACGAATCTATATAAAATGCGGATCTTTATGAAATTAGTTAATATGGATTATTAACATGCAACATATTTGCGTAAATTTAGTACGATTGCTTTGTGATACATTAACTTTGCAGGTCTAGTAACATAAGATAGTTATAGTCTTGTAGTTGTATGGCAGCGTTCTTGTGGCAGATCTAATATGTAGCTTTTATTATGTGTGTCGGGCGGGAAACTAAATTATAAAATTTAACACCAAACTTTTTATTGGAACGAATTATCATACCTTTTTCCTTAGTCTCTTAAAAACAGCATCCTAACTTAGCTCTATCAGACTGATTTAGATACTACAAAAATTAAATAATAACGTCGCTTTATTCACAATTTATTATGAATCGCTTTATATTTCACATTTTTCATTCCCAATCACAGAAAGATCGAGTGCCTTCGTAGGCTAGCAGCTAGTGCACTACACTAGTCCGAAGGTCGCAAGTTCGATTCCTGCCTAAGACTCTGCGTGTCTCTGCAGACAAGCCAAGTGGCAGTTTGTGTTTGTTAACTTCAATTTAAACAAAATGTTAAAATATTTCAGAATAAGTAAACGGATATATGAAGCAAATTATGCTAAAACAAATACGAATATTAAATATTAAAAAAAAACGATTTCTTTATAGTTCATGACAATGACTTTAGAAGTCTTTTATGATCTCCTCTTTATTTATATCGCAGTAGCTGCAACAGAATTCATTGTATAAGAACTCAAATTCTCTGTGACTGGTTATCGCAGATGCCATTATCGAAAACCATATTCCATTTTTAGACAGTAGAGCAACTGTGTCAACCATGCTTAGGCAAAATTATTACTTCCTGGGGCCTCTGCAGCCATTTCTATTGACCCAACTACTCCTTATTTCCAACTAAGTTTGCAAGCGGGCAATGGCAACCAAACTCATGTGTTCTTAGTTCAGTCAAACTTTCCGTATCAAGCCACTTCGAGCTTGGTAATCAGCACTCTTCGGATGCACTTGTCATCTAGGACCAGTATAAGTGCTAGAAATAGGGAACATTCTTACATAGTAGATTTTTGAAATGCGATATAAACGTTGGGAAAATCCAACTGATATTTTTGTGTTGGAAAATATTTAGGTTTTTGTTTTAAATTTAATTTTTAGCACAGGAATGCGTAAAAACTTTTATAGTTTATTTGCGTTGCTGTATTTGTGATTTTATTTTGAAAATGCTTTCCTTAGTTGATCTAGACCTACACCTTCTATTAAACTTTTTTTAATGCGTGCAGTTTTTTTTTTTTTGGAATTTAAATCTGATACCGCATTCATTTCAAAATAATTAAATAACTTACAGCAAACGTAGAAAGAGTTTGGAACTGGCAAAAACTCTCATGCCCGTACAATTTCTAGGAATCAAACCAAAATAGATCGATGTAGACGCCAAGTGATAAGGAAATCCGAAAAAAATATATAAACGACATCGATGTATTTTTATTACGAAAAAAAAAATAATAATCGAAACAATAAAGATATGCACATCCACACATTGGAGAAATAAAAAAATTATTTCTGTCAAACTTTTTTTTAATTATTGTTTTTGTTTATACTTCGACTTTTATTCATATTTTTTATGAAGTATATATACCAATTGATAATCTTCACAATTAAGTTTTGTAGGCTAAACTACCCAAAATTTTTTTGTTTCATACAACCAATTTTTCATTGTTGGCATGGCCTTATTTCGGTATGACGCCTTAATGTTAGTGCTAACGCTTGCCGCTCTTGGTTAGGTTTGTCTGTTACATTATCAATGTTAATCTTGCTGTACGATAAATTCTAATATAGTGCGACACTTTTCAGTAGAAAGTGAGTGACTGATTTGCTTTCGACATCGAGGGATAATCTATTTATAAATATTTAAACATAATATATCTACATATGTATATGATGTTGCAATAATATCACTAAATAATATCACTTTTCTTAAAGTTCTATAAAATATGTGTAGCTTTCTTTCACACTGCACTTCGTTGGACTCTTACACAGTTTTCAAGAAAGTGTAAAACTCTTAATTTTACACTGGAATAAGATGACATATAGAAGAACTTAAAACAAGAAATGCCGAGAACAACATATTGTAAAATTCATTGCCCATCACAATCATTGATTTCTTTAAAAGTTAATTCACCGTAATTCAACTCTTCGGTTTTTCTGATTAATTGTAGCGTATGAGTAATATGAATAATCCAAGAATATGAAAATCACTCATACGCCGCTTGTATTATAATCTTTGATGGAGGAATATGAATTTACTATCTATGGTTTAATACTACGAGTATATTCACTCGACGAAATGAAGCCAGTGGTACTAGTTAGGGACAATTTTGCCCCTTTAGGGGCAAGTTTGGGGCAAAAATTAATGTTCCACAGATTACTTTTGTATGTTTTCCTTTTCATGTTGAATGGTACTTCAAAAAAGAAACTCTTATTGAAAAAGGAAAAACATTAATTTGTTGCATTTCCCTTGTTGCACTTCCGCATTTTGAATTTATTTCAAAATTTGTGGTATTTATATCATTTGGATTTATCTAGTTATCGTTATGAAATAACTCGTAAAATATAGGTTTTATTTTATTTTTAAATATTAAATATTATTCTTTGGGACAAATTTCATTACATTTTTGTTTATCATATATATTTACATCATATTTTTAGTATCTATCATTTTAAATTTGCTTCTTAGTGCCACATAAAGAATTTTTTACTAAATCTATAATCTGTTTTTACCTCTTTTTCTTTTTAAAATCGTTTCAAAAATTAAGATTTCAATATAAATTCAAATATAAAATAGAAAATCATTCGAAGGCATGGCTGGTTGTTAATGATTTGAGTACATTTACTATGGGTGGCATTTGAACAAAGCAAACAATTACTACAATAAGCAATCTTAATATAATTCTTAAGTAAATCTACCATTTTTTGAAATCTTGATATGGGAAAACATAACGTAAAAAGTAAAAAAAATAAATATAATTTTCCATTGTTAAAATTTTACTTAACACTATTTTTCAACCTTTTTAATATATCTTTTATTTCCTAAATAAGCTTAATGTCTTTTTACAAAAACAAATTTTTTCCTATATTTCGATGCCTCTTTGGGCGTCTTCTACAGGAAAAAAATTTTTAAATTAAATATTTCTTTGCACTTTCCCTAAAGAAGACACCCAAAAAGACGTCGAAATATTGAAATGTATTATTATTATAATTTTTTTTTTTAAGATCTAAAGCTCGTTTATGAAATAAAAGTTAAAATTTTACTTTCAACGTCTATAAATTTTATACAATTTAAGGAATAAAACGTACATAATAAAAACAGTTTGTTGTTAATAAATAATTATAACTTCGTTCTCTCACTGGAAAATAATGTCTTGTAAAATTTTTCTTTTTTAGGAAAAATCGCCCTCCGGAAGCAGGATATTTTTATATTAAAGTCAGTCTAGTCCGCAATGCATATTTCAAAAAAAATTTTAGTTCCCGACCAATGCTTGAATCAGGGTAAATTAAAAAAAAAAAAAAAAAAAAAAAATTCCTATATAGTATTTTTTAAGGGCTATAAGTCAAACACAAATGAAATCTTTATTAAGTGTTTCATTAATTTTGAAGAAAAAATAAAAAACAAGGATACTTTTTGAGCAAAAAATTTTGATATTGTGTTGGTTCTGCTTAGTTGGAAATTTAAATATTGTTGCCGCTACGGCAGTTTTTGAGACGTCAAAAAAGTTCTCATTGCCATAAATTTGCATTAAATGGGCATTGTAAAACTAACTGAAATATTGCTTGATAGAAAGCATTAAATTACGGGCCAATAACGAAGAAACATCAGGCGAAAAAAATGTCAAGTCAAATGACATTAAAATCATGAGAGTAACTTCAAGACTATAAGCTTGTACTTTTGCCTTCGTCTTTTTTATTGATTACTCTACAAGAAATAATTGAAGTCGGTTCACATTTGCGGAAGGTGCTAAAAAAAATTACTTACGAGATGGTCAATTTGGACGTAAATGTTTTGCTACGGCAGGGCATCTGAATATACTACAGTCAAAAAGTATAGGACTTTTTCTATGAATCCCTGTTCTGTCAAGCAGTTAAAGGCTGCCAACTTCTTGCCACTATTTTTTTGTTTTGTGCCACTGTATGTACGTAATACAATGGTTACATACTACGCCAAGAAGCAATAAAAATCAAAAAAATAATGATTCCAATTATCCACTTATTTTTTACATGTTGCACTAAAATTTTTTGAACAATATTATAAAATATTGCTACATATTTGTCATAAATTTATAAAGATACCAGAAATCTAATAAAAGGAAATAAATTTAGCCCGATTTTATTGATTGTGTAGACTGAACGCAACACATAAAAATGCAAAAACTTAATTGTAATATACTCGTAAATTGGCTAAATACTTTTATTGTTTAATAACTTAAAGTAATTTTTCATAATTTAATTTTAAGTGTTTTTGAGTGACGGAACATTGTTTCTTTTTGTCGTTGATTGTTTTTTCGTAACATGTGAATATCTTTAGTTTTGTCTTGAATGGGCTTGGGATTATATCTCGTAAGACTATGTAACTAATTTCTGCAAGGTAAGGTAATACGTTATTTAAATGTTAATTTTTGTTTTTATTACCAAAAAACACAGAAACAATTGTATGAAAATAAGGTAACGACTCACCTTGTGAAATACAATATTCGAGCATAAAGGAACTTTCCTTTATGCGAACTACTTCTGTGTTGGATGTAACAACAATTTTTATCTACGATTTTTGAAGATTATTTAGTTATATTTTTTTGCTACCATATGACTGACTGCTTGATATTAATCCCAGAATTAATGTTCATAATTTGGTTGAATAAACAAATGTTGCAAGCTTAATTAGCAAAGGAAATGTGAGAAAATTCTCGTTTTATATTTTTTAATTCACAATTGAAATATTTGGGCAGATGTATTCAAATCGGTTCAAAAAGAAGATTTAGGAATAGATGAGCAAATTTAAGACCGCCTAATTTATCTTAAAAATATTAAAAATTGCATAAAATCTTGAAATTGAAATCAACAAGAGATTTATTGCTAAAATTTGGCATTTCTTAAAGTGTTAAAGAAAATCTTAATTATTTTCATAGGAATCCTAAATAAATTTTTATATATAAAAATTGTTTTCGATTGCATGCCTTAATTTGGTAATTGTCGTACTGTTACAAGGAATTGCAATGCATTTTCGTATTTGTACATTCATGGTCATTGACAATAGTATTATTATTAACAATAGTATTATAGTATTAGCTGGCTATCACCTTTCTGACCTTGTTTTCAAGGAAATGCCTTAAACTGTTGTAGGAGATTTATATGCACGAAAATTTAAACGGAAACTCAAGGATATTACTTTGCTGCTACAAAGTGAGAAGTATTTTTTCCAACAATTATTTTAGTAAAATTGCACATTGAGAAACATGACTTCTTACACTGATATTAATTTTTTCATCAGTCTATCGCTCAAAAGCATACAATTCTACCATATACAATCCCAAAAGAATTAAGGAATAGAGAACGCAGATTATCATAATGATCCTGTTTTCTATTAAAAAAATTTTGTTGTAAAAATATCATTTCATACCAACACCAAACAAATTGTTTGTGGCATGTTCTTTAGTTCTTTATACCTGTTTCAAAATCCAATTGTAGAAATAGAACAATGACGGTTGGCAAGGGGTAAATGAGGAAAACATTTCTTCAATGCCGACAGTTACAAAACAAAAAAAATCTGCTGTTGCATAATATTGCCCTACAAATCGAAAAGCTTATCAAGATTGATCATTATTATCTCTATCATGAAACACTTTGTGTGACCTTTATGGGCCAAAACACGATATCGTGCTTACTAGAAAATTGTTTTATCATTAGAACCAATGACGTATTTTTTATGTGCAAATTGGTATTTAGATGAGTGTTTTGCTACAAAACTTGAGACATTTATATGCAATTAGGCAATTGTATGTTTCATGTTGTTTAGAAACTGGATATTTCTCTTATAAGATTTGCTTAACACATCGGCATTAACTCTGATCGAAATTTGATTTTTAGCTAAATGGCAATGTTAAACAAAATATCATTAACATGATTATAGACTTAAAAGATTTTTTTTTGCTCCCTAACATTTAGGACACGAAAGTGAGATGGTGATCTCAAATGCCATTACATGAAATTTGTTCGTGCTATTTTGTATACACTTTGTTTTATATTACGTCTTGTCAGCAAATAGAAAAACATTTCTTGCTATAAATTTCCACAAAATACATCACGTACTGCGTGTTCTCTGTGGATTCATTGACAGTAGCATTAATTTGTAAGTTCAGTTAAAATTTGATGTATATAGAAAATACTTTTAAGCACAATGGCTCTAGATATTTGCAATCCTTTCGATGGAGTGTGATATTTTGTTTACTCAGGGATTGCACTATACGAGTTGTTATAGATGGCAATTCATCATACGACTTCAAAGTTTAGTCAGGCGCACCACAATGATTTGGTCATTCACTTGCCCTGTTTTAAATTTTTATTAATGACCTTCTCTGGGAAACTTTCAACCCTATCTGCGTCCTTAAAGATGGCAGTAGCATATGACATTCATATTAATATATACTTATCAAATAATTTCTTACAATCTTGGAATGGAGTCATGCGAACAAAGTCATTTTTAAATATCGTAAGATCCATTAATGTATGCCCTCACGTAAACCTATCACCGGACATGTCAGTATTGCAAAGTCAAAAGCTCTAAGGAGGTTTTGGTTTGAGTCAAAGGGTTATGGAAGAGTATGTCCAAGCTTATGATAACACATGCCAAAAATTATATTATATTATAACTATTTTAGGAATATGGAGCTACCAAATAATTTATTGGCCTAAAATTTTACTTCATAGGAAACTCTCAAGTGAAATTGGTGCTGTGCCGGCAATCCCTTTGGCCAAGTGGGCAAGTGAAAATATATTTGGTAGGACATGAACATAATCTTATGTTTCAAGGCCCAATTGAACCATACTTTCACTCTCTTCCATGCATTATGATGCTCATTGAGACTTACTAAATAAGAACAAATCGGAGGTAAATTCATGTTACAATGGAACTAAAGGAGCGGTGCACACTGTAAATCAACTTTCACATAGTTTTACTTGCCCCAACCAAATCAAACAAGTGACCCTTTGCATTTTTCTGAAAATAACTTGATATTTGTGGAAAATCATAACACGATTCTGCTGGCAGTGAAAACTTTGGTACTGACAGATGTATAGTCAGCTACAACATCAGAAGCTCTTCTTTCATTTTTTCTAAAAGTACGACTGAACTCAAAAAATGCTTAAATATCAGTGGGACTATATTATATTTACACTTCTTATATTGTAAATATAACAATGAAATTGTCTATAATCATAAGGACATTTGTCCTATCTAAGGAGAATAGAGTGTTTCATTTAGGGGAGGATAAAATCTCGATATTATTCCAAGATTGAATCAGTTATGTAGTCATATTTAGTTATTATGTCTATCCCATAGATATTTGCAGCACACGCATTTCTATTGATGAGATTTCTGGAATTAAAAAATCTTTCTTATCATTATGGTAGATCTAAGAGCATTTGTAGTGGGTTCCTTCGACCACGTTCTATTGTGGATTGCATGAGTGATATTATGCTTCCTTTGATGTCATCTCTTTGATATAGACTAAGGATAAGGACGAGTAAGGCGCACACTAGTGACTATAATACACTAAACCAATCGCGTCGTTTTTATCCCTCCTCATAACTTTTCTTCAACTATAAGGAAGAAATTAACTTGAAAGGTAATGAAAGTCTACATAAATAATTTTTTATGTGAATTTCACAAGCTTTATCCTGAAATCTTTCCAAGATACGTAGGTTTAAATTGTGCCGATTTTAATTTCTATTCTCTGGATTACTCAGCACTCCCAATAAGGATAGAGAGCTAAAATTTTATATTTAGATATATCTCGGTGAATTAGACTCAAAGAATGAAATATTTTTCAATGGTAACAGATTTCTCGTAATGTTTACAGGCCTCCTCATCTATAGCTAGAAAGCCCAGATTCAGTAGACAGGTATGTCTTGCTAAAAATAAATAATTAATTAACTAATTATTAATTCGAAAGCTTTGAAAGTGATCATTTTTATGGAGGGGCATCCTAGCACTAAACCATTGTAGGATTCTGATTATAACTCGCCTTGGAGGGTTGCTGGAAGTACCCAGAAACGCTTTTACGAAGTTTTGGAGGAACAAAGTTTCCGCTTTCTTTATTTTGAGTAGCTTAAATGCAATTTCGATACTGGGTTCATACTTTCAGTCTTGTGGGACCTCAGGAAGTACTCTATCTGTATGGCTGTGCAAGGTATGAACAAATAAACGACTTACTATCTCACACAGTCATCATCATATCGCCTGTAAACTTAAGTTAAAAGAAGTTTTGTGTGTGATTATACTTATAAAATTTTTTTTTTTTTTTTTTTTTTTTTTTTTAATAAAATTTATTTATTGTATCTTCAGTTAACTGAACTAACAATAAGTATTAAAATCTTAAATATATATATATAATTGTTAGGCCCGACCAGTGTCAGACATAAACTTAGTGATAATAATTAATAATACATAAATGTCATGTTAAGCACAAAAAATATTTTTAAAGAATTTCATCTGCAGTGTTGCGTATTAATGCCGTAGTATCCCTCTTTTTTAAGCGGATGTGTCCAGGAAAGTTCAAGATATTTCGGGCAAGCGGATTCGGATGGGACTCGAGTTTTGTTAAATATTTGCCTGCATATTTTGCAATTTCAGCGGTCACAAGTGGCATATTTAAATCACGATGTAAAAATGAATTTTTCATGTACCATGGAGCTGATGTTATTAACCTTAAAATTTTGTTTTGCATTCGTTGTATTCTCTCTACATTGGAAGCTGAAGCAGTGCCCCATAGCTGAATACCGTAACACCATATGGGTTTCAAAAGTGACTTGTATATTAAAAGTTTACAATCCAGACTGAGAGTAGAATTTCTACCAATCAGCCAATGTATCTGGCTTAATTTAAGCTTCATTTGTGTCAGCTTAGAGTCAATGTGGAGTTTCCATGTAAGCCGTCGGTCAAGGTGTATACCAAGGTATTTCACCTGTGAATGTTGAGGCACAACTTGGTTGTTGATTCGAATGGGGGAGCAAGTGTCTCTTCGTAGAGTAAATGTGACATGAACACACTTTTGTTCATTTACTTTTATTCTCCATAAGTTCAACCACAGTTCCAACAGCTTAATATGTTCTTGAAGATATCGGGATGCCTCGTGAGGGTTTTCATGCATACTAAGGCAGGCTGTATCATCGGCAAATGTAGAAGTGAAGATATTACTGCTCAGAGGCATATCACAGGTATAAATCAAATACAAAACTGGCCCCAGTATACTACCCTGAGGCACCCCAGATGAAATGGTTTCGGGCACACTCATGAAGTCTCCTTCCACGACAGTGAACTTCCGGGCAATAATGTAACTTTCCAAAAGATTTACAATGTTTATTGGTAGATATGTCTTCAATTTTAGAATTAGGCCTTCATGCCACACTTTATCAAATGCCTGAGAGACATCAATAAATAGGGAAGAACAATACTTTCTTTCTTCAAATGTTCTTCTTATGAAATGAACCAATCTATGACATTGTTCAATGGTGCTGTGCTGACTTCTAAAACCAAATTGATGGTCCGGTATGCATCCATTATCAGCTAGAATTGGGGACAATTTTGTCATGAGAAGTTTTTCAAAGAGCTTTGAAATTGTTGACAGCAAACTTATTGGCCTATAAGACTCAGCCTTAGTAAGATCTTTACCCGCCTTTGGAATCATTTTGACCATGGCAAGTTTCCAGCTGTGTGGGTAATACTCCAGTCGTAAAATGCCATTAAAAATTAATAACAGGATTCTAATAGCAATACGAGGCAACTGCATCAGCATCTTGTTACTAATTCCATCAATACCCGGGGCCTTCTTTGGATTGGTTTCAGCAATTAGTTTTTGTACATCAAGCATCTTAAACTTTATGGGTCGAGGGGGTAGAGCAACTACGCTCGGCAAATCAACAGCACCAGTACATGTGTTTGGGGTAAATACTTGTTTCAAATGCTCAGCAAATATGTTACCTTTTTCAGCATTGTTTCTTGCCCAACCTCCGGTAGAAGTGCGCAGGGGTGGTTTAGACTCAACGGGTGTTTTAAGTTTTTTAGCTGCGCGCCACAAGGAGTAATTAGATGCTGATGTGACATCGAGACCTTCCAGATAGTTCTTAAGAGAAGCAGATTTTTCAGATGAAAGCAACTCTTGGAGTCGTTTAGTGCATTCTCTAAGTCTAATTTTATGTTGGGGCGATCTGTGCTGTTGCCATTCCCTTCTAGCTCTCCTTTTTTCACATACGAGACGTTCAATATCCGCAGAATAAATTCTATTAAACCCAGTCTGCGGATAGGAAGTAGTGGCATGTTTAGCAGCCTGTTTAATATTCTCGGTAAGATTGGCAATGTTAAGTTCAATATCATCGGGAGTTCTAAGCCTGATGTTTCCCGTACAATGACTACTGAGATATTTTTTGAACCCCAGCCAATTAACATGATTTATCATCTTCACATATGGGTGAGGTAAGTCACTTCTTAGTGGGCTACAAATTGTAACGATCGTTGGAGAGTGATCGGAGGAGAGATCATGAGAAGCTTCAACATGAATTAAATCCCTAGAGATATTTTTCATGACGCCAAGATCTATAACATCTGGAATTTTTTGTGGCTCGAAATGACATCCAAACCCATTTTTGAAATTGTGTTGAACAACGCTCGACCTCTAGGTGTAATAAGACGCGATCCCCAGAACGTATGTTTTGCATTGTAGTCCCCAGCTGCTATGAAACAAGGGCCAAGAGTTTTGAAAAAATCCTCGTATTTATCCTCACTGATTGAAAATCTGGGAGGGGAGTAAATCGATGATATCACAAGATTTGAACAAAAATTTTCGATGCAAATATTTGTTGCCTGCAGATGGTGCTCACAAATGTTCTCAAGAATATAGTGCTTGAGTCTTGACTTTATTAGAATTGCTGATCCTCCGCATGCTCTTCCTCTCGGGTCCTTTGTATCATATAAGGTGTAGCCACTCATTTTAAAAAGGCTTCTCGAAGTCAAATGAGTCTCAGATACCAACATTACATCAATATTCTTCACCGTGAGGAAGTGCTCTAGTTCGTTTCTATGTTGGCGAATGCCGTTTGCGTTCCAGAAACATAACTTTAACGTGTTCATGGCTTGTTAACTAATGCTAGAAGCAGAGTGTTCTGCATTCGCAGCATTTCTTGCATCATGCTAGTCATATTTGTTGTAAAGTTGTTTATAGTTTGCACCAAATTATCAATAGTATTTTCAAGGCGACTGAAATTAAAGCTAGCATTTGCATTTGTTGTATTATTTGGTGGTGACACTTTTTGCACTGGAACAGAGTTGATCTTCACAGCGTCAGCATACGATACTTGTGGAGTGATTGGTTGGGCCATTAGAGGATAAGTGGCGGAGTACGTATTTCCTGTTTGCGCTGGGACTACTTTAGGCTTTTGACTCATAGCCTGTTTAACGAAAGAGTATACAGGACATCCCCTGTAGTTAGCAGTGTGATTACCTCCACAATTACTGCACTTCTTTTCCTTCTGGTCCTTCGACTTATTGCAAATAGCAGTGTTGTGTAATTCACCGCACACAACACAAACAGTAGGTAATTTACAATACGTTTTCGTATGGCCATATTCTTGGCAATTATGGCACTGTACGGGTCCTGAACGCTTGTGGGGTTCTTCAACTGTGATTTTGCGATATAATAGATATTTCAAATTATAAATGGGATGGGTCTCATTTTTCTTCAATATTACGTCGTTAGGCTCCAGTTCAACACGAAAAAGAGGTTGGGGTATCTTATCCCTGTTTATTATGTTGGATACATTTTTTACCTTGAATCCTTGGAGGGTGAGAGCATCTTTTATTTCAGCAGGGACAACATAAGAATCTATGCCTTTCAGTACGATCTGTAGGCCTTTAGCGCTTTTAAGCTGGAATGTGTAAAAACTTGTTTTGTTTTTTTCGAATTCATTAACCATTTTGCGGAAATCTTTTTCTTCGTATATTTGGATCTTTGTTTCATCAATATTACCACGTTTTATTGGGACAATGTGAAATGCCTTTTCGCCAATGACCGAGATTAGTTTTTTGATGAGGGAGTTTGAATTTTTTTCTCTCAAATAGATGGGTGGTGGTTTGGAGGTTTTTTTCGAGGAGCCTTCGGGTTTGTCAATGTCATCCTGCAATATTTTAAAGCGGTTTTGACGGTTAACTGAGGCGGTGTCTATATCCCTGGATATCTTGGGAACAGATGAGATCTTTGAAGAATTTGGGCTTCGCCCGCGCTTTAGCACTGTAATATATCGGTCCATTCCGACAGGCACCTTTGGTTTCTGAATAATATTGTCTATTTTAATAACTTGGCTAAGTGATGAACACGAGCCCGGAGCGGATAATGGCGCTGATTTAAATAAAGAAGTACTAGGCAGCGGTAATGTTAGAGAATCACTACTTGGCATCGGAGTAAGCGAATTTGATCGCTCACGTAAAATTGGCTTTGCCGTTAGAAAAAGACTATCATCAGATTTTTTATTTTTATTGTTTGCATTAAGAGCTTCAGAACTCACAGTAAAGTAGGCATTTCTGCCGTTAGAACTCACTTCACAATTTTTTGTTTTTGAGGTACTCATGCAGAGTATTCCTCAGTCACTTTGTTTACGGTTGTTTTTTTGTTTGTTTTTTTTTTTTTTTTGTTTCAGATTATATGAAAAATTATTAATGCAAATAAAGCAAATTTCACAAAATATGTGTGTATGAACTTATTACGAATCAGTACTTATTACGAATATTTTTTTTTGTTTGTATTTTTGTTTGCTTAGTATGTGAAAAAAAACTCCGCTAACACGTCTGTTCACTACGAAGGTTCAACAAAGGAGTCAAATCAGCCCAACAGATAAAAGAAAATTAGGAAAAGTTTCTATCCAAATATTTTGGCCGTTAGGAAGTACTAACACCTAAATGAATACAAAGTTCTTGATAAGTAGAATACCAGGTTATTTCTGCACAACCTGCCCACTTCACAATATTTTTATTTTTAATTTGAAAAATTATTATACGTATTTTTTACCTCTCTAATGTAGGAAACAATTATTGCGGAAAATGTTGCACCGTTAGCAGTTTGACTAGAAATGAGATGGTATTTTGCCTGTCAAGAAATTGGTACTAATTTTGATTTCTGCAATCTTAAGGCCCAAATTTTCCTTTTTTTATAGGAACTGGGACTTATTTTTAAATATATATCTTTGTGTGGATAAGATTATTAAGAACTTACACCGTTCACTTGCTTTTATTGGAACACCTCTAAATAGATATTTTAGTATCTGTTGAAATTATTCTGTATATCAGTTCCCTTTGAAACCATCTCAAACACAATATTGTACATTAAGGACCCAAGTGAGTGTTTTGTGCACCCGCGTTTCATTGTTTAGTACGTTCAGTTTATGTTGGCTTAAAATAGAACTTCTCCTCTTCATACATTTGTGAGAAAATTTGTGTAAATTAATGGTATTTCTCAAGTGCTTTTTAAATATTTTCTTAATCGCAGCAAAAATAAATATTTTGGACGTAATGGTTGTATTCTTAATGCTTCATTTCTAGAATTTAAAGATGATACATTGGGAATGCAATATAAAAATGCAACAATCGTTTTACTTTCAACATAATGTGAAAGAAGGGACTGAAAGAAAATTCCTCATGTCAGCATTGAACAAATTGGTCTCATTTACTCGTATTCAGTATTTTCTTGCAGGATTCCATTTTGCTCCTTATTCTTGAAACCAAGTAACGATTTTGTGGTTGTAAGAAAGTCATATGTTTACCACAGAAGTACGTGACTTTAATTTAAATCAAAAAAAGCGAATAATTTTCATTATCTCACAACTACTTCATATTTAACGTTAACACTAAAAGAAATTATTTTTGTAAATTGTCGATAAAATATTTAGCTTCTAAAAGAGTTCAAATTGATATTTTTAATCAAAAAATCAAGTAAACATGTAAAAAAGTGCATTTGACAACTGATGGATATTAATAAGTTGCAACAAATTTATTTCTTCATAAACCAGCTTTCTTTGTATTGATTTGTCTATATGCTGGTTCATATGTTGAAAGTTCCGCTCATGCCAGCCAACTTATCAGGAGACTTCTAACCGTATTTAAAAAGTTAACAAATGTAAAAACATTACAAAAAAATGACTGCAAAAATTATACAAGGCTTCTCAAATGTCAAATTAGTTTGTTAGGGTTCGATAAGGAACAAGGATATTTTAAATTATTTTCGATAACATTCTGTTGATTCGTACTGATGCAAATTAATATTTTGGTTGCTCATTTACATTGAAAAGGAAAACAAATAACGCAAAATTTTTTATATTTGATTTACATAGAATACAAATTTGTTTTTGTTCAACATATCAAAAACATTTATTTATATTAAGAAGCAAAGAACAAAGATCTGTCAAGTTTATTTCCAATTAAAATTTAATATTAAAAAGTTCATTCGCATTTAGAAGGATATGAGCAAAACTGCAACTTCAAAATTTATAATTTCAAAATATAAATTAAGTTTCAAAAACTTTTATAACAACTCTTGCCTTTAAAAATGTCTCTCGCAAGTGCATTTCTGAAAGGCTGAGTTACTATCGCCTCAGTTTAAAATAAGAGCAGTTTTTGGAGAAAAAAAATGCATAGTATTTAGAAATTTTAGATTAATTAGATTTCACAACTACCGGGCTATGATTTTTTGTATACGGCTAGTTTTCTAATGAAAAAGTACATCGAAGCAATTGGAAAAGAACTATTAGTGCCCTTGTACTGTACGAGTATATCGTTTGGCGAAACATAATTTTTATATTAATACACCAGCATAATTTATTTCTGGCACAATTTTATTGTCGTTCAGCTTAAAAAATTAGGCTAATACCATTACAATAAATGAAATATTTTTTAATCCGTTCTAGATACCGATTTAGTATGAAATTATTTTCCCATAAAAAAATACAAAAGCTCTTTTTTACTGAAACTGTGCAAGATCTTTTTTTCTCCTCTTCCTTCACTCCAGTCTTTACATCTAAAGTGATGTTTTGAAAATAAAGTTCCTTAGCTTAAGCCCTATTCTATATTTTATTTAAAATTTTGGAAGTTCGTGTTTTATAGAATTATTACGAAATAAAGACTAGAGGCCTTGTATCATTTTTCCAGAAGATTTTTCAACTGATAAAATAAATATTAATAACCGTCTTTATTGCATTTAGCGTCGTCGTTATCGTCATCAATTTAATATCTACATCAATTTTTATTGACGTTGTGATCAATTCGATACAAAGTTTGTATTCCATAACAGCAACGTGACGATGTCGATTGTTTGTCGCTTTTTAAAGTACATCTCTAATAATTTAGACAGTTGGTTTTGTTTTAAGTTTTTATTATTATTGTTATTATTATTATTTTTTTTTTTAATAACTTTAAACAACTAAAATGTTTTTTGTTCCTGTTTGTAATAATGAGGAAAAGAAAAAAAAATTGTGTAACAAAGAAGATGAGTGTTATAGAAAGAAAAAAATTGTGTATAAAATTTGTTATGACAGACAAAGAAATATCTGAAGCAAAACTGTATTTCTTTAAGGATTCTAATTTTCCTGGTATCGTTGGAACCCAGAGCTTCTATTTCTAAATTGTCACATTCAATAAATTGCACTCCCTGAATAGCTCCTTCTGGGCCTAGCTGCTACTAAAATTGAAGCATGTTTGCCACAGTTTCCTTCAGGGGCTTTATTTATTGGTTTATAAATTCCGCCTCCAGTAGACGTGCACTCTGCCTTGTTTGTGACTAATTTTTTTCACCTTAAATCTTAAATTCCGACAAACATTTAAGAAAATTTTGTCATACAACAATCCTTTTAGCACTATTCATCTTATTTTTCCCAAGCATCACCTGGTTTTGTCCCACTAAAGTTTTGTTATTATTGATTTTTCTAATATCTCTTTTTGCAAGGCAATTGGGAAATTACATGTTCTCGTATATTTACTAGATCCGAATGCATAAAAAATAAAAGTTCTAAATTTGTAACTGATGACTTTTAATTAAACTGAAAATATTTTAAGATAAGGATAAGCAATTTAGTTGATTATAAGATATGTGCTTCAAATTCAAATTTTCTTTAAAACAGCCACAGTTAAAATCTAATTAATATTCAAAAAGTATATATTTTTTAATGCAGAAATCAATACAGTCTATGCAACAGTCCAAATGATACGTAAAATGATTGCCAAATTTTAGATATAAAAATATACCAAAAATGTTCCCTCATAAGGAGTTTGGCAATTCGCTTTGGCTTTGTTGTAATCAATTTGCCTTGCACAGACCTTATAAATGAGCCTTGATAAAAGTCTCACATATTGCCTAGCAAAATAAAACTAAAATCATTCGCAACTTATTATAATTGAATAATTTTCTTTAAATTTTGTATAGTTTTATACGCAAATTTAGTTCAAACGATGATTTATTTCCTGGCCTACGATGACGAAGTAAAAAAGTAACTCTTTCGAATTATAAAAAAATATATATGTCGTACTTTTATCTGTAATTGTTGAAAAAAAAAATTGTTGGTATTGTTGAACAGTATTACGTATATACTTACCCTAATCGCAGGTAACAGCGTATACGCAATATTTTACTCGCAAGGGAAACATGTTATCAATCATACGTCAACTGCTTCTGGAGTTAGATTTATCGTGCCTTCTTTGTAAAAACAAATTACTGCTCAGCAACAGTTGCTGGTTCAAATGTATTTTCGACAAGTTTTGAAAGAAGACTTTTATAAGTCCTTATCGTGTTGTTGCTTTGAGAAATTTATAACAACAATGTTCAATTAAAGACTAATTCCTTATAAAAAATGATGAAAATTCATGACTTTAATTTAAAAAAAGTACTGAGCTCAAGCTTGTCTAAATTTTTTTTTTTACAACTTGTGTTCCAATAACATTGAAAGCAAGAACGGAAGACGTTCATTTGGCTAAAGTTTATATTATTGTAGCAACTTTGAAAATAATAGTCTAAGGTGAATGTTTTTGCTGCCTGTGCAGGTGCAAAATTTTTTTCATACTGATAATAAAAGGATACTTTTTCAAAAGGATATTTTTTCATACTGATAGAAGAGTTTACTTAACTTCTGATGTGCTAAAACTGTTTTATTGATAGACTAACTTAGAAAATAGTTGAAATGCAATTACAATTCGATATATGGAATAAACTTATTTCCTAAAATGTATTTCCTTATGTTTAAATTGTTAATGATCTATAAAAATTGGTCATATAAATTATATTTAACCACTTTGACAGTACTGATCGGAAGTTTTTAAAAAATGTTTAATTATATTTCATAATTGTTTTCAATTTTTTTTATCTGTCAAAATCTCAAATTCATGATAGGGTTCTATGCTTTAGCATTCTGTCTTGCCTCGCCTTTATTTATGATGCCAGTTTATATGTTTGTCCTTGTAATAACAAAAATTTTATAAAAATGCGTTTTTTTAATGCAGAGATGGCATTTAATTCATTATCAGTGTTGTATTATTTTTTCGCACTTTTTTAAAACGAAATAAAATTTTTTGTATGCTAAAGCGTAATCAATATTAGAAACAACATTTTCATTTCCTTTCTGAAAATTGATTTCATGACATTAAAAAAACACAACAAACGAAAAAGTATTATTTTTTATTAAATAATCGTATAAAGCAAAATACTGATCTAATTTGAAACTTCTCCTTTAAGAATCTATAGAATTTTTGGAATTACAACTTACAAGACGTGTAACAAATTTTTAAAAAGTTCCCCTGTCACGAAAAAATATTTAATTTTTTTTTTTATTAAAAAAAATTAGTTTAAGACTTTAGTATTCCAAAATTGTTTGGTTTTAATAAAACTATAATAAGGATTGTCATTGAAAAATAAAATTCAGTAATTCCTTACCTAAAAATTATTTTTAAATATAAGGTAATTGATAATTTTACTTCTATGATAAAAAAAACTTATTATATTAAATATTAAATTTTCAAATAAGTGATTCAAGCTACTATTAAATACTGTCACATGAACTAATTCCCTTATATCTCGTTGTAGCGATCACTGTAAGCCAAAGGTACATTAGGAGGATACGGATGATAAAATATTGTAATATAACACTATATTAATTTATGACTACTACAATGTATTTGTGTGGCGTAATATTCCAAGAATTTCCATAGCAAAATTCTAAGCAAAGCGACGTGTGTATTTATAAACATCTCTATTAGTGTTCAAGTTCTTTATAGCAAATCCATTTAGCCATTTATTAGATTGGCTTTAGCGCTTCTCTTGTGGTGCGAAAATATATGAGCACGGCATTTTACCATAAATTCGTATTAGTTAAATAAAATCCAATCAAATATGAAAAAAGCTCACGAAAAAACAAGAAAAATAGGTTTTTGTTAATGTTTGTAATTCATTTTTATACCACGACCAAATATAAGCGTGTAAATGTATGCAATACATTATACATTTATTGGAATCGGATGTTTTTTTATAGAAATAAAACCACAAACTAAAGCCACGAAAGTAAAATAAATATTACAAAAATTACCAATACTACTCGTAATATACAGATTAAAGATCGAAATAATTTTTTTTTCATCTCAATTTTGATAAACTTCCTTTTAAGATTTTCCAATAATATGCAGCTTATTTCATATATTTGCTTGCATATATTTCATCTTTCATTTCACCTTGTATGTAAATTATTTTATGTCCAAAATATGGTTTTAATATGTGTGTAAAGATGAATAAGAGGCTCTATTCCCAATACCGCTTTCGACACAGCGTGCGAATAATTGTGTCATCATGAGTGTATCTGTAAGATATTAATATCGTAAAAGGTAAAAAGGGATATAAATTATATAAAAATGTATTATGAAAATATGTTGGAACCATTGTGCAATAGCAGATAAAGACTCTCAGGTGTGAAGTATATATGAAGAAGTATACAATAACGATACCTGAAATCCTTTGTTTTCTTCCTTTACTCCTCTTAAGGCATTTCTTATTGATTTTTATTTATTGGGAGTTATTGCTATAATTCACTGCACTGCAAGCTTTATGTTTCAATTTATGAAACAGTTTACCATTTTTACACTTTCCTAAGAATTATATATAAGTTTCGTTGTTTATATACACATATATAAATATATTTAAATTGAACTTAATCAAAGGCAAGTAGGCAAACGAATGGTAAAAGAAAGGGAGAGTACACATACATATGTTATTATATTATATATTAATCAGATATTTAAAAGTAGAGTTAAACTATTTCTTAATAAGAACTAAAGGATTGTAAAAATCCATCCAAGAAGCCCTTTACCTTCCCTCTCTCTGTGGAAAAGAGGATAACATCATGACAAATGTCAGGCAGCCACCACCACTAGGGAAAAAGGTAGAAATCACTGGCAAGATTCGTCACCACTACACCGAAATACACAGAGGGCGTTGTTTCTAGGCAACTACAAATGGCAGCCCCATTATCCTAGACCTGCTGCAGCAGACCAATAACTTACTTAACTGGAACAACAACAGTTTTACGAAACTGATACAAGGCAAAAATAACAATTCGAAAACAAATGCAACAACTTGTAAAAAATGGACATGCTTTGTGGAACCCAAATGCTCCCAAGAGATTAAAGTCCATTCTACTTCATTCTTGTGATTGGAATTGATATGGCAAATTTCCAAAGAAATCAATAAAAATAAACTTAGATCAGTTGGAAAATTGGTGCATCATCTGCACCACTTGAACATCAACTATTTAATTTGACTTCATACAGTAGGACATTATATATCAATTTTACATTTAGAGGACAAGCTGTACTGAGCTGTTAACAGGTTGCGTCAATTAATTTGTATTTCATAGCAGAAAAAACTAAGATTGGTAAATACTGCGAAACCATCAATTTGAATGGTAAATAAGAAACCGTATTAGCCACCCTTTTTGGACGCCCAGTTAAGGTCTCTACACACGAATGTTTGAATGACAACTTGGGTATGAGAAAACTTTCGCCAAGATGTGTGCCACATTTGCTCACAATCGACCAGAAACGCAATCGTATAACAACTTTCTAAGAGTATTTGGAATTGTTCAACTTCAATATGGACGAGCTTATGACCTGTTTTATGAGCATGGATAATACCTGGATCAAAAATCATGCACAAAAACATAAACAGCCATCAAAACAATGGTCCCTCAGGCAGAATCAGCGTCAAAGGAGACAATAAAGTTATGGCAACATTTTGTTTTGTATGCATATGGTATAATCCGCATTGACTACTTTCAAAAGACTAAAACAATCAATGACAAATATTACACCAAACTTTTGGGTCGAATTTATGAGGATTTGAAAAAAACGACCGCACTTGGGCAAGAAAAAAGTTTTTTTCACCAGAATAACAGTGCAAAGATGCACAGATGTGCAGTTTTCATGGCATAGGCTATGAATTGCTCTCGCAATCCATCATCGGAATTTAGCCCTAAGGGACTATTTATGTTTTACAAATCTGAAGCATTTGCCCGTAGAAAAGAGATTTGATTATAATGATGAAAGCATTTCACAAACAAATTTATATTTTGATGACCTCGAAAAATCATATATTTTGGAAGGTATAAAAAGAATAGAGAACTGTTGGGCAAAGTGTTAAAAAATAAATAATGTTTTATCCGAAAGCCTATGTTTTATTAAAAAAAAAACAAATTTTTTGATCTGACCTCGTATATTGCTTTTTTATGTTCAGCAATTTCTTTTGACATTTGTGAAATAATTTTGAAAATAATTTTTCTTTTATATAAAAGGGTATGCTTCAGATGCATTCGCGTTTTGGTCAATTTGTGATAAATGTAAGTGAATAAATACATCCCATACATGTGACCATATATCTTGTTAACTAGAAATTAATAGTGTTTAAATTTTTTTTTTATTTATTGAACTATCATCACAGCACTTTAAAATACTTATTTCTACAAAAAGTATTTTAAGAAGTTCTAAGGCCAGCTCTTAAAAGATCTTCAAGGGTGAAGATGTTAAAGTGCTAACTCTGCAAATTTGTTATTATATCATAACTTGAATATCTGTTTCGACTTTCAAATCTTTGTGTAATTTTACTGGTTACTGTTGGAAATAAATCTTCTTTGAATTTTGTATGGAGACGACGGGTTCGGTAACGTCTTGGTAGCTTGTATATAATTTTAGGTTTTTATTTTGAATAATTTGGAGTTTTTTTAATGCGTTTTCGCACATATTGTTGACCATATTTGACATCCGTATGTCATTATCGGTCTTATACACATTCTGTATAGCAAAATTTTGTTTTTGTTATTTAAAGTTGATTTCCGATTTAGAAGTGGAAATAAAGCTCTACCACATCTGATTGCTTTTGTGCATGTTTGCAGGACATGGTTCTTAAATGTTAGTTTTTTATCTAAGATAATCCCCAAGTATTTAACGGAGTCTGTAATAGGTATATGTACTCCGTGAATAGAGAGCCTGGTATTAGGTATACGTTTCGGTGATTTGTTAAATGGGAATATAATTGCTTGTGTTTTAGCTTCATTAATTTTGATCTTCCATTTTGCAAAGTAGTTTTTAGCATGAGTTAGTGCTTTTTTTAATTTTTTAACGATAGCGTCTGAAACTTTTCCTGTCGCTAATAATGCCGTGTCATCTGCATACCATGCTGCAGTGTAATCTTTCAGTAATTTGTAGTCGGAAATAAATATTGAGTACAAAGTTGGAGATAACACAGAGCCTTGCGGAACCCCTGCTAATATGTCCCGTTCTCTAGAGCATTTATCATTTATTTGGACCCTGAAAGATCTTTCTTTTAAAAAGCTTCTTATTATCTTTTGTAGGTCTATTGGGTATCCAAATTTATGAAGCTTATATATTAGTCCATCATGCCATATGGAGTCAAATGCTTTTTCGATATCTAACAAAACCATTCCTGTACTTTTTCTATTCCTTTTGTTTTGCTGTATGATGTTTACAATTCTTTTTACTTGATGGATGGTTGAATGTTCTTTTCTGAATCCAAACTGTTCTTCTTGTATGATGTTATTATTCTCTGTAAAATCATTTAATCTATTTAATATTATTTTTTCAAATACCTTATCCAGGATATTTAGCATACTAATTGGTCTATAGTTTTCTGGAACTTTTGGGTCTTTGTTTGGCTTAGGAATTGGTATCACTTTTGCAATCTTAAATTGTTTAGGAAAATAACAGTTTTTCAAACACCAATTGTAAACTTTCGCAACAAGATCAAAGAAAGTGTGAGACATGTTTTTGAGTAAAATAGAATTAATTCCATCAACACCTGGTGCTTTTGAGTTTTTCACAGTACTTAAGTAATATTTTATTTCATCTTTGGTTGTCAGTTGCAGAGAATTATTTATGGCTAGCTGATTATCCAACCATTCAATATGTTTTGATACCTTCCTATCAAAATTTGTTGTAATATTGCTTGAGGCGTTATGCACTTTTTCAAACACGTCTGCAATGATGTTGGCTTTTTCAATGGTATTATGGACACTGGCGCCATCTATTGTCAAATTTTCACACGTCTTATTTTTCCCCTTAATTGCTTTAGTCAACTTCCAAAACTTCTTATTGCCAGGTGGTAATCTCTGCAAAAAAGAATACCAGCTGTTGTTTTTGTCTTCTTTAACATGAAAATTTATAAACATAGTCAGCTGTTTTAAGATGCATGTGAATAAATTTCTTTCTGCAGTATTGGTGCATCGTTGCAATTTTCGTCTGTATTTATTTCTTTGACCTATTAAATACAGGCTTGTACGAGAAAGCTTCTTCTGCCAGACTTGTTTTTCGGCCATTGGAATTTGTTTAGAGGACTCCTGAAGAATAAATGTGATTTCAGATGAGACTGCTTCAATATTTGATTCGGTGAGCACCGCTGTATGTAAATTTTTATTTTTTATTTCATTGTCTACCCATTTACTTATTTCTTTCCATTTTGCTGCTTTATATAAGGGGATTTTCATCGTATGTTCAGTGATTCTGCCATAAATCTTGCAAATTACTGGTACATGATCTGACTTGAGTAGTTTTGGAATGGTTTGTAAATGCGATATATCTAGAACTGAATTTGTAAGCAAAATATCTATAGTGGAGGATTGTGTGGCTATTGTGTTTTGGCTAAATCTGGTAAATGTGTCAGGAGAGCGTACAAAATACTGCGAGTTTAGCTGATGATTGTAAAGGCTGTTACCTGCTGAATTGTTTTGTAAACAACCCCAACTAATATGTTGAGCGTTAAAATCTCCAAAAATAAAGAACTCAGTCGTTGCCTCAGTTATTTTGTCTAAGTCATCAACGAAGTTTGATGTGTACTTTGGACAATAGGCCGACGTAAATCTAATTGTTTTGTTGTTTATTTTTACTAATAATGAAATATTTTCTAATATTGAAGTTGAATATTTAGGAGCTCTTTCATGAGGAATTGAAGCTTTTTTCGCTATAAGATCACCACCACCAAATGTTATTCGGTCTTCTCGATAGATTTTGTAGTTTCTGATTTTGAATTTGTGTCCAATTTTCAGAAATGTTTCATTAATTAATATAATATCTATTTGTTTTTCATTTAGAAAATGTTCTAATTCTAATATTGATGCAGAATTTGTTATACCTTGAGCATTCCAGTGGATAACTTTAAGGCTCCATATTGATTGATTATATGACATAACGTAGCATATTACCTAGTACTCTTAATTTATCGTACTTGGTTTTGCACTTTTCTAAAGCATCAAGGGCTTCGAAATAAATCTCTAATATTTTTTGGTTACTAATATTATTATCGTCATTTTGGTGACTTATGGCAGCTGTAGCAGCATACGAAACTTTTTCATTGTTACCTGTTTTGTTTTGAATATTAACATGATGTTGTTGTTGTTGTTCTTTTTCCTCATCTGATGGGTAAGAGTCTAGAATTCTTTGAGAGGTAAATCTGTTTGGACGTTTGTTGCTTGTCACTTTGTGGCGTATTTCCATATACTCCTTTATGGACGGACAGAGAGGGTCATCTGCTCTATGATTGACGTTTTTTTAAATTTCTTTTAATGCAATTGAAACATTTGTAGATAACAGGGCCTTTTGTAGATGTTTTACTTAGTTGGCAGTTAGCATAATCGTGTGGTCCACCGCAACCTAAGCACGCTTCACTTCTGTGATAGTTGGCTGATCCATGTCCGTACATTGTGTATTTTGAACATTGCGTTGGCCCTCTGCGTCGCCGTAGTGGGTTTCTCCAATGAACGACAACATCATATACACACTTAATTTTTATTACTTCACGTTTCGTGATTTGATCTCTAAAGAATTCGATCATATACAGAGCGTCATCAGCATTCGATCGGGATGTTTGAACTTCTTTTATACTAGCAAGTTCTATATTAAATGTATATTTAAACTCATCGGCAATTGTTTTAATATCAATTCTTGGCAAACCAAACAGCATCAGTTTAAATCTCTTGTTGTCTTTCACAGGGTGTGTGAAGAACTGCATCTTTTCATGTCTCAATTTCTTAATAGTTTCGTCAAACTCCGCTAATGTGTTTGGGATTACTTTTGTTCCAATAGACATTTTTTTATATTTATTACTTTTACCTAAGAGTTTCATTACTGCTTTAAAAGTGTGGCAGTTGTCAACAATGATTGGTGGAATCTTAACCGTATCCCTGATTTGTTCCTCTTCAGCACTTAAACTTTCTTCATCCGACAGTTCCGAGAGCACCTGAAATCTATTTCCAGGCTTAGATTTTTTAAATCTAGGGTTATTTCCCCAGAATTTTTTACGTTTAGTCGCCATTTCCAAAGAAATTTGCAAAAAAAAAAAAAAAAAAAAGTTTATCACAAAAGAATATTATAAGCTGATATTTAACAACACGTCTGTTTGCTAAGAGAATCAGCAAGAGAGTGAGTGTTTAAAATTAATATCCATTTCGGCTTGAAAAATAAATAGTCTGTAAAATGATTTAAATATAAACTGAAGCCAATCCCAAAAAAGTTAAAATTTTTAGTTCATAGCTCTTGACAAAATTTTCTTACCATTCTTTTGTCAATTCTAATATACCTGGTGAAGTTTTTTTTTCTATAAAAGATAAATTTGGTTTTAGTAATTTGCTTGGTGTATGGTTTTCCACAACTGCAAAATATAAGTGTTATCAATTCTTTCCCGACTCCTGGAAAAACGCTACATATGTTAGAATAGCTTTAAAATGATTAAATATATAGCCCGTAAAGAGAACATTTGCAGAAAAGCTCGCGAATTTCATTATGTTACGTTCAAATATAGGAGTGAAAAAAATTTGCAACCCATTGCTCATTATATCGATGTGTCACCGATTAAAGAAAAATTTAAATTTCCACCGATTATATTCCCTTCCATTGCGCGGTTGAATAACTTTTGAAATAATGTCAAGTCTTGGCGGCATAAAAATTTCAGAGAACTAACTATTGTTTTTTAAAATACAAACAACAAGGTTTTTTTTTTGGTGCGATTTAAAACCTTAATTACTATCTATGGTAGTGCATCCGTGTCCCGTTCACCATGTGAACTAATCTGTGAAAAACATTCTTTTATTTTTGAATTTATACTAAAAAAGACAACTGACTGATTGCAGAGAGATTTAGAAAAAAAATTTATCAGTTAAATTAATGTTTTTCTATTAAAAATTAGAATGCGCATATGTATAGATGGAACCACCTGTAAGGATTGTTTTTTCTTCTTATGGACTTTTAAGCAATGACGTTATTATATTATTCTTCCTTAACATGTTGGTAAGCTCCCTCCAATAAATATTTTCAGAAGTTTCAGATAAATTTTTCTAGCAGAAAATAGCAATTTTGCTATTGCTATTGATATATTAAATACATCAATAATTATGGAATTTATGATATATTAATTAAAGAAAAATATGCGTCCTGGGCTCCTGGTAGAAACTGCCATACGTATATATGCATCCTTAAATTGTCAATAGTTTGACTAACAATGGAAAGTATCTACCTTCAGTTGAAATATACAAAATTTGTGAGCAGAGTTGATCACACTAGAACAAAAATTCGAGGTGGTAAAGCCAATATATGCAAAATACATGCCTTTTTAAAACTAATGAAAAAAATTTTTATTACACAAAAGCACACGTGCCTGTAGTAAAAAACCTTCATAAAAAATTCCTTTCATACATACATACTCGTCTCATGTGAAATGATACAAATAATGATTTGAGTGAAATAAATTTGAATAACTTGAAAATCCAATTCTTTTCCTTGTTTCCGAACTTAATCAAAAACATATGGTGAACCATAATTTTGTAACTTTAAATAATGCAAATATTTTATATATTTTTTATACTATTATTATAAGTTTAATCAAACAAATTGCAAAATTTTATAAAAAATTTGGTGTGCTAATGTATTGCAATCCGAAGAAATATTGACCCATTCAGAAATATACACAGTTTATTCAAACATTTGCAAAAATTTTTGCAAATTATTAAAAGAAATAAGTTCACGATTATATTACATAGAGTTCCAATAATATCTAGATAAAGGACCCTTTTTAGGCATTTACCATGGGAAAGGTGTGTGGCACTATTTAGTGAAATATGTTGTTGTGATAGAAAGATAATACTTGGGTGTGCGCTGGGCAGCTGATATAGAACTAGACATTTTTCCTCAGCTTAAGTGCTCAGTTTCTGAGTCGATGACTCTGTTCTCGTGAAAACTTGTCGTGAAGAACTTTCAAATTTCTCTCGATCGTGATCGTTATCTGTAATACAATATTTTGCCATGTGGGATCGATCTGGAAACTATCCATATATATCTCAGAAAAACTACTTGTACACTACTTCTTACTAAATTGCCGCATTGTAGCTTTTCTGTGATGAGAATGTTCTTGTGAGAAATTAACCTCCTTCTAGGCCTATCACTTAAATTTTCTGCCTAACTATGACCTTTATCTTTAAAATGGCCCATAAAAATTTCTACCTTGCAGTTCTTTAGCTCCTTAAATAGAAAAAAACTATATTTTAGATTGACATTATTTCTCCTTTGGAAATCTGTAGATTACATTCACTGCAGGAAGTGTAGTTTTAATCACAGACAAAATGGCACGCCTAACCCAACTGTGTTATTTTGACATTCATCTGGCTTAAGTATGGCTATGCGAGATTGATAACCATAATAAAGTTGAGTCAAAAGGAAGGAAAATTATTTTTAATTATAGACATCATTACTTTGCACGAATTAGCAGCGCCCTCAAACTGCTGGAGCATATAAGTAAACACATTTATTCGAGGAGAGCGTGAAAAAATAGGACACAAAATCCCTTTACATATCCATACTTAAGCAATGCTAAAGACAAAACAGAATGTAAGTGAATCATATCAGTCGTGACAACCGAATTAAATTATTTAAAGCAATTTTAATAATTAAGATTATCAGCAGATAAGATCAACTATTTGTTTACCTTCGGGATTGTGGAAAAATGCAAAAGAAATGATCCCATAGCGTTTTAGGATGGGTTTGTGAATAGTTATTAATGCTTTTAAGAGCTTGTGTTAACCAATAAACCTATCCACATATTGGCGGCATAGCAATTAAAGCTTGAAAAGTCTTAAGGTTCATATCATTAACATAATTTAAGGACTAATATTGTTTCTCCATTACCCCTCTTGAGAGCGTTTGGCTTCTGCAAAGCATCTCCATCAAGGACTAATATTATTTTCTATTAAAATGTTGTGGCTTTAGCTGTTCATATGCCGATATTTTCTATTATTATAAATTTTTTAATGTTTGGAAAATACATTAATTTTAAAAATTTTAATATCTTTTGTACTGCATGTATCAAAATTTGAAATAAGGGAAGTAATTATTTATATCGTAAAATAGATAAATATGATATTTTAATTAAGAGACTCTAAGAATACAAAGCAATATGGGGTAGAATTGCTATATAAATTTTTATTATAATAAAATTTTACCTAATGAAGTTACGTGCAATGAATTTCATGCAGGAAACTCATCTTTCAGTAGTTTGCTATTTTTTAATTAAAACTCGTGCATAGAATATCACCGTGGAAATCATTTCCGCATATCAAATGCCCATTATACTGAAACTTTTTAACTAAAAGCTTAATATAAAGAATAGCTTACGTTACTTACTACCCACCAGAGTTCTGCAAGAAGCTACTGGCTCAAGTGAGGAACTTTTTCCAGGCTTAATTACTAATAAGGGCTCTACTGTTATTGCATGTTGGCAGAATATATACCTAATAAAGGCAACAACTATAAGAAATTTTTTTATATTTACATACAGACTTAACTTGAAGAACATAGATTTTTATTACTCACTGTCTATAAAATTAACATACAACTGCCAGATTTTTTCTAAGATTTTTCTACATCTCAGTTACATATTTTTGAATTTTCATATTAAAATTTTGTAAAAATCACACGTTCTATAGACATGTGTTTTTATATCACTAACTTTTTCGTTTTACCTCTCAATACCTCCTGAATATGTGTATTTTAAAGAGGCATCACGATTTAAACATATTTTTTGTACTGAAAAGTTAAATAAAATGAATGCAGATTTTTAAGTTGTTTTCTTTTACCAAAAAGTAAAAACAACTTGTTAAATTGTTCTTATTTCAGCTTTGAATATGAATAAAAAATAAAAAAACAGATGAACAGGCATAAAATTATGCACAACAGCTGACAGTAGAACAGAAAGTCGGACGAATTAAAAAAGTTTTTATGCAAATTTTTCGATGGAGTATTAACATAAAATTTTCAAAATATATGTATATGTACCAACGCACACTCCTACATATATACATATATGTAAATGTGTGTGCGTGTATTTAAAAACAACTGTAAGGATGATGAGCACGCACACATATTCAAAAAGAGAAACATAAAAACGGATATTTGTGAAAAGGCGAACACATACAGACTGACTGAATCAACTGTAAAAATCATAGTCCTTTTCTGTGGAATCCATTATTCAAATTTAAACATTATTAGGGCCCTTAACCCATGTGTTGTTGAATTTAAAAAAATTCGTGTGTGTGAAGATAAATTTAAATTTGACTAGTACAAACAAAAACCATATTTTTTAGTAATGACAATTTCGCAGTTAATAGAGCTCTGTTAACCAGTTAACAGAAATCCAAAAATGAACTAGGTTCATTTAAAAGGCGAAATATAGGAACTACAACAAAGATAAAAACAAACTATATATCAGGAAATATGCTCCAGGAATTTCTTAATGAAACTGTGACAATACGGAAGCAAAATACATATAAATTATGATGACCTTTGTTTTTGTGATAAAAATAAAATACTTTTCTCTTATTTTCGCTATCCAGTGCAGAAGAAACCAAGTGGATATCTTGAAAATAAGCATGTTATGACCAAAAAGGTAACCAGTTCTACTACTGCTTGTTCCCGGCCAGTTTTTAGTAGAACTGTTTACCATTTTGGTCATAACTTGCTTAGTTTTCAAGATATCCACTTGGCTTCTTTTGCGTTGGATAGATAAACGTATTGGCTTTCATTCGAAAGTGCTTTTTCCGAAAATAAGAAAAAAAATTTTTTTTAATTTTTTCAAAAAAAAACCAAGGGGTTAGTTCATCATAATTTTTGAGGAAAAAAAATTTTTTTCGCACTACCCACGAAAAAAATAGATTGAATTAAAGCCAATACGTTTATCTATTCAGCGCGAAAGAAATCAAGTGAATATCTTGAAAACTAAGCAAGTTATGACCAAAATGGTAACCAGTTCTACTAAAAACTGGCCGGGAACAGGCAGTAGTAGAACTGGTTACCTTTTTGGTCATAACTTGCTTACTTTTCAAGATATCCACTTGGCTTCTTTTGCGTTGGATAGCTAAACATATTGGCTTTCGTTCGAAATTGCTTTTGCCGAAGATAAGAAAAAATTTTTTTTTAATTTAAAAAAAAACCAAGGGGTTAGTTATTTCATTATAATTTTTGAGAAAAAAAATTTTTTTCGCACTACCCACAAAAAAAAATAGATTGAATTAAAGCCAATACGTTTATCTATCCAACGCAAAAGGAATCAAGTGAATATCTTGAAAACTGAGCAAGTTATGACCAAAATGGTAACCAGTTCTACTAAAAACTGGCCGGGAACAGGCAGTAGTAGAACTGGTTACCTTTTTGGTCATAACTTGCTTACTTTTCACGATATCCACTTGGCTTCTTTTGCGTTGGATAGCTAAACGTATTGGCTTTCATTCGAAATTGCTTTTGCCGAAAATAAGAAAAAAAATTTTTTAATTTTTTCAAAAAAAAAAAACGAAGGGGTTAGTTCATCATAATTTTTGAGGAAAAAAATTTTTTTCGCACTACCCACGAAACAAATAGATTGAATTAAAGCCAATACGTTTATCTATCCAACGCAAAAGAAATCAAGTGAATATCTTGAAAACTAAGCAAGTTATGACCAAAATGGAACCAGTTCTACTACTGCCTGTTCCCGGCCAGTTTTTAGTAGAACTGGTTAGCTTTTTGGTCATAACTTGCTTACTCTTCAAGATATTCACTTGGCTTCTTTTGCGTTGGATAGCTAAACGTATTGGCTTTCATTCGAAATTGCTTTTGTCGAAAATAAGAAAAAATTTTTTTTAGGGGTTAGTTCATCATAATTTTTGAGGAAAAAAATTTTTTTCGCACTACCCACGAAAAAAATAAATTGAATTAAAGCCAAAGAATATGGCCACACGAAAACTTACTGTAAATTACCTACTGTTTGTGTTGTGTGCGGTGAATTACACAATACTGCTATTTGCAATAAGTCGAAGGACCAGAAGGAAAAAAGTGCAGTAATTGTGAAGGTAATCACACTGCTAACTACAGGGGATGTCCTGTGTTCTCTTTTGTTAAACAAGCTATGAGTCAGAAGCCTAAAGTAACCCCAGCGCAAACAGGAAATACGTACTCCGCTACTTATCCTCCTATGGCCCAACCAATTTCTACACAAGTATCGTATGCTGACGCTGTGAAGATCAACTCTGTTCCAGTGCAAAAATTGTCACCACCAACTAGTACAACAAATGCAAATGCAAGCTTTAATTTCAATCGCCTTGAAACTACTATTGATAATCTGGTGCAAACTATAAACAACTTTACAACAAATATGACTAGCATGATGCAAGAAATGCTGCGAATGCAGAACACTCTGCTTCTAGCATTAGTTAACAAGCCATGAACACGTTAAAAGTATGTTTCTGGAACGCAAACGGCATTCGCCAACATAGAAACGAACTTGAGCACTTCCTCACGGTGAAGAATATTGATATAATGTTGGTATCTGAGACTCATTTGACTTCGAGAAGCCTATTTAAAATGAGTGGCTACACCTTATACGATACAAAGGACCCGAGAGGAAGAGCATGCGGAGGATCAGCAATTCTAATAAAGTCAAGACTCAAACACTACATTCTTGAGAACATTTGTGAGGACCATCTGCAGGCAACAAATATTTGCATCGAAAATTTTTGTACAAATTTCGTGATATCATCAATTTACTCCCCTCCCAGATTTTCAATCACTGAGGATCAATATGAGGAGTTTTACAAAACTCTTGGGCCTTGTTTCGTAGCAGCTGGGGACTACAATGCAAAACATACGTTCTGGGGATCGCGTCTTATTACACCTAGAGGTCGAGCGTTGTTCAACACAATTTCAAAAATGGGTTTGGATGTCATTTCGAGCCACAAAAAATTCCAGATGTTATAGATCTTGGCGTCATGAAAAATATCTCTAGGGATTTAATTCATGTTGAAGCTTCTCATGATCTCTCCTCCGATCACTCGCCAACGATCGTTACAATTTGAAGCCCACTAAGAAGTGACTTGCCTCACCCATATGTGAAGATGATAAATCATGTTAATTGGCTGGGGTTCAAAAAATATCTCAGTAGTCATTGTACGAGAAACATCAGGCTTAGAACTCCCGATGATATTGAACTTAACATTGCCAATCTTACCGAGAATATTAAACAGGCTGCTAAACATGCCACTACTTCCTATCCGCAAACTGGGTTTAATAGAATTTATTCTGCGGATATTGAACGTCTCGTATGTGAAAAAAGAAGAGCTAGAAGGGAATGGCAACAGCACAGATCACCCCAACATAAAATCAGACTTAAAGAATGCACTAAACGACTCCAAGAGTTGCTTTCATCTGAAAAATCTGCTTCTCTTAAGAACTATCTGGAAGGTCTCGATGTCACATCAGCATCTAATTACTCCTTGTGGCGCGCAGCTAAAAAACTTAAAACACCCGTTGAGTCTAAACCACCCCTGCGCACTTCTACCGGAGGTTGGGCAAGAACTAATACTGAAAAGGTAACATATTTGCTGAACATTTAAAACACGTATTTACCCCAAACACATGTACTGGTGCTGTTGATTTTCCGAGTGTAGTTGCTCTGCCCCCTCGACCCATAAAGTTTAAGATGTGTGATGTACAAAAACTAATTGCTGAAACCAACCCGAAGAAAGCTCCGGGTATTGATGGAATTAGTAACAAGATGCTGATGCAGTTGCCTCGTGTTGCTATTAAAATCCTGTTATTTATTTTTAATGGCATTTTACGACTGGAGTATTATCCACACACCTGGAAACTTGAATTGATCAAAATGATTCCAAAGGTGGGCAAAGATCTTACCAAGGCTGAGTCATATAGGCCAATAAGTTTATTGTCAACAATTTCAAAGCTCTTCGAAAAGCTGCTAATGACTAAATTGTCCCCAATTCTAACTAATAATGGGTGTATACCGGATCATCAATTTGGTTTTAGAAGTCAGCATAGCGCCATTGAACAAACTCATAGATTGGTTCATTTCATAAGAAGAACATTTGAAGAAAAGAAGTATTGTTCTTCTTGATGAATACGTTTATCTATCCAACGCAAAAGAAATCAAGTGAATATCTTGAAAACTAAGCAAGTTATGACCAAAATGGTAACCAGTTCTACTAAAAACTGGCCGGGAACAGGCAGTAGTAGAACTGGTTACCTTTTTGGTCATAACTTGCTTACTTTTCAAGATATCCACTTGGCTTCTTTTGCGTTGGATAGCTAAACGTATTGGCTTTCATTCGAAATTGCTTTTGCCGAAAATAAGAAAAAAATTTTTTTTAATTTTTTCAAAAAAACCAAGGGGTTAGTTAGTTCATCATAATTTTTGAGGAAAAAAATTTTTTCGCACTACCCACGAAAAAAATAAGTTGAATTAAAGCCAATACGTTTATCTATCCAACGCAAAAGAAATCAAGTGAATATCTTGAAAACTAAGCAAGTTATGACCAAAATGGTAACCAGTTCTACTTAAAACTGGCCGGGAACAGGCAGTACTAGAACTGGGTACCTTTTTGGTCATAACTTGCTTACTTTTCAAGATATCCACTTGGCTTCTTTTGCGTTGGATAGCTAAACGTATTAGCTTTCATTCGAAATTGCTTTTGCCGAAAATAAGAAAAAAATTTTTTAATTTTTTCCAAAAAAAAAAACCAAGGGGTTAGTTCATCATAATTTTTGAGGAAAAAATTTTTTTCGCACTACCCACGAAAAAAATAAACTGAATTAAAGCCAATACGTTTATCTATCCAACGCAAAAGAAATCAAGTGAATATCTTGAAAACTAAGGAAGTTATGACCAAAATGGTAACCAGTTCTACTAAAAACTGGCCGGGAACAGGCAGTAGTAGAACTGGTTACCTTTTTGGTCATAACTTTCTCACTATTCAAGATATTCACTTGGCTTCTTTTGCGTTGGATAGCTAAACGTATTGGCTTTCATTCGAAATTGCTTTTGCCGAAAATAAGAAAAAAATTTTTTTTAATTTTTTCAAAAAAACCAAGGGGTTAGTTAGTTCATCATAATTTTTGAGGAAAAAAATTTTTTCGCACTACCCACGAAAAAAATAAGTTGAATTAAAGCCAATACGTTTATCTATCCAACGCAAAAGAAATCAAGTGCATATCTTGAAAACTAAGCAAGTTATGACCAAAATGGTAACCAGTTCTACTAAAAACTGGCCGGGAACAGGCAGTAGTAGAACTGGTTACCTTTTTGGTCATAACTTGCTTACTTTTCAAGATATCCACTTGGCTTCTTTTGCGTTGGATAGCTAAACGTATTGGCTTTCATTCGAAATTGCTTTTGCCGAAAATAAGAAAAAAAATTTTTTTTAATTTTTTCAAAAAAAAAACCAAGGGGTTAGTTCATCATAATTTTTGAGGAAAAAAATTTTTTCGCACTACCCACGAAAAAAATAAATTGAATTAAAGCCAATACGTTTATATATCCAACGCAAAAGAAATCAAGTGAATATCTTGAAAACTAAGCAAGTTATGACCAAAATGGTAACCAGTTCTACTAAAAACTGGCCGGGAACAGGCAGTACTAGAACTGGTTACCTTTTTGGTCATAACTTGCTTACTTTTCAAGATATCCACTTGGCTTCTTTTGCGTTAGATAGCTAAACGTATTGGCTTTCATTCGAAATTGATTTTGCCGAAAATAAGAAAAAAATTTTTTTTAATTTTTTCAAAAAAAAAAAACCAAGGGGTTAGTTCATCATAATTTTTGAGGAAAAAAATTTTTTCGCACTACCCACGAAAAAAATAGATTAAATTAAAGCCAATACGTTTATCTATCCAGCGCAAAAGAAATCAAGTGAATATCTTGAAAACTAAGCAAGTTATGACCAAAATGGTAACCAGTTCTACTAAAAACTGGCCGGGAACAGCCAGTAGTAGAACTGGTTACCTTTTTGGTCATAACTTGCTTACTTTTCAAGATATCCACTTGGCTTCTTTTGCGTTGGATAGCTAAACGTATTGGCTTTCATTCGAAATTGCTTTTGCCGAAAATAAGAAAAAAAATTTTTAATTTTTTCAAAAAAAAACCAAGGGGTTAGTTCATCATAATTTTTGAGGAAAAAAATTTTTTCGCTCTACCCACGAAAAAAATAAATTGGATTAAAGCCAATACGTTTATCTATCCAACGCAAAAGAAATCAAGTGAATATCTTGAAAACTAAGCAAGTTATGACCAAAATGGTAACCAGTTCTACTAAAAACTGGCCGGGAACAGGCAGTACTAGAACTGGTTACCTTTTTGGTCATAACTTTCTCACTTTTCAAGATATCTACTTGGCTTCTTTTGCGTTGGATAGCTAAACGTATTGGCTTTCATTTGAAATTGCTGTTGCCGAAAATAAGAAAAAAATTTTTTAATTTTTTCCAAAAAAAAAAAAACCAAGGGGTTAGTTCATCATAATTTTTGAGGAAAAAAATTTTTTCCGCACTACCCACGAAAAAAATAAATTGAATTAAAGCCAATACGTTTATCTATCTAACGCAAAAGAAATCAAGTGAATATCTTGAAAACTTAGCAAGTTATGACCAAAATGGTAACCAGTTCTACTAAAAACTGGCCGGGAACAGCCAGTAGTAGAACTGGTTACCTTTTTGGTCATAACTTTCTCACTTTTCAAGATATCCACTTGGCTTCTTTTGCATTGGATAGCTAAACGTATTGGCTTTCATTCGAAATTGCTTTTGCCGAAAATAAGAAAAAAAATTTTTTTAATTTTTTCAAAAAAAAAAACCAAGGGGTTAGTTCATCATAATTTTTGAGGAAAAAAATTTTTTTCGCACTACCCACGAAAAAAATAAATTGAATTAAAGCCAATACGTTTACCTATCCAACGCAAAAGAAATCAAGTGAATATCTTGAAAACTAAGCAAGTTATGACCAAAATGGTAACCAGTTCTACTTAAAAATGGCCGGGAACAGGCAGTACTAGAACTGGTTACCTTTTTGGTCATAACTTTCTCACTTTTCAAGATATCCACTTGGCTTCTTTTGCGTTGGATAGCTAAACGTATTGGCTTTCATTCGAAATTGCTTTTGCCGAAAATAAGAAAAAAATTTTTTAATTTTTTCCAAAAAAAAACCAAGTTAGTTCATCATAATTTTTGAGGAAAAAAATTTTTTCCGCACTACCCACGAAAAAAATAAATGGAATTAAAGCCAATACGTTTATCTATCCAACGCAAAAGAAATCAAGTGAATATCTTGAAAACTAAGGAAGTTATAACCAAAATGGTAACCAGTTCTACTAAAAACTGGCCGGGAACAGGCAGTAGTAGAACTGGTTACCTTTTTGGTCATAACTTGCTTACTTTTCAAGATATCCACTTGGCTTCTTTTGCGTTGGATAGCTAAACGTATTGACTTTCATTCGAAGTTGCTTTTGCCGAAAATAAGAAAAAAAATTTTTTAATTTTTTTCCAAAAAAAAACCAAGGGGTTAGTTCATCATAATTTTTGAGGAAAAAAATTTTTTTCGCACTACCCACGAAAAAAATAAATTAAATTAAAGCCAATACGTTTATCTATCCAACGCAAAAGAAATCAAGTGAATATCTTGAAAACTAAGGAAGTTATGACCAAAATGGTAACCAGTTCTACTAAATACTGGCCGGGAACAGGCAGTAGTAGAACTGGTTACCTTTTTGGTCATAACTTGCCTACTTTTCAAGATATCCACTTGGCTTCTTTTGCGTTGGATAGCTAAACGTATTGGCTTTCATTCGAAATTGCTTTTGCCGAAAATAAGAAAAAACATTTTTTTTAAATTAAAAAAAAAGCCAAGGGGTTAGTTCATCATAATTTTTGAGGAAAAAAATTTTTTTCGCGCTACCCACGAAAAAAATAAATTGAATTAAAGCCAATACGTTTATCTATCCAACGCAAAAGAAATCAAGTGCATATCTTGAAAACTAAGCAAGTTATGACCAAAATGGTAACCAGTTCTACTAAAAAAAGGCCGGGAACAGGCGGTAGTAGAACTGGTTACTGGTTGGCTTCTTTTGCGTTGGATTGCTAAACGTATTGGCTTTCATTCGAAATTGCTTTTGCCGAAAATAAGAAAAAAAATTTTTTTAATTTTTTCAAAAAAAAAACCAAGGGGTTAGTTCATCATAATTTTTGAGGAAAAAAAATTTTTTCGCACTACCCACGAAAAAAATAAATTGAATTAAAGCCAATACGTTTATCTATCCAACGCAAAAGAAATCAAGTGAATATCTTGAAAACTAAGCAAGTTATGACCAAAATGGTAACCAGTTCTACTAAAAAATGGCCGGGAACAGGCAGTAGTAGAACTGGTTACCTTTTTGGTCATAACTTGCTTACTTTTCAAGATATCCACTTGGCTTCTTTTGCGTTAGATAGCTAAACGTGTTGGCTCTAATTCGAAATTGCTTTTGCCGAAAATAAGACAAAAATTTTTTCTTAATTTTTTCAAAAAAAAAAAAAAAACAAGGGGTTAGTTCATCATAATTTTTGAGGAAAAAAATTTCTTTCGCACTACCCACGAAAAAAATAAATTGAATTTAAGCCAATACGTTTATCTATCCAACGCAAAAGAAATCAAGTGAATATCTTGAAAACTAAGCAAGTTATGACCAAAATGGTAACCAGTTCTACTAAAAACTGGCCGGGAACAGCCAGTAGTAGAACTGGTTACCTTTTTGGTCATAACTTTCTCACTTTTCAAGATATCCACTTGGCTTCTTTTGCATTGGATAGCTAAACGTATTGGCTTTCATTCGAAATTGCTTTTGCCGAAAATAAGAAAAAAAATTTTTTTAATTTTTTCAAAAAAAAAAAACCAAGGGGTTAGTTCATCATAATTTTTGAGGAAAAAAATTTTTTTCGCACTACCCACGAAAAAAATAAATTGAATTAAAGCCAATACGTTTACCTATCCAACGCAAAAGAAATCAAGTGAATATCTTGAAAACTAAGCAAGTTATGACCAAAATGGTAACCAGTTCTACTTAAAAATGGCCGGGAACAGGCAGTACTAGAACTGGTTACCTTTTTGGTCATAACTTTCTCACTTTTCAAGATATCCACTTGGCTTCTTTTGCGTTGGATAGCTAAACGTATTGGCTTTCATTCGAAATTGCTTTTGCCGAAAATAAGAAAAAAATTTTTTAATTTTTTCCAAAAAAAAACCAAGGGGTTAGTTCATCATAATTTTTGAGGAAAAAAATTTTTTCCGCACTACCCACGAAAAAAATAAATTGAATTAAAGCCAATACGTTTATCTATCCAACGCAAAAGAAATCAAGTGAATATCTTGAAAACTAAGGAAGTTATAACCAAAATGGTAACCAGTTCTACTAAAAACTGGCCGGGAACAGGCAGTAGTAGAACTGGTTACCTTTTTGGTCATAACTTGCTTACTTTTCAAGATATCCACTTGGCTTCTTTTGCGTTGGATAGCTAAACGTATTGACTTTCATTCGAAGTTGCTTTTGCCGAAAATAAGAAAAAAAATTTTTTAATTTTTTTCCAAAAAAAAACCAAGGGGTTAGTTCATCATAATTTTTGAGGAAAAAAATTTTTTTCGCACTACCCACGAAAAAAATAAATTAAATTAAAGCCAATACGTTTATCTATCCAACGCAAAAGAAATCAAGTGAATATCTTGAAAACTAAGGAAGTTATGACCAAAATGGTAACCAGTTCTACTAAATACTGGCCGGGAACAGGCAGTAGTAGAACTGGTTACCTTTTTGGTCATAACTTGCCTACTTTTCAAGATATCCACTTGGCTTCTTTTGCGTTGGATAGCTAAACGTATTGGCTTTCATTCGAAATTGCTTTTGCCGAAAATAAGAAAAAACATTTTTTTTAAATTAAAAAAAAAGCCAAGGGGTTAGTTCATCATAATTTTTGAGGAAAAAAATTTTTTTCGCGCTACCCACGAAAAAAATAAATTGAATTAAAGCCAATACGTTTATCTATCCAACGCAAAAGAAATCAAGTGCATATCTTGAAAACTAAGCAAGTTATGACCAAAATGGTAACCAGTTCTACTAAAAAAAGGCCGGGAACAGGCGGTAGTAGAACTGGTTACTGGTTGGCTTCTTTTGCGTTGGATTGCTAAACGTATTGGCTTTCATTCGAAATTGCTTTTGCCGAAAATAAGACAAAAATTTTTTCTTAATTTTTTCAAAAAAAAAAAAAACAAGGGGTTAGTTCATCATAATTTTTGAGGAAAAAAATTTCTTTCGCACTACCCACGAAAAAAATAAATTGAATTTAAGCCAATACGTTTATCTATCCAACGCAAAAGAAATCAAGTGAATATCTTGAAAACTAAGCAAGTTATGACCAAAATGGTAACCAGTTCTACTAAAAAATGGCCGGGAACAGGCGGTAGTAGAACTGGTTACCTTTTTGGTCATAACTTGCTTACTTTTTTAGATATCCACTTGGCTTCTTTTGCATTGGATAGCTAAACATATTGGCTTTCATTCGAAATTGCTTTTGCGGAAAATAAGAAAAAAAATTTTTTAATTTTTTTCCAAAAAAAAACCAAGGGGTTAGTTCATCATAATTTTTGAGGAAAAAAATTTTTTTCGCACTACCCACGAAAAAAATAAATTAAATTAAAGCCAATACGTTTATCTATCCAACGCAAAAGAAATCAAGTGAATATCTTGAAAACTAAGGAAGTTATGACCAAAATGGTAACCAGTTCTACTAAATACTGGCCGGGAACAGGCAGTAGTAGAACTGGTTACCTTTTTGGTCATAACTTGCCTACTTTTCAAGATATCCACTTGGCTTCTTTTGCGTTGGATAGCTAAACGTATTGGCTTTCATTCGAAATTGCTTTTGCCGAAAATAAGAAAAAACATTTTTTTTAATTTAAAAAAAAAAACCAAGGGGTTAGTTCATCATAATTTTTGAGGAAAAAAATTTTTTTCGCGCTACCCACGAAAAAAATAAATTGAATTAAAGCCAATACGTTTATCTATCCAACGCAAAAGAAATCAAGTGCATATCTTGAAAACTAAGCAAGTTATGACCAAAATGGTAACCAGTTCTACTAAAAAAAGGCCGGGAACAGGCGGTAGTAGAACTGGTTACTGGTTGGCTTCTTTTGCGTTGGATTGCTAAACGTATTGGCTTTCATTCGAAATTGCTTTTGCCGAAAATAAGAAAAAAAATTTTTTTAATTTTTTCAAAAAAAAACCAAGGGGTTAGTTCATCATAATTTTTGAGGAAAAAAAATTTTTTCGCACTACCCACGAAAAAAATAAATTGAATTAAAGCCAATACGTTTATCTATCCAACGCAAAAGAAATCAAGTGAATATCTTGAAAACTAAGCAAGTTATGACCAAAATGGTAACCAGTTCTACTAAAAAATGGCCGGGAACAGGCAGTAGTAGAACTGGTTACCTTTTTGGTCATAACTTGCTTACTTTTCAAGATATCCACTTGGCTTCTTTTGCGTTAGATAGCTAAACGTGTTGGCTCTAATTCGAAATTGCTTTTGCCGAAAATAAGACAAAAATTTTTTCTTAATTTTTTCAAAAAAAAAAAAAAAACAAGGGGTTAGTTCATCATAATTTTTGAGGAAAAAAATTTCTTTCGCACTACCCACGAAAAAAATAAATTGAATTTAAGCCAATACGTTTATCTATCCAACGCAAAAGAAATCAAGTGAATATCTTGAAAACTAAGCAAGTTATGACCAAAATGGTAACCAGTTCTACTAAAAAATGGCCGGGAACAGGCGGTAGTAGAACTGGTTACCTTTTTGGTCATAACTTGCTTACTTTTTTAGATATCCACTTGGCTTCTTTTGCATTGGATAGCTAAACATATTGGCTTTCATTCGAAATTGCTTTTGCGGAAAATAAGAAAAAAAATTTTTTTAAATTTTTTCAAAAAAAAAAAACCAAGGGGTTAGTTCATCATAATTTTTGAGGAAAAAAATTTTTTTCGCACTACCCACGAAAAAAATAAATTGAATTAAAGCCAATACGTTTATCTATCCAACGCAAAAGAAATCAAGTGAATATCTTGAAAACTAAGCAAGTTATGACCAAAATGGTTCTACTAAAAAATGGCCGGGAACAGGCGGTAGTAGAACTGGTTACCTTTTTGGTCATAACTTGCTTACTTTTTTAGATATCCACTTGGCTTCTTTTGCATTGGATAGCTAAACATATTGGCTTTCATTCGAAATTGCTTTTGCCGAAAATAAGAAAAAAATTTTTGTTAGTTTTTTCCAAAAAAACCAAGGGGTTGTTCATCACAATTTTTGAGGACAAAAATTTTTTTCGCACTACCCACGAAAAAAATAAATTGAATTAAAGCCAATACGTTTATCTATCCAACGCAAAAGAAATCAAGTGAATATCTTGAAAACTAAGCAAGTTATGACCAAAATGGTAACCAGTTCTACTAAAAAATGGCCGGGAACAGGCAGTAGTAGAACTGGTTACCTTTTTGGTCATAACTTGCTGACTTTTCAAGATATCCACTTGGCTTCTTTTGCGTTGGATAGCTAAACGTATTGGCTTTCATTCGAAATTGCTTTTGCCGAAAATAAGAAAAAAAAATTTTTTAATTTAAAAAAAAAAAACAAGGGGTTAGTTCATCATTATTTTTGAGGAAAAAATTTTTTTTCGCACTATCCACGAAAAAAATGAATTGAATTAAAGCCAATACGTTTCTCTATCCAACGCAAAAGAAATCAAGTGAATATCTTGAAAACTAAGCAAGTTATGACCAAAATGGTAACCAGTTCTACTAAAAAATGGCCGGGAACAGGCAGTAGTAGAACTGGTTAACTTTTTGGTCATAACTTGCTTACTTTTCAAGATATCCACTTGGCTTCTTTTGCGTTGGATAGCTAAACGTGTTGGCTTTCATTCGAAATTGCTTTTGCCGAAAATAAGAAAAAAATTTTTTAATTTTTTTCCAAAAAAAAAAAACCAAGGGGTTAGTTCATCATAATTTTTGAGGAAAAAAATTTTTTTTGCACTAACCACGAAAAAAATAAATTGAATTAAAGCCAATACGTTTACCTATCCAACGCAAAAGAAATCAAGTGAAGATCTTGAAAACTAAGCAAGTTATGACCAAAATGGTAACCAGTTCTACTAAAAACTGGCCGGGAACAAGCAGTAGTAGAACTGGTTACCTTTTTGGTCATAACTTGCTTACTTTTCAAGATATCCACTTGGCTTCTTTTGCGTTGGATAGCTAAACGTATTGACTTTCATTCGAAATTGCTCTTACCGAAAATAAGAAAAAAAAATTTTTTAATTTTTTCAAAAAAAAAAACCAAGGGGTTAGTTCATCATAATTTTTGAGGAAAAAATTTTTTTCGCACTATCCACGAAAAAAATAAATTGAATTAAAGCCAATACGTTTACCTATCCAACGCAAAAGAAATCAAGTGAAGATCTTGAAAACTAAGCAAGTTATGACCAAAATGGTAACCAGTTCTACTAAAAACTGGCCGGGAACAAGCAGTAGTAGAACTGGTTACCTTTTTGGTCATAACTTGCTTACTTTTCAAGATATCCACTTGGCTTTTTTTGCGTTGGATAGCTAAACGTGTTGGCTTTCATTCGAAATTGCTTTTGCCGAAAATAAGAAAAAAAATTTTTCTTAATTTTTTTCCAAAAAAAAACCAAGGGGTTAGTTCATCATTATTTTTGAGGAAAAAATTTTTTTTCGCACTATCCACGAAAAAAATAAATTGAATTAAAGCCAATACGTTTATCTATCCAACGCAAAAGAAATCAAGTGAATATCTTGAAAACTAAGCAAGTTATGACCAAAATGGTAACCAGTTCTACTAAAAACTGGCCGGGAACAGGCAGTAGTAGAACTGGTTACCTTTTTGGTCATAACTTGCTTACTTTTCAAGATATCCACTTGGCTTCTTTTGCGTTGGATAGCTAAACGTGTTGGCTTTCATTCGAAATTGCTTTTGCCGAAAATAAGAAAAAAAATTTTTCTTAATTTTTTTCCAAAAAAAACCAAGGGGTTAGTTCATCATTATTTTTGAGGAAAAAATTTTTTTTCGCACTATCCACGAAAAAAATAAATTGAATTAAAGCCAATACGTTTATCTATCCAACGCAAAAGAAATCAAGTGAATATCTTGAAAACTAAGCAAGTTATGACCAAAATGGTAACCAGTTCTACTAAAAAATGGCCGGGAACAGGCAGTAGTAGAACTGGTTACCTTTTTGGTCATAACTTGCTTACTTTTCAAGATATCCACTTGGCTTCTTTTGCGTTGGATAGCTAAACGTGTTGGCTTTCATTCGAAATTGCTTTTGCCGAAAATAAGAAAAAAATTTTTTAATTTTTTTCCAAAAAAAAAACCAAGGGGTTAGTTCATCATAATTTTTGAGGAAAAAATTTTTTTTTGCACTAACCACGAAAAAAATAAATTGAATTAAAGCCAATACGTTTACCTATCCAACGCAAAAGAAATCAAGTGAAGATCTTGAAAACTAAGCAAGTTATGACCAAAATGGTAACCAGTTCTACTAAAAACTGGCCGGGAACAAGCAGTAGTAGAACTGGTTACCTTTTTGGTCATAACTTGCTTACTTTTCAAGATATCCACTTGGCTTCTTTTGCGTTGGATAGCTAAAAGTATTGACTTTCATTCGAAATTGCTTTTGCCGAAAATAAGAAAAAAAAATTTTTTAATTTTTTCAAAAAAAAAACCAAGGGGTTAGTTCATCATAATTTTTGAGGAAAAAATTTTTTTCGCACTATCCACGAAAAAAATAAATTGAATTAAAGCCAATACGTTTACCTATCCAACGCAAAAGAAATCAAGTGAATATCTTGAAAACTAAGCAAGTTATGACCAAAATGGTAACCAGTTCTACTAAAAACTGGCCGGGAACAGGCAGTAGTAGAACTGGTTAACTTTTTGGTCATAACTTGCTTACTTTTCAAGATATCCACTTGGCTTCTTTTGCGTTGGATAGCTAAACGTATTGACTTTCATTCGAAATTGCTCTTACCGAAAATAAGAAAAAAAAATTTTTTACTTTTTTCAAAAAAAAAAAACCAAGGGGTTAGTTCATCATAATTTTTGAGGAAAAAATTTTTTTTCGCACTATCCACGAAAAAAATAAATTGAATTAAAGCCAATACGTTTACCTATCCAACGCAAAAGAAATCAAGTGAATATCTTGAAAACTAAGCAAGTTATGACCAAAATGGTAACCAGTTCTACTAAAAACTGGCCGGGAACAGGCAGTAGTAGAACTGGTTAACTTTTTGGTCATAACTTGCTTACTTTTCAAGATATCCACTTGGCTTCTTTTGCGTTGGATAGCTAAACGTATTGACTTTCATTCGAAATTGCTCTTACCGAAAATAAGAAAAAAAAATTTTTTACTTTTTTCAAAAAAAAAAAAAAAAACCAAGGGGTTAGTTCATCATAATTTTTGAGGAAAAAATTTTTTTTCGCACTATCCACGAAAAAAATAAATTGAATTAAAGCCAATACGTTTACCTATCCAACGCAAAAGAAATCAAGCGAAGATCTTGAAAACTAAGCAAGTTATGACCAAAATGGTAACCAGTTCTACTAAAAACTGGCCGGGAACAAGCAGTAGTAGAACTGGTTACCTTTTTGGTCATAACTTGCTTACTTTTCAAGATATCCACTCGGTTTCTTTTGCGTTGGATAGCTAAATGTATTGGCTTTCATTCGAAATTGCTTTTGCCGAAAATAAGAAAAAAAAATTTTTTTAATTTTTTCCAAAAAAAAACCAAGGGGTAGTTCATCATTATTTTTGAGGAAAAAATTTTTTTTCGCACTATCCACGAAAAAAATAAACTGAATTAAAGCCAATACGTTTACCTATCCAACGCAAAAGAAATCAAGTGAATATCTTGAAAACTAAGCAAGTTATGACCAAAATGGTAACCAGTTCTACTAAAAACTGGCCGGGAACAAGCAGTAGTAGAACTGGTTACCTTTTTGGTCATAACTTGCTTACTTTTCAAGATATCCACTCGGTTTCTTTTGCGTTGGATAGCTAAATGTATTGACTTTCATTCGAAATTGCTTTTGCCGAAAATAAGAAAAAAAAATTTTTTAATTTTTTCAAAAAAAAAACCAAGGGGTTAGTTCATCATAATTTTTGAGGAAAAAATTTTTTTCGCACTATCCACGAAAAAAATAAATTGAATTAAAGCCAATACGTTTACCTATCCAACGCAAAAGAAATCAAGTGAATATCTTGAAAACTAAGCAAGTTATGACCAAAATGGTAACCAGTTCTACTAAAAAATGGCCGGGAACAGGCAGTAGTAGAACTGGTTACCTTTTTGGTCATAACTTGCTTACTTTTCAAGATATCCACTTGGCTTCTTTTGCGTTGGATAGCTAAACGTATTGGCTTTCATTCGAAATTGCTTTTGCCGAAAATAAGAAAAAAAATTTTTTTAATTAAAAAAAAAAAAAAACAAGGGGTTAGTTCATCATTATTTTTGAGGAAAAAATTTTTTTTCGCACTATCCACGAAAAAAATGAATTGAATTAAAGCCAATACGTTTATCTATCCAACGCAAAAGAAATCAAGTGAATATCTTGAAAACTAAGCAAGTTATGACCAAAATGGTAACCAGTTCTACTAAAAAATGGCCGGGAACAGGCAGTAGTAGAACTGGTTAACTTTTTGGTCATAACTTGCTTACTTTTCAAGATATCCACTTGGCTTCTTTTGCGTTGGATAGCTAAACGTGTTGGCTTTCATTCGAAATTGCTTTTGCCGAAAATAAGAAAAAAATTTTTTAATTTTTTTCCAAAAAAAAAACCAAGGGGTTAGTTCATCATAATTTTTGAGGAAAAAAATTTTTTTTGCACTAACCACGAAAAAAATAAACTGAATTAAAGCCAATACGTTTACCTATCCAACGCAAAAGAAATCAAGTGAAGATCTTGAAAACTAAGCAAGTTATGACCAAAATGGTAACCAGTTCTACTAAAAACTGGCCGGGAACAAGCAGTAGTAGAACTGGTTACCTTTTTGGTCATAACTTGCTTACTTTTCAAGATATCCACTTGGCTTCTTTTGCGTTGGATAGCTAAACGTATTGACTTTCATTCGAAATTGCTCTTACCGAAAATAAGAAAAAAAAATTTTTTAATTTTTTCAAAAAAAAAAAACCAAGGGGTTAGTTCATCATAATTTTTGAGGAAAAAATTTTTTTCGCACTATCCACGAAAAAAATAAATTGAATTAAAGCCAATACGTTTACCTATCCAACGCAAAAGAAATCAAGTGAAGATCTTGAAAACTAAGCAAGTTATGACCAAAATGGTAACCAGTTCTACTAAAAACTGGCCGGGAACAAGCAGTAGTAGAACTGGTTACCTTTTTGGTCATAACTTGCTTACTTTTCAAGATATCCACTTGGCTTTTTTTGCGTTGGATAGCTAAACGTGTTGGCTTTCATTCGAAATTGCTTTTGCCGAAAATAAGAAAAAAAATTTTTCTTAATTTTTTTCCAAAAAAAACCAAGGGGTTAGTTCATCATTATTTTTGAGGAAAAAATTTTTTTTCGCACTATCCACGAAAAAAATAAATTGAATTAAAGCCAATACGTTTATCTATCCAACGCAAAGGAAATCAAGTGAATATCTTGAAAACTAAGCAAGTTATGACCAAAATGGTAACCAGTTCTACTAAAAACTGGCCGGGAACAGGCAGTAGTAGAACTGGTTACCTTTTTGGTCATAACTTGCTTACTTTTCAAGATATCCACTTGGCTTCTTTTGCGTTGGATAGCTAAACGTGTTGGCTTTCATTCGAAATTGCTTTTGCCGAAAATAAGAAAAAAAATTTTTCTTAATTTTTTTCCAAAAAAAACCAAGGGGTTAGTTCATCATTATTTTTGAGGAAAAAATTTTTTTTCGCACTATCCACGAAAAAAATAAATTGAATTAAAGCCAATACGTTTATCTATCCAACGCAAAAGAAATCAAGTGAATATCTTGAAAACTAAGCAAGTTATGACCAAAATGGTAACCAGTTCTACTAAAAAATGGCCGGGAACAGGCAGTAGTAGAACTGGTTACCTTTTTGGTCATAACTTGCTTACTTTTCAAGATATCCACTTGGCTTCTTTTGCGTTGGATAGCTAAACGTGTTGGCTTTCATTCGAAATTGCTTTTGCCGAAAATAAGAAAAAAATTTTTTAATTTTTTTCCAAAAAAAAAACCAAGGGGTTAGTTCATCATAATTTTTGAGGAAAAAATTTTTTTTTGCACTAACCACGAAAAAAATAAATTGAATTAAAGCCAATACGTTTACCTATCCAACGCAAAAGAAATCAAGTGAAGATCTTGAAAACTAAGCAAGTTATGACCAAAATGGTAACCAGTTCTACTAAAAACTGGCCGGGAACAAGCAGTAGTAGAACTGGTTACCTTTTTGGTCATAACTTGCTTACTTTTCAAGATATCCACTTGGCTTCTTTTGCGTTGGATAGCTAAACGTATTGACTTTCATTCGAAATTGCTCTTACCGAAAATAAGAAAAAAAAATTTTTTAATTTTTTCAAAAAAAAAAACCAAGGGGTTAGTTCATCATAATTTTTGAGGAAAAAATTTTTTTTTGCACTAACCACGAAAAAAATAAATTGAATTAAAGCCAATACGTTTACCTATCCAACGCAAAAGAAATCAAGTGAAGATCTTGAAAACTAAGCAAGTTATGACCAAAATGGTAACCAGTTCTACTAAAAACTGGCCGGGAACAAGCAGTAGTAGAACTGGTTACCTTTTTGGTCATAACTTGCTTACTTTTCAAGATATCCACTTGGCTTCTTTTGCGTTGGATAGCTAAAAGTATTGACTTTCATTCGAAATTGCTTTTGCCGAAAATAAGAAAAAAAAATTTTTTAATTTTTTCAAAAAAAAAACCAAGGGGTTAGTTCATCATAATTTTTGAGGAAAAAATTTTTTTCGCACTATCCACGAAAAAAATAAATTGAATTAAAGCCAATACGTTTACCTATCCAACGCAAAAGAAATCAAGTGAATATCTTGAAAACTAAGCAAGTTATGACCAAAATGGTAACCAGTTCTACTAAAAACTGGCCGGGAACAGGCAGTAGTAGAACTGGTTAACTTTTTGGTCATAACTTGCTTACTTTTCAAGATATCCACTTGGCTTCTTTTGCGTTGGATAGCTAAACGTATTGACTTTCATTCGAAATTGCTCTTACCGAAAATAAGAAAAAAAAATTTTTTACTTTTTTCAAAAAAAAAAAACCAAGGGGTTAGTTCATCATAATTTTTGAGGAAAAAATTTTTTTTCGCACTATCCACGAAAAAAATAAATTGAATTAAAGCCAATACGTTTACCTATCCAACGCAAAAGAAATCAAGTGAATATCTTGAAAACTAAGCAAGTTATGACCAAAATGGTAACCAGTTCTACTAAAAACTGGCCGGGAACAGGCAGTAGTAGAACTGGTTAACTTTTTGGTCATAACTTGCTTACTTTTCAAGATATCCACTTGGCTTCTTTTGCGTTGGATAGCTAAACGTATTGACTTTCATTCGAAATTGCTCTTACCGAAAATAAGAAAAAAAAATTTTTTACTTTTTTCAAAAAAAAAAAAAAAAACCAAGGGGTTAGTTCATCATAATTTTTGAGGAAAAAAATTTTTTTTCGCACTATCCACGAAAAAAATAAATTGAATTAAAGCCAATACGTTTACCTATCCAACGCAAAAGAAATCAAGCGAAGATCTTGAAAACTAAGCAAGTTATGACCAAAATGGTAACCAGTTCTACTAAAAACTGGCCGGGAACAAGCAGTAGTAGAACTGGTTACCTTTTTGGTCATAACTTGCTTACTTTTCAAGATATCCACTCGGTTTCTTTTGCGTTGGATAGCTAAATGTATTGGCTTTCATTCGAAATTGCTTTTGCCGAAAATAAGAAAAAAAATTTTTTTTAATTTTTTCCAAAAAAAAACCAAGGGGTAGTTCATCATTATTTTTGAGGAAAAAATTTTTTTTCGCACTATCCACGAAAAAAATAAACTGAATTAAAGCCAATACGTTTACCTATCCAACGCAAAAGAAATCAAGTGAATATCTTGAAAACTAAGCAAGTTATGACCAAAATGGTAACCAGTTCTACTAAAAACTGGCCGGGAACAAGCAGTAGTAGAACTGGTTACCTTTTTGGTCATAACTTGCTTACTTTTCAAGATATCCACTCGGTTTCTTTTGCGTTGGATAGCTAAATGTATTGACTTTCATTCGAAATTGCTTTTGCCGAAAATAAGAAAAAAAAATTTTTTAATTTTTTCAAAAAAAAAACCAAGGGGTTAGTTCATCATAATTTTTGAGGAAAAAATTTTTTTCGCACTATCCACGAAAAAAATAAATTGAATTAAAGCCAATACGTTTACCTATCCAACGCAAAAGAAATCAAGTGAATATCTTGAAAACTAAGCAAGTTATGACCAAAATGGTAACCAGTTCTACTAAAAAATGGCCGGGAACAGGCAGTAGTAGAACTGGTTACCTTTTTGGTCATAACTTGCTTACTTTTCAAGATATCCACTTGGCTTCTTTTGCGTTGGATAGCTAAACGTATTGGCTTTCATTCGAAATTGCTTTTGCCGAAAATAAGAAAAAAAATTTTTTTAATTAAAAAAAAAAAAACAAGGGGTTAGTTCATCATTATTTTTGAGGAAAAAATTTTTTTTCGCACTATCCTCGAAAAAAATGAATTGAATTAAAGCCAATACGTTTATCTATCCAACGCAAAAGAAATCAAGTGAATATCTTAAAAACTAAGCAAGTTATGACCAAAATGGTAACCAGTTCTACTAAAAAATGGCCGGGAACAGGCAGTAGTAGAACTGGTTAACTTTTTGGTCATAACTTGCTTACTTTTCAAGATATCCACTTGGCTTCTTTTGCGTTGGATAGCTAAACGTGTTGGCTTTCATTCGAAATTGCTTTTGCCGAAAATAAGAAAAAAATTTTTTAATTTTTTTCCAAAAAAAAAACCAAGGGGTTAGTTCATCATAATTTTTGAGGAAAAAAATTTTTTTTGCACTAACCACGAAAAAAATAAACTGAATTAAAGCCAATACGTTTACCTATCCAACGCAAAAGAAATCAAGTGAAGATCTTGAAAACTAAGCAAGTTATGACCAAAATGGTAACCAGTTCTACTAAAAACTGGCCGGGAACAAGCAGTAGTAGAACTGGTTACCTTTTTGGTCATAACTTGCTTACTTTTCAAGATATCCACTTGGCTTCTTTTGCGTTGGATAGCTAAACGTATTGACTTTCATTCGAAATTGCTCTTACCGAAAATAAGAAAAAAAAATTTTTTAATTTTTTCAAAAAAAAAAAAAACCAAGGGGTTAGTTCATCATAATTTTTGAGGAAAAAATTTTTTTCGCACTATCCACGAAAAAAATAAATTGAATTAAAGCCAATACGTTTACCTATCCAACGCAAAAGAAATCAAGTGAAGATCTTGAAAACTAAGCAAGTTATGACCAAAATGGTAACCAGTTCTACTAAAAACTGGCCGGGAACAAGCAGTAGTAGAACTGGTTACCTTTTTGGTCATAACTTGCTTACTTTTCAAGATATCCACTTGGCTTTTTTTGCGTTGGATAGCTAAACGTGTTGGCTTTCATTCGAAATTGCTTTTGCCGAAAATAAGAAAAAAAATTTTTCTTAATTTTTTTCCAAAAAAAACCAAGGGGTTAGTTCATCATTATTTTTGAGGAAAAAATTTTTTTTCGCACTATCCACGAAAAAAATAAATTGAATTAAAGCCAATACGTTTATCTATCCAACGCAAAAGAAATCAAGTGAATATCTTGAAAACTAAGCAAGTTATGACCAAAATGGTAACCAGTTCTACTAAAAACTGGCCGGGAACAGGCAGTAGTAGAACTGGTTACCTTTTTGGTCATAACTTGCTTACTTTTCAAGATATCCACTTGGCTTCTTTTGCGTTGGATAGCTAAACGTGTTGGCTTTCATTCGAAATTGCTTTTGCCGAAAATAAGAAAAAAAATTTTTCTTAATTTTTTTCCAAAAAAAACCAAGGGGTTAGTTCATCATTATTTTTGAGGAAAAAATTTTTTTTCGCACTATCCACGAAAAAAATAAATTGAATTAAAGCCAATACGTTTATCTATCCAACGCAAAAGAAATCAAGTGAATATCTTGAAAACTAAGCAAGTTATGACCAAAATGGTAACCAGTTCTACTAAAAAATGGCCGGGAACAGGCAGTAGTAGAACTGGTTACCTTTTTGGTCATAACTTGCTTACTTTTCAAGATATCCACTTGGCTTCTTTTGCGTTGGATAGCTAAACGTGTTGGCTTTCATTCGAAATTGCTTTTGCCGAAAATAAGAAAAAAATTTTTTAATTTTTTTCCAAAAAAAAAACCAAGGGGTTAGTTCATCATAATTTTTGAGGAAAAAATTTTTTTTTGCACTAACCACGAAAAAAATAAATTGAATTAAAGCCAATACGTTTACCTATCCAACGCAAAAGAAATCAAGTGAAGATCTTGAAAACTAAGCAAGTTATGACCAAAATGGTAACCAGTTCTACTAAAAACTGGCCGGGAACAAGCAGTAGTAGAACTGGTTACCTTTTTGGTCATAACTTGCTTACTTTTCAAGATATCCACTTGGCTTCTTTTGCGTTGGATAGCTAAAAGTATTGACTTTCATTCGAAATTGCTTTTGCCGAAAATAAGAAAAAAAATTTTTTAATTTTTTCAAAAAAAAAACCAAGGGGTTAGTTCATCATAATTTTTGAGGAAAAAATTTTTTTCGCACTATCCACGAAAAAAATAAATTGAATTAAAGCCAATACGTTTACCTATCCAACGCAAAAGAAATCAAGTGAATATCTTGAAAACTAAGCAAGTTATGACCAAAATGGTAACCAGTTCTACTAAAAACTGGCCGGGAACAGGCAGTAGTAGAACTGGTTAACTTTTTGGTCATAACTTGCTTACTTTTCAAGATATCCACTTGGCTTCTTTTGCGTTGGATAGCTAAACGTATTGACTTTCATTCGAAATTGCTCTTACCGAAAATAAGAAAAAAAAATTTTTTAATTTTTTCAAAAAAAAAAACCAAGGGGTTAGTTCATCATAATTTTTGAGGAAAAAATTTTTTTTCGCACTATCCACGAAAAAAATAAATTGAATTAAAGCCAATACGTTTACCTATCCAACGCAAAAGAAATCAAGTGAAGATCTTGAAAACTAAGCAAGTTATGACCAAAATGGTAACCAGTTCTACTAAAAACTGGCCGGGAACAAGCAGTAGTAGAACTGGTTACCTTTTTGGTCATAACTTGCTTACTTTTCAAGATATCCACTTGGCTTCTTTTGCGTTGGATAGCTAAACGTGTTGGCTTTCATTCGAAATTGCTTTTGCCGAAAATAAGAAAAAAAAATTTTCTTAATTTTTTTCCAAAAAAAACCAAGGGGTTAGTTCATCATTATTTTTGAGGAAAAAATTTTTTTTCGCACTATCCACGAAAAAAATAAATTGAATTAAAGCCAATACGTTTATCTATCCAACGCAAAAGAAATCAAGTGAATATCTTGAAAATTAAGCAAGTTATGACCAAAATGGTAACCAGTTCCACTAAAAAATGGCCGGGAACAGGCAGTAGTAGAACTGGTTACCTTTTTGGTCATAACTTGCTTACTTTTCAAGATATCCACTTGGCTTCTTTTGCGTTGGATAGCTAAACGTATTGGCTTTCATTCGAAATTGCTTTTCCGAAAATAGGAAAAAAAAATTTTTGAATTTTTTCCGAAAAAAAACCAAGGGGTTAGTTCATCATAATTTTTGAGGAAAAAAATTTTTTTCGCACTACCCACGAAAAAAAATAAATTGAATTAAAGCCAATACGTTTATCTATCCAACGCAAAAGAAATCAAGTGAATATCTTGAAAACTAAGCAAGTTATGACCAAAATGGTAACCAGTTCTACTAAAAACTGGCCGGGAACAGGCAGTAGTAGAACTGGTTACCTTTTTGGTCATAACTTGCTTACTTTTCAAGATATCCACTTGGCTTCTTTTGCGTTGGATAGCTAAACGTATTGGCTTTCATTCGAAATTGCTTTTGCCGAAAATAAGAAAAAAATTTTTTCTTAATTTTTTCCAAAAAAAACCAAGGGGTTAGTTCATCATTATTTTTGAGGAAAAAAATTGTTTTCGCACTATCCACGAAAAAAATAAATTGAATTAAAGCCAATACGTTTACCTATCCAACGCAAAAGAAATCAAGTGAATATCTTGAAAACTAAGCAAGTTATGAATAAAATGGTAACCAGTTCTACTAAAAACTGGCCGGGAACAGGCAGTAGTAGAACTGGTTACCTTTTTGGTCATAACTTGCTTACTTTTCAAGATATCGACTCGGCTTCTTTTGCGTTGGATAGCTAAACGTATTGACTTTCATTCGAAATTGCTTTTGCCGAAAATAAGAAAAAAATTTTTTTTAATTTTTTCAAAAAAAAAAAACCAAGGGGTTAGTTCATCATAATTTTTGAGGAAAAAAAAATTTTTCGCACCACCCACGAAAAAAATAGATTGAATTAAAGACAATACGTTTATCTATCCAACGCAAAAGAAATCAAGTGAATATCTTGAAAACTAAGCAAGTTATGACCAAAATGGTAACCACTTCTACTAAAAAATTGCCGGGAACAGGCAGTAGTAGAACTGGTTACCTTTTTGGTCATAACTTGCTTACTTTTCAAGATATCCACTTGGCTTCTTTTGCGTTGGATAGCTAAACGTGTTGGCTCTAATTCGAAATTGCTTTTGCCGAAAATAAGAAAAAAATTTTTTCTTAATTTTTTCCAAAAAAAAACCAAGGGGTTAGTTCATCATAATTTTTGAGGAAAAAATTTTTTTTCGCACTACCCACGAAAAAAATAAATTGAATTAAAGCCAATACGTTTATCTATCCAACGCAAAAGAAATCAAGTGAATATCTTGAAAACTAAGCAAGCTATGACCTAAATGGTAACCAGTTCTACTAAAAACTGGCCGGGAACAGGCAGTAGTAGAACTGGTTAACTTTTTGGTCATAACTTGCTTACTTTTCAAGATATCCACTTGGCTTCTTTTGCGTTGGACAGCTAAACGTGTTGGCTTTCATTCGAAATTGCTTTTGCCGAAAATAAGAAAAAATTTTTTTCTTAATTTTTTCCAAAAAAAAACCAAGGGGTTAGTTAGTTCATCATAATTATTGAGGAAAAAAATTTTTTTCGCACTACCCACGAAAAAAATTAATTGAATTAAAGCCAATACGTTTATCTATCCAACGCAACAGAAATCAAGTGAATATCTTGAAAACTAAGCAAGTTATGACCAAAATGGTAACCAGTTCTACTAAAAACTGGCCGGGAACAGGCAGTAGTAGAACTGGTTACCTTTTTGGTCATAACTTGCCTACTTTTCAAGATATCCACTTGGCTTCTTTTGCGTTGGATAGCTAAACGTATTGGCTTTCATTCGAAATTGCTTTTGCCGAAAATAAGAAAAAAATTTTTTTTTAATTTTTTCAAAGAAACCAAGGGGTTAGTTAGTTCATCATAATTTTTGAGGAAAAAAATTTTTTCGCACTACCCACGAAAAAAATAAGTTGAATTAAAGCCAGTACGTTTATCTATCCAACGCAAAAGAAATCAAGTGAATATCTTGAAAACTAAGCAAGTTATGACCAAAATGGTAACCAGTTCTACTAAAAAATTGCCGGGAACAGGCAGTAGTAGAACTGGTTACATTTTTGGTCATAACTTGCTTACTTTTCAGGATATCCACTTGGCTTCTTTTGCGTTGGATAGCTAAACGTATTGGCTTTCATTCGAAATTGCTTTTGCCGAAAATAAGAAAAAATTTTTTTCTTAATTTTTTCCAAAAAAAAACCAAGGGGTTGTTAGTTCATCATAATTTTTGAGGAAAAAAATTTTTTTCGCACCACTAACGAAAAAAATAGATTGAATTAAAGCCAATACGTTTATCTATCCAACGCAAAAGAAATCAAGTGAATATCTTGAAAACTAAGCAAGTTATGACCAAAATGGTAACCAGTTCTACTAAAAAATTGCCGGGAACAGGCAGTAGTAGAACTGGTTACCTTTTTGGTCATAACTTGCTTACTTTTCAGGATATCCACTTGGCTTCTTTTGCGTTGGATAGCTAAACGTATTGGCTTTCATTCGAAATTGCTTTTGCCGAAAATAAGAAAAAATTTTTTTCTTAATTTTTTCCAAAAAAAAAACCAAGGGGTTAGTTCATCATAATTTTTGAGGAAAAAAATTTTTTTCGCACCACCCACGAAAAAAATAGATTGAATGAAAGCCAATACGTTTATCTATCCAACGCAAAAGAAATCAAGTGAATATCTTGAAAACTAAGCAAGTTATGACCAAAATGGTAACCAGTTCTACTAAAAAATTGCCGGGAACAGGCAGTAGTAGAACTGGTTACCCTTTTGGTCATAACTTGCTTACTTTTCAGGATATCCACTTGGCTTCTTTTGCGTTGGATAGCTAAACGTATTGGCTTTCATTCGAAATTGCTTTTGCCGAAAATAAGAAAAAATTTTTTTCTTAATTTTTTCCAAAAAAAAACCAAGGGGTTAGTTCATCATAATTTTTGAGGAAAAAAATTTTTTTCGCACTACCCACGAAAAAAATTAATTGAATTAAAGCCAATACGTTTATCTATCCAACGCAAAAGAAATCAAGTGAATATCTTGAAAACTAAGCAAGTTATGAATAAAATGGCAACCAGTTCTACTAAAAACTGGCCGGGAACAGGCAGTAGTAGAACTGGTTACCTTTTTGGTCATAACTTGCTTACTTTTCAAGATATCCACTTGGCTTCTTTTGCGTTAAATAGCTAAACGTGTTGGCTCTAATTCGAAATTGCTTTTGCCGAAAATAAGAAAAAATTTTTTTTTAATTTTTTCCAAAAAAAAACCAAGGGGTTAGTCACCATAATTTTTGAGGAAAAAAATTTTTTTCGCACTACCCACGAAAAAAATAAATTGAATTAAAGCCAATACGTTTACCTATCCAACGCAAAAGAAATCAAGTGAATATCTTGAAAACTAAGCAAGTTATGACCAAAATGGTAACCAGTTCTACTAAAAAATGGCCGGGAACAGGCAGTAGTAGAACTGGTTACCTTTTTGGTCATAACTTGCTTACTTTTCAAGATATCCACTTGGCTTCTTTTGCGTTGGATAGCTAAACGTATTGGCTTTCATTCGAAATTGCTTTTGCCGAAAATAAGAAAAAAAAATTTTTTAATTTTTTCATAAAAAAACCAAGGGGTTAGTTCATCATAATTTTTGAGGAAAAAAATTTTTTTCGCACTACCCACGAAAAAAATAAATTGAATTAAAGCCAATACGTTTATCTATCCAACGCAAAAGAAATCAAGTGAATATCTTGAAAACTAAGCAAGTTATGACCAAAATGGTAACCAGTTCTACTAAAAAATTGCCGGGAACAGGCAGTAGTAGAACTGGTTACCTTTTTGGTCATAACTTGCTTACTTTTCAAGATATCGACTCGGCTTCTTTTGCGTTGGATAGCTAAACGTATTGACTTTCATTCGAAATTGCTTTTGCCGAAAATAAGAAAAAAATTTTTTTTAAATTTTTTCAAAAAAAAAACCAAGGGGTTAGTTCATCATAATTTTTGAGGAAAAAAATTTTTTTCGCACTACCCACGAAAAAAATAAATTGAATTAAAGCCAATACGTTTATCTATCCAACGCAAAAGAAATCAAGTGAATATCTTGAAAACTAAGCAAGTTATGACCAAAATGGTAACCAGTTCTACTAAAAAATTGCCGGGAACAGGCAGTAGTAGAACTGGTTACCTTTTTGGTCATAACTTGCTTACTTTTCAAGATATCCACTTGGCTTCTTTTGCGTTGGATAGCTAAACGTATTGGCTTTCATTCGAAATTGCTTTTGCCGAAAATAAGAAAAAAATTTTTTCTTAATTTTTTCCAAAAAAAAACCAAGGGGTTAGTTAGTTCATCATAATTTTTGAGGAAAAAAATTTTTTTCGCACTAACCACGAAAAAAATAAATTGAATTAAAGCCAATACGTTTACCTATCCAACGCAAAAGAAATCAAGTGAATATCTTGAAAACTAAGCAAGTTATGACCAAAATTGTAACCAGTTCTACTAAAAACTGGCCGGGAACAGGCAGTAGTAGAACTGGTTAACTTTTTGGTCATAACTTGCTTACTTTTCAAGATATCCACTTGGCTTCTTTTGCGTTGGATAGCTAAACGTATTGGCTTTCATTCGAAATTGCTTTTGCCGAAAATAAGAAAAAAATTTTTTCTTAATTTTTTCCAAAAAAAAAAACCAAGGGGTTAGTTAGTTCATCACAATTTTTGAGGAAAAAATTTTTTTTCGCACTACCCACGAAAAAAATTAATTGAATTAAAGCCAATACGTTTATCTATCCAACGCAAACGAAATCAAGTGAATATCTTGAAAACTAAGCAAGTTATAACCAAAATGGTAACCAGTTCTACTAAAAAATGGCCGGGAACAGGCAGTAGTAGAACTGGTTACCTTTTTGGTCATAACTTGCTTACTTTTCAACATATCCACTTGGCTTCTTTTGCGTTGGATAGCTAAACGTGTTGGCTTTCATTCGAAATTGCTTTTGCCGAAAATAAGAAAAAAATTTTTTCTTAATTTTTTCCAAAAAAAAAACCAAGGGGTTAGTTAGTTCATCACAATTTTTGAGGAAAAAAATTTTTTTCGCACTATTCACGAAAAAAATAAATTGAATTAAAGCCAATACGTTTATCTATCCAACGCAAAAGAAATCAAGTGCATATCTTGAAAACTAAGCAAGTTATGACCAAAATGGTAACCAGTTCTACTAAAAACTGGCCGGGAACAGGCAGTAGTAGAACTGGTTACCTTTTTGGTCATAACTTGCTTACTTTTCAAGATATCCACTTTACTTCTTTTGCGTTGGATAGCTAAACATATTGACTTTTATTCGAAATTGCTTTTACCGAAAATAAGAAAAAAAATTTTTTAATTTTAAAAAAAAAACCAAGGGGTTAGTTCATCATAATTTTTGAGGAAAAAAATTTTTTTCGCACTACCCACGAAAAAAATAGATTGAATTAAAGCCAATACGTTTATCTATCCAACGCAAAAGAAATCAAGTGAATATCTTGAAAACTAAGCAAGTTATGACCAAAATGGTAACCAGTTCTACTAAAAACTGGCTGGGAAGAGGCAGTAATAGAACTGGTTACCTTTTTGGTCATAACTTGCTTACTTTTCAAGATATCCACTTGGCTTCTTTTGCGTTGGATAGCTAAACATATTGGCTTTCATTCGAAATTGCTTTTGCCGAAAATAAGAAAAAAAATTTTTTTTAATTTTTTCCAAAAAAAAAAAACCAAGGGTTAGTTCATCATAATTTTTGAGGAAAAAAATTTCTTTCGCACTACCCACGAAAAAAATATATTGAATTAAAGCCAATACGTTTTCTATCCAACGCAAAAGAAATCAAGTGAATATCTTGAAAACTAAGCAAGTTATGACCAAAATGGTAACCAGTTCTACTAAAAACTGGCCGGGAACAGGCAGTAGTAGAACTGGTTAACTTTTTGGTCATAACTTGCTTACTTTTCAAGATATCCACTTGGCTTCTTTTGCGTTGGATAGCTAAACGTGTTGGCTCTAATTCGAAATTGCTTTTGCCGAAAATAAGAAAAAAAATTTTTCTTAATTTTTTCCAAAAAAAAAAAAACCAAGGGGTTAGTTCATCATAATTTTTGAGAAAAAAAATTTTTTTCGCACTACCCACGAAAAAAATAAATTGAATTAAAGCCAATACGTTTATCTATCCACCGCAAAAGAAGTCAAGTGAATATCTTGAAAACTAAGCAAGTTATGACCAAAATGGTAACCAGTTCTACTAAAAACTGGCCGGGAACAGGCAGTAGTAGAACTGGTTAACTTTTTGGTCATAACTTGCTAACTTTTCAAGATATCCACTTGGCTTCTTTTGCGTTGGATAGCTAAACGTATTGGCTTTCATTCGAAATTGCTTTTGCCGAAAATAAGAAAAAAATTTTTTCTTAATTTTTTCCAAAAAAAAAAAAAAACCAAGGGGTTAGTTCATCATAATTTTTGAGAAAAAAAATTTTTTTCGCACTACCCACGAAAAAAATAAATTGAATTAAAGCCAATACGTTTATCTATCCACCGCAAAAGAAGTCAAGTGAATATCTTGAAAACTAAGCAAGTTATGACCAAAATGGTAACCAGTTCTACTAAAAAATGGCCGGGAACAGGCAGTAGTAGAACTGGTTACCTTTTTGGTCATAACTTGCTTACTTTTCAAGATATCCACTTGGCTTCTTTTGCGTTGGATAGCTAAACGTGTTGGCTCTAATTCGAAATTGCTTTTGCCGAAAATAAGAAAAAAATTTTTTCTTAATTTTTTCCAAAAAAAAAAAAAAAACCAAGGGGTTAGTTCATCATAATTTTTGAGAAAAAAAATTTTTTCGCACTACCCACGAAAAAAATAAATTGAATTAAAGCCAATACGTTTATCTATCCACCGCAAAAGAAGTCAAGTGAATATCTTGAAAACTAAGCAAGTTATGACCAAAATGGTAACCAGTTCTACTAAAAAATGGCCGGGAACAGGCAGTAGTAGAACTGGTTACCTTTTTGGTCATAACTTGCTTACTTTTCAAGATATCCACTTGGCTTCTTTTGCGTTGGATAGCTAAACGTGTTGGCTCTAATTCGAAATTGCTTTTGCCGAAAATAAGAAAAAAATTTTTTCTTAATTTTTTCCAAAAAAAAACCAAGGGGTTAGTTCATCATAATTTTTGAGAAAAAAAATTTTTTTCGCACTACCCACGAAAAAAATAAATTGAATTAAAGCCAATACGTTTATCTATCCACCGCAAAAGAAATCAAGTGAATATCTTGAAAACTAAGCAAGTTATGACCAAAATGGTAACCAGTTCTACTAAAAAATGGCCGGGAACAGGCAGTAGTAGAACTGGTTACCTTTTTGGTCATAACTTGCTTACTTTTCAAGATATCCACTTGGCTTCTTTTGCGTTGGATAGCTAAACGTGTTGGCTCTAATTCGAAATTGCTTTTGCCGAAAATAAGAAAAAAAATTTTTTTTTAATTTTTTCAAAAAAAAAAAAACAAGGGGTTAGTTCATCATAATTTTTGAGGAAAAAAATTTTTTTCGCACTACCCACGAAAAAAATTAATTGAATTAAAGCCAATACGTTTATCTATCCAACGCAAAAGAAATCAAGTGAATATCTTGAAAACTAAGCAAGTTATGACCAAAATGGTAACCAGTTCTACTAAAAACTGGCCGGGAACAGGCAGTAGTAGAACTGGTTACCTTTTTGGTCATAACTTGCTTACTTTTCAAGATATCCACTTGGCTTCTTTTGCGTTGGATAGCTAAACGTATTGACTTTCATTCGAAATTGCTTTTGCCGAAAATAAGAAAAAAAATTTTTGAATTTTTTCCGAAAAAAACCAAGGGGTTAGTTCATCATAATTTTTTAGGAAAAAATTTTCTTTCGCACTACCCACGAAAAAAATATATTGAATTAAAGCCAATACGTTTATCTATCCAACGCAAAAGAAATCAAGTGAATATCTTGAAAACTAAGCAAGTTATGACCAAAATGGTAACCAGTTTACTAAAAACTGGCCGGGAACAGGCAGTAGTAGAACTGGTTAACTTTTTGGTCATAACTTGCTTACTTTTCAAGATATCCACTTGGCTTCTTTTGCGTTGGATAGCTAAACGTGTTGGCTCTAATTCGAAATTGCTTTTGCCGAAAATAAGAAAAAAATTTTTTCTTAATTTTTTCCAAAAAAAAAACAAGGGGTTAGTTCATCATAATTTTTGAGGAAAAAAATTTCTTTTGCACTACCCACGAAAAAAATAAATTGAATTAAAGCCAATACGTTTATCTATCCAACGCAAAAGAAATCAAGTGAATATCTTGAAAACTAAGCAAGTTATGAATAAAATGGTAACCAGTTCTACTAAAAACTGGCCGGGAACAGGCAGTAGTAGAACTGGTTACCTTTTTGGTCACAACTTGCTTACTTTTAAAGATATCCACTTGGCTTCTTTTGCGTTGGATAGCTAAACGTATTGGCTTTCATTCGAAATTGCTTTTGCCGAAAAGAAGAAAAAAAATTTTTTTTAATTTTTTCAAAAAAAAAAACCAAGGGGTTAGTTCATCATAATTTTTGAGGAAAAAAAATTTTTTCGCACTACCCACGAAAAAAATAAATTGAATTAAAGCCAATACGTTTATCTATCCAACGCAAAAGAAATCAAGTGAATATCTTGAAAACTAAGCAAGTTATGAATAAAATGGTAACCAGTTCTACTAAAAACTGGCCGGGAACAGGCAGTAGTAGAACTGGTTACCTTTTTGGTCACAACTTGCTTACTTTTAAAGATATCCACTTGGCTTCTTTTGCGTTGGATAGCTAAACGTATTGGCTTTCATTCGAAATTGCTTTTGCCGAAAAGAAGAAAAAAAATTTTTTTTAATTTTTTCAAAAAAAAAACCAAGGGGTTAGTTCATCATAATTTTTGAGGAAAAAAAATTTTTTCGCACTACCCACGAAAAAAATAAATTGAATTAAAGCCAATACGTTTATCTATCCAACGCAAAAGAAATCAAGTGAATATCTTGAAAACTAAGCAAGTTATGAATAAAATGGTAACCAGTTCTACTAAAAACTGGCCGGGAACAGGCAGTAGTAGAACTGGTTACCTTTTTGGTCACAACTTGCTTACTTTTAAAGATATCCACTTGGCTTCTTTTGCGTTGGATAGCTAAACGTATTGGCTTTCATTCGAAATTGCTTTTGCCGAAAATAAGAAAAAAAATTTTTGAATTTTTTCCGAAAAAAAAAACCAAGGGGTTAGTTCATCATAATTTTTGAGGAAAAAAATTTTTTTCGCACTACCCACGAAAAAAATAAATTGAATTAAAGCCAATACGTTTATCTATCCAACGCAAAAGAAATCAAGTGAATATCTTGAAAACTAAGCAAGTTATGACCAAAATGGTAACCAGTTCTACTAAAAACTGGCCGGGAACAAGCAGTAGTAGAACTGGTTACCTTTTTGGTCATAACTTGCTTACTTTTCAAGATATCCACTTGGCTTCTTTTGCGTTGGATAGCTAAACGTATTGACTTTCATTCGAAATTGCTTTTGCCGAAAATAAGAAAAAAAATTTTTGAATTTTTTCCGAAAAAAAACCAAGGGGTTAGTTCATCATAATTTTTGAGGAAAAAATTTTTTTCGCAGTACCCACGAAAAAAATATATTGAATTAAAGCCAATACGTTTATCTATCCAACGCAAAAGAAATCAAGTGAATATCTTGAAAACTAAGCAAGTTATGACCAAAATGGTAACCAGTTCTACTAAAAACTGGCCGGGAACAGGCAGTAGTAGAACCGGTTACCTTTTTGGTCACAACTTGCTTACTTTTAAAGATATCCACTTGGCTTCTTTTGCGTTGGATAGCTAAACGTGTTGGCTCTAATTCGAAATTGCTTTTGCCGAAAATAAGAAAAAAAATTTTTCTTAATTTTTTCCAAAAAAAACCAAGGGGTTAGTTCATCATAATTTTTGAGGAAAAAAATTTTTTTCGCACTACCCACGAAAAAAATAAATTGAATTAAAGCCAATACGTTTATCTATCCAACGCAAAAGAAATCAAGTGAATATCTTGAAAACTAAGCAAGTTATGACCAAAATGGTAACCAGTTCTACTAAAAACTGGCCGGGAACAAGCAGTAGTAGAACTGGTTACCTTTTTGGTCATAACTTGCTTACTTTTCAAGATATCCACTTGGCTTCTTTTGCGTTGGATAGCTAAACGTATTGACTTTCATTCGAAATTGCTTTTGCCGAAAATAAGAAAAAAAATTTTTGAATTTTTTCCGAAAAAAAACCAAGGGGTTAGTTCATCATAATTTTTGAGGAAAAAATTTTTTTCGCAGTACCCACGAAAAAAATATATTGAATTAAAGCCAATACGTTTATCTATCCAACGCAAAAGAAATCAAGTGAATATCTTGAAAACTAAGCAAGTTATGACCAAAATGGTAACCAGTTCTACTAAAAACTGGCCGGGAACAGGCAGTAGTAGAACCGGTTACCTTTTTGGTCACAACTTGCTTACTTTTAAAGATATCCACTTGGCTTCTTTTGCGTTGGATAGCTAAACGTGTTGGCTCTAATTCGAAATTGCTTTTGCCGAAAATAAGAAAAAAAATTTTTCTTAATTTTTTCCAAAAAAAACCAAGGGGTTAGTTCATCATAATTTTTGAGGAAAAAAATTTTTTTCGCACTACCCACGAAAAAAATAAATTGAATTAAAGCCAATACGTTTATCTATCCAACGCAAAAGAAATCAAGTGAATATCTTGAAAACTAAGCAAGTTATGACCAAAATGGTAACCAGTTCTACTAAAAACTGGCCGGGAACAAGCAGTAGTAGAACTGGTTACCTTTTTGGTCATAACTTGCTTACTTTTCAAGATATCCACTTGGCTTCTTTTGCGTTGGATAGCTAAACGTATTGACTTTCATTCGAAATTGCTTTTGCCGAAAATAAGAAAAAAAATTTTTGAATTTTTTCCGAAAAAAAACCAAGGGGTTAGTTCATCATAATTTTTGAGGAAAAAATTTTTTTCGCAGTACCCACGAAAAAAATATATTGAATTAAAGCCAATACGTTTATCTATCCAACGCAAAAGAAATCAAGTGAATATCTTGAAAACTAAGCAAGTTATGACCAAAATGGTAACCAGTTCTACTAAAAACTGGCCGGGAACAGGCAGTAGTAGAACCGGTTACCTTTTTGGTCACAACTTGCTTACTTTTAAAGATATCCACTTGGCTTCTTTTGCGTTGGATAGCTAAACGTGTTGGCTCTAATTCGAAATTGCTTTTGCCGAAAATAAGAAAAAAAATTTTTCTTAATTTTTTCCAAAAAAAAACAAGGGGTTAGTTCATCATAATTTTTGAGGAAAAAATTTTTTTTCGCAGTACCCACGAAAAAAATATATTGAATTAAAGCCAATACGTTTATCTATCCAACGCAAAAGAAATCAAGTGAATATCTTGAAAACTAAGCAAGTTATGACCAAAATGGTAACCAGTTCTACTAAAAACTGTCCGGGAACAGGCAGTAGTAGAACCGGTTACCTTTTTGGTCATAACTTGCTTAATTTTCAAGATATCCACTTGGCTTCTTTTGCGTTGGATAGCTAAACGTATTGGCTTTCATTGGAAATTGCTTTTGCCGAAAATAAGAAAAAATTTTTTTTAATTTTTTCCGAAAAAAAACAAAGGGGTTAGTTCATCATAATTTTTGAGGAAAAAAATTTCTTTCGCACTACCCGCGAAAAAAATAGATTGAATTAAAGCCAATACGTTTATCTATCCAACGCAAAAGAAATCAAGTGAATATCTTGAAAACTAAGCAAGTTATGACCAAAATGGTAACCAGTTCTACTAAAAACTGGCCGGGAACAGGCAGTAGTAGAACTGGTTACCTTTTTCGTCATAACTTGCTTACTTTTCAAGATATCCACTTGGCTTCTTTTGCGTTGGATAGCTAAACGTATTGGCTTTCATTCGAAATTGCTTTTGCCGAAAATAAGAAAAAAAAATTTTTGAATTTTTTCCGAAAAAAAAACCAAGGGGTTAGTTCATCATAATTTTTGAGGAAAAAAATTTTTTCGCACTACCCGCGAAAAAAATAGATTGAATTAAAGCCAATACGTTTATCTATCCAACGGAAAAGAAATCAAGTGAATATCTTGAAAACTAAGCAAGTTATGACCAAAATGGTAACCAGTTCTACTAAAAACTGGCCGGGAAAAGGCAGTAGTAGAACTGGTTAACTTTTTGGTCATAACTTGCTTACTTTTCAAGATATCCACTTGGCTTTTGCGTTGGATAGCTAAACGTATTGGCTTTCATTCGAAATTGCTTTTGCCGAAAATAAGAAAAAAATTGTTTTTAATTTTTTCAAAAAAAAAACCAAGGGGTAGTTCATCATAATTTTTGAGGACAAAAATTTTTTTCGCACTACCCACGAAAAAAATAAATTGAATTAAAGCCAATACGTTTATCTATCCAACGCAAAAGAAATCAAGTGAATATCTTGAAAACTAAGCAAGTTATGACCAAAATGGTAACCAGTTCTACTAAAAACTGGCCGGGAACAGGCAGTAGTAGAACTGGTTACCTTTTTCGTCATAACTTGCTTACTTTTCAAGATATCCACTTGGCTTCTTTTGCGTTGGATAGCTAAACGTATTGGCTTTCATTCGAAATTGCTTTTGCCGAAAATAAGAAAAAAAAATTTTTGAATTTTTTCCGAAAAAAAAACCAAGGGGTTAGTTCATCATAATTTTTGAGGAAAAAAATTTTTTCGCACTACCCGCGAAAAAAATAGATTGAATTAAAGCCAATACGTTTATCTATACAACGCAAAAGAAATCAAGTGAATATCTTGAAAACTAAGCAAGTTATGACCAAAATGGTAACCAGTTCTACTAAAAACTGGCCGGGAAAACCAAGTTCATCATAATTTTTGAGGAAAAAAATTTTTTTCGCACTACCCCCGAAAAAAATTAATTGAATTAAAGACAATACGTTTATCTATCCAACGCAAAAGAGATCAAGTGAATATCTTGAAAACTAAGCAAGTTATGACCAAAATGGTAACCAGTTCTACTAAAAACTGTCCGGGAACAGGCAGTAGTAGAACTGGTTACCTTTTTGGTCATAACTTGCTTACTTTTCAAGATATCCACTTGGCTTCTTTTGCGTTGGATAGCTAAACGTATTGGCTTTCATTGGAAATTGCTTTTGCCGAAAATAAGAAAAATTTTTTTTTAATTTTTTCCGAAAAAAAACCATGGGGTTAGTTCATCATAATTTTTGAGGAAAAAAATTTTTTTCGCACTACCCACGGAAAAAATTAATTGAATTAAAGCCAATACGTTTATCTATCCAACGCAAAAGAGATCAAGTGAATATCTTGAAAACTAAGCAAGTTATGACCAAAATGGTAACCAGTTCTACTAAAAACTGTCCGGGAACAGGCAGTAGTAGAACTGGTTACCTTGTTGGTCATAACTTGCTTACTTTTCAAGATATCCACTTGGCTTTTACGTTGGATAGCTAAACGTATTGGCTTTCATTCGAAATTGCTTTTGCCGAAAATAAGAAAAAAATTGTTTTTAATTTTTTCAAAAAAAAAACCAAGGGGTAGTTCATCATAATTTTTGAGGAAAAAAATTTTTTTCGCACTACCCATGAAAAAAATAAATTGAATTAAAGCCAATACGTTTACCTATCCAACGCAAAAGAAATCAAGTGAATATCTTGAAAACTAAGCAAGTTATGACCGAAATGGTAACCAGTTCTACTAAAAACTGGCCGGGAACAGGCAGTAGTAGAACTGGTTACCTTTTTGGTCATAACTTGCTTACTTTTCAAGATATCCACTTGGCTTCTTTTGCGTTGGATAGCTAAACGTATTGGCTTTCATTGGAAATTGCTTTTGCCGAAAATAAGAAAAAATTTTTTTTAATTTTTTCCGAAAAAAAACCATGGGGTTAGTTCATCATAATTTTTGAGGAAAAAAATTTTTTTCGCACTACCCACGGAAAAAATTAATTGAATTAAAGCCAATACGTTTATCTATCCAACGCAAAAGAGATCAAGTGAATATCTTGAAAACTAAGCAAGTTATGACCAAAATGGTAACCAGTTCTACTAAAAACTGTCCGGGAACAGGCAGTAGTAGAACTGGTTACCTTTTTGGTCATAACTTGCTTACTTTTCAAGATATCCACTTGGCTTCTTTTGCGTTGGATAGCTAAACGTGTTGGCTCTAATTCGAAATTGCTTTTGCCGAAAATAAGAAAAAATTTTTTCTTATTTTTTTCCAAAAAAAAAAACAAAGGGGTTAGTTCATCATAATTTTTAAGGAAAAAAATTTTTTTCGCACTACCCACGAAAAAAATAAATTGAATTAAAGCCAATACGTTTACCTATCCAACGCAAAAGAAATCAAGTGAATATCTTGAAAACTAAGCAAGTTATGACCAAAATGGTAACCAGTTCTACTAAAAACTGGCCGGGAACAGGCAGTAGTAGAACTGGTTACCTTTTTGGTCATAACTTGCTTACTTTTCAAGATATCCACTTGGCTTCTTTTGCGTTGGATAGCTAAACGTGTTGGCTCTAATTCGAAATTGCTTTTGCCGAAAATAAGAAAAAAATTTTTTCTTATTTTTTTCCAAGAAAAAAAAACCAAGGGGTTAGTTCATCATAATTTTTGAGGAAAAAAATTTTTTTCGCACTACCCACGAAAAAAATAAATTGAATTAAAGCCAATACGTTTATCTATCCAACGCAAAAGAAATCAAGTGAATATCTTGAAAACTAAGCAAGTTATGAATAAAATGGTAACCAGTTCTACTAAAAACTGGCCGGGAACAGGCAGTAGTAGAACTGGTTACCTTTTTGGTCACAACTTGCTTACTTTTCAAGATATCCACTTGGCTTCTTTTGCGTTGGATAGCTAAACGTATTGGCTTTCATTCGAAATTGCTTTTGCCGAAAATAAGAAAAAAAATTTTTTTTAATTTTTTCAAAAAAAAAAACCAAGGGGTTAGTTCATCATAATTTTTGAGGAAAAAAATTTTTTCGCACTACCCACGAAAAAAATAAATTGAATTAAAGCCAATACGTTTATCTATCCAACGCAAAAGAAATCAAGTGAATATCTTGAAAACTAAGCAAGTTATGACCAAAATGGTAACCAGTTCTACTAAAAACTGGCCGGGAACAGGCAGTAGTAGAACTGGTTACCTTTTTGGTCATAACTTGCTTACTTTTCAAGATATCCACTTGGCTTCTTTTGCGTTGGATAGCTAAACGTATTGGCTTTCATTCGAAATTGCTTTTGCCGAAAATAAGAAAAAAAAAATTTTTTTAATTTTTTCAAAAAAAAAACCAAGGGGTTAGTTCATCATAATTTTTGAGGAAAAAAAATTTTTTCGCACTACCCACGAAAAAAATAAATTGAATTAAAGCCAATACGTTTATCTATCCAACGCAAAAGAAATCAAGTGAATATCTTGAAAACTAAGCAAGTTATGACCAAAATGGTAACCAGTTCTACTAAAAACTGTCCGGGAACAGGCAGTAGTAGAACTGGTTAACTTTTTGGTCATAACTTGCTTACTTTTCAAGATATCCACTTGGCTTCTTTTGCGTTGGATAGCTAAACGTATTGGCTTTCATTCGAAATTGCTTTTGCCGAAAATAAGAGAAAAATTGTTTTTAATTTTTTCAAAAAAAACCAAGGGGTAGTTCATCATAATTTTTGAGGACAAAAATTTTTTTCGCACTACCCACGAAAAAAATAAATTGAATTAAAGCCAATACGTTTATCTATCCAACGCAAAAGAAATCAAGTGAATATCTTGAAAACTAAGCAAGTTATGACCAAAATGGAAACCAGTTCCACGAAAAAATGGCCGGGAACAGGCAGTAGTAGAACTGGTTACCTTTTTGGTCATAACTTGCTTACTTTTCAAGATATCCACTTGGCTTCTTTTGCGTTGGATAGCTAAACGTATTGGCTTTCATTCGAAATTGCTTTTGCCGAAAATAAGAAAAAAAAATTTTGAATTTTTTCCGAAAAAAAACCAAGGGGTTAGTTCATCATAATTTTTGAGGAAAAAAATTTTTTTCGCACTACCCACGAAAAAAATAAATTGAATTAAAGCCAATACGTTTACCTATATAACGCAAAAGAAATCAAGTGAATATCTTGAAAACTAAGCAAGTTATGACCAAAATGGTAACCAGTTCCACTAAAAACTGGCCGGGAACAGGCAGTAGTAGAACTGGTTACCTTTTTGGTCATAACTTGCTTACTTTTCAAGATATCCACTTGGCTTCTTTTGCGTTGGATAGCTAAACGTGTAGGCTCTAATTCGAAATTGCTTTTGCCGAAAATAAGAAAAAAATTTTTTCTTATTTTTTTCCAAAAAAAAAAACCAAGGGGTTAGTTCATCATAATTTTTGAGGAAAAAAATTTTTTTCGCACTACCCATGAAAAAAATAAATTGAATTAAAGCCAATACGTTTACCTATCCAACGCAAAAGAAATCAAGTGAATATCTTGAAAACTAAGCAAGTTATGACCGAAATGGTAACCAGTTCTACTAAAAACTGGCCGGGAACAGGCAGTAGTAGAACTGGTTACCTTTTTGGTCATAACTTGCTTACTTTTCAAGATATCCACTTGGCTTCTTTTGCGTTGGATAGCTAAACGTATTGGCTTTCATTGGAAATTGCTTTTGCCGAAAATAAGAAAAATTTTTTTTTAATTTTTTCCGAAAAAAAACCATGGGGTTAGTTCATCATAATTTTTGAGGAAAAAAATTTTTTTCGCACTACCCACGGAAAAAATTAATTGAATTAAAGCCAATACGTTTATCTATCCAACGCAAAAGAGATCAAGTGAATATCTTGAAAACTAAGCAAGTTATGACCAAAATGGTAACCAGTTCTACTAAAAACTGTCCGGGAACAGGCAGTAGTAGAACTGGTTACCTTTTTGGTCATAACTTGCTTACTTTTCAAGATATCCACTTGGCTTCTTTTGCGTTGGATAGCTAAACGTGTTGGCTCTAATTCGAAATTGCTTTTGCCGAAAATAAGAAAAAATTTTTTCTTATTTTTTTCCAAAAAAAAAAACAAAGGGGTTAGTTCATCATAATTTTTAAGGAAAAAAATTTTTTTCGCACTACCCACGAAAAAAATAAATTGAATTAAAGCCAATACGTTTACCTATCCAACGCAAAAGAAATCAAGTGAATATCTTGAAAACTAAGCAAGTTATGACCAAAATGGTAACCAGTTCTACTAAAAACTGGCCGGGAACAGGCAGTAGTAGAACTGGTTACCTTTTTGGTCATAACTTGCTTACTTTTCAAGATATCCACTTGGCTTCTTTTGCGTTGGATAGCTAAACGTGTTGGCTCTAATTCGAAATTGCTTTTGCCGAAAATAAGAAAAAAATTTTTTCTTATTTTTTTCCAAGAAAAAAAAACCAAGGGGTTAGTTCATCATAATTTTTGAGGAAAAAAATTTTTTTCGCACTACCCACGAAAAAAATAAATTGAATTAAAGCCAATACGTTTATCTATCCAACGCAAAAGAAATCAAGTGAATATCTTGAAAACTAAGCAAGTTATGAATAAAATGGTAACCAGTTCTACTAAAAACTGGCCGGGAACAGGCAGTAGTAGAACTGGTTACCTTTTTGGTCACAACTTGCTTACTTTTCAAGATATCCACTTGGCTTCTTTTGCGTTGGATAGCTAAACGTATTGGCTTTCATTCGAAATTGCTTTTGCCGAAAATAAGAAAAAAAATTTTTTTTAATTTTTTCAAAAAAAAAAACCAAGGGGTTAGTTCATCATAATTTTTGAGGAAAAAAATTTTTTCGCACTACCCACGAAAAAAATAAATTGAATTAAAGCCAATACGTTTATCTATCCAACGCAAAAGAAATCAAGTGAATATCTTGAAAACTAAGCAAGTTATGACCAAAATGGTAACCAGTTCTACTAAAAACTGGCCGGGAACAGGCAGTAGTAGAACTGGTTACCTTTTTGGTCATAACTTGCTTACTTTTCAAGATATCCACTTGGCTTCTTTTGCGTTGGATAGCTAAACGTATTGGCTTTCATTCGAAATTGCTTTTGCCGAAAATAAGAAAAAAAAAATTTTTTTAATTTTTTCAAAAAAAAACCAAGGGGTTAGTTCATCATAATTTTTGAGGAAAAAAAAATTTTTCGCACTACCCACGAAAAAAATAAATTGAATTAAAGCCAATACGTTTATCTATCCAACGCAAAAGAAATCAAGTGAATATCTTGAAAACTAAGCAAGTTATGACCAAAATGGTAACCAGTTCTACTAAAAACTGGCCGGGAACAGGCAGTAGTAGAACTGGTTACCTTTTTGGTCATAACTTGCTTACTTTTCAAGATATCCACTTGGCTTCTTTTGCGTTGGATAGCTAAACGTATTGGCTTTCATTCGAAATTGCTTTTGCCGAAAATAAGAAAAAAAAAATTTTTTTTAATTTTTTCAAAAAAAAACCAAGGGGTTAGTTCATCATAATTTTTGAGGAAAAAAAATTTTTTCGCACTACCCACGAAAAAAATAAATTGAATTAAAGCCAATACGTTTATCTATCCAACGCAAAAGAAATCAAGTGAATATCTTGAAAACTAAGCAAGTTATGACCAAAATGGTAACCAGTTCTACTAAAAACTGTCCGGGAACAGGCAGTAGTAGAACTGGTTAACTTTTTGGTCATAACTTGCTTACTTTTCAAGATATCCACTTGGCTTCTTTTGCGTTGGATAGCTAAACGTATTGGCTTTCATTCGAAATTGCTTTTGCCGAAAATAAGAGAAAAATTGTTTTTAATTTTTTCAAAAAAAACCAAGGGGTAGTTCATCATAATTTTTGAGGACAAAAATTTTTTTCGCACTACCCACGAAAAAAATAAATTGAATTAAAGCCAATACGTTTATCTATCCAACGCAAAAGAAATCAAGTGAATATCTTGAAAACTAAGCAAGTTATGACCAAAATGGTAACCAGTTCCACTAAAAAATTGCCGGGAACAGGCAGTAGTAGAACTGGTTACCTTTTTGGTCATAACTTGCTTACTTTTCAAGGTATCCACTTGGCTTCTTTTGCGTTGGATAGCTAAACGTATTGGCTTTCATTCGAAATTGCTTTTGCCGAAAATAAGAAAAAAAATTTTTGAATTTTTTCCGAAAAAAAAACCAAGGGGTTAGTTCATCATAATTTTTGAGGAAAAAAATTTTTTTCGCACTACCCACGAAAAAAATATATTGAATTAAAGCCAATACGTTTATCTATCCAACGCAAAAGAAATCAAGTGAATATCTTGAAAACTAAGCAAGTTATGACCAAAATGGTAACCAGTTCCACTAAAAAATGGCCGGGAACAGGCAGTAGTAGAACTGGTTAACTTTTTGGTCATAACTTGCTTACTTTTCAAGATATCCACTTGGCTTCTTTTGCGTTGGATAGCTAAACGTGTTGGCTTTCATTCGAAATTGCTTTTGCCGAAAATAAGAGAAAAATTGTTTTTAATTTTTTCAAAAAAAACCAAGGGGTAGTTCATCATAATTTTTGAGGACAAAAATTTTTTTCGCACTACCCACGAAAAAAAAAAATTGAATTAAAGCCAATACGTTTATCTATCCAACGCAAAAGAAATCAAGTGAATATCTTGAAAACTAAGCAAGTTATGACCAAAATGGTAACCAGTTCCACTAAAAAATGGCCGGGAACAGGCAGTAGTAGAACTGGTTACCTTTTTGGTCATAACTTGCTTACTTTTCAAGATATCCACTTGGCTTCTTTTGCGTTGGATAGCTAAACGTATTGGCTTTCATTCGAAATTGCTTTTGCCGAAAATAAGAGAAAAATTGTTTTTAATTTTTTCAAAAAAAACCAAGGGGTAGTTCATCATAATTTTTGAGGACAAAAATTTTTTTCGCACTACCCACGAAAAAAATAAATTGAATTAAAGCCAATACGTTTATCTATCCAACGCAAAAGAAATCAAGTGAATATCTTGAAAACTAAGCAAGTTATGACCAAAATGGTAACCAGTTCCACTAAAAAATGGCCGGGAACAGGCAGTAGTAGAACTGGTTACCTTTTTGGTCATAACTTGCTTACTTTTCAAGATATCCACTTGGCTTCTTTTGCGTTGGATAGCTAAACGTGTTGGCTCTAATTCGAAATTGCTTTTGCCGAAAATAAGAAAAAAATTTTTTCTTATTTTTTTCCAAAAAAAAAAAAACCAAGGGGTTAGTTCATCATAATTTTTGAGGAAAAAAATTTTTTTCGCACTACCCACGAAAAAAATAAATTGAATTAAAGCCAATACGTTTACCTATCCAACGCAAAAGAAATCAAGTGAATATCTTGAAAACTAAGCAAGTTATGACCGAAATGGTAACCAGTTCTACTAAAAACTGGCCGGGAACAGGCAGTAGTAGAACTGGTTACCTTTTTGGTCATAACTTGCTTACTTTTCAAGATATCCACTTGGCTTCTTTTGCGTTGGATAGCTAAACGTATTGGCTTTCATTGGAAATTGCTTTTGCCGAAAATAAGAAAAATTTTTTTTTAATTTTTTCCGAAAAAAAACCAAGGGGTTAGTTCATCATAATTTTTGAGGAAAAAAATTTTTTTCGCACTACCCACGGAAAAAATTAATTGAATTAAAGCCAATACGTTTATCTATCCAACGCAAAAGAGATCAAGTGAATATCTTGAAAACTAAGCAAGTTATGACCAAAATGGTAACCAGTTCTACTAAAAACTGTCCGGGAACAGGCAGTAGTAGAACTGGTTACCTTTTTGGTCATAACTTGCTTACTTTTCAAGATATCCACTTGGCTTCTTTTGCGTTGGATAGCTAAACGTATTGACTTTCATTCGAAATTGCTCTTACCGAAAATAAGAAAAAAAAATTTTTTAATTTTTTCAAAAAAAAAAACCAAGGGGTTAGTTCATCATAATTTTTGAGGAAAAAATTTTTTTTGCACTAACCACGAAAAAAATAAATTGAATTAAAGCCAATACGTTTACCTATCCAACGCAAAAGAAATCAAGTGAAGATCTTGAAAACTAAGCAAGTTATGACCAAAATGGTAACCAGTTCTACTAAAAACTGGCCGGGAACAAGCAGTAGTAGAACTGGTTACCTTTTTGGTCATAACTTGCTTACTTTTCAAGATATCCACTTGGCTTCTTTTGCGTTGGATAGCTAAACGTATTGGCTTTCATTCGAAATTGCTTTTGCCGAAAATAAGAAAAAAAAATTTTTTTAATTTAAAAAAAAAAAAACCAAGGGGTTAGTTCATCGTAATTTTTGAGGAAAAAATTTTTTTTCGCACTACCCACGAAAAAATTAAATTAAAACTAAGCAAGTTATAACCAAAATGGTAACCAGTTCTACTAAAAAATGGCCGGGAACAGGCAGTAGTAGAACTGGTTAACTTTTTGGTCATAACTTGCTTACTTTTCAAGATATCCACTCGGCGTCTTTTGCGTTGGATAGCTAAATGTATTGGCTTTCATTCGAAATTGCTTTTGCCGAAAATAAGAAAAAAAATTTTTTTAATTTTTTCCAAGAAAAAAAACCAAGGTGTTAGTTCATCATAATTTTTGAGGAAAAAAATTTTTTTCGCACTACCCACGAAAAAAATAAATTGAATTAAAGCCAATACGTTTATCTATCCAACGCAAAAGAAATCAAGTGAATATCTTGAAAACTAAGCAAGTTATGACCAAAATGGTAACCAGTTCTACTAAAAAATGGCCGGGAACAGGCAGTACTAGAACTGGTTACCTTTTTGGTCATAACTTGCTTACTTTTCAAGATATCCACATGGCTTCTTTTGCGTTGGATAGCTAAACGTGTTGGCTTTCATTCGAAATTGCTTTTGCCGAAAATAAGAAAAAAATTTTTCTTAATTTTTTCCAAAAAAAACCAAGGGGTTAGTTCATATTAATTTTTGAGGAAAAAAAATTTTTTTCGCACTACCCACGAAAAAAATAAATTGAATTAAAGCCAATACGTTTATCTATCCAACGCAAAAGAAATCAAGTGAATATCTTGAAAACTAAGCAAGTTATGACCAAAATGGTAACCAGTTCTACTAAAAACTGGCCGGGAACAGGCAGTAGTAGAACTGGTTAACTTTTTGGTCATAACTTGCTTACTTTTCAAGATATCCACTTGGCTTCTTTTGCGTTGGATAGCTAAACGTGTTGGCTTTCATTCGAAATTGCTTTTGCCGAAAATAAGAAAAAAAATTTTTCTTAATTTTTTCCAAAAAAAAAACCAAGGGGTTAGTTCATCATAATTTTTGAGGAAAAAAATTTCTTTCGCACTACCCACGAAAAAAATAAATTGAATTAAAGCCAATACGTTTATCTATTCAACGCAAAAGAAATCAAGTGAATATCTTGAAAACTAAGCAAGTTATGACCAAAATGGTAACCAATACGTTTATCTATCCAACGCAAAAGAAATCAAGTGAATATCTTGAAAACTAAGCAAGTTATGACCAAAATGGTAACCAGTTCTACTAAAAACTGGCCGGGAACAAGCAGTGGTAGAACTGGTTACCTTTTTGGTCATAACTTGCTTACTTTTCAAGATATCCACTTGGCTTCTTTTGCGTTGGATAGCTAAACGTGTTGGCTTTCATTCGAAATTGCTTTTGCCGAAAATAAGAAAAAAAAATTTTCTTAATTTTTTCCAAAAAAAACCAAGGGGTTAGTTCATCATAATTTTTGAGGAAAAAAATTTCTTTCGCACTACCCACGAAAAAAATAAATTGAATTAAAGCCAATACGTTTATCTATCCAACGCAAAAGAAATCAAGTGAATATCTTGAAAACTAAGCAAGTTATGACCAAAATGGTAACCAATACGTTTATCTATCCAACGCAAAAGAAATCAAGTGAATATCTTGAAAACTAAGCAAGTTATGACCAAAATGGTAACCAGTTCTACTAAAAACTGGCCGGGAACAAGCAGTGGTAGAACTGGTTACCTTTTTGGTCATAACTTGCTTACTTTTCAAGATATCCACTTGGTTTCTTTTGCGTTGGATAGCTAAACGTATTGGCTTTCATTCGAAATTGCTTTTGCCGAAAATAAGAAAACATTTTTTTTTTAATTTTTTCAAAAAAAAAAAAAAAAAAAAAAAAAAAACAAAGGGGTTAGGTCATCATAATTTTTGAGGAAAAAAATTTTTTTCGCACTACCCACGAAAAAAATAAATTGAATTAAAGCCAATACGTTTATCTATCCAACGCAAAAGAAATCAAGTGAATATCTTGAAAACTAAGCAAGTTATGACCAAAATGGTAACCAGTTCTACTAAAAACTGGCCGGGAACAGGCAGTACTAGAACTGGTTACCTTTTTGGTCATAACTTGCTTACTTTTCAAGATATCCACTTGGCTTCTTTTGCGTTGGATAGCTAAACGTATTGGCTTTCATTCGAAATTGGTTTTGCCGAAAATAAGAAAACAAATTTTTTTAATTTTTTCAAAAAAAAACCAAGGGGTTAGTTCATCATAATTTTTGAGGAAAAAAGTTTTTTTCGCACTACCCACGAAAAAAATAAACTGAATTAAAGCCAATACGTTTATCTATCCAACGCAAAAGAAATCAAGTGAATATCTTGAAAACTAAGCAAGTTATGACCAAAATGGTAAACAGTTCTACTAAAAACTGGCCGGGAACAGGCAGTAGTAGAACTGGTTACCTTTTTGGTCATAACTTTCTCACTATTCAGGATATCCACTTGGCTTCTTTTGCGTTGGATAGCTAAACGTATTGGCTTTCATTCGAAATTGCTTTTGCCGAAAATAAGAAAAAAAAATTTTTTTAATTTTTTCAGAAAAAAACCAAAGGGTTAGTTCATCATAATTCTTGAGGAAAAAAATTTTTTTCGCGCTACCCACGAAAAAAATAAATTGAATTAAAGCCAATACGTTTATCTATCCAACGCAAAAGAAATCAAGTGAATATCGTGAAAACTAAGCAAGTTATGACCAAAATGGTAACCAGTTCTACTAAAAAATGGCCGGGAACAGGCAGTAGTAGATCTGGTTACCTTTTTGGTCATAACTTGCTTACTTTTCAGGATATCCACTTGGCTTCTTTTGCGTTGGATAGCTAAACGTATTGGCTTTCATTCGAAATTGCTTTTGCCGAAAATAAGGAAAAAAATTTTTTTAATTTTTTCCAAAAAAAACCAAGGGGTTAGTTCATCATAATTTTTGAGGAAAAAAATTTCTTTCGCACTACCCACGAAAAAAATAAATTGAATTAAAGCCAATACGTTTATCTATCCAACGCAAAAGAAATCAAGTGAATATCTTGAAAACTAAGCAAGTTATGACCAAAATGGTAACCAGTTCTACTAAAAAATGGCCGGGAACAGGCGGTAGTAGAACTGGTTACCTTTTTGGTCATAACTTGCTTACTTTTTTAGATATCCACTTGGCTTCTTTTGCATTGGATAGCTAAACATATTGGCTTTCATTCGAAATTGCTTTTGCGGAAAATAAGAAAAAAAATTTTTTTAAATTTTTTCAAAAAAAAAAACCAAGGGGTTAGTTCATCATAATTTTTGAAGAAAAAAATTTTTTTCGCACTACCCACGAAAAAAATAAATTGAATTAAAGCCAATACGTTTATCTATTCAACGCAAAAGAAATCAAGTGAATATCTTGAAAACTAAGCAAGTTATGACCAAAATGGTAACCAGTTCTACTAAAAAATGGCCGGGAACAGGTAGTAGTAGAACTGGTTACCTTTTTGGTCATAACTTGCTTACTTTTCAAGATATCCACTTGGCTTCTTTTGCGTTGGATAGCTAAACGTATTGGCTTTCATTCGAAGTTGCTTTTGCCGAAAATAAGAAAAAAAATTTTTTGAATTTTTTCCGAGGTCTTGTTGAACCTTCGTAGTGAACAGACGTGTTAGCGGAGTTTCTTTTTTACATACTAAACAAACAAAAATACAAACAAACAAAAATTTTCGTAATAAGTACTGATTCGTAATAAGTACAGTTTTTGCTAAATTTGCTTTACTTGCATTAATAATATTTTTCGTATAAACTGAAACAACAAAAACAAACAAAAAAACACAAACAAAGTGACTGAGGAATACTCTGCATGAGTACCTCAAAAACAAAAAATTGTGAAGTGAGTTCTAACGGCAGAAATGCCTATTTTACTGTGAGTTCTGAAGCTCTTAATGCACAAAATAAAAATAAAAAATCCGATGACAGTCTTTTTCTAACGGCAAAGCCAATTTTACGTGAGCGATCAAATTCGCTTACTCCAATGCCAAGTAGTGTTTCGTTAACATTACCGTTGCCTAGTAATTCTGTATTTAAGTCAGCGCCATTATCCGCTCCGGGCTCGAGTTCCTCACTTAACCAAGTTATTACAATAGACAATATTATTCAGAAACCAAAGGTGCCTGTCGGAATGGACCGATATATTACAGTGGTAAAGCGCGGGCGAAGCCCAAATTCTTCAAAGATCTCATCTATTCCCAAGATATCCAGGGATATCGACACCGCCACAATTAACCGTCAAAACCGCTTTAAAATATTGCAGGATGACATTGACAAACCCGAAGCATCCCCAAAAAAAACCTACAAACCACCACCCATTTATTTGAGAGAAAAAAATTCAAACTCCCTCATCAAAAAACTAATCTCGGTCATTGGCGAAAAGGCATTTCACATTGTCCCAATAAAACGTGGTAACATTGACGAAACTAAAATTCAAATATATGAAGAAAAAGATTTCTGGAAAATGGTTAATGAATTCGAAAAGAATAAAACAAGTTTTTACACATTCCAGCTTAAAAGCGCTAAAGGCCTACAGGTCGCATTGAAGGGCATAGATTCTTACGTTGTCCCTGCTGAAATAAAAGATGCTCTCACCCTCCAGGGATTTAAGGTAAAGAATGTCTCTAACATAATAAACAGGGAGAAGATCCCCCAACCCCTATTTCGCGTTGAACTGGAGCCAAATGATGTAATACTGAAGAAAAATGAGACCCATCCCATTTACAATTTAAAATATCTATTATACCGGAAAATCACAGTTGAAGAACCACACAAGCGTTCAGGACCCGTTCAGTGCCATAATTGTCAAGAATACGGCCACACTAAAACTTATTGTAAATTACCTACTGTTTGTGTTGTGTGCGGTGAATTACACAACATTGCTATTTGCAATAAGTCGAAGGACCAGAAGGAAAAGAAGTGCAGTAATTGTGGAGGTAATCACACTGCTAACTACAGAGGATGTCCTGTATTCTCTTTTGTGAAACAAGCTATGACCCAAAAGCCTAAAGTAACTCCAGCTCAAGCAGGAAATACGTACTCCGCTACTCATCCCCTAATGGCCCAACCAATCACTTCACATGTATCGTATGCTGACGCTGTGAAGATCAACTCTATTCCCGTTCAAAAAGTGTCACCACCAAACAATACAACAAACGCAAATGCAAGCTTTAATTTCAATCGCCTTGAAGCTACTATTGATAATCTGGTGCAAACTATAAGCAACTTTACGACAAATATGACTAGCATGATGCAAGAAATGCTGCGAATGCAGAACACTCTGCTTCTAGCATTAGTTAACAAGCCATGAACACGTTAAAGTTATGTTTCTGGAACGCAAACGGCATTCGCCAACATAGAAACGAACTAGAGCACTTCCTCACGGTGAAGAATATTGATGTAATGTTGGTATCTGAGACTCATTTGACTTCGAGAAGCCTTTTTAAAATGAGTGGCTACACCTTATATGATACAAAGGACCCGAGAGGAAGAGCATGTGGAGGATCAGCAATTCTAATAAAGTCAAGACTCAAGCACTATATTCTTGAGAACACTTGTGAAGACCATCTACAAGCAACAAATATTTGCATCGAAAATTTTTGTTCAAATCTTGTGCTTTCATCAGTTTACTCCCCTCCCAGATTTTCAATCAGTGAAGATCAATACGAGGATTTTTACAAAACTCTTGGCCCTTGTTTCGTAGCAGCTGGAGACTACAATGCAAAGCATACGTTCTGGGGGTCGCGTCTTATTACTCCTAGAGGTCGAGCATTGTTCAACACAATTTCAAAAATGGATTTGGATGTCATTTCTAGTGGGGAGCCCACTTACTGGCCTACTGACATACAAAAAATTCCGGATGTTATAGATTTTGGGGTCATGAAAAATATCCCTAGGGATTTAATTCATGTTGAAGCTTCACATGATCTCTCCTCCGATCACTCTCCCACGATCGTTACAATTTGTAGCCCACTAAGAAGTGACTTACCTGACCCATATGTGAAGATGATACATCGTGTTAACTGGCTGGGGTTCAAAAAATATCTCAGTAGTCATTGTACGGAAAACATCAGGCTTAGAACTCCCGATGATATTGAACTTAACATTGCCAATCTTACCGAGAATATTAAACAGGCTGCTAAACATGCCACTACCTCCCATCCGCAGACTGGGTTTAATAGAATTTATTCTGCGGACATTGAACGTCTCGTATGTGAAAAAAGAAGAGCTAGAAGGGAATGGCAACAGCACAGATCGCCCCAACATAAAATCAGACTTAGAGAATGCACTAAACGACTCCAAGAGTTGCTTTCAGCTGAAAAATCTGCTTCTCTTAAGAACTACCTGGAAGGTCTCGATGTCACAGCAGCATCTAATTACTCCTTGTGGCGCGCTGCTAAAAAGCTTAAAACACCCGTTGAGTCTAAACCACCCCTGCGCACTTCTACCGGAGGTTGGGCAAGAACTAATACTGAAAAAGGTAACATATTAGCTGGTCATTTAAAAGACGTATTTACCCCAAACACATGTACTGGTGCTGTTGATTTGCCGAGCGTAGTTGCTCTACCCCCTCGACCTATAAAGTTTAAGATGCTTGATGTACAAAAACTAATTGCTGAAACCAATCCAAAGAAGGCCCCGGGTATTGATGGAATTAGTAACAAGATGCTGATGCAGTTGCCTCGTATTGCTATTAGAATCCTGTTATTTATTTTTAATGGCATTTTACGACTGGAGTATTACCCACACAGCTGGAAACTTGCCATGGTCAAAATGATTCCAAAGGCGGGTAAAGATCTTACCAAGGCTGAGTCATATAGGCCAATAAGTTTGCTGTCAACAATTTTGAAGCTCTTTGAAAAACTTCTCATGACAAAATTGTCCCCAATTCTAGCTGATAATGGATGCATACCGGACCATCAATTTGGTTTTAGAAGTCAGCACAGCACCATTGAACAATGTCATAGATTGGTTCATTTCATAAGAAGAACATTTGAAGAAAGAAAGTATTGTTCTTCCCTATTTATTGATGTCTCTCAGGCATTTGATAAAGTGTGGCATGAAGGCCTAATTCTAAAATTGAAGACATATCTACCAATAAACATTGTAAATCTTTTGGAAAGTTACATTATTGCCCGGAAGTTCACTGTCGTGGAAGGAGACTTCATGAGTGTGCCCGAAACCATTTCATCTGGGGTGCCTCAGGGTAGTATACTGGGGCCAGTTTTGTATTTGATTTATACCTGTGATATGCCTCTGAGCAGTAATATCTTCACTTCTACATTTGCCGATGATACAGCCTGCCTTAGTATGCATGAAAACCCTCACGAGGCATCCCGATATCTTCAGAATCATATTAGCCTGTTGGAACTATGGTTGAACTTATGGAGAATAAAAGTAAATGAACAAAAGTGTGTTCATGTCACATTTACCCTACGAAGAGACACTTGTTCCCCCATTCGTATCAACAATCAAGTTGTTCCTCAACATTCACAGGTGAAATACCTTGGTATACATCTTGACCAACGGCTTACATGGAAACAGCACATTGACTCTAAGCTAACACAAATGAAGCTTAAATTAACCCAGATACATTGGTTGATTGGTAAAAATTCAACACTCAGTCTGGATTGTAAACTTTTAATATACAAGTCGCTTTTGAAACCCATATGGTGTTACGGAATTCAGCTATGGGGCACTGCTTCAGCTTCCAATGTAGAAAGAATACAACGAATGCAAAACAAAATTTTAAGGTTAATAACATCGGCTCCTTGGTACATGAAAAATTCAATTTTACATCGTGATTTAAATATGCCACTTGTGACTGCAGAAATTGCAAAATATGCAGGCAAATATTTAACAAAACTCGAGTCCCATCCTAATCCCCTTGCTCGTAACATCTTGAACTCTCCTGGACACATCCGCTTAAAAAAGAGGGATACTACGGCCTTAACACGCAACGCAGATGAAACTTTTTGAAAATAATTTTGTGCTTAACACGACATTTATGTATTTTTAATTATTATCACTAAGTTTATGTCCGACACTGGTTGGGCCTAATTATTCTATCTATATTTAAGATTTGAACACTTTTTGTTAGTTCAGTACTGAAGATACAAAAAATAAAAATTAGTGGAAAAAAAAAAAAAAAAAATTTTCCAAAAAAAAAACCAAGGGGTTAGTTCATCATAATTTTTGAGGAAAAAAATTTTTTCACACTACCCACGAAAAAAATAAATTGAATTAAAGCCAATACGTTTATCTATCCAACGCAAAAGAAATCAAGTGAATATCTTGAAAACTAAGCAAGTTATGACCAAAATGGTAACCAGTTCTACTAAAAACTGGCCGGGAACAGGCAGTACTAGAACTGGTTACCTTCTTGGTCATAACTTGCTTACTTTTCAAGATATCCACTTGGCTTCTTTTGCGTTGGATAGCTAAACGTGTTGGCTCTCATTCGAAATTGCTTTTGCCGAAAATAAGAAAAAAATTTTATCTTAATTTTTTCCAAAAAAAAACCAAGGGGTTAGTTCATCATAATTTTTGGGGAAAAAAATTTCTTTCGCACTACCCACGAAAAAAATAAATTGAATTAAAGCCAATACGTTTATCTATCCAACGCAAAAGAAATCAAGTGAATATCTTGAAAACTAAGCAAGTTATGACCAAAATGGTAACCAGTTCTACTAAAAAATGGCCGGGAACAGGCGGTAGTAGAACTGGTTACTTTTTTGGTCATAACTTGCTTACTTTTCAAGATATCCACTTGGCTTCTTTTGCGTTGGATAGCTAAATGTATTGGCTTTCATTCGAAATTGCTTTTGCCGAAAATAAGAAAAAAATTTTTTTAATTTTTTCCAAAAAAAACCAAGGGGTAGTTCATCATAATTTTTGAGAAAAAAATTTTTTTCGCACTACCCACGAAAAAAATAAATTGAATTAAAGCCAATACGTTTATCTATCCAACGCAAAAGAAATCAAGTGAATATCTTGAAAACCAATCAAGTTATGACCAAAATGGTAACCAGTTCTACTAAAAAATGGCCGGGAACAGGCGGTAGTAGAACTGGTTACTTTTTTGGTCATAACTTGCTTACTTTTCAAGATATCCACTTGGCTTCTTTTGCGTTGGATAGCTAAACGTATTGACTTTCATTCAAAATTGCTTTTGCCGAAAATAAGAAAAAAAAATTTTTTTAATTTTTCCAAAAAAAAACCAAGGGGTTAGTTCATCATAATTTTTGAGGAAAAAAATTTTTTTCGCACTACCCACGAAAAAAATAATTCAATTAAAGCCAATACGTTTATCTATCCAACGCAAAAGAAATCAAGTGAATATCTTGAAAACTAAGCAAGTTATGACCAAAATGGTAACCAGTTCTACTAAAAACTGGCCGGGAACAGGCAGTACTAGAACTGGTTACCTTCTTGGTCATAACTTGCTTACTTTTCAAGATATCCACTTGGCTTCTTTTGCGTTGGATAGCTAAACGTGTTGGCTCTCATTCGAAATTGCTTTTGCCGATAATAAGAAAAAAATGTTTTCTTAATTTTTTCCAAAAAAAAACCAAGGGGTTAGTTCATCATAATTTTTGAGGAAAAAAATTTTTTCACACTACCCACGAAAAAAATTAATTGAATTAAAGCCAATACGTTTATCTATCCAACGCAAAAGAAATCAAGTGAATATCTTGAAAACTAAGCAAGTTATGACCAAAATGGTAACCAGTTCTACTAAAAACTGGCCGGGAACAGGCAGTACTAGAACTGGTTACCTTCTTGGTCATAACTTGCTTACTTTTCAAGATATCCACTTGGCTTCTTTTGCGTTGGATAGCTAAACGTGTTGGCTCTCATTCGAAATTGCTTTTGCCGAAAATAAGAAAAAAATTTTTTCTTAATTTTTTCCAAAAAAAAAACCAAGGGGTTAGTTCATCATAATTTTTGGGGAAAAAAATTTCTTTCGCACTACCCACGAAAAAATTAAATTGAATTAAAGCCAATACGTTTATCTACCCAACGCAAAAGAAATCAAGTGAATATCTTGAAAACTAAGCAAGTTATGACTAAAATGGTAACCAGTTCTACTAAAAACTGGCCGGGAACAGGCAGTAGTAGAACTGGTTACCTTTTTGGTCATAACTTGCTTACTTTTCAAGATATCCACTTGGCTTCTTTTGCGTTGGATAGCTAAATGTATTGGCTTTCATTCGAAATTGCTTTTGCCGAAAATAAGAAAAAAAAATTTTTAATTTTTTCCAAAAAAAACCAAGGGGTAGTTCATCATAATTTTTGAGAAAAAAATTTTTTTCGCACTACCCACGAAAAAATTAAATTGAATTAAAGCCAATACGTTTATCTATCCAACGCAAAAGAAATCAACTGAATATCTTGAAAACTAAGCAAGTTATGACCAAAATGGTAACCAGTTCTACTAAAAAATGGCCGGAAACAGGCGGTAGTAGAACTGGTTACTTTTTTGGTCATAACTTGCTTACTTTTCAAGATATCCACTTGGCTTCTTTTGCGTTGGATAGCTAAACGTATTGACTTTCATTCAAAATTGCTTTTGCCGAAAATAAGAAAAAAATTTTAATTTTTTTCCAAAAAAAACCAAGAGGTTAGTTCATCATAATTTTTGAGGAAAAAAATTTTTTTCGCACTACCCATGAAAAAAATAAATTGAATTAAAGCCAATATGTTTATCTATCCAACGCAAAAGAAATCAAGTGAATATCTTGAAAACTAAGCAAGTTATGACCAAAATGGTAACCAGTTCTACTAAAAACTGGCCGGGAACAGGCAGTAGTAGAACTGGTTAACTTTTTGGTCATAACTTGCTTACTTTTCAAGATATCCACTTGGCTTCTTTTGCGTTGGATAGCTAAACGTGTTGGCTTTCATTCGAAATTGCTTTTGCCGAAAATAAGAAAAAAATTTTTCTTAATTTTTTCCAAAAAAAAAAAACCAAGGGGTTAGTTCATCATAATTTTTGAGGAAAAAAATTTTTTTCGCACTACCCACGAAAAAAATAAATTGAATTAAAGCCAATACGTTTATCTATCCAACGCAAAAGAAATCAAGTGAATATCTTGAAAACTAAGCAAGTTATGACCAAAATGGTAACCAGTTCTACTAAAAACTGGCCGGGAACAGGCAGTACTAGAACTGGTTACCTTCTTGGTCATAACTTGCTTACTTTTCAAGATATCCACTTGGCTTCTTTTGCGTTGGATAGCTAAACGTATTGGCTTTCATTCGAAATTGCTTTTGCCGAAAATAAGAAAAAAAAATTTTTTTAATTTTTTCCAAAAAAAAACCAAGGGGTTAGTTCATCATAATTTTTGAGGAAAAAAATTTTTTTCGCACTACCCACGAAAAAAATAATTGAATTAAAGCCAATACGTTTATCTATCCAACGCAAAAGAAATCAAGTGAATATCTTGAAAACTAAGCAAGTTATGACCAAAATGGTAACCAGTTCTACTAAAAACTGGCCGGGAACAGGCAGTACTAGAACTGGTTACCTTCTTGGTCATAACTTCCTTACTTTTCAAGATATCCACTTGGCTTCTTTTGCGTTGGATAGCTAAACGTGTTGGCTCTCATTCGAAATTGCTTTTGCCGATAATAAGAAAAAAATGTTTTCTTAATTTTTTCCAAAAAAAAAACCAAGGGGTTAGTTCATCATAATTTTTGAGGAAAAAAATTTTTTCACACTACCCACGAAAAAAATAAATTGAATTAAAGCCAATACGTTTATCTATCCAACGCAAAAGAAATCAAGTGAATATCTTGAAAACTAAGCAAGTTATGACCAAAATGGTAACCAGTTCTACTAAAAACTGGCCGGGAACAGGCAGTAGTAGAACTGGTTAACTTTTTGGTCATAACTTGCTTACTTTTCAAGATATCCACTTGGCTTCTTTTGCGTTGGATAGCTAAACGTGTTGGCTTTCATTCGAAATTGCTTTTGCCGAAAATAAGAAAAAAATTTTTCTTAATTTTTTCCAAAAAAAAAAACCAAGGGGTTAGTTCATCATAATTTTTGAGGAAAAAAATTTTTTTCGCACTACCCACGAAAAAAATTAATTGAATTAAAGCCAATACGTTTATCTATCCAACGCAAAAGAAATCAAGTGAATATCTTGAAAACTAAGCAAGTTATGACCAAAATGGTAACCAGTTCTACTAAAAACTGGCCGGGAACAGGCAGTACTAGAACTGGTTACCTTCTTGGTCATAACTTGCTTACTTTTCAAGATATCCACTTGGCTTCTTTTGCGTTGGATAGCTAAACGTGTTGGCTCTCATTCGAAATTGCTTTTGCCGATAATAAGAAAAAAATGTTTTCTTAATTTTTTCCAAAAAAAAACCAAGGGGTTAGTTCATCATAATTTTTGAGGAAAAAAATTTTTTCACACTACCCACGAAAAAAATAAATTGAATTAAAGCCAATACGTTTATCTATCCAACGCAAAAGAAATCAAGTGAATATCTTGAAAACTAAGCAAGTTATGACCAAAATGGTAACCAGTTCTACTAAAAACTGGCCGGGAACAGGCAGTAGTAGAACTGGTTAACTTTTTGGTCATAACTTGCTTACTTTTCAAGATATCCACTTGGCTTCTTTTGCGTTGGATAGCTAAACGTGTTGGCTTTCATTCGAAATTGCTTTTGCCGAAAATAAGAAAAAAATTTTTTCTTTTTAATTTTTTCAAACAAAAACCAAAGAGTTAGTTAGTTCATCATAATTTTTGAGGAAAAAAATTTTTTTCGCACTACCCACGAAAAAAATTAATTGAATTAAAGCCAATACGTTTATCTATCCAACGCAAAAGAAATCAAGTGAATATCTTGAAAACTAATCAAGTTATGACCAAAATGGTAACCAGTTCTACTAAAAACTGGCCGGGAACAGGCAGTACTAGAACTGGTTACCTTCTTGGTCATAACTTGCTTACTTTTCAAGATATCCACTTGGCTTCTTTTGCGTTGGATAGCTAAACGTGTTGGCTCTCATTCGAAATTGCTTTTGCCGAAAATAAGAAAAAAAATTTTTCTTAATTTTTTCCAAAAAAAACCAAGGGGTTAGTTCATCATAATTTTTGGGGAAAAAAATTTCTTTCGCACTACCCACGAAAAAAATAAATTGAATTAAAGCCAATACGTTTATCTATCCAACGCAAAAGAAATCAAGTGAATATCTTGAAAACTAAGCAAGTTATGACCAAAATGGTAACCAGTTCTACTAAAAACTGGCCGGGAACAGGCAGTAGTAGAACTGGTTACCTTTTTGGTCATAACTTGCTTACTTTTCAAGATATCCACTTGGCTTCTTTTGCGTTGGATAGCTAAATGTATTGGCTTTCATTCGAAATTGCTTTTGCCGAAAATAAGAAAAAAAATTTTTGAATTTTTTCCAAAAAAAACAAAGGGGTAGTTCATCATAATTTTTGAGAAAAAAATTTTTTTCGCACTACCCACGAAAAAAATAAATTGAATTAAAGCCAATACGTTTATATATCCAACGCAAAAGAAATCAAGTGAATATCTTGAAAACTAAGCAAGTTATGACCAAAATGGTAACCAGTTCTACTAAAAAATGGCCGGGAACAGGCGGTAGTAGAACTGGTTACTTTTTTGGTCATAACTTGCTTACTTTTCAAGATATCCACTTGGCTTCTTTTGCGTTGGATAGCTAAACATGTTGGCTCTCATTCGAAATTGCTTTTGCCGAAAATAAGAAAAAAAATTTTTCTTAATTTTTTTCCAAAAAAAAACCAAGGGGTTAGTTCATCATAATTTTTGAGGAAAAAAATTTTTTTCGCACTACCCATGAAAAAAATAAATTGAATTAAAGCCAATACGTTTATCTATCCAACGCAAAAGAAATCAAGTGAATATCTTGAAAACTAAGCAAGTTATGACCAAAATGGTAACCAGTTCTACTAAAAACTGGCCGGGAACAGGCAGTACTAGAACTGGTTACCTTCTTGGTCATAACTTGCTTACTTTTCAAGATATCCACTTGGCTTCTTTTGCGTTGGATAGCTAAACGTATTGGCTTCCATTCGAAATTGCTTTTGCCGAAAATAAGAAAAAAAATTTTTTTTAATTTTTTCCAAAAAAAAACCAAGGGGTTAGTTCATCATAATTTTTGAGGAAAAAAATTTTTTTCGCACTACCCACGAAAAAAATTAATTGAATTAAAGCCAATACGTTTATCTATCCAACGCAAAAGAAATCAAGTGAATATCTTGAAAACTAAGCAAGTTATGACCAAAATGGTAACCAGTTCTACTAAAAACTGGCCGGGAACAGGCAGTACTAGAACTGGTTACCTTCTTGGTCATAACTTGCTTACTTTTCAAGATATCCACTTGGCTTCGTTTGCGTTGGATAGCTAAACGTATTGGCTTTCATTCGAAATTGCTTTTGCCGAAAATAAGAAAAAAAATTTTTTTTAATTTTTCCAAAAAAAAACCAAGGGGTTAGTTCATCATAATTTTTGAGGAAAAAAATTTTTTTCGCACTACCCACGAAAAAAATAATTGAATTAAAGCCAATACGTTTATCTATCCAACGCAAAAGAAATCAAGTGAATATCTTGAAAACTAAGCAAGTTATGACCAAAATGGTAACCAGTTCTACTAAAAACTGGCCGGGAACAGGCAGTACTAGAACTGGTTACCTTCTTGGTCATAACTTGCTTACTTTTCAAGATATCCACTTGGCTTCTTTTGCGTTGGATAGCTAAACGTGTTGGCTCTCATTCGAAATTGCTTTTGCCGATAATAAGAAAAAAATGTTTTCTTAATTTTTTCCAAAAAAAAACCAAGGGGTTAGTTCATCATAATTTTTGAGGAAAAAAATTTTTTCACACTACCCACGAAAAAAATAAATTGAATTAAAGCCAATACGTTTATCTATCCAACGCAAAAGAAATCAAGTGAATATCTTGAAAACTAAGCAAGTTATGACCAAAATGGTAACCAGTTCTACTAAAAACTGGCCGGGAACAGGCAGTAGTAGAACTGGTTAACTTTTTGGTCATAACTTGCTTACTTTTCAAGATATCCACTTGGCTTCTTTTGCGTTGGATAGCTAAACGTGTTGGTTTTCATTCGAAATTGCTTTTGCCGAAAATAAGAAAAAAATTTTTTCTTTTTAATTTTTTCAAACAAAAACCAAAGAGTTAGTTAGTTCATCATAATTTTTGAGGAAAAAAATTTTTTTCGCACTACCCACGAAAAAAATTAATTGAATTAAAGCCAATACGTTTATCTATCCAACGCAAAAGAAATCAAGTGAATATCTTGAAAACTAAGCAAGTTATGACCAAAATGGTAACCAGTTCTACTAAAAATGGCCGGGAACAGGCAGTAGTAGAACTGGTTACCTTTTTGGTCATAACTTGCTTACTTTTCAAGATATCCACTTGGCTTCTTTTGCGTTGGATAGCTAAACGTGTTGGCTCTCATTCGAAATTGCTTTTGCCGAAAATAAGAAAAAATTTTTTTCTTAATTTTTTCCAAAAAAAAACCAAGGGTTAGTTCATCATAATTTTTGGGGTAAAAAATTTTTTTCGCACTACCCACGAAAAAAATAAATTGAATTAAAGCCAATACGTTTATCTATCCAACGCAAAAGAAATCAAGTGAATATCTTGAAAACTAATCAAGTTATGACCAAAATGGTAACCAGTTCTACTAAAAACTGGCCGGGAACAGGCAGTACTAGAACTGGTTACCTTCTTGGTCATAACTTGCTTACTTTTCAAGATATCCACTTGGCTTCTTTTGCGTTGGATAGCTAAACGTGTTGGCTCTCATTCGAAATTGCTTTTGCCGAAAATAAGAAAAAAATTTTTTCTTAATTTTTTCCAAAAAAAAACCAAGGGGTTAGTTCATCATAATTTTTGGGGAAAAAAATTTCTTTCGCACTACCCACGAAAAAAATAAATTGAATTAAAGCCAATACGTTTATCTATCCAACGCAAAAGAAATCAAGTGAATATCTTGAAAACTAAGCAAGTTATGACCAAAATGGTAACCAGTTCTACTAAAAACTGGCCGGGAACAGGCAGTAGTAGAACTGGTTACCTTTTTGGTCATAACTTGCTTACTTTTCAAGATATCCACTTGGCTTCTTTTGCGTTGGATAGCTAAATGTATTGGCTTTCATTCGAAATTGCTTTTGCCGAAAATAAGAAAAAAATTTTTTTAATTTTTTCCAAAAAAAAACCAAGGGGTTAGTTCATCATAATTTTTGAGGAAAAAAATTTTTTCACACTACCCACGAAAAAAATAAATTGAATTAAAGCCAATACGTTTATCTATCCAACGCAAAAGAAATCAAGTGAATATCTTGAAAACTAAGCAAGTTATGACCAAAATGGTAACCAGTTCTACTAAAAACTGGCCGGGAACAGGCAGTAGTAGAACTGGTTAACTTTTTGGTCATAACTTGCTTACTTTTCAAGATATCCACTTGGCTTCTTTTGCGTTGGATAGCTAAACGTGTTGGTTTTCATTCGAAATTGCTTTTGCCGAAAATAAGAAAAAAATTTTTTCTTTTTAATTTTTTCAAACAAAAACCAAAGAGTTAGTTAGTTCATCATAATTTTTGAGGAAAAAAATTTTTTTCGCACTACCCACGAAAAAAATTAATTGAATTAAAGCCAATACGTTTATCTATCCAACGCAAGAGAAATCAAGTGCAAATCTTGAAAATTAAGCAAGTTATGACCAAAATGCTAACCAGTTCTATTAAAAAAATGGCCGGGAACAGGCAGTACTAGAACTGGTTACCTTTTTGGTCATAACTTGCTTACTTTTCAAGATATCCACTTGGCTTCTTTTGCGTTGGATAGCTAAACGTGTTGGCTTTCATTCGAAATTGCTTTTGCCGAAAATAAGAAAAAAATTTTTTTTTAATTTTTTCCAAGATAATTAATTTTTTCAAGATATCCACTTGGCTTCTTTTGCGTTGGATAGCTAAACGTGTTGGCTTTCATTCGAAATTGCTTTTGCCGAAAATAAGAAAAAAAATTTTTCTTAATTTTTTCCAAAAAAAAACCAAGGGGTTAGTTCATCATAATTTTTGAGGAAAAAAATTTTTTTCGCACTACCCACGAAAAAAATAAATTGACTTAAAGCCAATACGTTTATCTATCCAACGCAAGAGAAATCAAGTGCAAATCTTGAAAATTAAGCAAGTTATGACCAAAATGCTAACCAGTTCTATTAAAAAAATGGCCGGGAACAGGCAGTACTAGAACTGGTTACCTTTTTGGTCATAACTTGCTTACTTTTCAAGATATCCACTTGGCTTCTTTTGCGTTGGATAGCTAAACGTGTTGGCTTTCATTCGAAATTGCTTTTGCCGAAAATAAGAAAAAAATTTTTTTTTAATTTTTTCCAAAAAAAACCAAGGGGTTAGTTCATCATAATTTTTGAGGAAAAAAATTTTTTTCGCACTACCCACGAAAAAAATAAATTGAGTTAAAGCCAATACGTTTATCTATCCAACGCAAAAGAAATCAAGTGAATATCTTGAAAACTAAGCAAGTTATGACCAAAATGGTAACCAGTTCTACTAAAAAATGGCCGGGAACAGGCAGTAGTAGAACTGGTTACCTTTTTGGTCATAACTTGCTTACTTTTCAAGATATCCACTTGGCTTCTTTTGCGTTGGATAGCTAAACGTGTTGGCTTTCATTCGAAATTGCTTTTGCCGAAAATAAGAAAAAAAATTTTTTAATTTTTTCCAAAAAAAACCAAGGGGTAGTTCATCATAATTTTTGAGAAAAAATTTTTTTTCGCACTACCCACGAAAAAAATAAATTGAATTAAAGCCAATATGTTTATCTATCCAACGCAAAAGAAATCAAGTGAATATCTTGAAAACTAAGCAAGTTATGACCAAAATGGTAACCAGTTCTACTAAAAACTGGCCGGGAACAGGCAGTAGTAGAACTGGTTAACTTTTTGGTCATAACTTGCTTACTTTTCAAGATATCCACTTGGCTTCTTTTGCGTTGGATAGCTAAACGTGTTGGCTTTCATTCGAAATTGCTTTTGCCGAAAATAAGAAAAAAATTTTTCTTAATTTTTTCCAAAAAAAAAACCAAGGGGTTAGTTCATCATAATTTTTGAGGAAAAAAATTTTTTTCGCACTACCCACGAAAAAAATTAATTGAATTAAAGCCAATACGTTTATCTATCCAACGCAAAAGAAATCAAGTGAATATCTTGAAAACTAAGCAAGTTATGACCAAAATGGTAACCAGTTCTACTAAAAATGGCCGGGAACAGGCAGTAGTAGAACTGGTTACCTTTTTGGTCATAACTTGCTTACTTTTCAAGATATCCACTTGGCTTCTTTTGCGTTGGATAGCTAAACGTGTTGGCTCTCATTCGAAATTGCTTTTGCCGAAAATAAGAAAAAATTTTTTTCTTAATTTTTTCCAAAAAAAAACCAAGGGTTAGTTCATCATAATTTTTGGGGTAAAAAATTTCTTTCGCACTACCCACGAAAAAAATAAATTGAATTAAAGCCAATACGTTTATCTATCCAACGCAAAAGAAATCAAGTGAATATCTTGAAAACTAATCAAGTTATGACCAAAATGGTAACCAGTTCTACTAAAAACTGGCCGGGAACAGGCAGTACTAGAACTGGTTACCTTCTTGGTCATAACTTGCTTACTTTTCAAGATATCCACTTGGCTTCTTTTGCGTTGGATAGCTAAACGTGTTGGCTCTCATTCGAAATTGCTTTTGCCGAAAATAAGAAAAAAATTTTTTCTTAATTTTTTCCAAAAAAAAACCAAGGGGTTAGTTCATCATAATTTTTGGGGAAAAAAATTTCTTTCGCACTACCCACGAAAAAAATAAATTGAATTAAAGCCAATACGTTTATCTATCCAACGCAAAAGAAATCAAGTGAATATCTTGAAAACTAAGCAAGTTATGACCAAAATGGTAACCAGTTCTACTAAAAACTGGCCGGGAACAGGCAGTAGTAGAACTGGTTACCTTTTTGGTCATAACTTGCTTACTTTTCAAGATATCCACTTGGCTTCTTTTGCGTTGGATAGCTAAATGTATTGGCTTTCATTCGAAATTGCTTTTGCCGAAAATAAGAAAAAAAATTTTTTAATTTTTTCCAAAAAAAACCAAGGGGTAGTTCATCATAATTTTTGAGAAAAAATTTTTTTTCGCACTACCCACGAAAAAAATAAATTGAATTAAAGCCAATATGTTTATCTATCCAACGCAAAAGAAATCAAGTGAATATCTTGAAAACTAAGCAAGTTATGACCAAAATGGTAACCAGTTCTACTAAAAACTGGCCGGGAACAGGCAGTAGTAGAACTGGTTAACTTTTTGGTCATAACTTGCTTACTTTTCAAGATATCCACTTGGCTTCTTTTGCGTTGGATAGCTAAACGTGTTGGCTTTCATTCGAAATTGCTTTTGCCGAAAATAAGAAAAAAATTTTTCTTAATTTTTTCCAAAAAAAAAACCAAGGGGTTAGTTCATCATAATTTTTGAGGAAAAAAATTTTTTTCGCACTACCCACGAAAAAAATTAATTGAATTAAAGCCAATACGTTTATCTATCCAACGCAAAAGAAATCAAGTGAATATCTTGAAAACTAAGCAAGTTATGACCAAAATGGTAACCAGTTCTACTAAAAACTGGCCGGGAACAGGCAGTACTAGAACTGGTTACCTTCTTGGTCATAACTTGCTTACTTTTCAAGATATCCACTTGGCTTCTTTTGCGTTGGATAGCTAAACGTGTTGGCTCTCATTCGAAATTGCTTTTGCCGAAAATAAGAAAAAAATTTTTTCTTAATTTTTTCCAAAAAAAAACCAAGGGGTTAGTTCATCATAATTTTTGGGGAAAAAAATTTCTTTCGCACTACCCACGAAAAAAATAAATTGAATTAAAGCCAATACGTTTATCTATCCAACACAAAAGAAATCAAGTGAATATCTTGAAAACTAATCAAGTTATGACCAAAATGGTAACCAGTTCTACTAAAAACTGGCCGGGAACAGGCAGTACTAGAACTGGTTACCTTCTTGGTCATAACTTGCTTACTTTTCAAGATATCCACTTGGCTTCTTTTGCGTTGGATAGCTAAACGTGTTGGCTCTCATTCGAAATTGCTTTTGCCGAAAATAAGAAAAAAATTTTTTCTTAATTTTTTCCAAAAAAAACCAAGGGGTTAGTTCATCATAATTTTTGGGGAAAAAAATTTCTTTCGCACTACCCACGAAAAAAATAAATTGAATTAAAGCCAATACGTTTATCTATCCAACGCAAAAGAAATCAAGTGAATATCTTGAAAACTAAGCAAGTTATGACCAAAATGGTAACCAGTTCTACTAAAAACTGGCCGGGAACAGGCAGTACTAGAACTGGTTACCTTCTTGGTCATAACTTGCTTACTTTTCAAGATATCCACTTGGCTTCTTTTGCGTTGGATAGCTAAACGTGTTGGCTCTCATTCGAAATTGCTTTTGCCGATAATAAGAAAAAAATGTTTTCTTAATTTTTTCCAAAAAAAAACCAAGGGGTTAGTTCATCATAATTTTTGAGGAAAAAAATTTTTTCACACTACCCACGAAAAAAATAAATTGAATTAAAGCCAATACGTTTATCTATCCAACGCAAAAGAAATCAAGTGAATATCTTGAAAACTAAGCAAGTTATGACCAAAATGGTAACCAGTTCTACTAAAAACTGGCCGGGAACAGGCAGTACTAGAACTGGTTACCTTCTTGGTCATAACTTGCTTACTTTTCAAGATATCCACTTGGCTTCTTTTGCGTTGGATAGCTAAACGTGTTGGCTCTCATTCGAAATTGCTTTTGCCGATAATAAGAAAAAAATGTTTTCTTAATTTTTTCCAAAAAAAAACCAAGGGGTTAGTTCATCATAATTTTTGAGGAAAAAAATTTTTTCACACTACCCACGAAAAAAATAAATTGAATTAAAGCCAATACGTTTATCTATCCAACGCAAAAGAAATCAAGTGAATATCTTGAAAACTAAGCAAGTTATGACCAAAATGGTAACCAGTTCTACTAAAAACTGGCCGGGAACAGGCAGTAGTAGAACTGGTTAACTTTTTGGTCATAACTTGCTTACTTTTCAAGATATCCACTTGGCTTCTTTTGCGTTGGATAGCTAAACGTGTTGGTTTTCATTCGAAATTGCTTTTGCCGAAAATAAGAAAAAAATTTTTTCTTTTTAATTTTTTCAAACAAAAACCAAAGAGTTAGTTAGTTCATCATAATTTTTGAGGAAAAAAATTTTTTTCGCACTACCCACGAAAAAAATTAATTGAATTAAAGCCAATACGTTTATCTATCCAACGCAAAAGAAATCAAGTGAATATCTTGAAAACTAAGCAAGTTATGACCAAAATGGTAACCAGTTCTACTAAAAATGGCCGGGAACAGGCAGTAGTAGAACTGGTTACCTTTTTGGTCATAACTTGCTTACTTTTCAAGATATCCACTTGGCTTCTTTTGCGTTGGATAGCTAAACGTGTTGGCTCTCATTCGAAATTGCTTTTGCCGAAAATAAGAAAAAAATTTTTTCTTAATTTTTTCCAAAAAAAACCAAGGGGTTAGTTCATCATAATTTTTGGGGAAAAAATTTCTTTCGCACTACCCACGAAAAAAATAAATTGAATTAAAGCCAATACGTTTATCTATCCAACGCAAAAGAAATCAAGTGAATATCTTGAAAACTAAGCAAGTTATGACCAAAATGGTAACCAGTTCTACTGAAAACTGGCCGGGAACAGGCAGTAGTAGAACTGGTTACCTTTTTGGTCATAACTTGCTTACTTTTCAAGATATCCACTTGGCTTCTTTTGCGTTGGATAGCTAAATGTATTGGCTTTCATTCGAAATTGCTTTTGCCGAAAATAAGAAAAAAAATTTTTTAATTTTTTCCAAAAAAAACCAAGGGGTAGTTCATCATAATTTTTGAGAAAAAATTTTTTTTCGCACTACCCACGAAAAAAATAAATTGAATTAAAGCCAATATGTTTATCTATCCAACGCAAAAGAAATCAAGTGAATATCTTGAAAACTAAGCAAGTTATGACCAAAATGGTAACCAGTTCTACTAAAAACTGGCCGGGAACAGGCAGTAGTAGAACTGGTTAACTTTTTGGTCATAACTTGCTTACTTTTCAAGATATCCACTTGGCTTCTTTTGCGTTGGATAGCTAAACGTGTTGGCTTTCATTCGAAATTGCTTTTGCCGAAAATAAGAAAAAAATTTTTCTTAATTTTTTCCAAAAAAAAACCAAGGGGTTAGTTCATCATAATTTTTGAGGAAAAAAATTTTTTTCGCACTACCCACGAAAAAAATTAATTGAATTAAAGCCAATACGTTTATCTATCCAACGCAAAAGAAATCAAGTGAATATCTTGAAAACTAAGCAAGTTATGACCAAAATGGTAACCAGTTCTACTAAAAACTGGCCGGGAACAGGCAGTACTAGAACTGGTTACCTTCTTGGTCATAACTTGCTTACTTTTCAAGATATCCACTTGGCTTCGTTTGCGTTGGATAGCTAAACGTATTGGCTTTCATTCGAAATTGCTTTTGCCGAAAATAAGAAAAAAAATTTTTTTTTAATTTTTCCAAAAAAAAAACAAGGGGTTAGTTCATCATAATTTTTGAGGAAAAAAATTTTTTTCGCACTACCCACGAAAAAAATAATTGAATTAAAGCCAATACGTTTATCTATCCAACGCAAAAGAAATCAAGTGAATATCTTGAAAACTAAGCAAGTTATGACCAAAATGGTAACCAGTTCTACTAAAAACTGGCCGGGAACAGGCAGTAGTAGAACTGGTTAACTTTTTGGTCATAACTTGCTTACTTTTCAAGATATCCACTTGGCTTCTTTTGCGTTGGATAGCTAAACGTGTTGGCTTTCATTCGAAATTGCTTTTGCCGAAAATAAGAAAAAAATTTTTTCTTTTTAATTTTTTCAAACAAAAACCAAAGAGTTAGTTAGTTCATCATAATTTTTGAGGAAAAAAATTTTTTTCGCACTACCCACGAAAAAAATTAATTGAATTAAAGCCAATACGTTTATCTATCCAACGCAAAAGAAATCAAGTGAATATCTTGAAAACTAAGCAAGTTATGACCAAAATGGTAACCAGTTCTACTAAAAACTGGCCGGGAACAGGCAGTACTAGAACTGGTTACCTTCTTGGTCATAACTTGCTTACTTTTCAAGATATCCACTTGGCTTCTTTTGCGTTGGATAGCTAAACGTATTGGCTTTCATTCGAAATTGCTTTTGCCGAAAATAAGAAAAAAATTTTTCTTAATTTTTTCCAAAAAAAAAACCAAGGGGTTAGTTCATCATAATTTTTGAGGAAAAAAATTTTTTTCGCACTACCCACGAAAAAAATAAATTGAATTAAAGCCAATACGTTTATCTATCCAACGCAAAAGAAATCAAGTGAATATCTTGAAAACTAAGCAAGTTATGACCAAAATGGTAACCAGTTCTACTAAAAACTGGCCGGGAACAGGCAGTACTAGAACTGGTTACCTTCTTGGTCATAACTTGCTTACTTTTCAAGATATCCACTTGGCTTCTTTTGCGTTGGATAGCTAAACGTGTTGGCTCTCATTCGAAATTGCTTTTGCCGAAAATAAGAAAAAAATTTTTTCTTAATTTTTTCCAAAAAAAAACCAAGGGGTTAGTTCATCATAATTTTTGGGGAAAAAAATTTCTTTCGCACTACCCACGAAAAAAATAAATTGAATTAAAGCCAATACGTTTATCTATCCAACGCAAAAGAAATCAAGTGAATATCTTGAAAACTAAGCAAGTTATGACCAAAATGGTAACCAGTTCTACTAAAAACTGGCCGGGAACAGGCAGTACTAGAACTGGTTACCTTCTTGGTCATAACTTGCTTACTTTTCAAGATATCCACTTGGCTTCTTTTGCGTTGGATAGCTAAACGTATTGGCTTTCATTCGAAATTGCTTTTGCCGAAAATAAGAAAAAAAATTTTTTTAATTTTTTCCAAAAAAAAACCAAGGGGTTAGTTCATCATAATTTTTGAGGAAAAAAATTTTTTTCGCACTACCCACGAAAAAAATTTATTGAATTAAAGCCAATACGTTTATCTATCCAACGCAAAAGAAATCAAGTGAATATCTTGAAAACTAAGCAAGTTATGACCAAAATGGTAACCAGTTCTACTAAAAACTGGCCGGGAACAGGCAGTACTAGAACTGGTTACCTTCTTGGTCATAACTTGCTTACTTTTCAAGATATCCACTTGGCTTCTTTTGCGTTGGATAGCTAAACGTATTGGCTTTCATTCGAAATTGCTTTTGCCGAAAATAAGAAAAAAAATTTTTTTTAATTTTTCCAAAAAAAACCAAGGGGTTAGTTCATCATAATTTTTGAGGAAAAAAATTTTTTTCGCACTACCCACGAAAAAAATAATTGAATTAAAGCCAATACGTTTATCTATCCAACGCAAAAGAAATCAAGTGAATATCTTGAAAACTAAGCAAGTTATGACCAAAATGGTAACCAGTTCTACTAAAAACTGGCCGGGAACAGGCAGTAGTAGAACTGGTTAACTTTTTGGTCATAACTTGCTTACTTTTCAAGATATCCACTTGGCTTCTTTTGCGTTGGATAGCTAAACATGTTGGCTCTCATTCGAAATTGCTTTTGCCGAAAATAAGAAAAAATTTTTTTCTTAATTTTTTCCAAAAAAAAAACCAAGGGTTAGTTCATCATAATTTTTGGGGTAAAAAATTTCTTTCGCACTACCCACGAAAAAAATAAATTGAATTAAAGCCAATACGTTTATCTATCCAACGCAAAAGAAATCAAGTGAATATCTTGAAAACCAATCAAGTTATGACCAAAATGGTAACCAGTTCTACTAAAAACTGGCCGGGAACAGGCAGTACTAGAACTGGTTACCTTCTTGGTCATAACTTGCTTACTTTTCAAGATATCCACTTGGCTTCTTTTGCGTTGGATAGCTAAACGTGTTGGCTCTCATTCGAAATTGCTTTTGCCGAAAATAAGAAAAAAATTTTTTCTTAATTTTTTCCAAAAAAAAACCAAGGGGTTAGTTCATCATAATTTTTGGGGAAAAAAATTTCTTTCGCACTACCCACGAAAAAAATAAATTGAATTAAAGCCAATACGTTTATCTATCCAACGCAAAAAAAATCAAGTGAATATCTTGAAAACTAAGCAAGTTATGACCAAAATGGTAACCAGTTCTACTAAAAACTGGCCGGGAACAGGCAATTGTAGAACTGGTTACCTTCTTGGTCATAACTTGCTTACTTTTCAAGATATCCACTTGGCTTCTTTTGCGTTGGATAGCTAAACGTGTTGGCTCTCATTCGAAATTGCTTTTGCCGAAAATAAGAAAAAAATTTTTTCTTAATTTTTTCCAAAAAAAAACCAAGGGGTTAGTTCATCATAATTTTTGAGAAAAAATTTTTTTTCGCACTACCCACGAAAAAAATAAATTGAATTAAAGCCAATACGTTTATCTATCCAACGCAAAAGAAATCAAGTGAATATCTTGAAAACTAAGCAAGTTATGACCAAAATGGTAACCAGTTCTACTAAAAAATGGACGGGAACAGGCGGTAGTAGAACTGGTTACTTTTTTGGTCATAACTTGCTTACTTTTCAAGATATCCACTTGGCTTCTTTTGCGTTGGATAGCTAAACGTATTGACTTTCATTCAAAATTGCTTTTGCCGAAAATAAGAAAAAATTTTTTTCTTAATTTTTTCCAAAAAAAAAAAAACCAAGGGTTAGTTCATCATAATTTTTGGGGTAAAAAATTTCTTTCGCACTACCCACGAAAAAAATAAATTGAATTAAAGCCAATACGTTTATCTATCCAACGCAAAAGAAATCAAGTGAATATCTTGAAAACTAAGCAAGTTATGACCAAAATGGTAACCAGTTCTACTAAAAACTGGCCGGGAACAGGCAGTAGTAGAACTGGTTACCTTTTTGGTCATAACTTGCCTACTTTTCAAGATATCCACTTGGCTTCTTTTGCGTTGGATAGCTAAACGTATTGGCTTTCATTCGAAATTGCTTTTGCCGAAAATAAGAAAAAACATTTTTTTTAATTTAAAAAAAAAACCAAGGGGTTAGTTCATCATAATTTTTGAGGAAAAAAATTTTTTCACACTACCCACGAAAAAAATAAATTGAATTAAAGCCAATACGTTTATCTATCCAACGCAAAAGAAATCAAGTGAATATCTTGAAAACTAAGCAAGTTATGACCAAAATGGTAACCAGTTCTACTAAAAAATTGCCGGGAACAGGCAGTAGTAGAACTGGTTACCTTTTTGGTCATAACTTTCCCACTTTTCAAGATATCCGCTTATCTTCTTTTGCGTTGGATAGCTAAACGTATTGACTTTCATTCGAAATTGCTTTTCCCGAAAATAAGAAAAAAATTTTTTTTAATTTTTTCAAAAAAAACCAAGGGGTTAGTTCATCATAATTTTTGAGGAAAAAAATTTTTTTCGCACTACCCACGAAAAAAATAAATTGCATTAAAGCCAATACGTTTATCTATCCAACGCAAAAGAAATCAAGTGAATATCTTGAAAACTAAGCAAGTTATGACCAAAATGGTAACCAGTTCTACTAAAAACTGGCCGGGAACAGGCAGTAGTAGAACTGGTTACCTTTTTGGTCATAACTTGCTTACTTTTCAAGATATCCACTTGGCTTCTTTTGCGTTGGATAGCTAAACGTATTGGCTTTTATTCGAAATTGATTTTGCCGAAAATAAGAAAAAAAATTTTAATTTAAAAAAAAAACCAAGGGGTTAGTTCATCATAATTTTTGAGGAAAAAAATTTTTTCGCACTACCCACGAAAAAAATAAATTGCATTAAAGCCAATACGTTTATCTATCCAACGCAAAAGAAATCAAGTGAATATCTTGAAAACTAAGCAAGTTATGACCAAAATGGTAACCAGTTCTACTAAAAACTGGCCGGGAACAGGCAGTAGTAGAACTGGTTACCTTTTTGGTCATAACTTGCCTACTTTTCAAGATATCCACTTGGCTTCTTTTGCGTTGGATAGCTAAACGTATTGGCTTTCATTCGAAATTGCTTTTGCCGAAAATAAGAAAAAACATTTTTTTTAATTTAAAAAAAAAACCAAGGGGTTAGTTCATCATAATTTTTGAGGAAAAAAATTTTTTCACACTACCCACGAAAAAAATAAATTGAATTAAAGCCAATACGTTTATCTATCCAACGCAAAAGAAATCAAGTGAATATCTTGAAAACTAAGCAAGTTATGACCAAAATGGTAACCAGTTCTACTAAAAAATTGCCGGGAACAGGCAGTAGTAGAACTGGTTACCTTTTTGGTCATAACTTGCTTACTTTTCAAGATATCCACTTGGCTTCTTTTGCGTTGGATAGCTAAACGTGTTGGCTCTCATTCGAAATTGCTTTTGCCGAAAATAAGAAAAAAATTTTTTCTTTTTAATTTTTTCAAACAAAAACCAAAGAGTTAGTTAGTTCATCATAATTTTTGAGGAAAAAAATTTTTTTCGCACTACCCACGAAAAAAATTAATTGAATTAAAGCCAATACGTTTATCTATCCAACGCAAAAGAAATCAAGTGAATATCTTGAAAACTAAGCAAGTTATGACCAAAATGGTAACCAGTTCTACTAAAAACTGGCCGGGAACAGGCAGTAGTAGAACTGGTTAACTTTTGGTCATAACTTGCTTACTTTTCAAGATATCCACTTAGCTTCTTTTGCGTTGGATAGCTAAACATGTTGGCTCTCATTCGAAATTGCTTTTGCCGAAAATAAAAAAAAAAATTTTCTTAATTTTTTCCAAAAAAAAAACCAAGGGGTTAGTTCATCATAATTTTTGAGGAAAAAAATTTTTTTCGCACTACCCATGAAAAAAATAAATTGAATTAAAGCCAATACGTTTATCTATCCAACGCAAAAGAAATCAAGTGAATATCTTGAAAACTAAGCAAGTTATGACCAAAATGGTAACCAGTTCTACTAAAAACTGGCCGGGAACAGGCAGTAGTAGAACTGGTTAACTTTTTGGTCATAACTTGCTTACTTTTCAAGATATCCACTTGGCTTCTTTTGCGTTGGATAGCTAAACGTGTTGGCTTTCATTCGAAATTGCTTTTGCCGAAAATAAGAAAAAAATTTTTTCTTTTTAATTTTTTCAAACAAAAACCAAAGAGTTAGTTAGTTCATCATAATTTTTGAGGAAAAAAATTTTTTTCGCACTACCCACGAAAAAAATAAATTGAATTAAAGCCAATACGTTTATCTATCCAACGCAAAAGAAATCAAGTGAATATCTTGAAAACTAAGCAAGTTATGACCAAAATGGTAACCAGTTCTACTAAAAACTGGCCGGGAACAGGCAGTACTAGAACTGGTTACCTTCTTGGTCATAACTTGCTTACTTTTCAAGATATCCACTTGGCTTCGTTTGCGTTGGATAGCTAAACGTATTGACTTTCGTTCGAAATTGCTTTTGCCGAAAATAAGAAAAAAATTTTTTTAAATTTAAAAAAAAAAAACAAAGGGGTTAGTTCATCATAATTTTTGAGGAAAAAAATTTTTTTCGCACTACCCATGAGAAAAATTAATGGAATTAAAGCCAATACGTCTATCTATCTAACGCAAAAGAAATCAAGTGAATATCTTGAAAACTAAGCAAGTTATGACCAAAATGGTAACCAGTTCTACTAAAAACTGGCCGGGAACAGGCAGTACTAGAACTGGTTACCTTCTTGGTCATAACTTGCTTACTTTTCAAGATATCCACTTGGCTTCTTTTGCATTGGATAGCTAAACGTATTGACTTTCATTCGAAATTGCTTTTGCCGAAAATAAGAAAAAAATTTTTTTTTAATTTTTTCAAAAAAAAAAAAACAAAGGGGTTAGTTCATCATAATTTTTGAGGAAAAAAATTTTTTTCGCACTACCCACGAAAAAAATAAATTGAATTAAAGCCAATACGTTTATCTATCCAACTCAAAAGAAATCATGTGAATATCTTGAAAACTAAGCAAGTTATGACCAAAATGGTAACCAATTCTACTAAAAACTGGCCGGGAACAGGCAGTAGTAGAACTGGTTAACTTTTTGGTCATAACTTGCTTACTTTTCAAGATATCCACTTGGCTTCTTTTGCGTTGGATAGCTAAACGTGTTGGCTCTCATTCGAAGTTGCTTTTGCCGAAAATAAGAAGAAAAAAAATTTTTTTTTTTTTATTTTTTCCAAAAAAAAACCAAGGGGTTAGTTCATCATAATTTTTGAGGAAAAAAATTTTTTTCGCACTACCCACGAAAAAAATAAATTGAATTAAAGCCAATACGTTTATATATCCAACGCAAAAGAAATCAAGTGAATATCTTGAAAACTAAGCAAGTTATGACCAAAATGGTAACCAATTCTACTAAAAACTGGCCGGGAACAGGCAGTAGTAGAACTGGTTAACTTTTTGGTCATAACTTGCTTACTTTTCAAGATATCCACTTGGCTTCTTTTACGTTGGATAGCTAAACGTGTTGGCTCTCATTCGAAATTGCTTTTGCCGAAAATAAGAAAAAAATTTTTTCCTAATTTTTTCCAAAAAAAAAACCAAGGGGTTAGTTCATCATAATTTTTGAGGAAAAAAATTTTTTTCGCACTACCCATGGAAAAAATAAATTGAATTAAAGCCAATACGTTTATCTATCCAACGCAAAAGAAATCAAGTGAATATCTTGGAAACTAAGCAAGTTATGACCAAAATGGTAACCAGTTCTACTAAAAAATGGCCGGGAACAGGCAGCAGTAGAACTGGTTAACTTTTTGGTCATAACTTGCTTACTTTTCAAGATATCCACTTGGCTTCTTTTGCGTTGGATAGCTAAACGTGTTGGCTCTCATTTGAAATTGCTTTTGCCGAAAATAAGAAAAAAAATTTTTCTTAATTTTTTCAAAAAAAAAACCAAGGGGTTAGTTCATCATAATTTTTGAGGACAAAAATTTTTTTCGCACTACCCACGAAAAAAATAAATTGAATGAAAGCCAATACGTTTACCTATCCAACGGAAAAGAAATCAAGTGAATATCTTGAAAACTAAGCAAGTTATGACCAAAATGGTAACCAGTTCTACTAAAAACTGGCCGGGAACAGGCGGTAGTAGAACTGGTTACCTTCTTGGTCATAACTTGCTTACTTTTCAAGATATCCACTTGGCTTCTTTTGCGTTGGATAGCTAAACGTATTGACTTTCAATCGAAATTGCTTTTGCCGAAAATAAGAAAAAAATTTTTTTAAATTTTTTCAAAAAAAAAAAAAACAAAGGGGTTAGTTCATCATAATTTTTGAGGAAAAAAATTTTTTTCGCACTATCCACGAAAAAATAAATTGAATTAAAGCCAATACGTTTATCTATCCAACGCAAAAGAAATCAAGTGAATATCTTGAAAACTAAGCAAGTTATGACCAAAATGGTAACCAGTTCTACTAAAAACTGGCCGGGAACAAGCAGTAGTAGAACTGGTTACCTTTTTGGTCATAACTTGCTTACTTTTCAAGATATCCACTTGGCTTCTTTTGCGTTGGATAGCTAAACGTGTTGGCTTTCATTTGAAATTGCTTTTGCCGAAAATAAGAAAAAAAAATTTATTTTTTCAAAAAAAAAAAAAACCAAGGGGTTAGTTCATCATAGTTTTTGAGGAAAAAAATTTTTTCGCACTACCCACGAAAAAAATAAATTGAATTAAAGCCAATACGTTTATATATCCAACGCAAAAGAAATCAAGTGAATATCTTGAAAACTAAGCAAGTTATGACCAAAATGGTAACCAGTTCTACTAAAAACTGGCCGGGAACAAGCAGTAGTAGAACTGGTTACCTTTTTGGTCATAACTTGCTTACTTTTCAAGATATCCACTTGGCTTCTTTTGCGTTGGATAGCTAAATGTATTGGCTTTCATTCGAAATTGCTTTTGCCGAAAATAAGAAAAAAAAAATTTTTAATTTTTTCCAAAAAAAAAAAAACCAAGGGGTAGTTCATCATAATTTTTGAGGAAAAAAATTTTTTTTGCACTACCCACGAAAAAAATAAATTGAATTAAAGCCAATACGTTTATCTATCCAACGCAAGAGAAATAAAGTGAATATCTTGAAAACTAAGCAAGTTATGACCAAAATGGTAACCATTTCTACTAAAAAATGGCCGGGAACAGGCGGTAGTAGAACTGGTTACATTTTTGGTCATAACTTGCTTACTTTTCAAGATATCCACTTGGCTTCTTTTGCGTTGGATAGCTAAACGTATTGACTTTCATTCGAAATTGCTTTTGCCGAAAATAAGAAAAAAATTTTTTTAAATTTTTTCAAAAAAAAAAACAAAGGGGTTAGTTCATCATAATTTTTGAGGAAAAAAATTTTTTTCGCACTACCCACGAAAAAAATAAATTGAATTAAAGCCAATACGTTTATCTATCCAACGCAAAAGAAATCAAGTGAATATCTTGAAAACTAAGCAAGTTATGACCAAAATGGTAACCAGTTCTACTAAAAACTGGCCGGGAACAAGCAGTAGTAGAACTGGTTAGCTTTTTGGTCATAACTTGCTTACTTTTCAAGATATCCACTTGGCTTCTTTTGCGTTGGATAGCTAAACGTATTGACTTTCATTCGAAATTGCTTTTGCCGAAAATAAGAAAAAAATTTTTTTAAATTTTTTCAAAAAAAAAAAACAAAGGGGTTAGTTCATCATAATTTTTGAGGAAAAAAATTTTTTTCGCACTACCCACGAAAAAAATAAATTGAATTAAAGCCAATACGTTTATCTATCCAACGCAAGAGAAATCAAGTGAATATCTTGAAAACTAAGCAAGTTATGACCAAAATGGTAACCATTTCTACTAAAAAATGGCCGGGAACAGGCGGTAGTAGAACTGGTTACATTTTTGGTCATAACTTGCTTACTTTTCAAGATATCCACTTGGCTTCTTTTGCGTTGGATAGCTAAACGTATTGACTTTCATTCGAAATTGCTTTTGCCGAAAATAAGAAAAAAATTTTTTTAAATTTTTTCAAAAAAAAAAAAACAAAGGGGTTAGTTCATCATAATTTTTGAGGAAAAAAATTTTTTTCGCACTACCCACGAAAAAAATAAATTGAATTAAAGCCAATACGTTTATCTATCCAACGCAAAAGATATCAAGTGAATATCTTGAAAACTAAGCAAGTTATGACCAAAATGGTAACCAGTTCTACTAAAAACTGGCCGGGAACAGGCAGTAGTAGAACTGGTTAGCTTTTTGGTCATAACTTGCTTACTTTTCAAGATATCCACTTGGCTTCTTTTGCGTTGGATAGCTAAACGTATTGACTTTCATTCGAAATTGCTTTTGCCGAAAATAAGAAAAAAATTTTTTTAATTTTTTTCCAAAAAAAACCAAGGGGTTAGTTCATCATAATTTTTGAGGAAAAAAATTTTTTTCGCACTACCCACGAAAAAAATAAATTGAATTAAAGCCAATACGTTTATCTATCCAACGCAAAAGAAATCAAGTGAATATCTTGAAAACTAACCAAGTTATGACCAAAATGGTAACCAGTTCTACTAAAAAATGGCCGGGAACAGGGAGTAGTAGAACTGGTTACCTTTTTGGTCATAACTTGCTTACTTTTCAAGATATCCACTTGGCTTCTTTTGCGTTGGATAGCTAAACGTGTTGGCTTTCATTTGAAATTGCTTTTGCCGAAAATAAGAAAAAAAATTTTTCTTAATTTTTTCCAAAAAAAAAAACCAAGGGGTTAGTTCATCATAATTTTTGAGGACAAAAATTTTTTTCGCACTACCCACGAAAAAAATAAATTGAATTAAAGCCAATACGTTTATCTATCCAACGCAAAAGAAATCAAGTGAATATCTTGAAAACTAACCAAGTTATGACCAAAATGGTAACCAGTTCTACTAAAAAATGGCCGGGAACAGGGAGTAGTAGAACTGGTTACCTTTTTGGTCATAACTTGCTTACTTTTCAAGATATCCACTTGGCTTCTTTTGCGTTGGATAGCTAAATGTATTGGCTTTCATTCGAAATTGCTTTTGCCGAAAATAAGAAAAAAAAATTTTTAATTTTTTCCAAAAAAAAAAAAAACCAAGGGGTAGTTCATCATAATTTTTGAGGAAAGAAATTTTTTTGCACTACCCACGAAAAAAATAAATTGAATTAAAGCCAATACGTTTATCTATCCAACGCAAGAGAAATAAAGTGAATATCTTGAAAACTAAGCAAGTTATGACCAAAATGGTAACCATTTCTACTAAAAAATGGCCGGGAACAGGCGGTAGTAGAACTGGTTACATTTTTGGTCATAACTTGCTTACTTTTCAAGATATCCACTTGGCTTCTTTTGCGTTGGATAGCTAAACGTATTGACTTTCATTCGAAATTGCTTTTGCCGAAAATAAGAAAAAAAATTTTTCTTAATTTTTTCCAAAAAAAAAAAACCAAGGGGTTAGTTCATCATAATTTTTGAGGAAAAAATTTTTTTCGCACTACCCACGAAAAAAATAAATTGAATTAAAGCCAATACGTTTATCTATCCAACGCAAAAGAAATCAAGTGAATATCTTGAAAACTAAGCAAGTTATGACCAAAATGGTAACCAGTTCTACTAAAAACTGGCCGGGAACAGGCAGTAGTAGAACTGGTTAACTTTTTGGTCATAACTTGCTTACTTTTCAAGATATCCACTTGGCTTCTTTTGCGTTGGATAGCTAAACGTATTGACTTTCATTCGAAATTGCTTTTGCCGAAAATAAGAAAAAAATTTTTTTAAATTTTTTCAAAAAAAAACAAAGGGGTTAGTTCATCATAATTTTTGAGGAAAAAAATTTTTTTCGCACTACCCACGAAAAAAATAAATTGAATTAAAGCCAATACGTTTATCTATCCAACGCAAGAGAAATCAAGTGAATATCTTGAAAACTAAGCAAGTTATGACCAAAATGGTAACCATTTCTACTAAAAAATGGCCGGGAACAGGCGGTAGTAGAACTGGTTACATTTTTGGTCATAACTTGCTTACTTTTCAAGATATCCACTTGGCTTCTTTTGCGTTGGATAGCTAAACGTATTGACTTTCATTCGAAATTGCTTTTGCCGAAAATAAGAAAAAAATTTTTTTAAATTTTTTCAAAAAAAAAAAAACAAAGGGGTTAGTTCATCATAATTTTTGAGGAAAAAAATTTTTTTCGCACTACCCACGAAAAAAATAAATTGAATTAAAGCCAATACGTTTATCTATCTAACGCAAAAGAAATCAAGTGAATATCTTGAAAACTAACCAAGTTATGACCAAAATGGTAACCAGTTCTACTAAAAACTGGCCGGGAACAGGCAGTACTAGAACTGGTTACCTTCTTGGTCATAACTTGCTTACTTTTCAAGATATCCACTTGGCTTCTTTTGCGTTGGATAGCTAAACGTATTGACTTTCATTCGAAATTGCTTTTGCAGAAAATAAGAAAAAAAAATTTTTAATTTTTTTCCAAAAAAAACCATCATCATAATTTTTGAGGAAAAAAATTTTTTTCGCACTACCCACGAAAAAAATAAATTGAATTAAAGCCAATACGTTTATCTATCCAACGCAAACGAAATCAAGTGAATATCTTGAAAACTAAGCAAGTTATGACCAAAATGGTAACCAGTTCTACTAAAAAATGGCCGGGAACAGGCAGTAGTAGAACTGGTTACCTTTTTGGTCATAACTTGCTTACTTTTCAAGATATCCACTTGGCTTCTTTTGCGTTGGATAGCTAAACGTGTTGACTCTCATTCGAAGTTATTTTTGCCGAAAATAAGAAGAAAAAAATTTTTTTTTAATTTTTTCCAAAAAAAAAAAACCAAGGGGTTAGTTCATCATAATTTTTGAGGAAAAAAATTTTTTTCGCACTACCCACGAAAAAAATAAATTGAATTAAAGCCAATACGTTTATCTATCCAACGCAAAAGAAATCAAGTGAATATCTTGAAAACTAACCAAGTTATGACCAAAATGGTAACCAGTTCTACTAAAAAATGGCCGGGAACAGGGAGTAGTAGAACTGGTTACCTTTTTGGTCATAACTTGCTTACTTTTCAAGATATCCACTTGGCTTCTTTTGCGTTGGATAGCTAAACGTGTTGGCTTTCATTTGAAATTGCTTTTGCCGAAAATAAGAAAAAAAATTTTTCTTAATTTTTTCCAAAAAAAATAACCAAGGGGTTAGTTCATCATAATTTTTGAGGACAAAAATTTTTTTCGCACTACCCACGAAAAAAATAAATTGAATTAAAGCCAATACGTTTATTTATCTAACGCAAAAGAAATCAAATGAATATCTTGAAAACTAAGCAAGTTATGACCAAAATGGTAACCAGTTCTACTAAAAACTGGCCGGGAACAGGCAGTACTAGAACTGGTTACCTTCTTGGTCATAACTTGCTTACTTTTCAAGATATCCACTTGGCTTCTTTTGCGTTGGATAGCTAAACGTATTGACTTTCATTCGAAATTGCTTTTGCAGAAAATAAGAAAAAAAATTTTTAATTTTTTTCCAAAAAAAACCATCATCATAATTTTTGAGGAAAAAAAAATTTTTTTCGCACTACCCACGAAAAAAATAAATTGAATTAAAGCCAATACGTTTATCTATCCAACGCAAACGAAATCAAGTGAATATCTTGAAAACTAAGCAAGTTATGACCAAAATGGTAACCAGTTCTACTAAAAAATGGCCGGGAACAGGCAGCAGTAGAACTGGTTACCTTTTTGGTCATAACTTGCTTACTTTTCAAGATATCCACTTGGCTTCTTTTGCGTTGGATAGCTAAACGTGTTGACTCTCATTCGAAGTTATTTTTGCCGAAAATAAGAAGAAAAAATTTTTTTTTTAATTTTTTCCAAAAAAAAAAAACCAAGGGGTTAGTTCATCATAATTTTTGAGGACAAAAATTTTTTTCGCACTACCCACGAAAAAAATAAATTGATTTAAAGCCAATACGTTTATCTATCTAACGCAAAAGAAATCAAGTGAATATCTTGAAAACTAAGCAAGTTATGACCAAAATGGTAACCAGTTCTACTAAAAACTGGCCGGGAACAGGCAGTAGTAGAACTGGTTACCTTTTTGGTCATAACTTGCTTACTTTTCAAGATATCCACTTGGCTTCTTTTGCGTTGGATAGCTGAACGTGTTGGCTTTCATTCGAAATTGCTTTTGCCGAAAATAAGAAAAAAATTTTTTTAATTTTTTTCCAAAAAAAAACCAAGGGGTTAGTTCATCATAATTTTTGAGGAAAAAAATTTTTTTCGCACTACCCACGAAAAAAATAAATTGAATTAAAGCCAATACGTTTATCTATCCAACGCAAAAGAAATCAAGTGAATATCTTGAAAACTAACCAAGTTATGACCAAAATGGTAACCAGTTCTACTAAAAAATGGCCGGGAACAGGGATTAGTAGAACTGGTTACCTTTTTGGTCATAACTTGCTTACTTTTCAAGATATCCACTTGGCTTCTTTTGCGTTGGATAGCTAAACGTGTTGGCTTTCATTTGAAATTGCTTTTGCCGAAAATAAGAAAAAAAATTTTTCTTAATTTTTTCCAAAAAAAATAACCAAGGGGTTAGTTCATCATAATTTTTGAGGACAAAAATTTTTTTCGCACTACCCACGAAAAAAATAAATTGAATTAAAGCCAATACGTTTATCTATCTAACGCAAAAGAAATCAAATGAATATCTTGAAAACTAAGCAAGTTATGACCAAAATGGTAACCAGTTCTACTAAAAACTGGCCGGGAACAGGCAGTACTAGAACTGGTTACCTTCTTGGTCATAACTTGCTTACTTTTCAAGATATCCACTTGGCTTCTTTTGCGTTGGATAGCTAAACGTATTGACTTTCATTCGAAATTGCTTTTGCAGAAAATAAGAAAAAAAATTTTTTAATTTTTTTCCAAAAAAAACCATCATCATAATTTTTGAGAAAAAAATTTTTTCGCACTACCCACGAAAAAAATAAATTGAATTAAAGCCAATACATTTATATATCCAACGCAAAAGAAATCATGTGAATATCTTGAAAACTAAGCAAGTTATGACCAAAATGGTAACCAGTTCTACTAAAAACTGGCCGGGAACAAGCAGTAGTAGAACTGGTTACCTTTTTGGTCATAACTTGCTTACTTTTCAAGATATCCACTTGGCTTCTTTTGCGTTGGATAGCTAAATGTATTGGCTTTCATTCGAAATTGCTTTTGCCGAAAATAAGAAAAAAAAATTTTTTAATTTTTTCCAAAAAAAAACCAAGGGGTAGTTCATCATAATTTTTGAGGAAAAAAATTTCTTTCGCACTACCCATGAAAAAAATAAATTGAATTAAAGCCAATACGTTTATCTATCCAACGCAAGAGAAATCAAGTGAATATCTTGAAAACTAAGCAAGTTATGACCAAAATGGTAACCATTTCTACTAAAAAATGGCCGGGAACAGGCGGTAGTAGAACTGGTTACATTTTTGGTCATAACTTGCTTACTTTTCAAGATATCCACTTGGCTTCTTTTGCGTTGGATAGCTAAAAGTATTGACTTTCATTCGAAATTGCTTTTGCCGAAAATAAGAAAAAAAATTTTTAATTTTTTTCCAAAAAAAACCAAAGGGTTAAGTTCAACATAATTTTTGAGAAAAAAATTTTTTTCGCACTACCCACGAAAAAAATTAATTGAATTAAAGCCAATACGTTTATCTATCCAACGCAAAAGAAATCAAGTGAATATCTTGAAAACTAAGCAAGTTATGACCAAAATGGTAACCAGTTCTACTAAAAACTGGCCGGGAACAGGCAGTACTAGAACTGGTTACCTTCTTGGTCATAACTTGCTTACTTTTCAAGATATCCACTTGGCTTCTTTTGCGTTGGATAGCTAAACGTGTTGGCTTTCATTTGAAATTGCTTTTGCCGAAAATAAGAAAAAAATTTTTTTTTAATTTTTTCCAAAAAAAAAACCAAGGGGTTAGTTCATCATAATTTTTGAGCAAAAAATTTTTTTTCGCACTACCCACGAAAAAAATAAATTGAATTAAAGCCAATACGTTTATCTATCCAACGCAAAAGAAATCAAGTGAATATCTTGAAAACTAAGCAAGTTATGACCAAAATGGTAACCAGTTCTACTAAAAACTGGCCGGGAACAGGCAGTAGTAGAACTGGTTAACTTTTTGGTCATAACTTGCTTACTTTTCAAGATATCCACTTGGCTTCTTTTGCGTTGGATAGCTAAACGTATTGACTTTCATTCGAAATTGCTTTTGCCGAAAATAAGAAAAAAAATTTTTTTTAATTTTTAAAAAAACAAAAAACAAAGGGGTTAGTTCATCATAATTTTTGAGGAAAAAAATTTTTTTCGCACTACCCACGAAAAAAATAAATTGAATTAAAGCCAATACGTTTATCTATCCAACGCAAAAGAAATCAAGTGAATATCTTGAAAACTAAGCAAGTTATGACCAAAATGGTAACCAGTTCTACTAAAAACTGGCCGGGAACAGGCAGTAGTAGAACTGGTTAACTTTTTGGTCATAACTTGCTTACTTTTCAAGATATCCACTTGGCTTCTTTTGCGTTGGATAGCTAAACGTGTTGGCTTTCATTCGAAATTGCTTTTGCCGAAAATAAGAAAAAAATTTTTTCTTAATTTTTTCCAAAAAAAAAAACCAAGGGGTTAGTTCATCATAATTTTTGAGGACAAAAATTTTTTTCCCACTACCCACGAAAAAAAAATAAATTGAATTAAAGCCAATACGTTTATCTATCTAACGCAAAAGAAATCAAGTGAATATCTTGAAAACTAAGCAAGTTATGACCAAAATGGTAACCAGTTCTACTAAAAACTGGCCGGGAACAGGCAGTAGTAGAACTGGTTACCTTTTTGGTCATAACTTGCTTACTTTTCAAGATATCCACTTGGCTTCTTTTGCGTTGGATAGCTAAACGTGTTGGCTTTCATTCGAAATTGCTTTTGCCGAAAATAAGAAAAAAAAAATTTTTTAATTTAAAAAAAAAAACAAAGGGGTTAGTTCATCATAATTTTTGAGGAAAAAAATTTTTTTCGCACTACCCACGAAAAAAATAAATTGAATTAAAGCCAATACGTTTATCTATCCAACGCAAAAGAAATCAAGTGAATATCTTGAAATCTAAGCAAGTTATGACCAAAATGGTAACCAGTTCTACTAAAAACTGGCCGGGAACAGGCAGTAGTAGAACTGGTTACCTTTTTGGTCATAACTTGCTTACTTTTCAAGATATCCACTTGGCTTCTTTTGCGTTGGATAGCTAAACGTATTGACTTTCATTCGAAATTGCTTTTGCCGAAAATAAGAAAAAAATTTTTTTTAATTTTTTCAAAAAAAAACCGAGGGGTTAGTAATTTTTGAGGAAAAAAATTTTTTTCGCACTACCCACGAAAAAAATAAATTGAATTAAAGCCAATACGTTTATCTATCCAACGCAAAAGAAATCAAGTGAATATCTTGAAAACTAAGCAAGTTATGACCAAAATGGTAACCAGTTCTACTAAAAACTGGCCGGGAACAGGCAGTAGTAGAACTGGTTAACTTTTTGGTCATAACTTGCTTACTTTTCAAGATATCCACTTGGCTTCTTTTGCGTTGGATAGCTAAACGTGTTGGCTTTCATTCGAAATTGCTTTTGCCGAAAATAAGAAAAAAATTTTTCTTAATTTTTTCCAAAAAAAAAACCAAGGGGTTAGTTCATCATAATTTTTGAAGAAAAAAATTTTTTTCGCACTACCCACGAAAAAAATAAATTGAATTAAAGCCAATACGTTTACCTATCCAACGGAAAAGAAACCAAGTGAATATCTTGAAAACTAAGCAAGTTATGACCAAAATGGTAACCAGTTCTACTAAAAACTGGCCGGGAACAGGCAGTAGTAGAACTGGTTAACTTTTTGGTCATAACTTGCTTACTTTTCAAGATATCCACTTGGCTTCTTTTGCGTTGGATAGCTAAACGTATTGGCTTTCATTCGAAATTGCTTTCGCCGAAAATAAGAAAAAAATTTTTTTTAATTTTTTCCAAAAAAAACCAAGGGGTTAGTTCATCATAATTTTTGAGGAAAAAAATTTTTTTTCGCACTACCCACGAAAAAATTAAATTAAAACTAAGCAAGTTATAACCAAAATGGTAACCAGTTCTACTAAAAAATGGCCGGGAACAGGCAGTAGTAGAACTGGTTAACTTTTTGGTCATAACTTGCTTACTTTTCAAGATATCCACTTGGCTTCTTTTGCGTTGGATAGCTAAACGTATTGGCTTTCATTCGAAATTGCTTTTGCCGAAAATAAGAAAAAAAATTTTTTTAATTTTTTCCAAAAAAAACCAAGGGGTTAGTTCATCATAATTTTTGAGGAAAAAAATTTTTTTCGCACTACCCACGAAAAAAATAAATTGAATTAAAGCCAATACGTTTATCTATCCAACGCAAAAGAAATCAAGTGAATATCTTGAAAACTAAGCAAGTTATGACCAAAATGGTAACCAGTTCTACTAAAAACTGGCCGGGAACAGGCAGTAGTAGAACTGGTTAACTTTTTGGTCATAACTTGCTTACTTTTCAAGATATCCACTTGGCTTCTTTTGCGTTGGATAGCTAAACGTGTTGGCTTTCATTCGAAATTGCTTTTGCCGAAAATAAGAAAAAAATTTTTCTTAATTCTTTCCAAAAAAAAAAAAACCAAGGGGTTAGTTCATCATAATTTTTGAAGAAAAAAATTTTTTTCGCACTACCCACGAAAAAAATAAATTGAATTAAAGCCAATACGTTTACCTATCCAACGGAAAAGAAACCAAGTGAATATCTTGAAAACTAAGCAAGTTATGACCAAAATGGTAACCAGTTCTACTAAAAACTGGCCGGGAACAGGCAGTAGTAGAACTGGTTAACTTTTTGGTCATAACTTGCTTACTTTTCAAGATATCCACTTGGCTTCTTTTGCGTTGGATAGCTAAACGTATTGGCTTTCATTCGAAATTGCTTTCGCCGAAAATAAGAAAAAAATTTTTTTTAATTTTTTCCAAAAAAAAACAAGGGGTTTTTCCTCAAAAATTATGATGAACTAACCCCTTGGTTTTTTTTTTGGAAAAAATTAAGAAAAATTTTTTTTCTTATTTTCGGCAAAAGCAATTTCAAATGAAAGCCAACACGTTTAGCTATCCAACGCAAACGAAATCAAGTGAATATCTTGAAAACTAAGCAAGTTATGACCAAAATGGTAACCAGTTCTACTAAAAACTGGCCGGGAACAGGCAGTAGTAGAACTGGTTAACTTTTTGGTCATAACTTGCTTACTTTTCAAGATATCTACTTGGCTTCTTTAGCGTTGGATAGCTAAACGTGTTGGCTCTCATTCGAAATGGCTTTTGCCGAAAATAAGAAGAAAAATTTTTTTTTTAATTTTTTCCAAAACAAACCAAGGGGTTAGTTCATCATAATTTTTGAGGAAAAAATTTTTTTCGCACTACCCATGAAAAAAATAAATTAAATTAAAGCCAATACGTTTATCTATCCAACGCAAAAGAAATCAAGTGAATATCTTGAAAACTAAGCAAGTTATGACCAAAATGGTAACCAGTTCTACTAAAAACTGGCCGGGAAGAGGCAGTAGTAGAACTGGTTAACTTTTTGGTCCTAACTTGCTTACTTTTCAAGATATCCACTTGGCTTCTTTTGCGTTGGATAACTAAACGTATTGGCTTTCATTCGAAATTGCTTTTGCCGAAAATAAGAAAAAAATTTTTTTTAATTTTTTCAAAAAAAAAACCAAGGGGTTAGTTCATCATAATTTTTGAGGAAAAAAATTTTTTTCGCACTACCCACGAAAAAAATAAATTGAATTAAAGCCAATACGTTTACCTATCCAACGGAAAAGAAACCAAGTGAATATCTTGAAAACTAAGCAAGTTATGACCAAAATGGTAACCAGTTCTGCTAAAAACTGGCCGGGAACAGGCAGTAGTAGAACTGGTTAACTTTTTGGTCATAACTTGCTTACTTTTCAAGATATCCACTTGGCTTCTTTTGCGTTGGATAGCTAAACGTATTGGCTTTCATTCGAAATTGCTTTCGCCGAAAATAAGAAAAAAAATTTTTTTAATTTTTTCCAAAAAAAAAACAAGGGGTTTTTCCTCAAAAATTATGATGAACTAACCCCTTGGTTTTTTTTTGGAAAAAATTAAGAAAAATTTTTTTTCTTATTTTCGGCAAAAGCAATTTCAAATGAAAGCCAACACGTTTAGCTATCCAACGCAAACGAAATCAAGTGAATATCTTGAAAACCAAGCAAGTTATGACCAAAATGGTAACCAGTTCTACTAAAAACTGGCCGGGAACAGGCAGTAGTAGAACTGGTTACCTTTTTGGTCATAACTTGCTTACTTTTCAAGATATCCACTTGGCTTCTTTTGCGTTGGATAGCTAAACGTATTGTCTTTCATTCGAAATTGCTTTTGCCGAAAAAAAAAAAAAATTTTTTCTTAATTTTTTCCAAAAAAAACCAAGGGGTTAGTTCATCATAATTTTTGAGGAAAAAAATTTTTTTCGCACCACCCACGAAAAAAATTAATTGAATTAAAGCCAATACGTTTATCTATCCAACGCAAAAGAAATCAAGTGAATATCTTGAAAACTAAGCAAGTTATGACCAAAATGGTAACCAGTTCTACTAAAAAATGGCCGGGAACAGGCAGTAGTAGAACTGGTTACCTTTTTGGTCATAACTTGCTTACTTTTCAAGATATCCACTTGGCTTCTTTTGCGTTGGATAGCTAACGTATTGGCTTTCATTCGAAATTGCTTTTGCCGAAAATAAGAAAAAAAAAATTTTTAATTTTTTCAAAAAAAAACCAAGGGGTTAGTTCATCATAATTTTTGAGGAAAAAAATTTTTTTCGCACTACCCACGAAAAAAATAAATTGAATTAAAGCCAATACGTTTATCTATCCAACGCAAAAGAAATCAAGTGAATATCTTGAAAACTAAGCAAGTTATGACCAAAATGGTAACCAGTTCTACTAAAAACTGGCCGGGAACAGGCAGTAGTAGAACTGGTTAACTTTTTGGTCATAACTTGCTTACTTTTCAAGATATCCACTTGGCTTCTTTAGCGTTGGATAGCTAAACGTGTTGGCTCTCATTCGAAATTGCTTTTGCCGAAAATAAGAAGAAAAAAATTTTTTTTTTAATTTTTTCCAAAAAAAACCAAGGGGTTAGTTCATCATAATTTTTGAGGAAAAAATTTTTTTCGCACTACCCATGAAAAAAATAAACTGAATTAAAGCCAATACGTTTATCTATCCAACGCAAAAGAAATCAAGTGAATATCTTGAAAACTAAGCAAGTTATGACCAAAATGGTAACCAGTTCTACTAAAAAATGGCCGGGAACAGGCAGTAGTAGAACTGGTTACCTTTTTGGTCATAGCTTGCTTACCTTTCAAGATATCCACTTGGCTTCTTTTGCGTTGGATAGCTAAACGTGTTGGCTTTCATTTGAAATTGCTTTTGCCGAAAATAAGAAAAAAAATTTTTCTTAATTTTTTCCAAAAAAAAACCAAGGGGTTAGTTCATCATAATTTTTGAGGAAAAAAAATTTTTTCGCACTACCCACGAAAAAAATTAATTGAATTAAAGCCAATACGTTTATCTATCCAACGCAAAAGAAATCAAGTGAATATCTTGAAAACTAAGCAAGTTATGATCAAAATGGTAACCAGTTCTACTAAAAACTGGCCGGGAACAGGCAGTAGTAGAACTGGTTACCTTTTTGGTCATAACTTGCTTACTTTTCAAGATATCCACTTGGCTTCTTTTGCTTTGGATAGCTAAACGTATTGGCTTTCATTCGAAATTGCTTTTGCCGAAAATACGAAAAAAAATTTTTTTAATTTTTTCCAAAAAAAAAACCAAAGGGTTAAGTTCAACATAATTTTTGAGGAAAAAAATTTTTTTCGCACTACCCACGAAAAAAATAAATTGAATTAAAGCCAATACGTTTATCTATCCAACGCAAAAGAAATCAAGTGAATATCTTGAAAACTAAGCAAGTTATGATCAAAATGGTAACCAGTTCTACTAAAAACTGGCCGGGAACAGGCAGTAGTAGAACTGGTTACCTTTTCGGTCATAACTTGCTTACTTTTCTAGATATCCACTTGGCTTCTTTTGCGTTGGATAGCTAAACGTGTTGGCTTTCATTTGAAATTGCTTTTGCCGAAAATAAGAAAAAAAATTTTTTTAATTTTTTCCAAAAAAAACCAAGGGGTTAGTTCATCATAATTTTTGAGGACAAAAATTTTTTTCGCATTACCCACGAAAAAAATAAATCAAATTAAAGCCAATACGTTTATCTATCCAACGCAAAAGAAATCAAGTGAATATCTTGAAAACTAAGCAAGTTATGACGAAAATGGTAACCAGTTCTACTAAAAACTGGCCGGGAACAGGCAGTACTAGAACTGGTTACCTTCTTGGTCATAACTTGCTTACTTTTCAAGATATCCACTTGGCTTCTTTTGCGTTGGATAGCTGAACGTGTTGGCTTTCATTCGAAATTGCTTTTGCCGAAAATAAGAAAAAAAATTTTCTTAATTTTTTCCAAAAAAAAAAACCAAGGGGTTAGTTCATCATAATTTTTGAGGAAAAAAATATTTTTTGCACTACCCACGAAAAAAATTAATTGAATTAAAGCCAATACGTTTATCTATCCAACGCAAAAGAAATCAAGTGAATATCTTGAAAACTAAGCAAGTTATGACCAAAATGGTAACCAGTTCTACTAAAAAATGGCCGGGAACAGGCAGTAGTAGAACTGGTTACCTTTTTGGTCATAGCTTGCTTACCTTTCAAGATATCCACTTGGCTTCTTTTGCGTTGGATAGCTAAACGTGTTGGCTTTCATTTGAAATTGCTTTTGCCGAAAATAAGAAAAAAAATTTTTCTTAATTTTTTCCAAAAAAAAAACCAAGGGGTTAGTTCATCATAATTTTTGAGGAAAAAAAATTTTTTCGCACTACCCACGAAAAAAATTAATTGAATTAAAGCCAATACGTTTATCTATCCAACGCAAAAGAAATCAAGTGAATATCTTGAAAACTAAGCAAGTTATGATCAAAATGGTAACCAGTTCTACTAAAAACTGGCCGGGAACAGGCAGTAGTAGAACTGGTTACCTTTTTGGTCATAACTTGCTTACTTTTCAAGATATCCACTTGGCTTCTTTTGCTTTGGATAGCTAAACGTATTGGCTTTCATTCGAAATTGCTTTTGCCGAAAATACGAAAAAAAAATTTTTTAATTTTTTCCAAAAAAAAAACCAAAGGGTTAAGTTCAACATAATTTTTGAGGAAAAAAATTTTTTTCGCACTACCCACGAAAAAAATAAATTGAATTAAAGCCAATACGTTTATCTATCCAACGCAAAAGAAATCAAGTGAATATCTTGAAAACTAAGCAAGTTATGATCAAAATGGTAACCAGTTCTACTAAAAACTGGCCGGGAACAGGCAGTAGTAGAACTGGTTACCTTTTCGGTCATAACTTGCTTACTTTTCTAGATATCCACTTGGCTTCTTTTGCGTTGGATAGCTAAACGTATTGACTTTCATTCGAAATTGCTTTTGCCGAAAATAAGAAAAAAATTTTTTCTTAATTTTTTCCAAAAAAAACCAAGGGGTTAGTTCATCATAATTTTTGAGGAAAAAAATTTTTTTCGCACTACCCACGAAAAAAAATTAATTGAATTAAAGCCAATACGTTCATCTATCCAACGCAAAAGAAATCAAGTGAATATCTTGAAAACTAAGCAAGTTATGACCAAAATGGTAACCAGTTCTACTAAAAACTGGCCGGGAACAGGCAGTAGTAGAACTGGTTAACTTTTTGGTCATAACTTGCTTACTTTTCAAGATATCCACTTGGCTTCTTTTGCGTTGGATAGCTAAACGTGTTGGCTTTCATTTGAAATTGCTTTTGCCGAAAATAAGAAAAAAAATTTTTTAATTTTTTCCAAAAAAAACCAAGGGGTTAGTTCATCATAATTTTTGAGGACAAAAATTTTTTTCGCACTACCCACGAAAAAAATAAATCAAATTAAAGCCAATACGTTTATCTATCCAACGCAAAAGAAATCAAGTGAATATCTTGAAAACTAAGCAAGTTATGACGAAAATGGTAACCAGTTCTACTAAAAACTGGCCGGGAACAGGCAGTACTAGAACTGGTTACCTTTTTGGTCATAGCTTGCTTACCTTTCAAGATATCCACTTGGCTTCTTTTGCGTTGGATAGCTAAACGTGTTGGCTTTCATTTGAAATTGCTTTTGCCGAAAATAAGAAAAAAAATTTTCTTAATTTTTTCCAAAAAAAAAACCAAGGGGTTAGTTCATCATAATTTTTGAGGAAAAAAATTTTTTTTGCACTACCCACGAAAAAAATTAATTGAATTAAAGCCAATACGTTTATCTATCCAACGCAAAAGAAATCAAGTGAATATCTTGAAAACTAAGCAAGTTATGACCAAAATGGTAACCAGTTCTACTAAAAAATGGCCGGGAACAGGCAGTAGTAGAACTGGTTACCTTTTTGGTCATAGCTTGCTTACCTTTCAAGATATCCACTTGGCTTCTTTTGCGTTGGATAGCTAAACGTGTTGGCTTTCATTTGAAATTGCTTTTGCCGAAAATAAGAAAAAAAATTTTTTTAATTTTTTCCAAAAAAAACCAAGGGGTTAGTTCATCATAATTTTTGAGGACAAAAATTTTTTTCGCACTACCCACGAAAAAAATAAATTAAATTAAAGCCAATACGTTTATCTATCCAACGCAAAAGAAATCAAGTGAATATCTTGAAAACTAAGCAAGTTATGACCAAAATGGTAACCAGTTCTACTAAAAAATGGCCGGGAACAGGCAGTAGTAGAACTGGTTACCTTTTTGGTCATAGCTTGCTTACCTTTCAAGATATCCACTTGGCTTCTTTTGCGTTGGATAGCTAAACGTGTTGGCTTTCATTTGAAATTGCTTTTGCCGAAAATAAGAAAAAAAATTTTTTTAATTTTTTCCAAAAAAAACCAAGGGGTTAGTTCATCATAATTTTTGAGGACAAAAATTTTTTTCGCACTACCCACGAAAAAAATAAATTAAATTAAAGCCAATACGTTTATATATCCAACGCAAAAGAAATCAAGTGAATATCTTGAAAACTAAGCAAGTTATGACGAAAATGGTAACCAGTTCTACTAAAAACTGGCCGGGAACAGGCAGTACTAGAACTGGTTACCTTCTTGGTCATAACTTGCTTACTTTTCAAGATATCCACTTGGCTTCTTTTGCGTTGGATAGCTGAAAGTGTTGGCTTTCATTCGAAATTGCTTTTGCCGAAAATAAGAAAAAAAATTTTCTTAATTTTTTCCAAAAAAAAAAACCAAGGGGTTAGTTCATCATAATTTTTGAGGAAAAAAATTTCTTTCGCACTACCCCCAAAAAAAATAAATTGAATTAAAGCCAATACGTTTATCTATCCAACGCAAAAGAAATCAAGTGAATATCTTGAAAACTAAGCAAGTTATGACCAAAATGGTAACCAGTTCTACTAAAAACTGGCCGGGAACAGGCAGTAGTAGAACTGGTTAACTTTTTGGTCATAACTTGCTTACTTTTCAAGATATCCACTTGGCTTCTTTTGCGTTGGATAGCTAAACATATTGACTTTCATTCGAAATTGCTTTTGCCGAAAATAAGAAAAAAATTTTTCTTAATTTTTTCCAAAAAAAAAACCAAGGGGTTAGTTCATCATAATTTTTGAGGAAAAAAATTTCTTTCGCACTACCCACGAAAAAAATATATTGAATTAAAGCCAATACGTTTATCTATCCAACGCAAAAGAAATCAAGCGAATATCTTGAAAAGTAAGCAAGTTATGACCAAAATGGTAACCAGTTCTACTAAAAAATGGCCGGGAACAGGCGGTAGTAGAACTGGTTACCTTTTTGGTCATAACTTGCTTACTTTTCAAGATATCCACTTGGCTTCTTTTGCGTTGGATAGCTAAACGTATTGGCTTTCATTCGAAATTGCTTTTGCCGAAAATAAGAAAAAAAATTTTTTTAAATTTAAAAAAAAAAAACCAAGTGGTTAGTTCATCATAATTTTTGAGGAAAAAAATTTCTTTCTCACTACCCACGAAAAAAATAAATTGAATTAAAGCCAATACGTTTATCTATCCAACGCAAAAGAAATCAAGTGAATATCTTGAAAACTAAGCAAGTTATGACCAAAATGGTAACCAGTTCTACTAAAAACTGGCCGGGAACAGGCAGTAGTAGAACTTTTTGGTCATAACTTGCTTACTTTTCAAGATATCCACTTGGCTTCTTTTGCGTTGGATAGCTAAAAGTATTGGCTTTCATTCGAAATTGCTTTTGCCGAAAATAAGAAAAAAAAATTTTTTTAATTTTTTTCCGAAAAAAAACCAAGGGGTTAGTTCATCATAATTTTTGAGGAAAAAAATTTTTTTCGCACTACCCACGAAAAAAATAAATTGAATTAAAGCCAATACGTTTACCTATCCAACGGAAAAGAAACCAAGTGAATATCTTGAAAACTAAGCAAGTTATGACCAAAATGGTAACCAGTTCTGCTAAAAACTGGCCGGGAACAGGCAGTACTAGAACTGGTTACCTTCTTGGTCATAACTTGCTTACTTTTCAAGATATCCACTTGGCTTCTTTTGCGTTGGATAGCTGAACGTGTTGGCTTTCATTCGAAATTGCTTTTGCCGAAAATAAGAAAAAAAATTTTCTTAATTTTTTCCAAAAAAAAAAACCAAGGGGTTAGTTCATCATAATTTTTGAGGAAAAAAATTTTTTTTGCACTACCCACGAAAAAAATTAATTGAATTAAAGCCAATACGTTTATCTATCCAACGCAAAAGAAATCAAGTGAATATCTTGAAAACTAAGCAAGTTATGACCAAAATGGTAACCAGTTCTACTAAAAAATGGCCGGGAACAGGCAGTAGTAGAACTGGTTACCTTTTTGGTCATAGCTTGCTTACCTTTCAAGATATCCACTTGGCTTCTTTTGCGTTGGATAGCTAAACGTGTTGGCTTTCATTTGAAATTGCTTTTGCCGAAAATAAGAAAAAAAATTTTTTTAATTTTTTCCAAAAAAAACCAAGGGGTTAGTTCATCATAATTTTTGAGGACAAAAATTTTTTTCGCACTACCCACGAAAAAAATAAATTAAATTAAAGCCAATACGTTTATCTATCCAACGCAAAAGAAATCAAGTGAATATCTTGAAAACTAAGCAAGTTATGACCAAAATGGTAACCAGTTCTACTAAAAAATGGCCGGGAACAGGCAGTAGTAGAACTGGTTACCTTTTTGGTCATAGCTTGCTTACCTTTCAAGATATCCACTTGGCTTCTTTTGCGTTGGATAGCTAAACGTGTTGGCTTTCATTTGAAATTGCTTTTGCCGAAAATAAGAAAAAAAATTTTTTTAATTTTTTCCAAAAAAAACCAAGGGGTTAGTTCATCATAATTTTTGAGGACAAAAATTTTTTTCGCACTACCCACGAAAAAAATAAATTAAATTAAAGCCAATACGTTTATATATCCAACGCAAAAGAAATCAAGTGAATATCTTGAAAACTAAGCAAGTTATGACGAAAATGGTAACCAGTTCTACTAAAAACTGGCCGGGAACAGGCAGTACTAGAACTGGTTACCTTCTTGGTCATAACTTGCTTACTTTTCAAGATATCCACTTGGCTTCTTTTGCGTTGGATAGCTGAACGTGTTGGCTTTCATTCGAAATTGCTTTTGCCGAAAATAAGAAAAAAAATTTTCTTAATTTTTTCCAAAAAAAAAAAACCAAGGGGTTAGTTCATCATAATTTTTGAGGAAAAAAATTTCTTTCGCACTACCCCCAAAAAAAATAAATTGAATTAAAGCCAATACGTTTATCTATCCAACGCAAAAGAAATCAAGTGAATATCTTGAAAACTAAGCAAGTTATGACCAAAATGGTAACCAGTTCTACTAAAAACTGGCCGGGAACAGGCAGTAGTAGAACTGGTTAACTTTTTGGTCATAACTTGCTTACTTTTCAAGATATCCACTTGGCTTCTTTTGCGTTGGATAGCTAAAAGTATTGGCTTTCATTCGAAATTGCCTTTGCCGAAAATAAGAAAAAAAAATTTTTTTAATTTTTTTCCGAAAAAAAACCAAGGGGTTAGTTCATCATAATTTTTGAGGAAAAAAATTTTTTTCGCACTACCCACGAAAAAAATAAATTGAATTAAAGCCAATACGTTTACCTATCCAACGGAAAAGAAACCAAGTGAATATCTTGAAAACTAAGCAAGTTATGACCAAAATGGTAACCAGTTCTGCTAAAAACTGGCCGGGAACAGGCAGTAGTAGAACTGGTTAACTTTTTGGTCATAACTTGCTTACTTTTCAAGATATCCACTTGGCTTCTTTTGCGTTGGATAGCTAAACGTATTGGCTTTCATTCGAAATTGCTTTCGCCGAAAATAAGAAAAAAAATTTTCTTAATTTTTTCCAAAAAAAAAACAAGGGGTTTTTCCTCAAAAATTATGATGAACTAACCCCTTAGTTTTTTTTTTTGGAAAAAATTAAGAAAAATTTTTTTTCTTATTTTCGGCAAAAGCAATTTCAACTGAAAGCCAACACGTTTAGCTATCCAACGCAAACGAAATCAAGTGAATATCTTGAAAACTAAGCAAGTTATGACCAAAATGGTAACCAGTTCTACTAAAAACTGGCCGGGAACAGGCAGTAGTAGAACTGGTTGACTTTTTGGTCATAACTTGCTTACTTTTCAAGATATCCACTTGGCTTCTTTAGCGTTGGATAGCTAAACGTGTTGGCTCTCATTCGAAATTGCTTTTGCCGAAAATAAGAAGAAAAAATTTTTTTTTTAATTTTTTCCAAAAAAACCAAGGGGTTAGTTCATCATAATTTTTGAGGAAAAAATTTTTTTCGCACTACCCATGAAAAAAATATATTGAATTAAAGCCAATACGTTTATCTATCCAACGCAAAAGAAATCAAGTGAATATCTTGAAAACTAAGCAAGTTATGACCAAAATGGTAACCAGTTCTACTAAAAACTGTCCGGGAGCAGGCAGTAGTAGAACTGGTTACCTTTTTGGTCATAATTTGCTTACTTTTCAAGATATCCACTTGGCTTCTTTTGCGTTGGATAACTAAACGTATTGGCTTTCATTCGAAATTGCTTTTGCCGAAAATAAGAAAAAAAATTTTTTTAATTTTTAAAAAAAAAAACAAGGGGTTTTTCCTCAAAAATTATGATGAACTAACCCCTTGGTTTTTTTTTTTTTTTTGGAAAAAATTAAGAAAAATTTTTTTTTTTATTTTCGGCAAAAGCAATTTCAAATGAAAGCCAACACGTTTAGCTATCCAACGCAAACGAAATCAAGTGAATATCTTGAAAACTAAGCAAGTTATGACCAAAATGGTAACCAGTTCTACTAAAAACTGGCCGGGAACAGGCAGTACTAGAACTGGTTACCTTCTTTTTCATAACTTGCTTACTTTTCAAGATATAGACTTGGCTTCTTTTGCGTTGGATAGCTAAATGTATTGGCTTTCATTCGAAATTGCTTTTGCCGAAAATAAGAAAAAAAAAATTTTTTAATTTTTTCCAAAAAAAACCAAGGGGTAGTTCATCATAATTTTTGAGAAAAAAAATTTTTTCACACTACCCACGAAAAAAAATTAATTGAATTAAAGCCAATACGTTTATCTATCCAACGCAAGAGAAATCAAGTGAATATCTTGAAAACTAAGCAAGTTATGACCAAAATGGTAACCAGTTCTACTAAAAACTGGCCGGGAACAGGCAGTAGTAGAACTGGTTGACTTTTTGGTCATAACTTGCTTACTTTTCAAGATATCCACTTGGCTTCTGTTGCGTTGGATAGCTAAACGTGTTGGCTTTCATTCGAAATTGCTTTTGCCGAAAATAAGAAAAAAAATTTTTCTTAATTTTTTCCAAAAAAAAAAAAACTAAGGGGTTAGTTCATCATAATTTTTGAGGAAAAACCCCTTGTTTTTTTTTTGGAAAAAATTAAGAAAAATTTTTTTTTCTTATTTTCTGCGAAAGCAATTTCGAATGAAAGCCAATACGTTTATCTATCCAACGCAAAAGAAATCAAGTGAATATCTTGAAAACTAAGCAAGTTATGACCAAAATGGTAACCAGTTCTACTAAAAACTGGCCGGGAAGAGGCAGTAGTAGAACTGGTTGACTTTTTGGTCATAACTTGCTTACTTTTCAAGATATCCACTTGGCTTCTTTAGCGTTGGATAGCTAAACGTGTTGGCTCTCATTCGAAATTGCTTTTGCCGAAAATAAGAAGAAAAATTTTTTTTTTAATTTTTTCCAAAAAAACCAAGGGGTTAGTTCATCATAATTTTTGAGGAAAAAATTTTTTTCGCACTACCCATGAAAAAAATATATTGAATTAAAGCCAATACGTTTATCTATCCAACGCAAAAGAAATCAAGTGAATATCTTGAAAACTAAGCAAGTTATGACCAAAATGGTAACCAGTTCTACTAAAAACTGTCCGGGAGCAGGCAGTAGTAGAACTGGTTACCTTTTTGGTCATAACTTGCTTACTTTTCAAGATATCCACTTGGCTTCTTTTGCGTTGGATAACTAAACGTATTGGCTTTCATTCGAAATTGCTTTTGCCGAAAATAAGAAAAAAAAAAATTTTTTAATTTTTTCAAAAAAAAAAACAAGGGGTAGTTCATCATAATTTTTGAGAAAAAAAATTTTTTCACACTACCCACGAAAAAAAATTAATTGAATTAAAGCCAATACGTTTATCTATCCAACGCAAGAGAAATCAAGTGAATATCTTGAAAACTAAGCAAGTTATGACCAAAATGGTAACCAGTTCTACTAAAAACTGGCCGGGAACAGGCAGTAGTAGAACTGGTTGACTTTTTGGTCATAACTTGCTTACTTTTCAAGATATCCACTTGGCTTCTGTTGCGTTGGATAGCTAAACGTGTTGGCTTTCATTCGAAATTGCTTTTGCCGAAAATAAGAAAAAAAATTTTTCTTAATTTTTTCCAAAAAAAAACCAAGGGGTTAGTTCATCATAATTTTTAGGAAAAAAATTTTTTTCGCACTACCCACGAAAAAAATAAATTGAATTAAAGCCAATACGTTTACCTATCCAACGGAAAAGAAATCAAGTGAATATCTTGAAAACTAAGCAAGTTATGACCAAAATGGTAACCAGTTCTACTAAAAAATGGCTGGGAACAGGCGGTAATAGAACTGGTTACCTTTTTGGTCATAACTTGCTTACTTTTCAAGATATCCACTTGGCCTCTTTTGCGTTGGATAGCTAAACGTATTGGCTTCTTTTGCGTTGGATAGCTAAACGTGTTGGCTCTTATTCGAAATTGCTTTTGCCGAAAATAAGAAACAAAATTTTTCTTAATTTTTTCCAAAAAAAAAAAAAAACCAAGGGGTTAGTTCTTCATAATTTTTGAGGAAAAAAATTTCTTTCGCACTACCCACGAAAAAAATAAATTGAATTAAAGCCAATACGTTTATCTATCCAACGCAAAAGAAATCAAGTGAATATCTTGAAAACTAAGCAAGTTATGACCAAAATGGTAACCAGTTCCACTAAAAAATGGCCGGGAACAGGCAGTAGTAGAACTGGTTACCTTTTTGGTCATAACTTGCTTACTTTTCAAGATATCCACTTGGCTTCTTTTGCGTTGGATAGCTAAACTTATTGACTTTCATTCGAAATTGCTTTTGCCGAAAATAAGAAAAAAAATTTTTTAATTTTTTTCCAAAAAAAACCAAGGGGTTAGTTCATCATAATTTTTGAGGAAAAAAATTTTTTTCGCACTACCCACGAAAAAAATAAACTGAATTAAAGCCAATACGTTTATCTATCCAACGCAAAAGAAATCAAGTGAATATCTTGAAAACTAAGCAAGTTATGACCAAAATGGTAACCAGTTCTACTAAAAACTGGCCGGGAACAGGCAGTAGTAGAACTGGTTAATTTTTTGGTCATAACTTGCTTACTTTTCAAGATATCCACTTGGCTTCTTTTGCGTTGGATAGCTAAACGTGTTGGCTCTCATTCGAAATTGCTTTTGCCGAAAAAAGAAAAAAAATTTTTCTTAATTTTTTCCAAAAAAAAAACTAAGGGGTTAGTTCATCATAATTTTTGAGGAAAAACCCCTTGTTTTTTTTTGGAAAAAATTAAGAAAAATTTTTTTTCTTATTTTCGGCGAAAGCAATTTCGAATGAAAGCCAATACGTTTATCTATCCAACGCAAAAGAAATCAAGTGAATATCTTGAAAACTAAGCAAGTTATGACCAAAATGGTAACCAGTTCTACTAAAAACTGGCCGGGAACAGGCAGTAGTAGAACTGGTTAACTTTTTGGTCATAACTTGCTTACTTTTCAAGATATCCACTTGGCTTCTTTTGCGTTGGATAGCTAAACGTATTGGCTTTCATTCGAAATTGCTTTCGCCGAAAATAAGAAAAAAAATTTTTCTTAATTTTTTCCAAAAAAAAAACAAGGGGTTTTTCCTCAAAAATTATGATGAACTAACCCCTTAGTTTTTTTTTTGGAAAAAATTAAGAAAAATTTTTTTTCTTATTTTCGGCAAAAGCAATTTCAACTGAAAGCCAACACGTTTAGCTATCCAACGCAAACGAAATCAAGTGAATATCTTGAAAACTAAGCAAGTTATGACCAAAATGGTAACCAGTTCTACTAAAAACTGGCCGGGAACAGGCAGTAGTAGAACTGGTTGACTTTTTGGTCATAACTTGCTTACTTTTCAAGATATCCACTTGGCTTCTTTAGCGTTGGATAGCTAAACGTGTTGGCTCTCATTCGAAATTGCTTTTGCCGAAAATAAGAAGAAAAATTTTTTTTTTTAATTTTTTCCAAAAAAACCAAGGGGTTAGTTCATCATAATTTTTGAGGAAAAAATTTTTTTCGCACTACCCATGAAAAAAATATATTGAATTAAAGCCAATACGTTTATCTATCCAACGCAAAAGAAATCAAGTGAATATCTTGAAAACTAAGCAAGTTATGACCAAAATGGTAACCAGTTCTACTAAAAACTGTCCGGGAGCAGGCAGTAGTAGAACTGGTTACCTTTTTGGTCATAACTTGCTTACTTTTCAAGATATCCACTTGGCTTCTTTTGCGTTGGATAACTAAACGTATTGGCTTTCATTCGAAATTGCTTTTGCCGAAAATAAGAAAAAAAATTTTTTTAATTTTTTCAAAAAAAAAACAAGGGGTTTTTCCTCAAAAATTATTATTAACTAACCCCTTGGTTTTTTTTTTTTTTTTTTTGGAAAAAATTAAGAAAAATTTTTTTTCTTATTTTCGGCAAAAGCAATTTCAAATGAAAGCCAACACGTTTAGCTATCCAACGCAAACGAAATCAAGTGAATATCTTGAAAACTAAGCAAGTTATGACCAAAATGGTAACTAGTTCTACTAAAAACTGGCCGGAAACAGGCAGTAGTAGAACTGGTTGACTTTTTGGTCATAACTTGCTTACTTTTCAAGATATCCACTTGGCTTCTTTAGCGTTGGATAGCTAAACGTGTTGGCTCTCATTCGAAATTGCTTTTGCCGAAAATAAGAAGAAAAATTTTTTTTTTTAATTTTTTCCAAAAAAACCAAGGGGTTAGTTCATCATAATTTTTAGGAAAAAAATTTTTTTCGCACTACCCACGAAAAAAATAAATTGAATTAAAGCCAATACGTTTATCTATCCAACGCAAAAGAAATCAAGTGAATATCTTGAAAACTAAGCAAGTTATGACCAAAATGGTAACCAGTTCTACTAAAAACTGGCCGGGAACAGGCAGTACTAGAACTGGTTACCTTCTTTTTCATAACTTGCTTACTTTTCAAGATATAGACTTGGCTTCTTTTGCGTTGGATAGCTAAATGTATTGGCTTTCATTCGAAATTGCTTTTGCCGAAAATAAGAAAAAAAAAATTTTTTTAATTTTTTCCAAAAAAAAACAAGGGGTAGTTCATCATAATTTTTGAGAAAAAAAATTTTTTCACACTACCCACGAAAAAAAATTAATTGAATTAAAGCCAATACGTTTATCTATCCAACGCAAGAGAAATCAAGTGAATATCTTGAAAACTAAGCAAGTTATGACCAAAATGGTAACCAGTTCTACTAAAAACTGGCCGGGAACAGGCAGTAGTAGAACTGGTTGACTTTTTGGTCATAACTTGCTTACTTTTCAAGATATCCACTTGGCTTCTGTTGCGTTGGATAGCTAAACGTGTTGGCTTTCATTCGAAATTGCTTTTGCCGAAAATAAGAAAAAAAATTTTTCTTAATTTTTTCCAAAAAAAAACCAAGGGGTTAGTTCATCATAATTTTTAGGAAAAAAATTTTTTTCGCACTACCCACGAAAAAAATAAATTGAATTAAAGCCAATACGTTTATCTATCCAACGGAAAAGAAATCAAGTGAATATCTTGAAAACTAAGCAAGTTATGACCAAAATGGTAACCAGTTCTACTAAAAAATGGCTGGGAACAGGCGGTAATAGAACTGGTTACCTTTTTGGTCATAACTTGCTTACTTTTCAAGATATCCACTTGGCCTCTTTTGCGTTGGATAGCTAAACGTATTGACTTTCATTCGAAATTGCTTTTGCCGAAAATAAGAAAAAAAATTTTTTAATTTTTTTCCAAAAAAAACCAAGGGGTTAGTTCATCATAATTTTTGAGGAAAAAAATTTTTTTCGCACTACCCACGAAAAAAATAAACTGAATTAAAGCCAATACGTTTATCTATCCAACGCAAAAGAAATCAAGTGAATATCTTGAAAACTAAGCAAGTTATGACCAAAATGGTAACCAGTTCTACTAAAAACTGGCCGGGAACAGGCAGTAGTAGAACTGGTTAATTTTTTGGTCATAACTTGCTTACTTTTCAAGATATCCACTTGGCTTCTTTTGCGTTGGATAGCTAAACGTGTTGGCTCTTATTCGAAATTGCTTTTGCCGAAAATAAGAAACAAAATTTTTCTTAATTTTTTCCAAAAAAAAACCAAGGGGTTAGTTCTTCATAATTTTTGAGGAAAAAAATTTCTTTCGCACTACCCACGAAAAAAATAAATTGAATTAAAGCCAATACGTTTATCTATCCAACGCAAAAGAAATCAAGTGAATATCTTGAAAACTAAGCAAGTTATGACCAAAATGGTAACCAGTTCCACTAAAAAATGGCCGGGAACAGGCAGTAGTAGAACTGGTTACCTTTTTGGTCATAACTTGCTTACTTTTCAAGATATCCACTTGGCTTCTTTTGCGTTGGATAGCTAAACTTATTGACTTTCATTCGAAATTGCTTTTGCCGAAAATAAGAAAAAAAATTTTTTAATTTTTTTCCAAAAAAAACCAAGGGGTTAGTTCATCATAATTTTTGAGGAAAAAAATTTTTTTCGCACTACCCACGAAAAAAATAAACTGAATTAAAGCCAATACGTTTATCTATCCAACGCAAAAGAAATCAAGTGAATATCTTGAAAACTAAGCAAGTTATGACCAAAATGGTAACCAGTTCTACTAAAAACTGGCCGGGAACAGGCAGTAGTAGAACTGGTTAATTTTTTGGTCATAACTTGCTTACTTTTCAAGATATCCACTTGGCTTCTTTTGCGTTGGATAGCTAAACGTGTTGGCTCTCATTCGAAATTGCTTTTGCCGAAAATAAGAAAAAAAATTTTTCTTAATTTTTTCCAAAAAAAAAACTAAGGGGTTAGTTCATCATAATTTTTGAGGAAAAACCCCTTGTTTTTTTTTTGGAAAAAATTAAGAAAAATTTTTTTTCTTATTTTCTGCGAAAGCAATTTCGAATGAAAGCCAATACGTTTATCTATCCAACGCAAAAGAAATCAAGTGAATATCTTGAAAACTAAGCAAGTTATGACCAAAATGGTAACCAGTTCTACTAAAAACTGGCCGGGAACAGGCAGTAGTAGAACTGGTTAACTTTTTGGTCATAACTTGCTTACTTTTCAAGATATCCACTTGGCTTCTTTTGCGTTGGATAGCTAAACGTATTGGCTTTCATTCGAAATTGCTTTCGCCGAAAATAAGAAAAAAAATTTTTCTTAATTTTTTCCAAAAAAAAAACAAGGGGTTTTTCCTCAAAAATTATGATGAACTAACCCCTTAGTTTTTTTTTTTTGGAAAAAATTAAGAAAAATTTTTTTTCTTATTTTCGGCAAAAGCAATTTCAACTGAAAGCCAACACGTTTAGCTATCCAACGCAAACGAAATCAAGTGAATATCTTGAAAACTAAGCAAGTTATGACCAAAATGGTAACCAGTTCTACTAAAAACTGGCCGGGAACAGGCAGTAGTAGAACTGGTTGACTTTTTGGTCATAACTTGCTTACTTTTCAAGATATCCACTTGGCTTCTTTAGCGTTGGATAGCTAAACGTGTTGGCTCTCATTCGAAATTGCTTTTGCCGAAAATAAGAAGAAAAATTTTTTTTTTTAATTTTTTCCAAAAAAACCAAGGGGTTAGTTCATCATAATTTTTGAGGAAAAAATTTTTTTCGCACTACCCATGAAAAAAATATATTGAATTAAAGCCAATACGTTTATCTATCCAACGCAAAAGAAATCAAGTGAATATCTTGAAAACTAAGCAAGTTATGACCAAAATGGTAACCAGTTCTACTAAAAACTGTCCGGGAGCAGGCAGTAGTAGAACTGGTTACCTTTTTGGTCATAACTTGCTTACTTTTCAAGATATCCACTTGGCTTCTTTTGCGTTGGATAACTAAACGTATTGGCTTTCATTCGAAATTGCTTTTGCCGAAAATAAGAAAAAAAATTTTTTTAATTTTTTCAAAAAAAAAAAACAAGGGGTTTTTCCTCAAAAATTATTATGAACTAACCCCTTGGTTTTTTTTTTTTTTTTTGGAAAAAATTAAGAAAAATTTTTTTTCTTATTTTCGGCAAAAGCAATTTCAAATGAAAGCCAACACGTTTAGCTATCCAACGCAAACGAAATCAAGTGAATATCTTGAAAACTAAGCAAGTTATGACCAAAATGGTAACCAGTTCTACTAAAAACTGGCCGGAAACAGGCAGTAGTAGAACTGGTTGACTTTTTGGTCATAACTTGCTTACTTTTCAAGATATCCACTTGGCTTCTGTAGCGTTGGATAGCTAAACGTGTTGGCTTTCATTCGAAATTGCTTTTGCCGAAAATAAGAAAAAAATTTTTCTTAATTTTTTCCAAAAAAAAAAACCAAGGGGTTAGTTCATCATAATTTTTGAGGAAAAAAATTTTTTTCGCACTACCCACGAAAAAAATAAATTGAATTAAAGCCAATACGTTTATCTATCCAACGCAAAAGAAATCAAGTGAATATCTTGAAAACTAAGCAAGTTATGACCAAAATGGTAACCAGTTCTACTAAAAACTGGCCGGGAACAGGCAGTACTAGAACTGGTTACCTTCTTTTTCATAACTTGCTTACTTTTCAAGATATAGACTTGGCTTCTTTTGCGTTGGATAGCTAAATGTATTGGCTTTCATTCGAAATTGCTTTTGCCGAAAATAAGAAAAAAAAAATTTTTTTAATTTTTTCCAAAAAAAACCAAGGGGTAGTTCATCATAATTTTTGAGAAAAAAAATTTTTTCACACTACCCACGAAAAAAAATTAATTGAATTAAAGCCAATACGTTTATCTATCCAACGCAAGAGAAATCAAGTGAATATCTTGAAAACTAAGCAAGTTATGACCAAAATGGTAACCAGTTCTACTAAAAACTGGCCGGGAACAGGCAGTAGTAGAACTGGTTGACTTTTTGGTCATAACTTGCTTACTTTTCAAGATATCCACTTGGCTTCTGTTGCGTTGGATAGCTAAACGTGTTGGCTTTCATTCGAAATTGCTTTCGCCGAAAATAAGAAAAAAAATTTTTCTTAATTTTTTCCAAAAAAAAACCAAGGGGTTAGTTCATCATAATTTTTAGGAAAAAAATTTTTTTCGCACTACCCACGAAAAAAATAAATTGAATTAAAGCCAATACGTTTACCTATCCAACGGAAAAGAAATCAAGTGAATATCTTGAAAACTAAGCAAGTTATGACCAAAATGGTAACCAGTTCTACTAAAAAATGGCTGGGAACAGGCGGTAATAGAACTGGTTACCTTTTTGGTCATAACTTGCTTACTTTTCAAGATATCCACTTGGCCTCTTTTGCGTTGGATAGCTAAACGTATTGACTTTCATTCGAAATTGCTTTTGCCGAAAATAAGAAAAAAAATTTTTTAATTTTTTTCCAAAAAAAACCAAGGGGTTAGTTCATCATAATTTTTGAGGAAAAAAATTTTTTTCGCACTACCCACGAAAAAAATAAACTGAATTAAAGCCAATACGTTTATCTATCCAACGCAAAAGAAATCAAGTGAATATCTTGAAAACTAAGCAAGTTATGACCAAAATGGTAACCAGTTCTACTAAAAACTGGCCGGGAACAGGCAGTAGTAGAACTGGTTAATTTTTTGGTCATAACTTGCTTACTTTTCAAGATATCCACTTGGCTTCTTTTGCGTTGGATAGCTAAACGTGTTGGCTCTTATTCGAAATTGCTTTTGCCGAAAATAAGAAACAAAATTTTTCTTAATTTTTTCCAAAAAAAAAAAACCAAGGGGTTAGTTCTTCATAATTTTTGAGGAAAAAAATTTCTTTCGCACCACCCACGAAAAAAATAAATTGAATTAAAGCCAATACGTTTATCTATCCAACGCAAAAGAAATCAAGTGAATATCTTGAAAACTAAGCAAGTTATGACCAAAATGGTAACCAGTTCCACTAAAAAATGGCCGGGAACAGGCAGTAGTAGAACTGGTTACCTTTTTGGTCATAACTTGCTTACTTTTCAAGATATCCACTTGGCTTCTTTTGCGTTGGATAGCTAAACTTATTGACTTTCATTCGAAATTGCTTTTGCCGAAAATAAGAAAAAAAATTTTTTAATTTTTTTCCAAAAAAAACCAAGGGGTTAGTTCATCATAATTTTTGAGGAAAAAATTTTTTTCGCACTACCCACGAAAAAAATTAATTGAATTAAAGCCAATACGTTTATCTATCCAACGCAAAAGAAATGAAGTGAATATCTTGAAAACTAAGCAAGTTATGATCAAAATGGTAACCAGTTCTACTAAAAACTGGCCGGGAACAGGCAGTAGTAGAACTGGTTACCTTTTTGGTCATAACTTGCTTACTTTTCAAGATATCCACTTGGCTTCTTTTGCGTTGGATAGCTAAACGTGTTGGCTCTCATTCGAAATTGCTTTTGCCGAAAATAAGAAAAAAATTTTTTCCTAATTTTTTCCAAAAAAAAAACCAAGGGGTTAGTTCATCATAATTTTTGAGGAAAAAAAATTTTTTCGCACTACCCACGAAAAAAATTAATTGAATTAAATCCAATACGTTTATCTATCCAACGCAAAAGAAATCAAGTGAATATCTTGAAAACTAAGCAAGTTATGACCAAAATGGTAACCAGTTCTACTAAAAACTGGCCGGGAACAGGCAGTAGTAGAACTGGTTACCTTTTTGGTCATAACTTGCTTACTTTTCAAGATATCCACTTGGCTTCTTCTGCTTTGGATAGCTAAACGTATTGGCTTTCATTCGAAATTGCTTTTGCCGAAAATAAGAAAAAAAAATTTTTTAATTTTTTCCAAAAAAAAACCAAAGGGTTTAGTTCAACATAATTTTTGAGGAAAAAAATTTTTTTCGCACTACCCACGAAAAAAATAAATTGAATTAAAGCCAATACGTTTATCTATCCAACGCAAAAGAAATGAAGTGAATATCTTGAAAACTAAGCAAGTTATGATCAAAATGGTAACCAGTTCTACTAAAAACTGGCCGGGAACAGGCAGTAGTAGAACTGGTTACCTTTTTGGTCATAACTTGCTTACTTTTCAAGATATCCACTTGGCTTCTTTTGCGTTGGATAGCTAAACGTGTTGGCTCTCATTCGAAATTGCTTTTGCCGAAAATAAGAAAAAAATTTTTTCCTAATTTTTTCCAAAAAAAAAAAACCAAGGGGTTAGTTCATCATAATTTTTGAGGAAAAAAAATTTTTTCGCACTACCCACGAAAAAAATTAATTGAATTAAATCCAATACGTTTATCTATCCAACGCAAAAGAAATCAAGTGAATATCTTGAAAACTAAGCAAGTTATGACCAAAATGGTAACCAGTTCTACTAAAAACTGGCCGGGAACAGGCAGTAGTAGAACTGGTTACCTTTTTGGTCATAACTTGCTTACTTCTCAAGATATCCACTTGGCTTCTTTTGCGTTGGATAGCTAAACGTATTGACTTTCATTCGAAATTGCTTTTGCCGAAAATAAGAAAAAAAATTTTTTAATTTTTTTCCAAAAAAAACCAAGGGGTTAGTTCATCATAATTTTTGAGGAAAAAATTTTTTTCGCACTACCCACGAAAAAAATAAATTGAATTAAAGCCAATACGTTTATCTATCCAACGCAAAAGAAATGAAGTGAATATCTTGAAAACTAAGCAAGTTATGATCAAAATGGTAACCAGTTCTACTAAAAACTGGCCGGGAACAGGCAGTAGTAGAACTGGTTACCTTTTTGGTCATAACTTGCTTACTTTTCAAGATATCCACTTGGCTTCTTTTGCGTTGGATAGCTAAACGTGTTGGCTCTCATTCGAAATTGCTTTTGCCGAAAATAAGAAAAAAATTTTTTTCTAATTTTTTCCAAAAAAAAAACCAAGGGGTTAGTTCATCATAATTTTTGAGGAAAAAAAATTTTTTCGCACTACCCACGAAAAAAATTAATTGAATTAAATCCAATACGTTTATCTATCCAACGCAAAAGAAATCAAGTGAATATCTTGAAAACTAAGCAAGTTATGACCAAAATGGTAACCAGTTCTACTAAAAACTGGCCGGGAACAGGCAGTAGTAGAACTGGTTACCTTTTTGGTCATAACTTGCTTACTTCTCAAGATATCCACTTGGCTTCTTTTGCGTTGGATAGCTAAACGTATTGACTTTCATTCGAAATTGCTTTTGCCGAAAATAAGAAAAAAAATTTTTTAAATTTTTCCAAAAAAAAAACCAAGGGGTTAGTTCATCATAATTTTTGAGGAAAAAAAATTTTTTCACACTACCCACGAAAAAAATTAATTGAATTAAAGCCAATACGTTTATCTATCCAACGCAAAAGAAATCAAGTGAATATCTTGAAAACTAAGCAAGTTATGGCCAAAATGGTAACCAGTTCTACTAAAAAATGGCCGGGAACAAGCGGTAGTAGAACTGGTTACCTTTTTGGTCATAACTTGCTTACTTTTCAAGATATCCACTTGGCTTCTTTTGCGTTGGATAGCTAAACGTATTGGCTTTCATTCGAAATTGCTTTTGCCGAAAATAAGAAAAAAAATTTTTGAATTTTTTCCGAAAAAAAAACCAAGGGGTTAGTTCATCATAATTTTTGAGGAAAAAAATTTCTTTCGCACTACCCACGAAAAAAATATATTGAATTAAAGCCAATACATTTATCTATCCAACGCAAAAGAAATCAAGTGAATATCTTGAAAACTAAGCAAGTTATGGCCAAAATGGTAACCAGTTCTACTAAAAAATGGCCGGGAACAGGCGGTAGTAGAACTGGTTACCTTTTTGGTCATAACTTGCTTACTTTTCAAGATATCCACTTGGCTTCTTTTGCGTTGGATAGCTAAACGTATTGGCTTTCATTCGAAATTGCTTTTGCCGAAAATAAGAAAACAAATTTTTTTAAATTTAAAAAAAAAACCAAGTGGTTAGTTCATCATAATTTTTGAGAAAAAAATTTTTTTTCGCACTACCCACGAAAAAAATAAATTGAAATAAAGCCAATACGTTTATCTATCCACCGCAAAAGAAATCAAGTGAATATCTTGAAAACTAAGCAAGTTATGACCAAAATGGTAACCAGTTCTACTAAAAAATGGCCGGGAACAGGCAGTAGTAGAACTGGTTACCTTTTTGGTCATAACTTGCTTACTTTTCAAGATATCCACTTGGCTTCTTTTGCGTTAGATAGCTAAATGCGTTGGCTCTAATTCGAAATTGCTTTTGCCGAAAATAAGAAAAAAATTTTTTCTTAATTTTTTCCAAAAAAAAACCAAGGGGTTAGTTCATCATAATTTTTGAGGAAAAAAATTTTTTTCGCACTACCCACGAAAAAAATAAATTGAATTAAAGCCAATACGTTTATCTATCCAAAGCAAAAGAAATCAAGTGAATATCTTGAAAACTAAGCAAGTTATGACCAAAATGGTAACCAGTTCTACTAAAAAATGGCCGGGAACAGGCGGTAGTAGAACTGGTTACCTTTTTGGTCATAACTTGCTTACTTTTCAAGATATCCACTTGGCTTCTTTTGCGTTGGATAGCTAAACGTATTGGCTTTCATTCGAAATTGCTTTTGCCGAAAATAAGAAAAAAAATTTTTGAATTTTTTCCGAAAAAAAACCAAGGGGTAGTTCATCATAATTTTCGAGGAAAAAAAGTTTTTTTTCGCACTACCCACGAAAAAAAATATATTGAATTAAAGCCAATACGTTTATCTATCCAACGCAAAAGAAATCAAGTGAATATCTTGAACACTAAGCAAGTTATGAATAAAATGGTAACCAGTTCTACTAAAAACTGGCCGGGAACAGGCAGTAGTAGAACTGGTTACCTTTTTGGTCATAACTTGCTTACTTTTCAAGATATCCACTTGGCTTCTTTTGCGTTGGATAGCTAAACGTGTTGGCTCTAATTCGAAATTGCTTTTGCCGAAAATAAGAAAAAAAATTTTTCTTAATTTTTTCCAAAAAAAAAAACAAGGGGTTAGTTCATCATAATTTTTGAGGAAAAAAAATTTCTTTCGCACTACCCACGAAAAAAATAAATTGAATTAAAGCCAATACGTTTATCTATCCAACGCAAAAGAAATCAAGTGAATATCTTGAAAACTAAGCAAGTTATGACCAAAATGGTAACCAGTTCTACTAAAAAATGGCCGGGAACAGGCGGTAGTAGAACTGGTTACTTTTTTGGTCATAACTTGCTTACTTTTCAAGATATCCACTTGGCTTCTTTTGCGTTGGATAGCTAAACGTGTTGGCTCTAATTCGAAATTGCTTTTGCCGAAAATAAGAAAAAAAATTTTTGAATTTTTTCCGAAAAAAAAACCAAGGGGTTAGTTCATCATAATTTTTGAGGAAAAAAATTTTTTTCGCACTACCCACGAAAAAAATATATTGAATTAAAGCCAATACGTTTATCTATCCAACGCAAAAGAAATCAAGTGAATATCTTGAAAACTAAGCAAGTTATGACCAAAATAGTAACCAGTTTACTAAAAACTGGCCGGGAACAGGCAGTAGTAGAACTGGTTAACTTTTTGGTCATAACTTGCTTACTTTTCAAGATATCCACTTGGCTTCTTTTGCGTTGGATAGCTAAACGTGTTGGCTCTAATTCGAAATTGCTTTTGCCGAAAATAAGAAAAAAAATTTTTCTTAATTTTTTCCAAAAGAAAACAAGGGGTTAGTTCATCATAATTTTTGAGGAAAAAAATTTCTTTCGCACTACCCACGAAAAAAATAAATTGAATTAAAGCCAATACGTTTATCTATCCAACGCAAAAGAAATCAAGTGAATATCTTGAAAACTAAGCAAGTTATGACCAAAATGGTAACCAGTTCTACTAAAAACTGGCCGGGAACAGGCAGTAGTAGAACTGGTTACCTTTTTGGTCATAACTTGCTTACTTTTCAAGATATCCACTTGGCTTCTTTTGCGTTGGAGAGCTAAACGTATTGGCTTTCATTCGAAATTGCTTTTGCCGAAAATAAGAAAAAAATTATTCTTAATTTTTTCAAAAAAAACAAGGGGTTAGTTCATCATAATTTTTGAGGAAAAAAATTTCTTTCGCACTACCCACGAAAAAAATAAATTGAATTAAAGCCAATACGTTTATCTATCCAACGCAAAGGAAATCAAGTGAATATCTTGAAAACTAAGCAAGTTATGACCAAAATGGTAACCAGTTCTACTAAAAACTGGCCGGGAACAGGCAGTAGTAGAACTGGTTAACTTTTTGGTCATAACTTGCTTACTTTTCAAGATATCCACTTGGCTTCTTTTGCGTTGGATAGCTAAAGGTATTGGCTTTCATTCGAAATTGCTTTTGCCGAAAATAAGAAAAAAATTGTTTTTAATTTTTTCAAAAAAAACCAAGGGGTAGTTCATCATAATTTTTGTGGACAAAAATTTTTTTCGCACTACCCACGAAAAAAATAAATTGAATTAAAGCCAATACGTTTATCTATCCAACGCAAAGGAAATCGAGTGAATATCTTGAAAACTAAGCAAGTTATGACCAAAATGGTAACCAGTTCTACTAAAAACTGGCCGGGAACAGGCAGTAGTAGAACTGGTTAACTTTTTGGTCATAACTTGCTTACTTTTCAAGATATCCACTTGGCTTCTTTTGCGTTGGAAAGCTAAAGGTATTGGCTTTCATTCGAAATTGCTTTTGCCGAAAATAAGAAAAAAATTGTTTTTAATTTTTTCAAAAAAAACCAAGGGGTAAGTTCATCATAATTTTTGTGGACAAAAATTTTTTTCGCACTACCCACGAAAAAAATAAATTGAATTAAAGCCAATACGTTTATCTATCCAACGCAAAGGAAATCAAGTGAATATCTTGAAAACTAAGCAAGTTATGACCAAAATGGTAACCAGTTCTACTAAAAACTGGCCGGGAACAGGCAGTAGTAGAACTGGTTAACTTTTTGGTCATAACTTGCTTACTTTTCAAGATATCCACTTGGCTTCTTTTGCGTTGGATAGCTAAACGTATTGGCTTTCATTCGAAATTGCTTTTGCCGAAAATAAGAAAAAAATTGTTTTTAATTTTTTCAAAAAAAACCAAGGGGTAGTTCATCATAATTTTTGTGGACAAAAATTTTTTTCGCACTACCCACGAAAAAAATAAATTGAATTAAAGCCAATACGTTTACCTATCCAACGCAAAAGAAATCAAATTAATATCTTGAAAACCAGTTCTACTAAAAACTGGCCGGGAACAGGCAGTAGTAGAACTGGTTACCTTTTTGGTCATAACTTGCTTACTTTTCAAGATATCCACTTGGCTTCTTTTGCGTTGGATAGCTAAACGTATTGGCTTTCATTCGAAATTGCTTTTGCCGAAAATAAGAAAAAAATTGTTTTTAATTTTTTCAAAAAAAACCAAGGGGTAGTTCATCATAATTTTTGAGGACAAAAATTTTTTTCGCACTACCCACGAAAAAAATAAATTGAATTAAAGCTAATACGTTTATCTATCCAACGGAAAAGAAATCAAGTGAATATCTTGAAAACTAAGCAAGTTATGACCAAAATGGTAACCAGTTCCACTAAAAAATGGCCGGGAACAGGCAGTAGTAGAACTGGTTACCTTTTTGGTCATAACTTGCTCACTTTTCAAGATATCCACTTGGCTTCTTTTGCGTTGGATAGCTAAACGTGTTGGCTTTCATTCGAAATTGCTTTTGCCGACAATAAGAAAAAAATTTTTTGAATTTTTTCCGAAAAAAAACCAAGGGGTTAGTTCATCATAATTTTTGAGGAAAAAAATTTTTTTCGCACTACCCACGAAAAAAATAAATTGAATTAAAGCCAATACGTTTATCTATCCAACGCAAAAGAAATCAAATTAATATCTTGAAAACTAAGTAAGTTATGACCAAAATGGTAACCAGTTCTACTAAAAAATGGCCGGGAACAGGCAGTAGTAGAACTGGTTACCTTTTTGGTCATAACTTGCTCACTTTTTTTTACGTTTAGCTATCCAACGCAAAAGAAGCCAAGTGGATATCTTGAAAACTAAGCAAGTTATGACCAAAATGGTAACCAGTTCCACTAAAAAATGGCCGGGAACAGGCAGTAGTAGAACTGGTTACCTTTTTAGTCATAACTTGCTTACTTTTCAAGATATCCACTTGGCTTCTTTTGCGTTGGATAGCTAAACTTATTGACTTTCATTCGAAATTGCTTTTGCCGAAAATAAGAAAAAAAATTTTTGAATTTTTTCCGAAAAAAAACCAAGGGGTTAGTTTATCATAATTTTTGAGGAAAAAAATTTCTTTCGCACTACCCACGAAAAAAATAAATTGAATTAAAGCCAATACGTTTATCTATCCAACGCAAAGGAAATCAAGTGAATATCTTGAAAACTAAGCAAGTTATGACCAAAATGGTAACCAGTTCTACTAAAAACTGGCCGGGAACAGGCAGTAGTAGAACTGGTTACCTTTTTGGTCATAACTTGCTTACTTTTCAAGATATACACTTGGCTTCTTTTGCGTTGGATAGCTAAACGTATTGGCTTTCATTCGAAATTGCTTTTGCCGAAAATAAGAAAAAAAATTTTTTTTAATTTTTTCAAAAAAAAAAAACCAAGGGGTTAGTTCGTCATAATTTTTGAGGAAAAAAATTTTTTTCGCACTACCCACGAAAAAAATAAATTGAATTAAAGCCAATACGTTTATCTATCCAACTCAAAAGAAATCAAGTGAATATCTTGAAAGCTAAGCAAGTTATGACCAAAATGGTAACCAGTTCTACTAAAAACTGGCCGGGAACAAGCAGTAGTAGAACTGGTTACCTTTTTGATCATAACTTGCTTACTTTTCAAGATATCCACTTGGCTTCTTTTGCGTTGGATAGCTAAACGTGTTGGCTCTAATTCGAAATTGCTTTTGCCGAAAATAAGAAAAAAATTTTTTCTTAATTTTTTCCAAAAAAAAAACAAGGGGTTAGTTCATCATAATTTTTGAGGAAAAAAATTTCTTTCGCACTACCCACGAAAAAAATAAATTGAATTAAAGCCAATACGTTTATCTATCCAACGCAAAGGAAATCAAGTGAATATCTTGAAAACTAAGCAAGTTATGACCAAAATGGTAACCAGTTCTACTAAAAACTGGCCGGGAACAGGCAGTAGTAGAACTGGTTAACTTTTTGGTCATAACTTGCTTACTTTTCAAGATATCCACTTGGCTTCTTTTGCGTTGGATAGCTAAACGTATTGGCTTTCATTCGAAGTTGCTTTTGCCGAAAATAAGAAAAAAATTTTTTCTTAATTTTTTCCAAAAAAAAAACAAGGGGTTAGTTCATCATAATTTTTGAGGAAAAAAATTTCTTTCGCACTACCCACGAAAAAAATAAATTGAATTAAAGCCAATACGTTTATCTATCCAACGCAAAAGAAATCAAGTGAATATCTTGAAAACTAAGCAAGTTATGACCAAAATGGTAACCAGTTCCACTAAAAAATGGCCGGGAACAGGCAGTAGTAGAACTGGTTACCTTTTTGGTCATAACTTGCTTACTTTTCAAGATATCCACTTGGCTTATTTTGCGTTGGATAGCTAAACGTATTGGCTTTCATTCGAAATTGCTTTTGCCGAAAATAAGAAAAAAAATTTTTGAATTTTTTCCGAAAAAAAAAACCAAGGGGTTAGTTCATCATAATTTTTGAGGAAAAAAATTTTTTTCGCACTACCCACGAAAAAAATAAATTGAATTAAAGCCAATACGTTTACCTATCCAACGCAAAAGAAATCAAGTGAATATCTTGAAAACTAAGCAAGTTATGACCAAAATGGTAACCAGTTCTACTAAAAACTGGCCGGGAACAGGCAGTAGTAGAACTGGTTACCTTTTTGGTCATAACTTGCTTACTTTTCAAGATATCCACTTGGCTTCTTTTGCGTTGGATAGCTAAACGTATTGGCTTTCATTCGAAATTGCTTTTGCCGAAAATAAGAAAAAAATTGTTTTTAATTTTTTCGAAAAAAAACCAAGGGGTAGTTCATCATAATTTTTGAGGACAAAAATTTTTTTCGCACTACCCACGAAAAAAATAAATTGAATTAAAGCCAATACGTTTATCTATCCAACGCAAAAGAAATCAAGTGAATATCTTGAAAACTAAGCAAGTTATGACCAAAATGGTAACCAGTTCCACTCAAAAATGGCCGGGAACAGGCAGTAGTAGAACTGGTTACCTTTTTGGTCATAACTTGCTTACTTTTCAAGATATCCACTTGGCTTCTTTTGCGTTGGATAGCTAAACGTATTGGCTTTCATTCGAAATTGCTTTTGCCGAAAATAAGAAAAAAATTGTTTTTAATTTTTTCAAAAAAAACCAAGGGGTAGTTCATCATAATTTTTGAGGACAAAAATTTTTTTCGCACTACCCACGAAAAAAATAAATTGAATTAAAGCCAATACGTTTACCTATCCAACGCAAAATAAATCAAGTGAATATCTTGAAAACTAAGCAAGTTATGACCAAAATGGTAACCAGTTCTACTAAAAACTGGCCGGGAACAGGCAGTAGTAGAACTGGTTACCTTTTTGGTCATAACTTGCTTACTTTTCAAGATATCCACTTGGCTTCTTTTGCGTTGGATAGCTAAACGTATTGGCTTTCATTCGAAATTGCTTTTGCCGAAAATAAGAAAAAAATTGTTTTTAATTTTTTCAAAAAAAACCAAGGGGTAGTTCATCATAATTTTTGAGGACAAAAATTTTTTTCGCACTACCCACGAAAAAAATAAATTGAATTAAAGCTAATACGTTTATCTATCCAACGGAAAAGAAATCAAGTGAATATCTTGAAAACTAAGCAAGTTATGACCAAAATGGTAACCAGTTCCACTAAAAAATGGCCGGGAACAGGCAGTAGTAGAACTGGTTACCTTTTTGGTCATAACTTGCTTACTTTTCAAGATATCCACTTGGCTTCTTTTGCGTTGGATAGCTAAACGTGTTGGCTTTCATTCGAAATTGCTTTTGCCGAAAGTAAGAAAAAAATTTTTTCTTAATTTTTTTCCGAAAAAAAACCAAGGGGTTAGTTCATCGTAATTTTTGAGGAAAAAAATTTTTTTTCGCACTACCCACGAAAAAATTAAATTAAAACTAAGCAAGTTATAACCAAAATGGTAACCAGTTCTACTAAAAAATGGCCGGGAACAGGCAGTAGTAGAACTGGTTAACTTTTTGGTCATAACTTGCTTACTTTTCAAGATATCCACTTGGCTTCTTTTGCGTTGGATAGCTAAACGTATTGGCTTTCATTCGAAATTGCTTTTGCCGAAAATAAGAAAAAATTTTTTTTTAATTTTTTCCAAAAAAAACCAAGGGGTTAGTTCATCATAATTTTTGAGGAAAAAAATTTTTTTCGCACTACCCACGAAAAAAATAAATTGAATTAAAGCTAATACGTTTATCTATCCAACGGAAAAGAAATCAAGTGAATATCTTGAAAACTAAGCAAGTTATAACGAAAATGGTAACCAGTTCTACTAAAAACTGGCCGGGAACAGGCAGTGGTAGAACTGGTTACCTTTTTGGTCATAACTTGCTTACTTTTCAAGATATCCACTCGGCGTCTATTGCGTTGGATAGCTAAACGTGTTGGCTTTCATTCGAAATTGCTTTTGCCGAAAATAAGAAAAAAAATTTTTGAATTTTTTCCGAAAAAAAACCAAGGGGATAGTTCATCATAATTTTTGAGGAAAAAAATTTTTTTCGCACTACCCATGAAAAAAATAAATTGAATTAAAGCCAATACGTTTACCTATCCAACGCAAAAGAAATCAAGTGAATATCTTGAAAACTAAGCAAGTTATGACCAAAATGGTAACCAGTTCTACTAAAAACTGGCCGGGAACAGGCAGTAGTAGAACTGGTTACCTTTTTGGTCATAACTTGCTTACTTTTCAAGATATATACTTGGCTTCTTTTGCGTTGGATAGCTAAACGTATTGGCTTTCAAAATGGTAACCAGTTCTACTAAAAACTGGCCGGGAACAGGCAGTAGTAGAACTGGTTACCTTTTTGGTCATAACTTGCTTACTTTTCAAGATATATACTTGGCTTCTTTTGCGTTGGATAGCTAAACGTATTGGCTTTCATTCGAAATTGCTTTTGCCGAAAATAAGAAAAAAATTGTTTTTAATTTTTTCAAAAAAAAACCAAGGGGTAGTTCATCATAATTTTTGAGGACAAAAATTTTTTTCGCACTACCCACGAAAAAAATAAATTGGATTAAAGCCAATACGTTTATCTATCCAACGCAAAAGAAATCAAGTGAATATCTTGAAAACTAAGCAAGTTATGACCAAAAAAATAAATTGAATTAAAGCCAATACGTTTACCTATCCAACGCAAAAGAAATCAAGTGAATATCTTGAAAACTAAGCAAGTTATGACCAAAATGGTAACCAGTTCTACTAAAAACTGGCCGGGAACAGGCAGTAGTAGAACTGGTTACCTTTTTGGTCATAACTTGCTTACTTTTCAAGATATCCACTTGGCTTCTTTTGCGTTGGATAGCTAAACGTGTTGGCTTTCATTCGAAATTGCTTTTGCCGAAACTAAGAAAAAAATTTTTTCTTAATTTTTTCAAAAAAAGCCAAGGGGTTAGTTCATCATAATTTTTGAGGAAAAAAATTTTTTTCGCACTACCCACGAAAAAAATAAATTGAATTAAAGCCAATACGTTTACCTATCCAACGCAAAAGAAATCAAATTAATATCTTGAAAACCAGTTCTACTAAAAACTGGCCGGGAACAGGCAGTAGTAGAACTGGTTACCTTTTTGGTCATAACTTGCTTACTTTTCAAGATATCCACTTGGCTTCTTTTGCGTTGGATAGCTAAACGTATTGGCTTTCATTCGAAATTGCTTTTGCCGAAAATAAGAAAAAAATTGTTTTTAATTTTTTCAAAAAAAACCAAGGGGTAGTTCATCATAATTTTTGAGGACAAAAATTTTTTTCGCACTACCCACGAAAAAAATAAATTGAATTAAAGCTAATACGTTTATCTATCCAACGGAAAAGAAATCAAGTGAATATCTTGAAAACTAAGCAAGTTATGACCAAAATGGTAACCAGTTCCACTAAAAAATGGCCGGGAACAGGCAGTAGTAGAACTGGTTACCTTTTTGGTCATAACTTGCTTACTTTTCAAGATATCCACTTGGCTTCTTTTGCGTTGGATAGCTAAACTTATTGACTTTCATTCGAAATTGCTTTTGCCGAAAATAAGAAAAAAAATTTTTGAATTTTTTCCGAAAAAAAACCAAGGGGTTAGTTTATCATAATTTTTGAGGAAAAAAATTTCTTTCGCACTACCCACGAAAAAAATAAATTGAATTAAAGCCAATACGTTTATCTATCCAACGCAAAGGAAATCAAGTGAATATCTTGAAAACTAAGCAAGTTATGACCAAAATGGTAACCAGTTCTACTAAAAACTGGCCGGGAACAGGCAGTAGTAGAACTGGTTACCTTTTTGGTCATAACTTGCTTACTTTTCAAGATATACACTTGGCTTCTTTTGCGTTGGATAGCTAAACGTATTGGCTTTCATTCGAAATTGCTTTTGCCGAAAATAAGAAAAAAAATTTTTTTTAATTTTTTCAAAAAAAAAAACCAAGGGGTTAGTTCGTCATAATTTTTGAGGAAAAAAATTTTTTTCGCACTACCCACGAAAAAAATAAATTGAATTAAAGCCAATACGTTTATCTATCCAACTCAAAAGAAATCAAGTGAATATCTTGAAAGCTAAGCAAGTTATGACCAAAATGGTAACCAGTTCTACTAAAAACTGGCCGGGAACAGGCAGTAGTAGAACTGGTTACCTTTTTGGTCATAACTTGCTTACTTTTCAAGATATACACTTGGCTTCTTTTGCGTTGGATAGCTAAACGTATTGGCTTTCATTCGAAATTGCTTTTGCCGAAAATAAGAAAAAAATTTTTTCTTAATTTTTTCCAAAAAAAAAAAAAAACCAAGGGGTTAGTTCATCATAATTTTTGAGGAAAAAATTTTTTTTCGCACTACCCACGAAAAAAATAAATTGAATTAAAGCCAATACGTTTATCTATCCAACGCAAAAGAAATCAAATTAATATCTTGAAAACTAAGCAAGTTATGACCAAAATGGTAACCAGTTCTACTAAAAAATGGCCGGGAACAGGCAGTAGTAGAACTGGTTACCTTTTTGGTCATAACTTGCTCACTTTTTTTTACGTTTAGCTATCCAACGCAAAAGAAGCCAAGTGGATATCTTGAAAACTAAGCAAGTTATGACCAAAATGGTAACCAGTTCCACTAAAAAATGGCCGGGAACAGGCAGTAGTAGAACTGGTTACCTTTTTGGTCATAACTTGCTTACTTTTCAAGATATCCACTTGGCTTCTTTTGCGTTGGATAGCTAAACTTATTGACTTTCATTCGAAATTGCTTTTGCCGAAAATAAGAAAAAAAATTTTTGAATTTTTTCCGAAAAAAAACCAAGGGGTTAGTTTATCATAATTTTTGAGGAAAAAAATTTCTTTCGCACTACCCACGAAAAAAATAAATTGAATTAAAGCCAATACGTTTATCTATCCAACGCAAAGGAAATCAAGTGAATATCTTGAAAACTAAGCAAGTTATGACCAAAATGGTAACCAGTTCTACTAAAAACTGGCCGGGAACAGGCAGTAGTAGAACTGGTTACCTTTTTGGTCATAACTTGCTTACTTTTCAAGATATACACTTGGCTTCTTTTGCGTTGGATAGCTAAACGTATTGGCTTTCATTCGAAATTGCTTTTGCCGAAAATAAGAAAAAAAATTTTTTTTAATTTTTTCAAAAAAAAAAACCAAGGGGTTAGTTCGTCATAATTTTTGAGGAAAAAAATTTTTTTCGCACTACCCACGAAAAAAATAAATTGAATTAAAGCCAATACGTTTATCTATCCAACTCAAAAGAAATCAAGTGAATATCTTGAAAGCTAAGCAAGTTATGACCAAAATGGTAACCAGTTCTACTAAAAACTGGCCGGGAACAAGCAGTAGTAGAACTGGTTACCTTTTTGATCATAACTTGCTTACTTTTCAAGATATCCACTTGGCTTCTTTTGCGTTGGATAGCTAAACGTGTTGGCTCTAATTCGAAATTGCTTTTGCCGAAAATAAGAAAAAAATTTTTTCTTAATTTTTTCCAAAAAAAAAAAACAAGGGGTTAGTTCATCATAATTTTTGAGGAAAAAAATTTCTTTCGCACTACCCACGAAAAAAATAAATTGAATTAAAGCCAATACGTTTATCTATCCAACGCAAAGGAAATCAAGTGAATATCTTGAAAACTAAGCAAGTTATGACCAAAATGGTAACCAGTTCTACTAAAAACTGGCCGGGAACAGGCAGTAGTAGAACTGGTTAACTTTTTGGTCATAACTTGCTTACTTTTCAAGATATCCACTTGGCTTCTTTTGCGTTGGATAGCTAAACGTATTGGCTTTCATTCGAAATTGCTTTTGCCGAAAATAAGAAAAAAATTGTTTTTAATTTTTTCAAAAAAAACCAAGGGGTAGTTCATCATAATTTTTGTGGACAAAAATTTTTTTCGCACTACCCACGAAAAAAATAAATTGAATTAAAGCCAATACGTTTATCTATCCAACGCAAAAGAAATCAAGTGAATATCTTGAAAACTAAGCAAGTTATGACCAAAATGGTAACCAGTTCCACTAAAAAATGGCCGGGAACAGGCAGTAGTAGAACTGGTTACCTTTTTGGTCATAACTTGCTTACTTTTCAAGATATCCACTTGGCTTATTTTGCGTTGGATAGCTAAACGTATTGGCTTTCATTCGAAATTGCTTTTGCCGAAAATAAGAAAAAAAATTTTTGAATTTTTTCCGAAAAAAAACCAAGGGGTTAGTTCATCATAATTTTTGAGGAAAAAAATTTTTTTCGCACTACCCACGAAAAAAATAAATTGAATTAAAGCCAATACGTTTACCTATCCAACGCAAAAGAAATCAAGTGAATATCTTGAAAACTAAGCAAGTTATGACCAAAATGGTAACCAGTTCTACTAAAAACTGGCCGGGAACAGGCAGTAGTAGAACTGGTTACCTTTTTGGTCATAACTTGCTTACTTTTCAAGATATCCACTTGGCTTCTTTTGCGTTGGATAGCTAAACGTATTGGCTTTCATTCGAAATTGCTTTTGCCGAAAATAAGAAAAAAATTGTTTTTAATTTTTTCGAAAAAAAACCAAGGGGTAGTTCATCATAATTTTTGAGGACAAAAATTTTTTTCGCACTACCCACGAAAAAAATAAATTGAATTAAAGCCAATACGTTTATCTATCCAACGCAAAAGAAATCAAGTGAATATCTTGAAAACTAAGCAAGTTATGACCAAAATGGTAACCAGTTCCACTAAAAAATGGCCGGGAACAGGCAGTAGTAGAACTGGTTACCTTTTTGGTCATAACTTGCTTACTTTTCAAGATATCCACTTGGCTTCTTTTGCGTTGGATAGCTAAACGTATTGGCTTTCATTCGAAATTGCTTTTGCCGAAAATAAGAAAAAAAAATTTTTGAATTTTTTCCGAAAAAAAACCAAGGGGTTAGTTCATCATAATTTTTGAGGAAAAAAATTTTTTTCGCACTACCCACGAAAAAAAATAAATTGAATTAAAGCCAATACGTTTATCTATCCAACGCAAAAGAAATCAAATTAATATCTTGAAAACTAAGCAAGTTATGACCAAAATGGTAACCAGTTCTACTAAAAAATGGCCGGGAACAGGCAGTAGTAGAACTGGTTACCTTTTTGGTCATAACTTGCTCACTTTTTTTTACGTTTAGCTATCCAACGCAAAAGAAGCCAAGTGGATATCTTGAAAACTAAGCAAGTTATGACCAAAATGGTAACCAGTTCCACTAAAAAATGGCCGGGAACAGGCAGTAGTAGAACTGGTTACCTTTTTGGTCATAACTTGCTTACTTTTCAAGATATCCACTTGGCTTCTTTTGCGTTGGATAGCTAAACTTATTGACTTTCATTCGAAATTGCTTTTGCCGAAAATAAGAAAAAAAATTTTTGAATTTTTTCCGAAAAAAAACCAAGGGGTTAGTTTATCATAATTTTTGAGGAAAAAAATTTCTTTCGCACTACCCACGAAAAAAATAAATTGAATTAAAGCCAATACGTTTATCTATCCAACGCAAAGGAAATCAAGTGAATATCTTGAAAACTAAGCAAGTTATGACCAAAATGGTAACCAGTTCTACTAAAAACTGGCCGGGAACAGGCAGTAGTAGAACTGGTTACCTTTTTGGTCATAACTTGCTTACTTTTCAAGATATACACTTGGCTTCTTTTGCGTTGGATAGCTAAACGTATTGGCTTTCATTCGAAATTGCTTTTGCCGAAAATAAGAAAAAAAATTTTTTTTAATTTTTTCAAAAAAAAAACCAAGGGGTTAGTTCGTCATAATTTTTGAGGAAAAAAATTTTTTTCGCACTACCCACGAAAAAAATAAATTGAATTAAAGCCAATACGTTTATCTATCCAACTCAAAAGAAATCAAGTGAATATCTTGAAAGCTAAGCAAGTTATGACCAAAATGGTAACCAGTTCTACTAAAAACTGGCCGGGAACAAGCAGTAGTAGAACTGGTTACCTTTTTGATCATAACTTGCTTACTTTTCAAGATATCCACTTGGCTTCTTTTGCGTTGGATAGCTAAACGTGTTGGCTCTAATTCGAAATTGCTTTTGCCGAAAATAAGAAAAAAATTTTTTCTTAATTTTTTCCAAAAAAAAAAAACAAGGGGTTAGTTCATCATAATTTTTGAGGAAAAAAATTTCTTTCGCACTACCCACGAAAAAAATAAATTGAATTAAAGCCAATACGTTTATCTATCCAACGCAAAGGAAATCAAGTGAATATCTTGAAAACTAAGCAAGTTATGACCAAAATGGTAACCAGTTCTACTAAAAACTGGCCGGGAACAGGCAGTAGTAGAACTGGTTAACTTTTTGGTCATAACTTGCTTACTTTTCAAGATATCCACTTGGCTTCTTTTGCGTTGGATAGCTAAACGTATTGGCTTTCATTCGAAATTGCTTTTGCCGAAAATAAGAAAAAAATTGTTTTTAATTTTTTCAAAAAAAACCAAGGGGTAGTTCATCATAATTTTTGTGGACAAAAATTTTTTTCGCACTACCCACGAAAAAAATAAATTGAATTAAAGCCAATACGTTTATCTATCCAACGCAAAAGAAATCAAGTGAATATCTTGAAAACTAAGCAAGTTATGACCAAAATGGTAACCAGTTCCACTAAAAAATGGCCGGGAACAGGCAGTAGTAGAACTGGTTACCTTTTTGGTCATAACTTGCTTACTTTTCAAGATATCCACTTGGCTTATTTTGCGTTGGATAGCTAAACGTATTGGCTTTCATTCGAAATTGCTTTTGCCGAAAATAAGAAAAAAAATTTTTGAATTTTTTCCGAAAAAAAAAACCAAGGGGTTAGTTCATCATAATTTTTGAGGAAAAAAATTTTTTTCGCACTACCCACGAAAAAAATAAATTGAATTAAAGCCAATACGTTTACCTATCCAACGCAAAAGAAATCAAGTGAATATCTTGAAAACTAAGCAAGTTATGACCAAAATGGTAACCAGTTCTACTAAAAACTGGCCGGGAACAGGCAGTAGTAGAACTGGTTACCTTTTTGGTCATAACTTGCTTACTTTTCAAGATATCCACTTGGCTTCTTTTGCGTTGGATAGCTAAACGTATTGGCTTTCATTCGAAATTGCTTTTGCCGAAAATAAGAAAAAAATTGTTTTTAATTTTTTCGAAAAAAAACCAAGGGGTAGTTCATCATAATTTTTGAGGACAAAAATTTTTTTCGCACTACCCACGAAAAAAATAAATTGAATTAAAGCCAATACGTTTATCTATCCAACGCAAAAGAAATCAAGTGAATATCTTGAAAACTAAGCAAGTTATGACCAAAATGGTAACCAGTTCCACTAAAAAATGGCCGGGAACAGGCAGTAGTAGAACTGGTTACCTTTTTGGTCATAACTTGCTTACTTTTCAAGATATCCACTTGGCTTCTTTTGCGTTGGATAGCTAAACGTATTGGCTTTCATTCGAAATTGCTTTTGCCGAAAATAAGAAAAAAAAATTTTTGAATTTTTTCCGAAAAAAAACCAAGGGGTTAGTTCATCATAATTTTTGAGGAAAAAAATTTTTTTCGCACTACCCACGAAAAAAATAAATTGAATTAAAGCCAATACGTTTACCTATCCAACGCAAAATAAATCAAGTGAATATCTTGAAAACTAAGCAAGTTATGACCAAAATGGTAACCAGTTCTACTAAAAACTGGCCGGGAACAGGCAGTAGTAGAACTGGTTACCTTTTTGGTCATAACTTGCTTACTTTTCAAGATATCCACTTGGCTTCTTTTGCGTTGGATAGCTAAACGTATTGGCTTTCATTCGAAATTGCTTTTGTCGAAAATAAGAAAAAAATTGTTTTTAATTTTTTCAAAAAAAACCAAGGGGTAGTTCATCATAATTTTTGAGGACAAAAATTTTTTTCGCACTACCCACGAAAAAAATAAATTGAATTAAAGCTAATACGTTTATCTATCCAACGGAAAAGAAATCAAGTGAATATCTTGAAAACTAAGCAAGTTATGACCAAAATGGTAACCAGTTCCACTAAAAAATGGCCGGGAACAGGCAGTAGTAGAACTGGTTACCTTTTTGGTCATAACTTGCTTACTTTTCAAGATATCCACTTGGCTTCTTTTGCGTTGGATAGCTAAACGTGTTGGCTTTCATTCGAAATTGCTTTTGCCGAAAATAAGAAAAAAATTTTTTTTAATTTTAAAAAAAAAAAAACCAAGGGGTTAGTTCATCGTAATTTTTGAGGAAAAAAATTTTTTTCGCACTACCCACGAAAAAAATAAATTGAATTAAAGCCAATACGTTTATCTATCCAACGCAAAAGAAATCAAGTGAATATCTTGAAAACTAAGCAAGTTATGACCAAAATGGTAACCAGTTCTACTAAAAACTGGCCGGGAACAGGCAGTAGTAGAACTGGTTACCTTTTTGGTCATAACTTGCTTACTTTTCAAGATATCCACTTGGCTTCTTTTGCGTTGGATAGCTAAACGTGTTGGCTTTCATTCGAAATTGCTTTTGCCGAAAATAAGAAAAAAATTTTTTCTTAATTTTTTCAAAAAAAACCAAGGGGTTAGTTCATAATAATTTTTGAAGAAAAAAATTTTTTTCGCACTACCCACGAAAAAAATAAATTGTATTAAAGCCAATACGTTTCTCTATCCAATGCATAAGAAATCAAGTGAATATCTTGAAAACTAAGCAAGTTATGACCAAAATGGTAACCAGTTCTACTAAAAAATGGCCGGGAACAGGCAGTAGTAGAACTGGTTAACTTTTTGGTCATAACTTGCTTACTTTTCAAGATATCCACTTGGCTTCTTTTGCGTTGGATAGCTAAACGTATTGGCTTTCATTCGAAATTGCTTTTGCCGAAAATAAGAAAAAAAATTTTTTTAATTTTTTCCAAAAAAAACCAAGGGGTTAGTTCATCATAATTTTTGAGGAAAAAAATTTTTTTCGCACTACCCACGAAAAAAATTAATTGAATTAAAGCCAATACGTTTACCTATCCAACGCGTAAGAAATCAAGTGAATATCTTGAAAACTAAGCAAGTTATAACGAAAATGGTAACCAGTTCTACTAAAAACTGGCCGGGAACAGGCAGTGGTAGAACTGGTTACCTTTTTGGTCATAACTTGCTTACTTTTCAAGATATCCACTCGGCGTCTATTGCGTTGGATAGCTAAACGTGTTGGCTTTCATTCGAAATTGCTTTTGCCGAAAATAAGAAAAAAAATTTTTTTAATTTTTAAAAAAAAAACCAAGGGGTTAGTTCATCATAATTTTTGAGGAAAAAAGTTTTTTTCCCACTACCCACGAAAAAAATAAATTGAATTAAAGCCAATACGTTTATCTATCCAACGCATAAGAAATCAAGTGAATATCTTGAAAACTAAGCAAGTTATGACCAAAAAGTTAACCAGTTCTACTACTGCCTGTTCCCGGCCAGTTTTTAGTAGAACTGGTTACCATTTTGGTCATAACTTGCTTAGTTTTCAAGATATTCACTTGATTTCTTTTGCGTTGGATAGATAAACGTATTGGCTTTAATTCAATTTATTTTTTTCGTGGGTAGTGCGAAAAAAATTTTTTTAAAAAATAAATTGTATTAAAGCCAATACGTTTCTCTATCCAATGCATAAGAAATCAAGTGAATATCTTGAAAACTAAGCAAGTTATGACCAAAATGGTAACCAGTTCTACTAAAAAATGGCCGGGAACAGGCAGTAGTAGAACTGGTTAACTTTTTGGTCATAACTTGCTTACTTTTCAAGATATCCACTTGGCTTCTTTTGCGTTGGATAGCTAAACGTATTGGCTTTCATTCGAAATTGCTTTTGCCGAAAATAAGAAAAAAAATTTTTTTAATTTTTTCCAAAAAAAACCAAGGGGTTAGTTCATCATAATTTTTGAGGAAAAAAATTTTTTTCGCACTACCCACGAAAAAAATTAATTGAATTAAAGCCAATACGTTTACCTATCCAACGCGTAAGAAATCAAGTGAATATCTTGAAAACTAAGCAAGTTATAACGAAAATGGTAACCAGTTCTACTAAAAACTGGCCGGGAACAGGCAGTGGTAGAACTGGTTACCTTTTTGGTCATAACTTGCTTACTTTTCAAGATATCCACTCGGCGTCTATTGCGTTGGATAGCTAAACGTGTTGGCTTTCATTCGAAATTGCTTTTGCCGAAAATAAGAAAAAAAATTTTTTTAATTTTTAAAAAAAAACCAAGGGGTTAGTTCATCGTAATTTTTGAGGAAAAAAATTTTTTTCGCACTACCCACGAAAAAAATAAATTGAATTAAAGCCAATACGTTTATCTATCCAACGCAAAAGAAATCAAGTGAATATCTTGAAAACTAAGCAAGTTATGACCAAAATGGTAACCAGTTCTACTAAAAACTGGCCGGGAACAGGCGGTAGTAGAACTGGTTACCTTTTTGGTCATAACTTGCTTACTTTTCAAGATATCCACTTGGCTTCTTTTGCGTTGGATAGCTAAACGTGTTGGCTTTCATTCGAAATTGCTTTTGCCGAAAATAAGAAAAAAAATTTTTCTTAATTTTTTCCAAAAAAAAAACCAAGGGGTTAGTTCATCATAATTTTTGAGGAAAAAAGTTTTTTTCCCACTACCCACGAAAAAAATAAATTGAATTAAAGCCAATACGTTTATCTATCCAACGCATAAGAAATCAAGTGAATATCTTGAAAACTAAGCAAGTTATGACCAAAAAGTTAACCAGTTCTACTACTGCCTGTTCCCGGCCAGTTTTTAGTAGAACTGGTTACCATTTTGGTCATAACTTGCTTAGTTTTCAAGATATTCACTTGATTTCTTTTGCGTTAGATAGGTAAACGTATTGGCTTTAATTCAATTTATTTTTTTCGTGGGTAGTGCGAAAAAATTTTTTTCCTCAAAAATTATGATGAACTAACACCTTGGTTTTTTTTTTGGAAAAAATTAAGAAAAATTTTTTTTCTTATTTTCGGCAAAAGCAATTTCGAATGAAAGCCAACACGTTTAGCTATCCAACGCAAAAGAGATCAAGTGAATATCTTGAAAACTAAGCAAGTTATGACCAAAATGGTAACCAGTTCTACTAAAAACTGGCCGGGAACAGGCAGTAGTAGAACTGGTTAACTTTTTGGTCATAACTTGCTTACTTTTCAAGATATCCACTTGGCTTCTTTTGCGTTGGATAGCTAAACGTGTTGGCTTTCATTCGAAATTGCTTTTGCCGAAAATAAGAAAAAAAATTTTTCTTAATTTTTTCCAAAAAAAAACCAAGGTGTTAGTTCATCATAATTTTTGAGGAAAAAAATTTTTTCGCACTACCCACGAAAAAAATAAATTGAATTAAAGCCAATACGTTTATCTATCCAACGCAAAAGAAATCAAGTGAATATCTTGAAAACTAAGCAAGTTATGACCAAAATGGTAACCAGTTCTACTAAAAAATGGCCGGGAACAGGCAGTACTAGAACTGGTTACCTTTTTGGTCATAACTTGCTTAGTTTTCAAGATATTCACTTGATTTCTTATGCGTTGGATAGATAAACGTATTGGCTTTAATTCAATTTATTTTTTTCGTGGGTAGTGGGAAAAAAACTTTTTTCCTCAAAAATTATGATGAACTAACCCCTTGGTTTTTTTTTTGGAAAAAATTAAGAAAAAAATTTTTTTTATTTTCGGCAAAAGCAATTTCGAATGAAAGCCAACACGTTTAGCTATCCAACGCAAAAGAGATCAAGTGAATATCTTGAAAACTAAGCAAGTTATGACCAAAATGGTAACCAGTTCTACTAAAAACTGGCCGGGAACAGGCAGTAGTAGAACTGGTTAACTTTTTGGTCATAACTTGCTTACTTTTCAAGATATCCACTTGGCTTCTTTTGCGTTGGATAGCTAAACGTGTTGGCTTTCATTCGAAATTGCTTTTGCCGAAAATAAGAAAAAAAATTTTTCTTAATTTTTTCCAAAAAAAAAACCAAGGTGTTAGTTCATCATAATTTTTGAGGAAAAAAATTTTTTCGCACTACCCACGAAAAAAATAAATTGAATTAAAGCCAATACGTTTACCTATCTAACGCAAAAGAAATCAAGTGAATATCTTGAAAACTAAGCAAGTTATGACCAAAATGGTAACCAGTTCTACTAAAAACTGGCCGGGAACAGGCAGTAGTAGAACTGGTTAACTTTTTGGTCATAACTTGCTTACTTTTCAAGATATCAACTTGGCTTCTTTTGCGCTGGATAGCTAAACGTGTTGGCTTTCATTCGAAATTGTTTTTGCCGAAAATAAGAAAAAAAATTTTTCTTAATTTTTTCCAAAAAAAAAACCAAGGGGCTAGTTCATCATAATTTTTGAGGAAAAAAATTTTTTTCGCACTACCCACGAAAAAAATAAATTGAATTAAAGCCAATACGTTTATCTATCCAACGCATAAGAAATCAAGTGAATATCTTGAAAACTAAGCAAGTTATGACCAAAATGGTAACCAGTTCTACTAAAAACTGGCCGGGAACAAGCAGTGGTAGAACTGGTTACCTTTTTGGTCATAACTTGCTTACTTTTCAAGATATCCACTTGGCTTCTTTTGCGTTGGATAGCTAAACGTGTTGGCTTTCATTCGAAATTGCTTTTGCCGAAAATAAGAAAAAAATTTTTTCTTAATTTTTTCCAAAAAAAAAAAAAAAACCAAGGGGTTAGTTCATCATAATTTTTGAGGAAAAAAAATTTTTTGCACTACCCACGAAAAAAATAAATGGAATTAAAGCCAATACGTTTATCTATCCAACGCAAAAGAAATCAAGTGAATATCTTGAAAACTAAGCAAGTTATGACCAAAATGGTAACCAGTTCTACTAAAAAATGGCCGGGAACAGGCAGTAGTAGAACTGGTTACCTTTTTGGTCATAACTTGCTTACTTTTCAAGATATCCACTTGGCTTCTTTTGCGTTGGATAGCTAAACGTGTTGGCTTTCATTCGAAATTGCTTTTGCCGAAAATAAGAAAAAAATTTTTTCTTAATTTTTTCCAAAAAAAAAAAAAAAACCAAGGGGTTAGTTCATCATAATTTTTGAGGAAAAAAATTTTTTTCGCACTACCCACGAAAAAAATAAATTGAGTTAAAGCCAATACGTTTATCTATCCAACGCAAAAGAAATCAAGTGAATATCTTGAAAACTAAGCAAGTTATGACCAAAATGGTAACCAGTTCTACTAAAAAATGGCCGGGAACAGGCAGTAGTAGAACTGGTTACCTTTTTGGTCATAACTTGCTTACTTTTCAAGATATCCACTTGGCTTCTTTTGCGTTGGATAGCTAAACGTGTTGGCTTTCATTCGAAATTGCTTTTGCCGAAAATAAGAAAAAAAAATTTTCTTAATTTTTTCAAAAAAAAAACTAAGGGGTTAGTTCATCATAATTTTTGAGGAAAAAAATTTTTTTCGCACTACCCACGAAAAAAATAAATTGAATTAAAGCCAATACGTTTATCTATCCAACGCAAAAGAAATCAAGTGAATATCTTGAAAACTAAGCAAGTTATGACCAAAATGGTAACCAGTTCTACTAAAAAATGGCCGGGAACAGGCAGTACTAGAACTGGTTACCTTTTTGGTCATAACTTGCTTACTTTTCAAGATATCAACTTGGCTTCTTTTGCGCTGGATAGCTAAACGTGTTGGCTTTCATTCGAAATTGTTTTTGCCGAAAATAAGAAAAAAAATTTTTCTTAATTTTTTCCAAAAAAAAAACCAAGGGGCTAGTTCATCATAATTTTTGAGGAAAAAAATTTTTTTCGCACTACCCACGAAAAAAATAAATTGAATTAAAGCCAATACGTTTATCTATCCAACGCATAAGAAATCAAGTGAATATCTTGAAAACTAAGCAAGTTATGACCAAAATGGTAACCAGTTCTACTAAAAACTGGCCGGGAACAAGCAGTGGTAGAACTGGTTACCTTTTTGGTCATAACTTGCTTACTTTTCAAGATATCCACTTGGCTTCTTTTGCGTTGGATAGCTAAACGTGTTGGCTTTCATTCGAAATTGCTTTTGCCGAAAATAAGAAAAAAATTTTTTCTTAATTTTTTCCAAAAAAAAAAAAAAACCAAGGGGTTAGTTCATCATAATTTTTGAGGAAAAAAAATTTTTTGCACTACCCACGAAAAAAATAAATGGAATTAAAGCCAATACGTTTATCTATCCAACGCAAAAGAAATCAAGTGAATATCTTGAAAACTAAGCAAGTTATGACCAAAATGGTAACCAGTTCTACTAAAAAATGGCCGGGAACAGGCAGTAGTAGAACTGGTTACCTTTTTGGTCATAACTTGCTTACTTTTCAAGATATCCACTTGGCTTCTTTTGCGTTGGATAGCTAAACGTGTTGGCTTTCATTCGAAATTGCTTTTGCCGAAAATAAGAAAAAAATTTTTTCTTAATTTTTTCCAAAAAAAAAAAAAAACCAAGGGGTTAGTTCATCATAATTTTTGAGGAAAAAAATTTTTTTCGCACTACCCACGAAAAAAATAAATTGAGTTAAAGCCAATACGTTTATCTATCCAACGCAAAAGAAATCAAGTGAATATCTTGAAAACTAAGCAAGTTATGACCAAAATGGTAACCAGTTCTACTAAAAAATGGCCGGGAACAGGCAGTAGTAGAACTGGTTACCTTTTTGGTCATAACTTGCTTACTTTTCAAGATATCCACTTGGCTTCTTTTGCGTTGGATAGCTAAACGTGTTGGCTTTCATTCGAAATTGCTTTTGCCGAAAATAAGAAAAAAAATTTTTCTTAATTTTTTCAAAAAAAAACTAAGGGGTTAGTTCATCATAATTTTTGAGGAAAAAAATTTTTTTCGCACTACCCACGAAAAAAATAAATTGAATTAAAGCCAATACGTTTATCTATCCAACGCAAAAGAAATCAAGTGAATATCTTGAAAACTAAGCAAGTTATGACCAAAATGGTAACCAGTTCTACTAAAAAATGGCCGGGAACAGGCAGTACTAGAACTGGTTACCTTTTTGGTCATAACTTGCTTACTTTTCAAGATATCAACTTGGCTTCTTTTGCGCTGGATAGCTAAACGTGTTGGCTTTCATTCGAAATTGTTTTTGCCGAAAATAAGAAAAAAAATTTTTCTTAATTTTTTCCAAAAAAAAAACCAAGGGGCTAGTTCATCATAATTTTTGAGGAAAAAATTTTTTTCGCACTACCCACGAAAAAAATAAATTGAATTAAAGCCAATACGTTTATCTATCCAACGCATAAGAAATCAAGTGAATATCTTGAAAACTAAGCAAGTTATGACCAAAATGGTAACCAGTTCTACTAAAAACTGGCCGGGAACAAGCAGTGGTAGAACTGGTTACCTTTTTGGTCATAACTTGCTTACTTTTCAAGATATCCACTTGGCTTCTTTTGCGTTGGATAGCTAAACGTGTTGGCTTTCATTCGAAATTGCTTTTGCCGAAAATAAGAAAAAAATTTTTTCTTAATTTTTTCCAAAAAAAAAAAAAAAACCAAGGGGTTAGTTCATCATAATTTTTGAGGAAAAAAAATTTTTTGCACTACCCACGAAAAAAATAAATGGAATTAAAGCCAATACGTTTATCTATCCAACGCAAAAGAAATCAAGTGAATATCTTGAAAACTAAGCAAGTTATGACCAAAATGGTAACCAGTTCTACTAAAAAATGGCCGGGAACAGGCAGTAGTAGAACTGGTTACCTTTTTGGTCATAACTTGCTTACTTTTCAAGATATCCACTTGGCTTCTTTTGCGTTGGATAGCTAAACGTGTTGGCTTTCATTCGAAATTGCTTTTGCCGAAAATAAGAAAAAAATTTTTTCTTAATTTTTTCCAAAAAAAAAAAAAAAACCAAGGGGTTAGTTCATCATAATTTTTGAGGAAAAAAATTTTTTTCGCACTACCCACGAAAAAAATAAATTGAGTTAAAGCCAATACGTTTATCTATCCAACGCAAAAGAAATCAAGTGAATATCTTGAAAACTAAGCAAGTTATGACCAAAATGGTAACCAGTTCTACTAAAAAATGGCCGGGAACAGGCAGTAGTAGAACTGGTTACCTTTTTGGTCATAACTTGCTTACTTTTCAAGATATCCACTTGGCTTCTTTTGCGTTGGATAGCTAAACGTGTTGGCTTTCATTCGAAATTGCTTTTGCCGAAAATAAGAAAAAAAATTTTTCTTAATTTTTTCAAAAAAAAACTAAGGGGTTAGTTCATCATAATTTTTGAGGAAAAAAATTTTTTTCGCACTACCCACGAAAAAAATAAATTGAATTAAAGCCAATACGTTTATCTATCCAACGCAAAAGAAATCAAGTGAATATCTTGAAAACTAAGCAAGTTATGACCAAAATGGTAACCAGTTCTACTAAAAAATGGCCGGGAACAGGCAGTACTAGAACTGGTTACCTTTTTGGTCATAACTTGCTTACTTTTCAAGATATCAACTTGGCTTCTTTTGCGTTGGATAGCTAAACGTGTTGGCTTTCATTCGAAATTGCTTTTGCCGAAAATAAGAAAAAAATTTTTTCTTAATTTTTTCCAAAAAAAAAAAAAAAACCAAGGGGTTAGTTCATCATAATTTTTGAGGAAAAAAATTTTTTTCGCACTACCCACGAAAAAAATAAATTGAGTTAAAGCCAATACGTTTATCTATCCAACGCAAAAGAAATCAAGTGAATATCTTGAAAACTAAGCAAGTTATGACCAAAATGGTAACCAGTTCTACTAAAAAATGGCCGGGAACAGGCAGTAGTAGAACTGGTTACCTTTTTGGTCATAACTTGCTTACTTTTCAAGATATCCACTTGGCTTCTTTTGCGTTGGATAGCTAAACGTGTTGGCTTTCATTCGAAATTGCTTTTGCCGAAAATAAGAAAAAAAATTTTTCTTAATTTTTTCAAAAAAAAACTAAGGGGTTAGTTCATCATAATTTTTGAGGAAAAAAATTTTTTTCGCACTACCCACGAAAAAAATAAATTGAATTAAAGCCAATACGTTTATCTATCCAACGCATAAGAAATCAAGTGAATATCTTGAAAACTAAGCAAGTTATGACCAAAATGGTAACCAGTTCTACTAAAAACTGGCCGGGAACAAGCAGTGGTAGAACTGGTTACCTTTTTGGTCATAACTTGCTTACTTTTCAAGATATCCACTTGGCTTCTTTTGCGTTGGATAGCTAAACGTGTTGGCTTTCATTCGAAATTGCTTTTGCCGAAAATAAGAAAAAAATTTTTTCTTAATTTTTTCCAAAAAAAAAAAAAAAACCAAGGGGTTAGTTCATCATAATTTTTGAGGAAAAAAAATTTTTTGCACTACCCACGAAAAAAATAAATGGAATTAAAGCCAATACGTTTATCTATCCAACGCAAAAGAAATCAAGTGAATATCTTGAAAACTAAGCAAGTTATGACCAAAATGGTAACCAGTTCTACTAAAAAATGGCCGGGAACAGGCAGTAGTAGAACTGGTTACCTTTTTGGTCATAACTTGCTTACTTTTCAAGATATCCACTTGGCTTCTTTTGCGTTGGATAGCTAAACGTGTTGGCTTTCATTCGAAATTGCTTTTGCCGAAAATAAGAAAAAAATTTTTTCTTAATTTTTTCCAAAAAAAAAAAAAAAACCAAGGGGTTAGTTCATCATAATTTTTGAGGAAAAAAATTTTTTTCGCACTACCCACGAAAAAAATAAATTGAGTTAAAGCCAATACGTTTATCTATCCAACGCAAAAGAAATCAAGTGAATATCTTGAAAACTAAGCAAGTTATGACCAAAATGGTAACCAGTTCTACTAAAAAATGGCCGGGAACAGGCAGTAGTAGAACTGGTTACCTTTTTGGTCATAACTTGCTTACTTTTCAAGATATCCACTTGGCTTCTTTTGCGTTGGATAGCTAAACGTGTTGGCTTTCATTCGAAATTGCTTTTGCCGAAAATAAGAAAAAAAATTTTTCTTAATTTTTTCAAAAAAAAACTAAGGGGTTAGTTCATCATAATTTTTGAGGAAAAAAATTTTTTTCGCACTACCCACGAAAAAAATAAATTGAATTAAAGCCAATACGTTTATCTATCCAACGCAAAAGAAATCAAGTGAATATCTTGAAAACTAAGCAAGTTATGACCAAAATGGTAACCAGTTCTACTAAAAAATGGCCGGGAACAGGCAGTACTAGAACTGGTTACCTTTTTGGTCATAACTTGCTTACTTTTCAAGATATCAACTTGGCTTCTTTTGCGCTGGATAGCTAAACGTGTTGGCTTTCATTCGAAATTGTTTTTGCCGAAAATAAGAAAAAAAATTTTTCTTAATTTTTTCCAAAAAAAAACCAAGGGGCTAGTTCATCATAATTTTTGAGGAAAAAAATTTTTTTCGCACTACCCACGAAAAAAATAAATTGAATTAAAGCCAATACGTTTATCTATCCAACGCAAAAGAAATCAAGTGAATATCTTGAAAACTAAGCAAGTTATGACCAAAATGGTAACCAGTTCTACTAAAAAATGGCCGGGAACAGGCAGTAGTAGAACTGGTTACCTTTTTGGTCATAACTTGCTTACTTTTCAAGATATCCACTCGGCTTCTTTTGCGTTAGATAGCTAAATGTATTGGCTTTCATTCGCAATTGCTTTTGCCGAAAATAAGAAACATTTTTTTTTTTTAATTTTTTCCAAAAAAAAACCAAGGGGTTAGTTCATCATAATTTTTGAGGAAAAAATTTTTTTTTGCACTACCCACGAAAAAAATAAATTTAATTAAAGCCAATACGTTTATCTATCCAACGCAAAAGAAATCAAGTGAATATCTTGAAAACTAAGCAAGTTATGACCAAAATGGTAACCAGTTCTACTAAAAAATGGCCGGGAACAGGCAGTAGTAGAACTGGTTACCTTTTTTGTCATAACTTGCTTACTTTTCAAGATATCCACTCGGCTTCTTTTGCGTTAGATAGCTAAATGTATTGGCTTTCATTCGCAATTGCTTTTGCCGAAAATAAGAAAAAATTTTTTTTTAATTTTTTCCAAAAAAAAAACCAAGGGGTTAGTTCATCATAATTTTTGAGGAAAAAATTTTTTTTTGCACTACCCACGAAAAAAATAAATTTAATTAAAGCCAATACGTTTATCTATCCAACGCAAAAGAAATCAAGTGAATATCTTGAAAACTAAGCAAGTTATGAATAAAATGGTAACCAGTTCTACTAAAAACTGGCCGGGAACAGGCAGTACTAGAACTGGGTACCTTTTTGGTCATAACTTGCTTACTTTTCAAGATATCCACTTGGCTTCTTTTGCGTTGGATAGCTAAACGTGTTGGCTTTCATTCGAAATTGCTTTTGCCGAAAATAAGAAAAAAAATTTTTCTTAATTTTTTCCAAAAAAAAAAAAAAACCAAGGGGTTAGTTCATCATAATTTTTGAGGAAAAAAAATTTTTTGCACTACCCACGAAAAAAATAAATGGAATTAAAGCCAATACGTTTATCTATCCAACGCAAGAGAAATCAAGTGCAAATCTTGAAAATTAAGCAAGTTATGACCAAAATGCTAACCAGTTCTATTAAAAAAATGGCCGGGAACAGGCAGTACTAGAACTGGTTACCTTTTTGGTCATAACTTGCTTACTTTTCAAGATATCCACTTGGCTTCTTTTGCGTTGGATAGCTAAACGTGTTGGCTTTCATTCGAAATTGCTTTTGCCGAAAATAAGAAAAAAATTTTTTTTTAATTTTTTCCAAGATAATTAATTTTTTCAAGATATCCACTTGGCTTCTTTTGCGTTGGATAGCTAAACGTGTTGGCTTTCATTCGAAATTGCTTTTGCCGAAAATAAGAAAAAAATTTTTTCTTAATTTTTTCCAAAAAAAAACCAAGGGGTTAGTTCATCATAATTTTTGAGGAAAAAAATTTTTTTCGCACTACCCACGAAAAAAATAAATTGACTTAAAGCCAATACGTTTATCTATCCAACGCAAGAGAAATCAAGTGCAAATCTTGAAAATTAAGCAAGTTATGACCAAAATGCTAACCAGTTCTATTAAAAAAATGGCCGGGAACAGGCAGTACTAGAACTGGTTACCTTTTTGGGTCATAACTTGCTTACTTTTCAAGATATCCACTCGGCTTCTTTTGCGTTAGATAGCTAAATGTATTGGCTTTCATTCGCAATTGCTTTTGCCGAAAATAAGAAAAATTTTTTTTTTAATTTTTTCCAAAAAAAAAACCAAGGGGTTAGTTCATCATAATTTTTGAGGAAAAAATTTTTTTTTGCACTACCCACGAAAAAAATAAATTTAATTAAAGCCAATACGTTTATCTATCCAACGCAAAAGAAATCAAGTGAATATCTTGAAAACTAAGCAAGTTATGACCAAAATGGTAACCAGTTCTACTAAAAAATGGCCGGGAACAGGCAGTAGTAGAACTGGTTACCTTTTTGGTCATAACTTGCTTACTTTTCAAGATATCCACTCGGCTTCTTTTGCGTTAGATAGCTAAATGTATTGGCTTTCATTCGCAATTGCTTTTGCCGAAAATAAGAAAAAATTTTTTTTTAATTTTTTCCAAAAAAAAAAACCAAGGGGTTAGTTCATCATAATTTTTGAGGAAAAAATTTTTTTTGCACTACCCACGAAAAAAATAAATTTAATTAAAGCCAATACGTTTATCTATCCAACGCAAAAGAAATCAAGTGAATATCTTGAAAACTAAGCAAGTTATGACCAAAATGGTAACCAGTTCTACTAAAAAATGGCCGGGAACAGGCAGTAGTAGAACTGGTTACCTTTTTGGTCATAACTTGCTTACTTTTCAAGATATCCACTTGGCTTCTTTTGCGTTGGATAGCTAAACGTGTTGGCTTTCATTCGAAATTGCTTTTGCCGAAAATAAGAAAAAAATTTTTTCTTAATTTTTTAAAAAAAAAACTAAGGGGTTAGTTCATCATAATTTTTGAGGAAAAAAATTTTTTTCGCACTACCCACGAAAAAAATAAATTGAATTAAAGCCAATACATTTATCTATCCAACGCAAAAGAAATCAAGTGAATATCTTGAAAACTAAGCAAGTTATGACCAAAATGGTAACCAGTTCTACTAAAAAATGGCCGGGAACAGGCAGTACTAGAACTGGTTACCTTTTTGGTCATAACTTGCTTACTTTTCAAGATATCCACTTGGCTTCTTTTGCGTTGGATAGCTAAACGTGTTGGCTTTCATTCGAAATTGCTTTTGCCGAAAATAAGAAAAAAATGTTTTCTTAATTTAAAAAAAAAAAAAAACCAAGGGGTTAGTTCATCATAATTTTTGAGGAAAAAAATTTTTTTCGCACTACCCACGAAAAAAATAAATTGAATTAAAGCCAATACGTTTATCTATCCAACGCAAAAGAAATCAAGTGAATATCTTGAAAACTAAGCAAGTTATGACCAAAATGGTAACCAGTTCTACTAAAAAATGGCCGGGAACAGGCAGTACTAGAACTGGTTACCTTTTTGGTCATAACTTGCTTACTTTTCAAGATATCCACTTGGCTTCTTTTGCGTTGGATAGCTAAACGTGTTGGCTTTCATTCGAAATTGCTTTTGCCGAAAATAAGAAAAAAATTTTTTCTTAATTTTTAAAAAAAAAACCAAGGGGTTAGTTTATCGTAATTTTTGAGGAAAAAAATTTTTTCGCACTACCCACGAAAAAAATAAATTGAATTAAAGCCAATACGTTTATCTATCCAACGCAAAAAAAATCAAGTGAATATCTTGAAAACTAAGCAAGTTATGACCAAAATGGTAACCAGTTCTACTAAAAACTGGCCGGGAACAGGCAGTAGTAGAACTGGTTACCTTTTTGGTCATAACTTGCTTACTTTTCAAGATATCCACTTGGCTTCTTTTGCGTTGGATAGCTAAACGTGTTGGCTTTCATTCGAAATTGCTTTTGCCGAAAATAAGAAAAAAATTTTTTCTTAATTTTTTCCAAAAAAAAACCAAGGGGTTAGTTCATCATAATTTTTGAGAAAAAAAAATTTTTTCGCACTACCCACGAAAAAAAAAATTGAATTAAAGCCAATACGTTTATCTATCCAACGCAAAAGAAATCAAGTGAATATCTTGAAAACTAAGCAAGTTATGACCAAAATGGTAACCAGTTCTACTAAAAAATGGCCGGGAACAGGCAGTAGTAGAACTGGTTACCTTTTTGGTCATAACTTGCTTACTTTTCAAGATATCCACTTGGCTTCTTTTGCGTTGGATAGCTAAACGTGTTGGCTTTCATTCGAAATTGCTTTTGCCGAAAATAATAACAAAAATTTTTCTTAATTTAAAAAAAAAAAACCAAGGGGTTAGTTCATCGTAATTTTTGAGGAAAAAAAAATTTTTCGCACTACCCACAAAAAAAATAAAATGAATTAAAGCCAATACGTTTATCTATCCAACGCAAAAGAAATCAAGTGAATATCTTGAAAACTAAGCAAGTTATGACCAAAATGGTAACCAGTTCTACTAAAAAATGGCCGGGAACAGGCAGTAGTAGAACTGGTTACCTTTTTGGTCATAACTTGCTTACTTTTCAAGATATCCACTTGGCTTCTTTTGCGTTGGATAGCTAAACGTGTTGGCTTTCATTCGAAATTGCTTTTGCCGAAAATAAGAAAAAAATTTTTTCCTAATTTTTTCAAAAAAAAACCAAGGGGTTAGTTCATCATAATTTTTGAGGAAAAAAATTTTTTTCGCACTACCCACGAAAAAAATTAATTGACTTAAAGCCAATACGTTTATCTATCCAACGCAAGAGAAATCAAGTGCAAATCTTGAAAACTAAGCAAGTTATGACCAAAATGCTAACCAGTTCTACTAAAAAATGGCCGGGAACAGGCAGTACTAGAACTGGTTACCTTTTTGGTCATAACTTGCTTACTTTTCAAGATATCCACTTGGCTTCTTTTGCAATGGATAGCTAAACGTGTTGGCTTTCATTCGAAATTGCTTTTGCCGAAAATAAGAAAAAAATTTTTTCTTAATTTTAAAAAAAAAAACCAAGGGGTTAGTTCATCGTAATTTTTGAGGAAAAAAATTTTTTCGCACTACCCACGAAAAAAATAAATTGAATTAAAGCCAATACGTTTATCTATCCAACGCAAAAAAAATCAAGTGAATATCTTGAAAACTAAGCAAGTTATGACCAAAATGGTAACCAGTTCTACTAAAAACTGGCCGGGAACAGGCAGTAGTAGAACTGGTTACCTTTTTGGTCATAACTTGCTTACTTTTCAAGATATCCACTTGGCTTCTTTTGCGTTGGATAGCTAAACGTGTTGGCTTTCATTCGAAATTGCTTTTGCCGAAAATAAGAAAAAAATTTTTTCTTAATTTTTTCAAAAAAAAACTAAGGGGTTAGTTCATCATAATTTTTGAGGAAAAAAATTTTTTTCGCACTACCCACGAAAAAAATAAATTGAATTAAAGCCAATACGTTTATCTATCCAACGCAAAAGAAATCAAGTGAATATCTTGAAAACTAAGCAAGTTATGACCAAAATGGTAACCAGTTCTACTAAAAAATGGCCGGGAACAGGCAGTACTAGAACTGGTTACCTTTTTGGTCATAACTTGCTTACTTTTCAAGATATCCACTTGGCTTCTTTTGCGTTGGATAGCTAAACGTGTTGGCTTTCATTCGAAATTGCTTTTGCCGAAAATAAGAAAAAAATTTTTTTCTTAATTTTAAAAAAAAACCAAGGGGTTAGTTCATCGTAATTTTTGAGGAAAAAAAATTTTTTCGCACTACCCACGAAAAAAATAAATTGCATTAAAGCCAATACGTTTATCTATCCAACGCAAAAGAAATCAAGTGCATATCTTGAAAACTAAGCAAGTTATGACCAAAATGGTAACCAGTTCTACTAAAAAATGGCCGGGAACAGGCAGTACTAGAACTGGTTACCTTTTTGGTCATAACTTGCTTACTTTTCAAGATATCCACTTGGCTTCTTTTGCGTTGGATAGCTAAACGTGTTGGCTTTCATTCGAAAATGCTTTTGCCGAAAATAAGAAAAAAATTTTTTCTTAATTTTTTCAAAAAAAACCAAGGGGTTAGTTCATCATAATTTTTGAGGAAAAAAATTTTTTTCGCACTACCCACGAAAAAAATAAATTGAATTAAAGCCAATACGTTTATCTATCCAACGCAAAAGAAATCAAGTGCATATCTTGAAAACTAAGCAAGTTATGACCAAAATGGTAACCAGTTCTACTAAAAAATGGCCGGGAACAGGCAGTACTAGAACTGGTTACCTTTTTGGTCATAACTTGCTTACTTTTCAAGATATCCACTTGGCTTCTTTTGCGTTGGATAGCTAAACGTGTTGGCTTTCATTCGAAATTGCTTTTGCCGAAAATAAGAAAAAAATTTTTTCTTAATTTTTAAAAAAAAAAAACTAAGGGGTTAGTTCATCATAATTTTTGAGGAAAAAAATTTTTTTCACACTACCCACGAAAAAAATAAATTGAATTAAAGCCAATACGTTTATCTATCCAACGCAAAAGAAATCAAGTGAATATCTTGAAAACTAAGCAAGTTATGACCAAAATGGTAACCAGTTCTACTAAAAAATGGCCGGGAACAGGCAGTACTAGAACTGGTTACCTTTTTGGTCATAACTTGCTTACTTTTCAAGATATCCCTTGGCTTCTTTTGCGTTGGATAGCTAAACGTGTTGGCTTTCATTCGAAATTGCTTTTGCCGAAAATAAGAAAAAAATTTTTTTCTTAATTTAAAAAAAAAAAACCAAGGGGTTAGTTCATCGTAATTTTTGAGGAAAAAAATTTTTTTCGCACTACCCACGAAAAAAATAAATTGCATTAAAGCCAATACGTTTATCTATCCAACGCAAAAGAAATCAAGTGCATATCTTGAAAACTAAGCAAGTTATGACCAAAATGGTAACCAGTTCTACTAAAAAATGGCCGGGAACAGGCAGTACTAGAACTGGTTACCTTTTTGGTCATAACTTGCTTACTTTTCAAGATATCCACTTGGCTTCTTTTGCGTTGGATAGCTAAACGTGTTGGCTTTCATTCAAAATTGCTTTTGCCGAAAATAAGAAAAAAAATTTTTTCTTAATTTAAAAAAAAAACCAAGGGGTTAGTTCATCGTAATTTTTGAGGAAAAAAAATTTTTTCGCACTACCCACGAAAAAAATAAATTGCATTAAAGCCAATACGTTTATCTATCCAACGCAAAAGAAATCAAGTGCATATCTTGAAAACTAAGCAAGTTATGACCAAAATGGTAACCAGTTCTACTAAAAAATGGCCGGGAACAGGCAGTACTAGAACTGGTTACCTTTTTGGTCATAACTTGCTTACTTTTCAAGATATCCCTTGGCTTCTTTTGCGTTGGATAGCTAAACGTGTTGGCTTTCATTCGAAATTGCTTTTGCCGAAAATAAGAAAAAAATTTTTTCTTAATTTTTAAAAAAAAAAAAACTAAGGGGTTAGTTCATCATAATTTTTGAGGAAAAAAATTTTTTTCACACTACCCACGAAAAAAATAAATTGAATTAAAGCCAATACGTTTATCTATCCAACGCAAAAGAAATCAAGTGAATATCTTGAAAACTAAGCAAGTTATGACCAAAATGGTAACCAGTTCTACTAAAAAATGGCCGGGAACAGGCAGTACTAGAACTGGTTACCTTTTTGGTCATAACTTGCTTACTTTTCAAGATATCCCTTGGCTTCTTTTGCGTTGGATAGCTAAACGTGTTGGCTTTCATTCGAAATTGCTTTTGCCGAAAATAAGAAAAAAATTTTTTTCTTAATTTAAAAAAAAAAACCAAGGGGTTAGTTCATCGTAATTTTTGAGGAAAAAAATTTTTTTCGCACTACCCACGAAAAAAATAAATTGCATTAAAGCCAATACGTTTATCTATCCAACGCAAAAGAAATCAAGTGCATATCTTGAAAACTAAGCAAGTTATGACCAAAATGGTAACCAGTTCTACTAAAAAATGGCCGGGAACAGGCAGTACTAGAACTGGTTACCTTTTTGGTCATAACTTGCTTACTTTTCAAGATATCCACTTGGCTTCTTTTGCGTTGGATAGCTAAACGTGTTGGCTTTCATTCAAAATTGCTTTTGCCGAAAATAAGAAAAAAAATTTTTTCTTAATTTAAAAAAAAAACCAAGGGGTTAGTTCATCGTAATTTTTGAGGAAAAAAAATTTTTTCACACTACCCACGAAAAAAATAAATTGCATTAAAGCCAATACGTTTATCTATCCAACGCAAAAGAAATCAAGTGCATATCTTGAAAACTAAGCAAGTTATGACCAAAATGGTAACCAGTTCTACTAAAAAATGGCCGGGAACAGGCAGTACTAGAACTGGTTACCTTTTTGGTCATAACTCGCTTACTTTTCAAGATATCCACTTGGCTTCTTTTGCGTTGGATAGCTAAACGTGTTGGCTTTCATTCAAAATTGCTTTTGCCGAAAATAAGAAAAAAAATTTTTTCTTAATTTAAAAAAAAAACCAAGGGGTTAGTTCATCGTAATTTTTGAGGAAAAAAATTTTTTTCGCACTACCCACGAAAAAAATAAATTGCATTAAAGCCAATACGTTTATCTATCCAACGCAAAAGAAATCAAGTGCATATCTTGAAAACTAAGCAAGTTATGACCAAAATGGTAACCAGTTCTACTAAAAAATGGCCGGGAACAGGCAGTACTAGAACTGGTTACCTTTTTGGTCATAACTTGCTTACTTTTCAAGATATCCACTTGGCTGCTTTTGCGTTGGATAGCTAAACGTGTTGGCTTTCATTCGAAAATGCTTTTGCCGAAAATAAGAAAAAAATTTTTTCTTAATTTTAAAAAAAAAACCAAGGGGTTAGATCATCATAATTTTTGAGGAAAAAAATTTTTGTCGCACTACCCACGAAAAAAAAAATTAAATTAAAGCCAATACGTTTATCTATCCAACGCAAAAGAAATCAAGTGAATATCTTGAAAACTAAGCAAGTTATGACCAAAATGGTAACCAGTTCATCATAATTTTTGAGGAAAAAAATTTTTTTCGCACTACCCACGAAAAAAATAAATTGAATTAAAGCCAATACGTTTATCTATCCAACGCAAAAGAAATCAAGTGAATATCTTGAAAACTAAGCAAGTTATGACCAAAATGGTAACCAGTTCTACTAAAAAATGGCCGGGAACAGGCAGTACTAGAACTGGTTACCTTTTTGGTCATAACTTGCCTACTTTTCAAGATATCCACTTGACTTCTTTTGCGTTGGATAGCTAAACGTGTTGGCTTTCATTCGAAATTGCTTTTGCAGAAAATAAGAAAAAAATTTTTTCTTAATTTAAAAAAAAAACCAAGGGGTTAGTTCATCGTAATTTTTGAGGAAAAAAAAATTTTTTCGCACTACCCACGAAAAAAATTAATTGAATTAAAGCCAATACGTTTATCTATCCAACGCAAAAGAAATCAAGTGCATATCTTGAAAACTAAGCAAGTTATGACCAAAATGGTAACCAGTTCTACTAAAAAATGGCCGGGAACAGGCAGTACTAGAACTGGTTACCTTTTTGGTCATAACTTGCTTACTTTTCAAGATATCCACTTGGCTTCTTTTGCGTTGGATAGCTAAACGTGTTGACTTTCATTCGAAATTGCTTTTGCCGAAAATAAGAAAAAAATTTTTTCTTAATTTTTAAAAAAAAAAACTAAGGGGTTAGTTCATCATAATTTTTGAGGAAAAAAATTTTTTTCGCACTACCCACGAAAAAAATAAATTGAATTAAAGCCAATACGTTTATCTATCCAACGCAAAAGAAATCAAGTGAATATCTTGAAAACTAAGCAAGTTATGACCAAAATGGTAACCAGTTCTACTAAAAAATGGCCGGGAACAGGCAGTACTAGAACTGGTTACCTTTTTGGTCATAACTTGCTTACTTTTCAAGATATCCACTTGGCTTCTTTTGCGTTGGATAGCTAAACGTGTTGGCTTTCATTCGAAATTGCTTTTGCAGAAAATAAGTAAAAAATTTTTTCTTAATTTAAAAAAAAAAAAACCAAGGGGTTAGTTCATCGTAATTTTTGAGGAAAAAAAATTTTTTCGCACTACCCACGAAAAAAATTAATTGAATTAAAGCCAATACGTTTATCTATCCAACGCAAAAGAAATCAAGTGCATATCTTGAAAACTAAGCAAGTTATGACCAAAATGGTAACCAGTTCTACTAAAAAATGGCCGGGAACAGGCAGTACTAGAACTGGTTACCTTTTTGGTCATAACTTGCTTACTTTTCAAGATATCCACTTGGCTTCTTTTGCGTTGGATAGCTAAACGTGTTGGCTTTCATTCGAAATTGCTTTTGCCGAAAATAAGAAAAAAATTTTTTCTTAATTTTTAAAAAAAAAAACCAAGGGGTTAGTTCATCATAATTTTTGAGGAAAAAAATTTTTTTCGCACTACCCACGAAAAAAATAAATTGAATTAAAGCCAATACGTTTATCTATCCAACGCATAAGAAATCAAGTGAATATCTTGAAAACTAAGCAAGTTATGACCAAAATGGTAACCAGTTCTACTAAAAAATGGCCGGGAACAGGCAGTAGTAGAACTGGTTACCTTTTTGGTCATAACTTGCTTACTTTTCAAGATATCCACTTGGCTTCTTTTGCGTTGGATAGCTAAACGTGTTGGCTTTCATTCGAAATTGCTTTTGCCGAAAATAAGAAAAAAATTTTTTCTTAATTTTTTCAAAAAAAACCAAGGGGTTAGTTCATCATAATTTTTGAGGAAAAAAATTTTTTTCGCACTACCCACGAAGAAAATAAATTGAATTAAAGCCAATACGTTTATCTATCCAACGCAAAAGAAATCAAGTGCATATCTTGAAAACTAAGCAAGTTATGACCAAAATGGTAACCAGTTCTACTAAAAAATGCCCGGGAACAGGCAGTACTAGAACTGGTTACTTTTTGGTCATAACTTGCTTACTTTTCAAGATATCCACTTGGCTTCTTTTGCGTTGGATAGCTAAACGTGTTGGCTTTCATTCGAAATTGCTTTTGCCGAAAATAAGAAAAAATTTTTTTTAATTTTTTCCAAGAAAAAAAACCAAGGTGTTAGTTCATCATAATTTTTGAGGAAAAAAATTTTTTTCGCACTACCCACGAAAAAAATAAATTGAATTAAAGCCAATACGTTTATCTATCCAACGCAAAAGGAATCAAGTGAATATCTTGAAAACTAAGCAAGTTATGACCAAAATGGTAACCAGTTCTACTAAAAACTGGCCGGGAACAGGCAGTAGTAGAACTGGTTAACTTTTTGGTCATAACTTGCTTACTTTTCAAGATATCCACTTGGCTTCTTTTGCGTTGGATAGCTAAACGTGTTGGCTTTCATTCGAAATTGCTTTTGCCGAAAATAAGAAAAAAAATTTGTCTTAATTTTTTTCCAAAAAAAAAAACCAAGGGGTTAGTTAGTTCATCATAATTTTTGAGGAAAAAAATTTCTTTTGCACTACCCACGAAAAAAATAAATTGAATTAAAGCCAATACGTTTATCTATCCAACGCAAAAGAAACCAAGTGAATATCTTGAAAACTAAGCAAGTTATGACCAAAATGGTAACCAGTTCTACTAAAAAATGGCCGGGAACAGGCAGTAGTAGAACTGGTTACCTTTTTGGTCATAACTTGCTTACTTTTCAAGATATCCACTTGGCTTCTTTTGCGTTGGATAGCTAAACGTGTTGGCTTTCATTCGAAATTGCTTTTGCCGAAAATAAGAAAAAAAATTTTTCTTAATTTTTTTCCAAAAAAAAACCAAGGGGTTAGTTAGTTCATCATAATTTTTGAGGAAAAAAATTTCTTTTGCACTACCCACGAAAAAAATAAATTGAATTAAAGCCAATACGTTTATCCATCCAACGCAAAAGAAATCAAGTGAATATCTTGAAAACTAAGCAAGTTATGACCAAAATGGTAACCAGTTCTACTAAAAAATGCCCGGGAACAGGCAGTACTAGAACTGGTTACTTTTTGGTCATAACTTGCTTACTTTTCAAGATATCCACTTGGCTTCTTTTGCGTTGGATAGCTAAACGTGTTGGCTTTCATTCGAAATTGCTTTTGCCGAAAATAAGAAAAAAATTTTTTCTTAATTTTTTTCCAAAAAAAAACCAAGGGGTTAGTTCGTCATAATTTTTGAGGAAAAAAATTTTTTTCGCACTACCCACGAAAAAAATAAATTGAATTAAAGCCAATACGTTTATCTATCCAACGCAAAAGAAATCAAGTGAATATCTTGAAAACTAAGCAAGTTATGACCAAAATGGTAACCAGTTCTACTAAAAACTGGCCGGGAACAGGCAGTACTAGAACTGGTTACCTTTTTGGTCATAACTTGCTTACTTTTCAAGATATCCACTTGGCTTCTTTTGCGTTGGATAGCTAAACGTGTTGGCTTTCATTCGAAATTGCTTTTGCCGAAAATAAGAAAAAAATTTTTTCTTAATTTAAAAAAAAAAAAAAACCAAGGGGTTAGTTCATCATAATTTTTGAGGAAAAAAATTTTTTTCGCACTACCCACGAAAAAAATAAATTGAATTAAAGCCAATACGTTTATCTATCCAACGCATAAGAAATCAAGTGAATATCTTGAAAACTAAGCAAGTTATGACCAAAATGGTAACCAGTTCTACTAAAAAATGCCCGGGAACAGGCAGTACTAGAACTGGTTACTTTTTGGTCATAACTTGCTTACTTTTCAAGATATCCACTTGGCTTCTTTTGCGTTGGATAGCTAAACGTGTTGGCTTTCATTCGAAATTGCTTTTGCCGAAAATAAGAAAAAAATTTTTTCTTAATTTTTTTCCAAAAAAAACCAAGGGGTTAGTTAGTTCATCATAATTTTTGAGGAAAAAAATTTCTTTTGCACTACCCACGAAAAAAATAAATTGAATTAAAGCCAATACGTTTATCTATCCAACGCAAAAGAAATCAATTGAATATCTTGAAAACTAAGCAAGTTATGACCAAAATGGTAACCAGTTCTACTAAAAAATGCCCGGGAACAGGCAGTACTAGAACTGGTTACTTTTTGGTCATAACTTGCTTACTTTTCAAGATATCCACTTGGCTTCTTTTGCGTTGGATAGCTAAACGTGTTGGCTTTCATTCGAAATTGCTTTTGCCGAAAATAAGAAAAAAATTTTTTCTTAATTTTTTCAAAAAAAACCAAGGGGTTAGTTCATCATAATTTTTGAGGAAAAAAATTTTTTTTTGCACTACCCACGAAAAAAATAAATTGAATTAAAGCCAATACGTTTATCTATCCAACGCAAAAGGAATCAAGTGAATATCTTGAAAACTAAGCAAGTTATGACCAAAATGGTAACCAGTTCTACTAAAAACTGGCCGGGAACAGGCAGTAGTAGAACTGGTTAACTTTTTGGTCATAACTTGCTTACTTTTCAAGATATCCACTTGGCTTCTTTTGCGTTGGATAGCTAAACGTGTTGGCTTTCATTCGAAATTGCTTTTGCCGAAAATAAGAAAAAAAATTTTTCTTAATTTTTTTCCAAAAAAAAACCAAGGGGTTAGTTAGTTCATCATAATTTTTGAGGAAAAAAATTTCTTTTGCACTACCCACGAAAAAAATAAATTGAATTAAAGCCAATACGTTTATCTATCCAACGCAAAAGAAATCAAGTGAATATCTTGAAAACTAAGCAAGTTATGACCAAAATGGTAACCAGTTCTACTAAAAACTGGCCGGGAACAGGCAGTACTAGAACTGGTTACCTTTTTGGTCATAACTTGCTTACTTTTCAAGATATCCACTTGGCTTCTTTTGCGTTGGATAGCTAAACGTGTTGGCTTTCATTCGAAATTGCTTTTGCCGAAAATAAGAAAAAAATTTTTTTAATTTTTTCCAAGAAAAAAAACTAAGGTGTTAGTTCATCATAATTTTTGAGGAAAAAAATTTTTTTCGCACTACCCACGAAAAAAATAAATTGAATTAAAGCCAATACGTTTATCTATCCAACGCAAAAGGAATCAAGTGAATATCTTGAAAACTAAGCAAGTTATGACCAAAATGGTAACCAGTTCTACTAAAAAATGGCCGGGAACAGGCAGTAGTAGAACTGGTTACCTTTTTGGTCATAACTTGCTTACTTTTCAAGATATCCACTTGGCTTCTTTTGCGTTGGATAGCTAAACGTATTGGCTTTCATTCGAAATTGCTTTTGCGGAAAATAAGAAAAAAATTTTTTTTAATTTTTTCAAAAAAAAACCAAGGGGTTAGTTCATCATAATTTTTGAGGAAAAAAATTTTTTTCGCACTACCCACGAAAAAAATAGATTGAATTAAAGCCAATACGTTAATCTATCCAACGCAAAAGAAATCAAGTGAATATCTTGAAAACTAAGCAAGTTATGACCAAAATTGTAACCAGTTCTACTAAAAACTGGCCGGGAACAGGCAGTAGTAGAACTGGTTAACTTTTTGGTCATAACTTGCTTACTTTTCAAGATATCCACTTGGCTTCTTTTGCGTTGGATAGCTAAACGTGTTGGCTTTCATTCGAAATTGCTTTTGCCGAAAATAAGAAAAAAATTTTTTCTTAATTTTTTCCAAAAAAAAAAAAACCAAGGGGTTAGTTCATCATAATTTTTGAGGAAAAAAATTTTTTCGTACTACCCACGAAAAAAATAAATTGAATTAAAGCCAATACCTTTATCTATCCAACGCAAAAGAAATCAAGTGAATATCTTGAAAACTAAGCAAGTTATGACCAAAATGGTAACCAGTTCTACTAAAAACTGGCCAGGAACAGGCAGTAGTAGAACTGGTTACCTTTTTGGTCATAACTTGCTTACTTTTCAAGATATCCACTTGGCTTCTTTTGCGTTGGATAGCTAAACGTATTGGCTTTCATTCGAAATTGCTTTTGCCGAAAATAAGAAAAAATTTTTTTTAAATTTTAAAAAAAAAAACCAAGGGGTTAGTTCATCATAATTTTTGAGGAAAAAAAATTTTTTCGTACTACCCACGAAAAAAATAAATTGAATTAAAGCCAATACCTTTATCTATCCAACGCAAAAGAAATCAAGTGAATATCTTGAAAACTAAGCAAGTTATGACCAAAATGGTAACCAGTTCTACTAAAAACTGGCCGGGAACAGGCAGTAGTAGAACTGGTTACTTTTTTTATTTTTTTTTTTTTTTTTTCGAGAACATTGAAGATGGCACAAAGCCGAAAGCGGTCTGTTCATAAACCAAATTTGACGTGGGATGACGGAAAATCGTTCCAAATTCAAACAAACCCCGTCGGAAGAATATCACAAAAAAGAACTGGTTACCTTTTTGGTCATAACTTGCTTACTTTTCAAGATATCCACTTGGCTTCTTTTGCGTTGGATAGCTAAACGTATTGGCTTTCATTCGAAATTGCTTTTGCCGAAAATAAGAAAAAAAAATTTTTTTAATTTTTTCAAAAAGAAAACAAAGGAAAACAAAGAAACTACTGCCTGTTCCCGGCCAGTTTTTAGTAGAACTGGTTACCTTTTTGGTCATAAGTTGCTTACTTTTCAAGATATTCACTTGATTTCTTTTGCGTTGGATAGATATACGTATTGGCTTTATTTCAATTTTTTTTCGCGGGTAGTGCGAAAAAAATTTATTTCCCCAAATATTATGATCTCCTTCTTTGACGTCGATTCTCTCCAAGAAGCCAAATATGTTGACTGCAATTTCGACTCTGGTTAATTGTAGTAGCTCCCCGTTTTGCTTACGATTACAAAATGACACAATAATCTTGTTCATATTACGGTTAAACAACGCCAAACACTTCTGCGAAGTTGTTACACAATTGCGTTTGTGGTCGATTGTGGGCAAACGCGGTACTTATCTTGCGGAATACTTTCTCATACTCCGATAGGTTATGCCTATGGCTTCCACAAGCTCTCGCACTTTCAACATTGTACCGTGAACATTAGAGTTGTTTCGGATGTAGAGACCTTAAATTATAATAATAATATAAGTATAAGATATATTTTAATATAAAATATAATTTATTACTGAAAATTATCGGGATTGTTATAAAAAAATATTTGAATTTTTAAATTTGTTTGTTTGCATGTTTCAAGAAAAATAAAAAAAAACTCATGTCGAGCACATATATCAAGTCGCGTATATGTATCAAGTATAACATATTTAATAAATATGAAGCACAATATATGTGTACCATATATATAGATATTTATAGAAATAAGTCCTCATGATTCTAGGATTAAAAAAGAAAACATTATAAATTTTGAAGAAACCAAAATTTTTCTTCACTTACGTACGAGTTTAAAGTTCTCAATAGATTCAAGGTACTTTTTTTTAATAAGCTTGAACTAATTGCATTCATGTTATTATAAAATTTAGAGGCTGCTTCTCCAGAATTGATTTTCAAAAAACATTCATAAGCTGCACTTTTAATAAAATAAGAAACCAAAAAAGCCATACAATTTTGAAAGTAAAATTTACTTTCATTTATAACAGACACATTGGAATTAAACTTTAAAGATTTTTGTGGTTTGCATGACAATAAAATAATTTACTAGGAGTGGGAGGGCCTTACAGTGTAATTTCTATTACACATTTTTAAAGCTATAATAATAAGAATCTTAACATTTATTATGAATTAATTTGAAGGCAATATTCGAAATGACGCAAGTAACTGAAGGATTAGCGACGGGCATTCTGTACTTGAGGTTAATAAACTAAATAATGTTCTTTTATTACATACTAATATACATTATGAAGTAATGAAATTGATTTGTATTAGTCAGGATACTCGTATTAGTGTCTACTTATTTTATCCTTGTCAAATATTTAACTGCATTGTATAATAAATGCGAAAATACATATAATTTTTTGAGATTATGTGGCATATCTTCCATATCCAGAAACGTTGAGTGCTTCTTTCAGCGTTCATATACAATACATACATACAACCAAAAAGCAGAAACTCAATTTTATTCGAATAAAGTTTTAACATCTATCATTTGATAAAGCCCCTTGTCTCAGAAGATTTGGTTGGTTTAGTGACAAACCCTTCTGCTTGTTGGGTGTGTCCTTAAATGTATTAAGCATTTCAAATCTTCACTTTAAACGTCAGTTTGATTTTGTGGGCCCTGCTGCATGTCATTATAAGTAGGCTGGCTGAAAAAGTTTTACGTATGCGATTGGCAAAGAAAAGAGTTGCTTACATAAGAACAATTGGTAACAAAAGTTGTTTAGAAACATCACGGGCGTGTACCATAAGCCTCTAAATGTGTTTTGACGCTTTCAAAAAGTTTTTATTTTTAAATAAAAACATGTTATTAATTTCTTGCACGTAATAATCTTTATGGCACATGCGAATATGTATACGAAGTGGAAGTTCTCCAAAGTGAGCTAAGGGTAAAACTTTTTCAGCATCACATCAAGAATGAATATAGATACTCTTCCGAAATATTTAGTTCCGGGAACCAAAATTTGACTTCGTTGCATGTAGCAACGACTATTGACAGATACTAGCACCTTACATCGAATTTTTAATACCAGTTGGCTAATGCCTGGACTTGCTATCTAGACTTGAACATCAAACGATCGTAATTTTCATTTGGACTCCTGTTCATAGAAAATTTCCTAAAAACAATAAGCAAAGCTGCGTTTTACAATGATAGACACTTAAGGCAATTGACCCAAGGGAAAGGTAATGGCATCTTAAAGTTCATACCAGTGATGCCAAGTAAATTAATAACAGAAAGATATTAGAAATTTTCGAGCTTCCATACAATAAGTTTTGCTGCAGATGGTTTGGGTGGGATAGCTTTTCCATATTTTCTGAATACTTCTGTTACAAATGTTTTTATACAACATACTAAATGGCCTTAAGAATAATTGTTGTATCGAAACCGATTCACTTGATTGATACATTATCGTCACAGGTATAAGCGTATTAACTGCAACTGAACTCAGAATATTTTGTGAAATTCGGCGAGTTTCTGGATCAGATTCATTGTTAATAGATGTTTTTAAATCAGTAGCTTTTACAGTATTATTGCGAATATTTACACCATGACATTTGAGACTATTTAATTCTATAAGAGTAACAAAACCTCACAAACAGATTCTTTTATTCCATTACAAACCCCAGTTCTATCGTACTTTAATTTTAATTTTATTATGGTATTTGATTTCGGTGCCACTGTAAGAACTGTTTCGCTCTTAATTTGTAATGCCACTTTTAATTGTTAAAGTTAATTAAGATTTAGTTCTAATGCTCATAAATTTTTGGTTTGCGATGGAAAAGTTAGATTCTAACATCATATCATTTCAATTAGAAGGGAATATTGACTAAAATGATCAAATCATAGAATAATATATTGTACAAAACACAAATATTTCTTTATCTTTCCAACAGGATGATTTAAACTAGTTTAGCCTTTGCTAGTTTAGACTTACCAGCCGTCCCCATGGTGGCCTCCAATGATCCACTGTAATCTGTTAGAACAATATTGATAATGTGGGCTAGTAGTTCACTGACTTTTATCTATATATTTGTTTGAGCAGTACCTGAAAAGAAAAATACTTACTTATTTACTTATTCCGGACCTCTTTCTACCTTGCAGTGTAGAGGTTTTTGCAAAGATTTCTCCACTTCAATCTATCTTGGGACGCTGTTTTTGCAGTTCTGGGCCAATATTCTGTCGAAATACTGTTGATATTGTCCTGTCACGTTATTCTTCTTCTTCCTCTGCTTCTCGTACCACTCTGTCTTGCTCCTAAAACTCGTTTCGGCAGGCTGTTCTCCGGCATTGCAGTCACATGTCCAAACCACCTTGGCTTATTGCGTTAAATTTCATTGTTTAGCGGTTCCGTATTTAAGCTGGCTCGTATAGTGTCATTCCATACTCTGTTTTGTTTTGTTCTACCGCACACACGTCTTAAGTATTTCACTTCTGTTGCCTGAAGTCTGCTTTGATTAAGAAGAAAGAAAAATACGAGGAATAATTAATAAATAAATTGAAAGCACATTTTATTTTTTCTTTTATTTATTTATAAAAAGAGTACACCGATATATGGAACTACTGCGGTGATATGATTTTAAGGAAAGTTTTGCAATCCTAACTGTTATCAGGTAGTAAGTTTTAAACAAATATTATTTTAGCTTTTTATTATGCTGAACAGCGTGAGTAGCGTATACGCAATATTTCTCTATTATAAAAAATTTAAATATTAATCATACGTCACATGAATTAGAGTGTGAAACGAGTTACGGCCAGTTTATGAGTTCGTAATAAAATGTTATTTATATTTATGTTCTATTTATATATTGAAATTAGTTTTTCATTGTAATTCTGAATGAGACTTAAAAAAATTTTAATGTCCAATGAAGTGCATTTAACGTCTAGTTCAACACATTGATATGATTTTGGTTTAACATAAAAAAATAAAAAAATAGATTTAAATATTTACTAGTATATTTATGGTTATAGAGAACAACTAAAATTTCATATAGAAATACTTGCTTAATCTTCTTGTATTTTTAAAATATTAACTTTATTAATTTTATTCTGTTAAATACAATCGTCTGGTGAGTAAATAAAGAAATAACTTTATTTATTCGTATATCAAAAAAAATTTTGTTTGGATAACTATGGACTTTTTTTTAGGCTTTGTAATGAAACCACATTTGTATACCCTTTAATTTTCAAACAAAGCTGAAAAAGGGAACATAGATATACGGAGAAAAAATTATTGAATTTCAAGCCAACATTTTGTTTACTTTAGTCAATAAAACTTTTTTATTGTGCTTCTTCATTATTTCTTGTACTCTGTAGAATAAAGTTAAAAATAACTTTTTTTCTTTCGTTAAAATTTTTACACAATTTTAAACAAAGTTAAAAAAGTTCTTTATAGATCTCTATTTACACAAAGCAAAGCATTTGGTTACTGAAAATGAAATATATATTTTTTGTGTATAGAAATCTTACTGTGTTATGATTTTAAGGAAAATTTTATGATCCTAAATATTATCTGATAATAAGTTTGATAAAAAAAAGGGAAAGAAAATACTTTTTCGTTTTCTATCATACTATATTTTATATTTTTCTATTACGAAAAATTAAATATCAACCATACGCCTACTATTTCAGATCCACCACTGATTTTATCTATGTATATTCAAACAGTTTACATATCTGAGACTATTGTCAGACATAGTAATTGTCAGTTTATACGGTTGCGATACCTTAATCTGAACAGCTTGTCATAACATTATAGGATTATTGGCTGACAATAGCTTAATTTGAAAATTTTTTTCAGACAAAAAGTTTTAATTCTGTGAATTTATTTATACAAAAAAAAATCAAATCTGACAATGGTATGACTATATAAATGAAATGTTGTTATATGTTTATCAATTCTTTTTCTGGAAACATTGCCAAACAAACATTGTAGGTTCATAAGACTGTAAGAAATTTTGTTTAAATTTTTCTAATAATATTTGCCAGATTCTAAATGTATATGAGCCAAGTTTTGGAATTAACGAAACAATTCATATTAAACTCCAGTGTATATTTAACGTAATATTTTGCATTGAAAAAGGAACCACAGAGAGACTTCGGTTAGTGGTTCAGCAATACCGATAAAAAATTTTTAAACTTTATTTGCTGCATGTAATATCTTTAAGGTAAAATAATTTTTGGAAAAGCAGACGATATGTGCTGCTGCGTACTATAGTTTAATAGTACCATAAAATTTTCTGAGATACAATCGTATTTTTTATCAATTTTAATATATTAATATCTACCATTAAAATTTATTTTGCATAAAAAGCTTTATGAGATATTTATTTGAGTGACTCTTTCAAAGTTTATACGTTTTAGTAAATTCTATTTCTTATAATACTGGGCAAGCAGATCTTTTCAATATCTTTTCTTTTCTGTATGCTGCCTTACCAATGGACACCTGTGTGATATTCCATTCCATTCGTTCATGTTTGTACTTTCTGCGGCGTAAATTAGACTGTCGTCACTGCTTTTCAGCATGTTTTAGATTCGCCGTCTAACCATCCACTCTGGTCTTGCTGATATTGTTTTATAAATTCGGAAAAAAAAGCGAAACGAATTCATCATCTTTCGCCAGTGGATACCAAAAATTATTGGACAAAATAAAATTTAACATTTATTTGCGACTGGTTCGATGCATGAGTAACTGTTTTAAATTCAATGAAAATTTATGCACGCATGTTGCACGTAAGTTTAAGGCTTCTATACGTAATAGACATACATTTACTTGATGAGCTTTTGTACCCCGATGGTAGATTTCCAGTTTATGTATACTAAGCAGCAGGTCAGAAAAATTGTGTCTTCGAAATCTTCATGATTTGCTGTCTGAAAAATTTGTGGTTCTTTCGTTGAGTTAGAAATTAATTGCCAAATTTTATCCAAATTGGTTCACCTGCAAGCATTAATGTTTTAGACTATTGATATGGAACTATAAAGGTTTAAATCATGACAACAAGTATTTCTTGTGTTTATTAAGGCCATGAATTATCTGTACATCACATTGTAGTAAAGGTCGCTTGGTCATTTTTCCCCACTTGAGAAATAAATATTATCATATGAGAATTATGATGTTAGTCTATAGAAAGGCAAAACAAGTCCTTTAATTCGATGAAAGGATACTCTTTATGCCAAAAAAAAATTCAAATACAACATGTGAATTCTTTATCGTATATGAATATTGTTTTGTCATCGTTTGTACAATCTTTATGGGAATATACATCCTTTATTTGGAACCCTAAAGCCAGGACACGCATATGTCGCCTTGAAAAAGTTCAAATTAAGTTTCCAGAGTTTGTGTTTTCTTCTTTGTATTTTTCAACCTAATGCCAGAATACAAATGTGTCGCCTGGAAAAAGTTCAAATTAAGTTTCCAAAGTTTGTATTTTCTTCTTTGTATTTTTCAACATAGATGTATATTTTTCAGCATAGATGTATATGGATTTCAATAAAATCTCTGCTCTGTTATTCCTTAATGGACTGTGCTGAATTACTTGTTGTTATAAAAATATCCGTTCCTCAGAGATCTTTTAAAAGATATAACATTTTTCATACTTTCATAGAACTGAACCAATTAATAAATGATTGTAATTATTCAACAACTATTGTGAATACTTAGATATTTTGCTGCAGAATAGTATTTTTAAATCGCAATTAAGTAACTTATTTTATGTGTACATTTACATTATGCTTCTAGTCAGTAAGATTTATTATTGTATCCATTCATATTTATATAAATAAATAAATATTGAGATATAAATAATAATAATAGGCTTATAATGTTTTTATAAATAAAACACAACTAACGGTTCATAATCGACATTAATCTTTTTTATATTTCTTGCACCCAAAAATCATCTATTTGTATAATCGTTAGTTTGTCCGACAATATAGACTGTAAATATTTTTTTGTTATACTTAAAAATCAAGTGGATGGAATTTTGGTTTACCAATGAACTGAATGCACAATTACATATTAAATGCTCTAAGAAATTTTGCTATTTAACTTAAAAATAAATTGTTTCAGCCTTCAACACATGTCAATTGACGTCAAAAGTATTCGTACTCGCAGTATATATTAACAAAAATTTACTGAAGCAAGTACTTGAAACTTTGATGATATTAAATATTTTCAATAATTGCTACACACACACACACAAATAATGCCTTTTATAGAAAAGTGTTAACATCAAATATGTGCGATAAAGTACTATTCTAAATTAAATTGATACTCTCAAGTGCTTGAAGAAAAACATCACTCTAGAAGCAAGTAGCTGCGAGAAATATATCTTAGCGTCAAACTACAATGAAATTGAAAAAAGCATATATGTTTTCTTCCTTCTTGAATATAGATTAAAAAGCTTCGAATACTCTCTTCCCCTTGCAGGAAACTATAGAGAAGTGAAATATATAAATTGAATGTCTTGGTGCGTAGACACAATGCATATTTACCATGGTTGGATAGAACTATTGGATGCAGATGAGTGGGTAAATGTATAATATTTGCTCATGACTTAATATTTTTTCTGCAATTGGTAGTTGACAAAAATGGAAAAGGAAGAGCATTTATTTATACAAAAGTTTTATGTATTTGTGTCTACAAAACTGTACAAACTCTTGAAACTTTAAAAAGTCGAATTGTCCCACAAAAGAACTAAGAATCTCAAGAGCTGTAAGTGAAACTAAATTGCAACTTTAGCATTACATTGCCTACAGTTGTTGTTAAAAAATTGTACTAAATATGATTTCTTATAGACTGTTACCTAGAAAACATACAGTGGAGCCAATCATATCATAAATATATTTATTTTAATCTAAATAGAGTAGGACTCGGTAATTCATAAAAGCAAATGGATTTCACAAATACTCAAGTTCTACACCGAGGCTAAATAGAGCATATATGATAACTAGACCAGTAGCAATTGAAGCATAGAGAGAGCCTAGTTAAATTTTATGTTAACAAAAAATGTTTAAGGTGTTGCAGCCACGCTTTTTCTTCTCAAATTACAGGTTCCTGGACTCTTATACCATGAAAAAAAGGCAGTTAAGCACTTTGTTTGCAATCACATGCCTCTGCAGGAGCGAGTGCATTAACATCCAAGCAATAGGTTTAGGTTTAGGATATGCATCTTGGGGAATCTATAAGGTACCGTAGGATGTAGTTAATCTTTTGGGTATCACAATGGGTCTTATGGCCTTAGAGTGTACCACTAAATTTCGTAAGATCTGCCTTACCAACCAATGTAAGGTTCCATTGCTATTATAAATTCTGAACGAGCTTCATGCTTCAAATCACTAAACAAAACATGTTTAGCAGTTATAGACTTTAGATTTGCAAAATGGTCTGAGGAAATAATGTTGCTCAATAAAAAAAAACTGCTTTCATTTGCAATTTCCAAATTCTATAATTTTCACTAGAAAACAATAAACTTCGACTGTTCGAATGATATTCTGTGGCAATAGTACTCGTAATATTTTATAAGTAACTTATGTTTGTTATGGCTCTAGCTTCTCATATAAAACGATATTTTATTAATGCTAAATAAATCATCAGTAAAGATTTTTGGCACCAATTAAATATTGTGACATAAACATCTAGACTCAAAGCCATCCTAAGCTTATTATTCAAATAATTAGTTGAGAGCAATTAAATATAATAAATCTAAATAAGACATTTTCATAATATTTTATTTTTGTTTCTCCTCTGGCTATACAAATTGTCTCAGTTTTATATTTTTCTGTAATTCTAATAAAGATGTAATAAAGCTTACAATTTTTTTTAATATTTCAAGCCTTAAAATTTGCTACACAGAAAATTTCATGAATTTTTGCCACTGCGCTCTTTTCCATCCATGTTGGAAAATGGTTATTTTTGTTTTATTTAAGCAAAAAACCAAAATTTCTATGCTTAAAAAATTGTAGGCCAAAATTTTGTGTTACTTAACTTTCTTTATAATTTTACTTTTTTCAGAAAGTAAACAATATTATGATAAAGAGTAAATAAGTATATAAGCAGGGAATTTCAGTTATAGAGAATTTTGTGTAATTCGCTGGCTGTTGACATATGGATGTGGTTCTATTTTAGATCATGTTATAGTGCAAACGTATATATAGCTCTGCAATATACTAAAATATATATAAATGATTTCTTATAAAAGTCCTCTATTTATGTCCTTATGACAAAAGGTCATGTCCGCTCCGTTCAAGTAAAATTGCATTGATACATACAGCGGTATTAGCGAGAACATGACCTCCCCTACAAATAAATTTAAATTTTGGTTGGTTTTTGTTTGTCTAAAGAGTATAAACATTGAATATATTAATTCCACTATGATTATCTAAAGATCGGGGTAGTTTTATTGATTTTCTTCTGTCTCAATTCCGCCACTATCACTAAGCTAAAATCTACCAAGATTCAAAGTGTCAGTTTTGCTTTCATTATACTTTTTTTTATTTTATGTATTATATTTATTTCTCATTGAAAAACCCTAATCCTGTTCCACTTAGCAATTTCACTTAACAGATTTGCGTTATTCTAATATTATTCAAAGCAGGTTTGTATAATCATTATTTACCTCAAAATTTACTGCAAGGACTACATGAGACATTAGCCTGTTCTTAAGTAATACAAATAATGAGAGTATTTATATAGGAAACTAAGCATATATGATAGTTAGGCCAATACCCATTGAAGCATAAAGACGGTCTAGTAAAAAAGTCTATTAACCAAAAATTTTTATAGTGTTGCAGCTACGCCTTTTTCTCAAATAAAATACTCTCCACTTTGTATGCAATCACATGCCTCTGCAGGAGCGAGTGCATTAACATCCAAGCAATAGGTTTCTTTAAGACATGCATCCTGGGGCATCTTTATTGCGGCGTAGATTGTAGTTAATCCTAATAACAATATTTCACTAGGAAAAAATCTTAAAGGAGTCCAGAAAGCTTTCCAAATTTATTGTTGCAGGAAATACGTAAATGCATTTTATTTTCATATCTCTATTGTATAAAAGGCAGCTGTTAAATTGCCATACAAACTTATCTTGTGTTAATAGTTTTCATTGTGCAACATAAGAGATATAAGAAGCATAAAAAGCGGAAAGGAACGATTTAAGCTCTAAAAAATATGCGCGTAAAAATAATATTTCAATACAGAGACATTTGCAGTAAACACTGTCACAGTCACAGTGTGATATAAAGCTAAACTTTGATATTAGACAGCAATATGGGAATCAAGTAAGTTATTTTTGAAAATACTAAATTAAAATACATTTACATTTAAAAATAGCTGCTGACTATTTAATATTTTATTATTTGTTGTTGGCTTAGATGAGTATATGCCTGCATTTCATTGGCCAAATCACGAAAAGCATTCTAGCTCGTATGAAATGCAGGCATATACTTAGCTAAACCAACAACAAACAATAAAATATTAAATAGTTATTTTGGAGAATATCTTGAAAAATAAATTTGATAAATATAATTTGATGACTTTATCAAGATTTATGTTTCTGGAAAAGATTGTCATGATTTTGTTATTTTATAAAATTTTTTTGAAGCGACCTTAAGTAAGTAAAGAAGGCATGGTACTTGGATTAAATCAAAAGTTTGAAACGCCACTGCTACAATTGGCTGTACGTGGAGTTATAATATTTGTCTATGATACGCCATTTGAACTCAAATGGTGCAATCGGAAATTTCTGTGAAAATAGAACATATCTTGTTTTAAAAAGTTGTAATAGGACAACCATTATCATTTTATCCATGTCTAATCTCGGTACAACGTAGGAGCTAATCTGAAAATCTTACTTTAAGGGAACGGTTACCTTAGTGATCTAAATACTTTACGCAATTCGAAAAGAGCCAAGCACACAGTGAATTGCAGAATGCATCCACTGTGTAAGTGAACCCATCAACAACTGTTTAAACCCCATCATTGTTAAATCGTTAAAATTTTATTTTGTGTGACACAAATTGTAAAAATAAAAAATAAATCGTTCAATCTGGCAACTGTAAGAGTATGATGTGCTAAATTTATAAGACTGGGTGCAAAATACTTATATAATCTTGAACTTATTCTCACTTTCATTTCACGTTGGTAGACTTGAGTTTTATATATTATTTTTTTTTTTTTTTGGATTATGTGAAAATTATCTTTAATCAACAGCTATCTGCCTTAAAATGTAATATAATTCATTTATTTTCACTTTGTATTGCTCCTTTTGTACACTCCATATTTTTTCTTCTAGCAGCTGGCAAATATACGAGTACTGCACAGTCTGGGATCATGATAAACAAACTAAGGGATCACAATATGTTGGTTGCCATTTTCAAAAAGGGGTTTGACATGATTTTAAGCGCACAACCAAGTAACTGGATAGTTGCTAATACATCCTTAAATAGTATCCTTTAAAGGGAAACACTAGACTGCTTACCAATATAACTAGGCTAGAAAAATACACAAACTATTAATCATATAGAGTTGTGCTTTAAAGCTCAAAGTATTTGGGGCTAATATATCCCAAATCATCAACTGGAGCTTAAAAGGATACAAGATTAACGACAGATTGCTGATTCGGACTTTGTTGAATCAGTTAGCAAGAATGGTAATTGTCCGCCTAACGCAAACAATGCGTGCAACCCATGTATACAAACGTGTGTGTGGTAATTGAAAAACATCCACCTTTGGGTTAAAGCAACTCAAAGAACAATAAAATGCGTACAATAAAGGGCAAAGCTAAAAATCCATAATTATTTAGGATATTTATGTCACTATTATTTTTCTAATATTTGAAAATGTATCCTTTGATATTTTAAGAGTGATAGTTAAAGTTTCTATTAGCCCAAAATTTATTTAATTTATTCAATGTTCATTAGTCACTTAACACATGTCCTTTAAAATACCACAGAATATGGTTTCAACCTACTTAAACTTAAGTTATTCAATCATTTAGGTTAGAAAAAACCGATACTTCCCATATAAAGTAATTAACTTGTTGTGTGATGGAAATCTATTTCGATAACAAAACTTTTTTAAATCAACAATAAGTGATGAATTTACTTACTTGTCTCCTTTTGCTGTGTTGCTCTCACTTGTCATTTTGTTCCATTTCGTTTTTTTAATTTGTGAAATGTGATGTATTTCGACAATAACAGGTTAAAGCCATTCTTAAATCGTTTTATTTAACATCAACGAAATTCCAGAAGTACATTTTAATTTCTCTTTTAAAATTAAACGGAAACCATTAAAAGCCTGAACAAGAAAACGTCTTACTTAATACCAATAACGCATGCTACAGAGACTGGAAAAATTTTACGTTTTTGGATGGACATAAAAATTAATTATAAAAATACATTCCTAATTCCGACGCAGATCTTAGTACCTTAGCATGGATTTTGAAAATCTTTGGTTTTCGCATCCATGTAAATACGGTCAATATTTACGTGTCCGCTCTAGCCATCCTGGCTTATTGAGCATATAAGGCCTCAACATATGCCGTCTATACTTTACAGAATAATATAACTGATGGAATTATAATGTTTCAGGGCATTTTCCTCATATTGCTGGAACATCTGTTCATAGAGCTTTTTATTAGTAAATAAAATAAGCACTAGAATAAGTAGCATTAGGTGTCGACCTTTGAAATTAATTTTACTTACATGTGTACGAATGTTTCTAAAAAAGAGGGGCCAGGTCATCTCTTAAGAATTTTTAATATTTTTAATATTTTCTTTAAAATAAGTAAAAAAACTGCTGCAACCATAACATTTATTAACCAATTCATTTTAGGGTAAACTTTTACCTTTAAATTTTTTGTCACTGTATATGATACACTGGTATTTCAAATTTAATCAAAGTTGCACTACAAAAACTCTTATGGAAACTAAACAGATGTGGAATATGAAATCGATCGAAATTCATCACTTCCTGTTAATTTTTAAAAACTTTTTACTTTTGAAATTGATCCATTATCTTCGCAACTGATTATTTATTCTATGTCTGGAGAACTGCAATATTTGAGACACTTCAATGGTGACGAGAATATATCAGAGAAGGCAAATGTAAGAAAATTTACTCGAGTTTGTTAATTATTCAAGTAAACAACAAATTTTTATTTAGTACTCTTCAGAATGAAAGATTTTATTATAAAAAAGACTAATTGTACAAAGTGATGGCAAAGTTATATTGCATGCAATAAAAGAAACGAAAAAGATTTATAAAAAAAAAAAAATAATAATAATGATTTTGTAAGCAACTTGCTTTTATAATGAAATTAAAAAAAAAACTGTAAATACCACTAGATATAAGTCTAAAAATTAATATAGATCTCTAATTTAATCGACAACCAAATTAGATGAACATATTATACACTGGACAAAATTAAGTGCATATTGTCGTGTATCAAGTTATAGTTTAGAAAAGACGAGTGGAGACATACAAACTGTGGAAACTTGTTGTATATTGTTTTGACAGGGAATGGTTTTATAAGAAAAAGATTGGTGGTACCATGGGGGTACGGCAAATTCCTTAACATACAGGAGCTGTTATTTATTATACATTTTGTTACGTCGAAACTGGGTTATAAACTTTTGCGCAGCTAAAGTAATATTTACAACTTCCGAATAACTTTTTAGTTCATAATTTGAAGATCAAGTGCTTACTCAGGCGAAAGCTTGTGATATATATATATATATATATATATATATATATATATATATATATATATATATATATATATATATATATATATTTTTTTTTTTTTTTTAATTAATTTTTTAAAATTTACTTTGTGACGTTTGCGCCATTATTCGATAAAAAGTGATATCTTAACATTTAAAAAAAATCAATAAAGTGTCTTATTGCGTCTATACACACATCCTTTCAATACCTTTTTTATAGCTTTAAATATATTTGGTAATATTTTTCTCAAAACTACATTTTTTAAATTTTTTTCTTGTCGGCAGTGTTTTTTTTTTAGCAATTTCTATACTGAAGTTTTCTTTCAACAGCTTTTCCTAAATTGTTTGACGTTTTTGCTTTAATCATATCGGCGCTATGGTATCACTCTTAATTTATGAACCATTAGATCTATTATAATTTAAGAGCTCAGTGTAATAACCTTGCAACCTACAAAACCAAAATATAAGATAAATCGACTTAAAGTAAATCTAAGGAATCGGTACTGCAATATATTTCCCTTCAATCACCCTAAAGAGGCATTTTAGAAGGATAACTCTGAGGTGCTTAAAACTAAGTGGAAATGATTTTTGAATTACAACTGGCACACATTTTTACTGACTAAATTTGTTTGAATAATTTTTACCTTAAAAAGAATATTTCTAATCCTTTGCTGTAACTTACAATGCTGTTGTAGTAAAAAAAATGTATTATTGTTCTATTTTAAAATATTTTGTTAACGCCATTGATGGTGTTTTTGAAAATAATTGTATGAAGATTGGTGATACCGAGCGGTTTGCGAGATGTAAGTCGTACGAATCGGCATTTAATGGTCAAATTCGTCCGTGAATAACCCCGAAGTCTACAAGAATAGGGAAATGAAGCTTCACATGTTGGTAGAACGGGAAGAGGAGCATCACACAGTTTTTGCTTGAACTTCATAGGTCAATTAGTTTGGAAGATATAGAGGTTTTCGGGATAACACGAATTTTTTCCATCTTGTAGACCAAGTTTGAATCTATCATATGGTGAAAGAATTATTCCAATAGCTCCAGTCGTTCTTGAGTTATAGTATTTTGAAAAATAAGTTTTAGCGAAATCCACCTGCTACCAGCTTCTGTTGACCTGGTGTTTCACATAAAAAGTAACGAACTTTTATTTTCAAATTTATATTTTTTGGAGTGAAAAGTTTTAAAATTTTGATTAATAACTCTGGTGTTTTTGAAGATAATTGTATGAAAATTGGTGGAATGATGGAGTCGATCATGGTCAATGATTTCGAAGTAAAATTTTTTGCCACGCCCACTTTTAAAAGTGGCAAATTGGCGGTTTTATAAATCAGTTATATACACTGTTCTGTTGTCTTTTGCGTAAAGAAGTCGATCTTGTGTTAAAGCTAAGATTGCGCTCGTTTATGTAAGTCGTACGAATCGACATTTAATTGTCAAATTCGTCCGTTAATAACTGCTAGGTTTTCAAAAGAAGGAAAATAAAACTTCACACGTTATAGATGTTCTCGTAATAAATGGGAGGTCACCAGGCGTGAAAAATTTTTTAATTTGTTACATATTTGCCGAGTACCTTTTCATTTTTGGGACATAGTCAATGTAAATATGTCTTCGTGCTTGGGAAATATAAAAACATTTTCGTATTTGGAACATATTTGTCAGCAAATATTGGAAAAACTGTGGGTTATTACGGGAAAAAATCTACGTCAATTTAAAGGTAATTCATTCTAGATGTTCGTATTGTTCTTTTTTTACAAAAAACTCTTTGGTCTATCAAAAAAAATATTTTAATATTTGTCTGCAGCAGCACTTTTTCTCTGGGAGAGTTTTAAACTCATGGGAAAACTATCATTTATTACGGAACAACTTATACCTCATTTTAAAGGTAATTTTTTCCTAATTATTGTTAGACTCAGTCTAATTTATGAGAGTCATGAAAAATTGGATATTTCGGACTTAAGCTAACCAGCAAAGTCTCAGAGGACATTTTCACGATGTTATATTCCATGCGTAATGTCATTAGTAGGCGTTTTAAATAATTAAAAAATATTTTATGATATTCACACACACTTTGTATTATTTAAATTAAAAATAGGAAACGCTTAATAAGAGACTCTTTACTCGTATACTGTACTATGCCAATTCAAAATTTCAAAATAATTCTTCAACCTTTGCACTTTCCACTTTTTATTTTAAACTTAGAAACTGCTGGATGCCAATAAAGTTGGAAGAAGTATATAATACATGACTAAGTCCTCTCATAACGTGGATGGATGATTTAAAAAATTAACTTTTTACCAATTATTTCTTCCGAGCGAAAACAAAAAAAAAAACAAATTCTTTCCATGTGTTATTTATGGAAAATATATTGTGACGCTTAAATCAATTAATTGTTAAGACTGTTGTTTTCATGAGACATATTTAGGTACGAATCGAACTCACGTAATGTTTTGATGATCCGATGCAGTTCTTTTAAATAAATTTTTTTGCAAGAGACAAAGCGTTGCCTCGCTATACGTATCAAAAACTTATTTTCGCCTCCTACGCAGATGCGGATGACGAATACATCTTTTCGAAAAGTCGTCCTGTTGGAAGGACTTTTTAGAAATAAGTATTTCAAATACTTAGTTCTTATATCACCACCCACTTCAAGTTGGTGCATATCCGATAAAAACTTTTTCATAAGCCTAAAGCATTTCACTTAATCTTATTTAATTCTACGAGTATAATTCGAACTAAATAATACTTACTGCTGGTGGTATCCTTTACAGTTTAGGAACACAGAGTTTTCGAAAAATAAAAACAATATTTATAGTTTATTTTTATTAATGTGTCTTTGATAAAAATATTTATTAAGATTAATTTCGATTTTAGCTCTAGTATTAAACATATGTATGTATATTTGGTATGGCTGTTAAATGGGGTTTTACCTTTTGGGATTTTTAAGTGAATAACTCTTTTTTTATAAGGCCTTAAATTTCTAGAAAACCATTGAGAGTTGTTGAACACTTTACAATTTTAATTGAGGTTATATGAAGTCGCTAAAAAAATCTTATTTGCAAAAGTTTTATTTGACCTAAAAGTGGTAATAAGTAGTCACATGGAGTGGTGATTATGAGAGTCTTATAACCGTGGAAAACATATAATAATATTCCATTCTGCTAATAAAATAGTTGTTAAAAATTAATAATCTGATTGGCAATTTGTCGATATGAACCCGAGTGGGAATACAAATTCTTTTATTTTCTTTCCGATATACTTTTTCTATTTCTTTTCAATCTCTTGAAAAAAGACAAACAGAACATCCGTAGTGACATATAAAAATAATTTGACTTTAATTCCTTCACTCAAATTTTAAGAAATGTTTCTTGTTTTAATATTTACAAATTTTACATGTAATTTCATATTAAATTATTGACTTCAATAATTAATTATAAAATATTTTATTTTTCTCATTTCATGGTAAACCAGCCCATTGTGGCACTACTGAGTTGGCAAAATTCTTAACGCATACAAGCATTTATTTCTTCATATACATGCAAAAACAAAAAGAAGGACGTAGTGCCACAGTTGCAAATGCATATACGTACACAAGTACATGCGTGTAGGTGTGTTTGTGTGCTTGTGTAACGAAAATGGTTGGTTTTTGGCTGTAGTAGTGGAGTTGCAATAAAAAGAAAACAGCAGCAATAGCACTAAGTAATTATCAAAATAAAAATTGGATTAAAAAACGAAAAGTCGTTTTGCTGCAGCAAGCAATAAACAAAGATCAGTGGGAGGTTTTCCCTTAAGGATATTTGACTATCGTTGGACTACCTGCAAGTACTTGTGGCACAGATGCTTTTGTTGAGGATGCAGTTATTTTTGGCTCTGCTGCTGCTGTTATTGTCAACACCCTAGGATCTGGGTGAGCTGCCGAGTTGTGTTGTTTATTGCCAGCTAGAACAGAGGTGGTGGACGTGGGGGGATGATACAGATGAGTTCCATAGCGTATGCCACCGTTTGAATTTATATATGGCGTGGATTCAGCACTGCCGGCAACAGCTGTTCCAATTTCCGGTGTTTGATATGTAGAAGGATGATGTCCTACAAATGGTTGCAATAAAACATTGGTAAAAGATGTCACTTTGCTTGGCGTTCCCAGCGGAGAGAAAGAGGGTTGAAAATCACTTGGTATAAATGATTGCGGTATGTGGGGTGGTGTTGCCGTATTTAGGTTGTACAAAGAAGCTTCTGCGGAAGCTGCTGGTAGGCGCAAGAATGGCAAAGGTGTTGGGCCATGAATTCCCTGAGAAAATGGTAGATTATTTAAATTTTCAACAAAAGGAATGTGCTGATGTTGTGGTATATGTAGTCGGTTGGGTTGGCGTTGTTGTTGCTGGTGCTGGTGCTGGTGCTGGGGTTGTGGTGCAAATTGTGGATTGTAGGGAATAACGTGCTCGTAGGAAACAGGTGCGTGTACCTGTAGTACCTGATGTGGTGGTGCCGCTGGCTGTTGTCGTGCTATTGCAGCTTGTGCTATAAACTGTTGGTTGATTGAATTTGTGTGAGTGTGTGCATTTAAATTTGAGTGTGCTGGTGCCTGTAGTGTCAGAAGCTGTGCTTTTTCATCACTTTCATACGCTTCAGCTGTTGAGTCATACTGTTGGTGTGTTGCTAAATTTGCCGTTGGTCTGACACCTCGAAAACGGTGCGTTTGTTTATCGACATTTACCTGCTGCTGTTGTTGCGTCAAATGCTGAAAATGCTGATTTTGTTGAGATGGCTGTTGGTATAGTTGATAGCCTTTGTATTCAAGTAAAAATATTAATAAAAATTATAACAATAAGAAATTGAATTTATTACTTTTACAAGTATTGTAATTAATTTGCTATATGTTTCAAATTAAAATTTTATTACTTTCATGGAAGGAAATATTTATCATACAACAAAAAAAATTATAATACACTTTGTAATATAATATTTTGTGATTTAAGTATTTTAAAAATTGTACTCCTGAAATTAAATCTGAAGCAACGTGATATTCCTTTAAAAAAACATGAGAAAGAATGTTCTAAATATTAAGTTTAATCTGTGTAAGGAAATTTTTTGTATTGTAATGAAAATTGAAGCATAATAAATATAATCAAAGGAAGGAAATTCACAAATACTTAAAACGAAAAACTTCTCACAAGAACCATTTATTTAAATAAATACTTTGTGAAAAGTCAGTGAGAAATTAATGTCATGCTTGAAAATGAAATATTGTTGGAAATTTTTTGTAAAAATCAATGATATTGTTGCGAAGAAAGCATCAAATTGAAAATTTGATTAATTTAATAAGGAAAATGATAATTAATAACTTGAAATGGAGTTCAATGAATTTCTTATGTATGTATATACCATTAGAAATGTGAAATATGTTTTAAATAATATATTGAAATTTATTATGTAAGGAGCTCCCCATGCACATTTAAAATTTGATTATGCAAAATTTTCAAAAAAAAAAAGAAATTGAGGAAAATTATAATATCGTTCTACGTGAAAATCATTATATAAAAACATTTTCTCCTTATGGCGATAGATGATGCAAAAAAGAATTGTATTAAAATAAAACACTGCACTCATTAGTAATCTGTTTCCATTGTCAAACAGTTCATCAAACACAATGGGCTTTTTACCTCCCAAGTTCCGTTTAAAGTCCGGTTTGAAATATTTATTTAACTTTGCCTGCGGTGAAGAAAATCATAAAATAAAATCAAGACGAATGTACATATGGGCGGATGTTGCTAACCATTTATCATACTAATCAATTAAAAATAGAAAAGTGATGCATTTATTTAGTGTCGTGGATGAAAATTTTATTCCACATAGACCACATGTGATTTGAACAAAACATTCGGACATTTCATATGTTTCCTGGTATTTGACCTGGTTAAGAATATCATTCCTTTCTTTGAGTTCATACCCCTATTGGGTAACAATACGGGCATGAACTTATTTGTTGGCCTTGAAGTTAAGTTTTCACTTCAATCTAACGAAAAATCTAACGAAAAAAATTTAACTTTTAGTGCAGTTACTGTTGACTTCTAGCTAATAACTAACCGGATTTAATAATTTGCATTAATGAACATATTAAATATATATCGTGTCGCAAATATAGGATTTACAAATACCAGTCAATTCATTATATTTTATTGAATATTTCTGTCTAACCATATGTTTTCTTGAAAATTATATCAACAAAAATAACAAAGCAAATGGTATTTTATGAGAACTTTCAGTCATTACAGGAAAATCAAAAGTTCCTTGTCTTTAAACGAAACAGTTCCAATTTGCTTGATTGATTTGCTATTCTATCTTTTCATTTTTTCAATGGCTCATACTAATATTTGTAAAACTTTTGGTCCTGCACCACAGTGCATCGTAATTTTATGTTATTGTATAATTATTATCATGATTAAGTTTTTTTAATCTTACATTTTATCTCCGGTTCCAATTATTAGGAGCTCTTAAATAATAATAATAATATAAATTTGATGAGTTACTGCCGCCTGATTTGAATTTCAAATATGAAACTTATTTTGTTAATATTCCAATATTATCCTTAGCGCTCAAAGAAGAGGACAAACGTTTGGTATTTACAGATTAAATATATCGATTTTTGAATGCAGCATGGAATACGCGTATCTCAAAAAAAGCTCAAAATGTGGAACATGCGATTAAGGTTTTTGAAGTGTCAAAGTTCTTCCATATTAAAACTTTTTGGTATAACTTTGGATAAACCTAAGATATAATTCTGATTTTTTTACACATGTAATGGATACTTATGAATAATTTTTCCTCTTTGACTTGAGAAGTGCTATAATTATTTGTATTTCAAAATGTATAGAAATTAGTGATGGGTCGAATATTTGCCTGCGTATGCCCGAATATTTGTCCATTTGGACTCGTATTCGTATAAGTATTCAGCAAACACAGGCAAATAAGGAGAACTTTATATTGAACTTTAATCTTTTAGTAGTGAACTAAAATCCCAATGCAAATCCTTGTGAACTTAATCACAGGAAGTGGGAGTGCAAGAACTTGTGATGTGCGTTGGACAGACGGAAAGATCGAAAGATTGCAAATGATGTCGCTTATGAAGGGCAGTGTCGATATGTCTTAATAATGTTAAATGTAGCAGCATTGCAATTTTTTAAATTTAATGTAATTAAAAGTGCTTGAGTACTTCCTGGTTAGTGATGCTCCCCACAAAAACCTATGTGTGAAAATTTCATCCATAAGCTCAGAGTCAAAAAGAATATTGTTCATTCTCAAGGAGGGAATTCTCATTCCTTGCAATTGCATTTTTTCAGCTTCCCAGGAAGTAAAGTTAACAAACAATTATGTTAAAAGAATAAACTAACACTACACTTCTGTGAAACGAAATTGCTTTTCTTTATAATAAATATTTATTTTCTGAAATCTACATTCAAAAAACTATTTCTCTCTAATCAATAAATGATAAGGATACCTTTACATAAGGATAAAAAAATTTTGACTCCTTCAGTACAAGAAGATCTACAGAAAATATTATAAAACTCTGAAAATAGTGATCCTAAACTAGTGTTATTTTGGATAAGTTTGATTGGCTAACAAATTTTGACGCTGGCAGAAGATGCCTCAATCATAGCAAAACTATAGCGGGAAATACTTGGAAAACACAAAAGTTCATCACACACGTCATTGAATAAATAAATAGAAGACCCTTTTAATAATTAAACTCATATACGGATGACATAAGTGGGGAGTATGTATAAAATCCAACATGTCCCATAATCGATTAGTTTCGTAAAGAATTTTAAAGCTTAAATTCATAAATGAAGTCTTGCTGCAAAATCACTATTCATTATACTTATGACATTGGCAGTTGATAGTGAAACAAAGTGTAGCGATGCGAATGGTATAAAAGCTATGTTACATTGAGCCACCACTCTCATAAGGTATACAAGACAGCACAAAGTTAATCAAAGCTGTGTGCAGAAAAAACATAATCTTGAGCTCGATAAAACTAATTACCATAAACAGGTGGTGATGTCAAGGCATGTGATGGCTGAGATTGTTTCAATTGTACTTGTTGTTGTTGTAGTGGTTGCTGATAATAGAGTTGAGGTGATTGAGTTTGCACTTGCTGTTGTTGTTGCTGCACCTGTAGTTGAATTTGTGGCTGCTGTTGCTGTTGATATAGTTGCTGCGGCAAGTGAAGAGGACGTTGTGGTTGTTGTTGCTGCTGCTGCTGCTGCTGAAATTGTAGCGATTGTATAGCAGATAGCAAAACACTGGCGGGTATTTGTGCGTGTTGTGTTACATATACAGGTGAAGCGTTTGAGGTTGGCACTAGAGGCTGTGGTATTGTCGATGAAGGGCCATTTTGATTTTGAGTAGTAATTGAGACATCATTGACAGCCGGTGAAGTAAAACGATGAAAAGGGCGATAAGAACCCTGATTGTCTCTTGCTAAAGGTCCTGCTATGGAATACACTGGCAGTGTATAGAGTTGTTGCTGTGACTGTGGCTGTAGCTGTTGCTGTTGTCCCTTGTAAACTTGCAAATGAGATGGCTGGTCCTGTTGTTGCTGTTGTATGAGTTGTTGCTGCAATTGACGCAAATAAGAAGTGGGGATGGCAATAATGTATTGTATTTGTTTTTGTTGGCCACGTTGCAAAGGCTGCGGGTGTTGTGCTGGAAGCTGTATTTGTTGTTGTTGTTGTGGCTGCTGCTGTGGTGGAATGCGTTCATAATGATGTGCAGGATTTTGTGGCGCAGCATAAAGAATGCTTGGTTGATTCTGTTGCTGTTGCTGTTGTTGTTCTTGCTGCTGTTGTTGCTGTTGGTGTTGCTGCTGTTGTATAACCGCATTTTTTGCATTTACTCTTAAGTGATTTTTATTTGGTTGTTGCTGCTGTTGCACTTGACTGTATTGTGCTCGATAAGAACTGGCTGCTTGAGGATTTGTGACAACCTTTGCATTTCCTGCACCTTCACTAGGGGTCAGTTGGTTTTTATCGTAATAAACCTGCAAACAAATGAAACTAATTATAATATCATAACGAGTTTCATAAGACTTTTGTTAGCAGAATACTATCATAAGTAATATTAACACGACGAGTGTTTTGAAGCATTGGAAGGAGAATAGTTTTCTTTATGAATAGAAATAAAAAAAACATACAGATTTATTGTATGTCAGCCTAGAAAATGACTTTTTTAAATAATAAGTCTGTTTCCAGTTTCACTCAAACAAGTATAAATAAAAGGAAGGCTCCATGATAAATGGCGCCAGAAATATAAAACATGGCCTCAAGTAGGAAAAGTGGCCCAAAGTGCTGAAACATTAAAATGGTGTGATTTTCCTTATTTTTTTAACCATATTTATATTTTGTGGAAAATTAAAAATATAAAACACAGACCAATCCAACAATGCAGGAAATCTTTATAAAGAAAATCCCGAGGAAATTCTCTTTAAGAAATCTTGATTTAATGAAGTTACTTTTCAAAATTTCATGGAGTATAAGATCTTTTCGTCCTAAAGACAAACGGGAGAACCGACTTGATAAACAATATCCGCGTTAGGCGGAGAGGTGACAGTTTTTTCTCCACGATATTTCGCACAATAACTTTGCCTTTTAAAGATTTATTCCACAACTGACTTTCATGCTGGTTCAATTATTCAGTGGTATTATACCAAACTTTGTACATTTTGGGCTACTCTGCTATTACAATTTTTCACTAGGAAACTAAAGTAATAAATCTAATATTAATTTTAGATGTTAGTGGCAAGTAATTGCCTTTTTTGTATAGTTGTGTTTGTTGCCCGATTTGGGCTTTGCTCAAAAAGTTGTCAAAGCTTAAAAGATTTTTTGCTGTGAGAGTCTTATATGGTAGCGAAAGCTTAACATTAACAAACAAATAAAATTAAAAAAATATGATGAATATTCCAAAAAATGCATAGAAATTATTTTTGAATGTTCGATTAATTTAAATATTTTGAAAGTATGATTCTAATTTCTTAATTTTCCACAATTTGTTTAAAGGATAAAGTCCTTGGTGAAATTGTTTTCTTATATAAATTTATACTACTAAGTTTATACCACTACGTATACGTTACATAGAATTTCTCATAACAGTTTGTTACTGAGTAGCCAATAGTGTAAAAAATCGCATTTTAAAATTAATTGAAATATTTATATAAAATAATTGTCGCTCTTAATGATTATTGTCACATCATTTTTCAATTATTGCAAATATAAAACAGTTTTCTAGAACGCAATTAATACGATGCCTTTTTTACTTGACTTTAAGTGGATCTCACATTTTAAGTTTGTCGAAGAAAAAAGCATAAGTCACACATTTTACGGGATTTTTGACACTTTTCTTTACCTTTTCGTACTTTCAGCATTATTTTCCACTGGAGATGGTAACGTCGGTACAGCTGTATATATTATGCTGCTTTTCCAATTTCAAAAATACAATTGGCACCAATGTGCCATATTTGCACTATTTATATACAATTTCCAATTTTTGAAATATTATATTGAACTTGTTATTGCTTCCTGCTCCTCCATCTAATCTTGAAACTCTCTGCAGGCGATTCGTCTTAAAATTTCGTAAACTTTAAGGTTTTATAAATAAAGTTTACACTTGTGCGCCAATTTGTGGAATAATTAGAAACAATAATTCGCGCAGAGTATGTATGTTGTTTTTGTTTAAAATTTACATATAGGCGGCAGTGAGTGCAAAATGTCCTTCGACAACTGCTAAGCTGGACAATTAGTCGGAGAAACTATTAAAACTTGTGTCATCTACATTCAAAACTTTCGAAGACCGAGCAATGGATACACACCTAATCACACTTAAAAAGCCAGTACAATAATGTAGCAGTTGTTCCTTAGCCCACAGATGCCTTAAGGCCGCACAAGAACTTTAATTAAATGAATTTAAAGTGTAGTAAAATCTGGTGCCTGCTCTTTGATTATTTATTTAAAATTATAAAATTTTTGCTCAGGCAATGCAAATTAATGTTGATGTATGTGTTATAAAAAGTATTTTCATACGCTTAAATCTAAAAAAGTATAATTTTACGAACCTATTGGTACAATTTTAAAACACCATTCACCCTCAGTCCCCTGTTTAATACAAACAACATTAAAACATAATAAATAATTTCAAAAAAGAAAAAATCGAGAGTAAATTTTTGTTGATAGTTTTCGACTATTCTATATTCCGAAATTTTGCGCGTGTTGTAGTTATTTTCTCAAAATTTAGAAACTTTTCTCTTGTTCATTAAAAATGTTTCCTTTGTGAGAAATGTCAGCAAGTGATTGCAGATAATTTCCCATGCAACACAAACAGTTTTATTTATTTACTTAATCAGGCAGTAGAGAAAATATTTTCGTTTCATTTCCAAGTCTTGACAAATAAGTTACGAGTAGAGCGAATTCCATTCATCTCATTCAATATGTGTTCACCCGGTTTCCTTTAACATTATTGGAAGGGTCTTTAAGGTATATAATAACACTCGATTTCAAAAATGAAATGATTCACTGTTTTGTGGAAATTTCAATACATAAATATTGAAAAAAATCTCTTTAAAAAAATTCAATTATACACCTTTTACTTTATAATTTCTTCTGAATTTGTAGTTTCTTCACACTTTTTCAAGTATAATTTTTAAAATGTTTCGAAATTTATCCCACCGTTTTTAAAAGAGTCCTTCTAAAATTGTCATAACACCGAGTTTAGCGAAATTGTACGCAATTACTAGAGCAAATAGAGTTTTCTAAATGTAACCTTTTTAAATTTTATGTAATTAAGGAAAAGATCATATGTGTAAGGCTTTTTAACTCATATACATATATACATACATACATATATCATATAACATTTCAGCTACAACATGAAGTACTTGGCAGTAGTCGCTCTTTACTGCATGTAGCATCCTTGACTACAATATTTTTTTCTTTATCTTAATTTAATTTTATACTTTTGCTATTTTTTACTACTGTTTTTTACAGTTTCATTCAACCATTTATATCTTTTTTATGTGTATGTATGTACGATGCTGCATGAAGCTGAATGAGGGTTTGTGGGTCTATACGAGTATGTGCATCTGTGTACTTGATTTAATGTGCGTGTAAATATGTATTAATAATGCAAGATGGCGGGAAAATGGTTCCCAAGCGTTAAATTTGCATAAAATCTGTTGCTCCTGCTGAAACTTATTTGTATAGTACATACAATTATTGTATCTCTGGCTCGAGATAAAATGAAATTAAATTAAATGTCATAAATATAAAAGTAAAAGATTTTAAAAAAAATTTTACTAAAACTTTCTTGAATTTTTTTTATGCAAAAATATCACAAATAATAGTCAAAAATGCCAGAAACCTCGCAGTATTTCTTTACTTGAGTACAAACTGAAAACTTTATAACAAAATTAATTCCAAAGAATTTGTTTAACTTGTATAAATCTTTGACATGAATTTTTAATAAGTTTAAATTGGTTTATTAATATAATAAATAATATATTTTTTACTTTTAACGAAAATATTCTTAGAGAAGATAATTTTATTCATTTGGTGCGTTGTTAGAAAAATTTTATAACTTTTGGTGTGCAGTATCCTTAAAAGTTTAAGAAATAAAATCTTAAAGTCAAACAAGTTACGAGATCTGTAAATTTTTTTATTGGTGCTGAAAATTGGAAAAAAAAGAACTGGGGATTGGGAAATTTTTAATTACTCCATTCCCCATTACGAGTTTAAGGATTCAACAAGAACGGTTTGTTTTAATACTCATATAATAGGCGACTTATTGGTTTCCTTATGAAACTTTCTTCTCTCACTCTATTGGTATGTCGCTACAGGAAATGTTCCGCGCACTGTAAATTAGAATAGCATGTCATCAAAGAAATTATGTGCGGCCTTATATAATTTCACAGTCATTCATTTTAAACGGTCATGTCACTCCAATTGTAATCATTCTTATAAAGTGTTCTAATAATTGAACCCAATATGTAATCATATTCAATATGATAGATCTGCGTTTCTACATAGTTTGTCAGTCATACATATTACAGTTGAGCTGCGGCCCATGATGCACGTTTAGTGTTAAACTCATCATTTTCTCACACATCTTATCGCAAGTAATGGATGTGGTTTAAGAAAAGTTATGTACAGTTTAGATAAAATTTAAGTTTAAAGAAGAGACACTGAAATCATTCAAATTGTATTTTTGCAGAAAATATACGCGTACGATGCCAGGTCGCTGCTGGGAAGAAATTTCTATGATTTTGAAAAGAGTTTTAACTTGTACAACAGTCACTCATATAAAGTATTTGTGAATGAGGATTATAAACACATGTATTAAGATTTTTGTTCAACAAATGCAAAAAAGATCCAACAATTCACGAGGGTGACACACTTTCTCGAATCACAATGAGTAAAAAGTTTAAAAAATGTGAAAAACTTATATGTTGTCCTGCCTACAAAGTGGCAATATTATCGGTTGTGGAAAAAGCAGTGGAGGGTATAACACGCCGAATAACCGATTTAATAAAAATAGTCAAGGATATTAGTCCTAATCAATTTGGATTTCATAAGAAGAAGATAAATAAAATGCTGTAGCATAGCAACTTTTGAAACGTTGTTCTTAAACAATTGTATACGAGTAAAAACTGCTCCCTTCCTTGACTTCTGTAAGGTTGAAAACTATTTTTTATCAATTATTAATAAAGTTAATAATCAAAAATTGCAATTTAGTGATATAAATACGCTTGAATTAGTAAGAAATTTACCAAATATGAAGTGTTTTTTCCTTCACCAAGATGATGGACAGGAAAAGATGAAAGGTTTGATATTCTCTCTACTGACAGGAGGGAATTTCTGCCTATTAAATAAAATAAAACGTGTGCTCGTTATATATTAATCAAATGGGGAGAGCAATTGCTGTATTGATTGCAGCATGAATGTATAAACATTCAATTGCTACAAAATATTTGGCGCAATCGTCTTAGCGATTGTTTTTGGAAACAACTTTATTTCTTTTTTCATCACAGTCTCCTTTGAGCTCTATGTAAATCGTCTAGTATTTCTAAAAATGTTTTTCTCTTCCAAAACATAAGATTCGCCAAAGTCATTAAAATAGGCGATATGGTTTTATCGTTGGATAAAGGAGCAATTCGTACCCTAATTCATGTAATTGCGGCATGTGTGCATTCTAACATTGTCCTGGTGGAAAAAAAATTTTCTCTTGGCCAAGTGATGTCCTCCTTAATTTTAATCCTCGTTAAATCGATCCAATAAGTCAGCGCAATGATCGTCACTGATTGTTTTACCCTTTAGAAAGTAGTCGATATGGATTATACCTCGTGCATCCCAAAAAACGATCGCCATGATTTTATTGGCTGACAAACCCACATTGGCATTCTTTGGGACCGATTGGCCCTAAGAAAACCACTGTTCTGAATGCTGTTTGGTCTCTGGTGTATTTTAGTTGATGCACGTTTTGTCCAGGGTTACAAAATGGTGCATAAAATATTCCATATTCCTTTGGGACAACGTAAAACACTTCTGCAAAGTTTGTTGTGGATTGTAGGCAAACGCGGCAACCATCTTTGCGGAAAGCGTTCCCACACCCAAATAGTCATTCAAAATTTAAATCACTAAACCATGTGGTATTCCTATGGCTTCCACAATCTATCGTACTTTCAATATCCGGTCGGCAAACACCATGTCATGAATTCTTCCAGTAGTTCCGAGTGTCCCGAACATTCGGCGTCTTCAGTGCTTTTATGGCCACTTTCTTAGCAATCAATCTGATGGTGCGGAATTCTCATATGGTATTGATCAAGCTTAACCTTGGTTTTAGTTATGGTTTTTTTTCGCAAAAAATAATCCTTGATGAGTACACGAAATTCATTTTATTCCCTCTTCTCCTGAAATCATGCGGTAGTCTGCTATCAATGGCTGTCAAAAAAAGCTAAATGACGCAGCTTGTTTAAATTTTGACAGGAGTCAACTGACTAATGCTTCTCGGCAAGAGCAGTCAAGAAACGGAAATTTTATAAGACACTGAATTATTGATCAGCTCTCGTACTCTAATACTTTTATTTAGCAAATATTTGACAACAAGATGTACAGACAATCCTACATGCGGTTAATCACATTGTAATATTTAAGCAGGTCATTTTTGTTTTGTTTTCTGTTTCATTTTTAATTTCCTTGGTTTTTATCGTTAAATATTTTATATACATAAAATCTCATTTCTATAGTTGCTTAACAAATTGATGATATTATTCGACATTTATATGGGTGTTGAAAGAAGACACCCACATGGTCTTGAAATATTAAAAAATAAAAAAATAATCGTTTTTTAAAAAAGAAGACCTCAAACTCAATAAAATAATTCAATTAATTTATAGTTGCTTAACAATATTTTTACGCGGAAGCTCTTCATAAATATCTGTGTTTTAATTTATAGTTGTATATTTGTTTCTGTTACAATTTTCCTTATTATCGTTTCATTCTTTTTCAAGATGGGATACACGTATTTGCAATTTATGAAAAATATATTTCACAGAATTTGATTTCAATAGGTTTTGCTTTATATTCAATCCTCACGCAGTTTTGCAATTTGAAACATAAATGTGAAAACAAAATCATTGTTTCTGCCACTGCTTGTCCTTTTAATTTTCCAATAACAGAGAACCAATAACTATTATTATCGAGGATAGATATCTGTGTTTCGCAGAGTATCGCTCTATAATTTTAAATTTAAAAACCATCATGAACACAAATACTTACGTATGTATGTGTGCGTTCGATTGTATATGTGGTGCCAATCAATTTTATTCCTTTGAATTTTAACAAACAATTGAAATAAAAGTGAAAAAAGTAAAAATAGCAAAATATGGTGAAAAAGAAGAGAAAAACATATTTCATTGTTGACATTTACATTATGCTATTGCTGCCAACAATTTCGTTGTTGTTATTGTTGCTGTTGATATTGTCGTTATATCATGTTTATACAAAATATTAAAATTCTTTTCAGCCAATTTTTCACATACAAACTTATTTATACACATATTTATTGGCATATATTGGCTCGAATACACTTTCAACACAGTCAATATTTATACCACCTACAATCAGAATGATGCAACTTGTAATAGCTGTATTCCATAAAATTTTCAGTAGAGAAATCTGTTGTTCAGTATGTAAAGCTGCTCCTTTAAAAAAATTTGAACTTGATTATTATACCAGCAGTCACATTCTATGGAAGGTTTCATACTGAGAGTCCTTAAGACTGACATTCTCAGCATTCTTTTTAAAAGAAGCTTTCTGTGTAACGGCATCTGAATAAATTTATATTTATAATAGTTTATTTGGCTATTAAGATTTATATAGAAAGGACTAAGCATCTTCTATCGCTTATAAAAATGTCGATTATCCTCGAAGCATAGACATTAATTAATGGTGTCTATGCTTTTCACTATAGGAAATGGCTGTATGAAATAATGAGTTGAAATAGTAATGAATAACATTCAAATACTAAAATTTTTGGAGTTATTGCAATATGAAATGACTACAAGTTCTTTGGACTTTATTTTGTTTCCAATAGTTTCATTTTCTTTTTGGAATCATGTCATTTTATGAAAATATCTAATAAGGTGAAAAAAACATTTTTTTTTTGTTATACTCGTTGTTGGAAAAATTTCGAATTTCTTCGCTTTTATATTGGGCTCATTTCATTTTCTCCAATTTATAGATTTCTTCATGCAGAAAAAAAATATATCCATATTTCCAAATCATTTCTACATTGCTTTTTGCAATGAATACTTGCGCAGAGCGAAGACTCGGTATCCAGAAATGCTTTGGAGTATAAAACCGGATGTGGACATAACTCAGAGGAAAAAACCTTTATGTCTGGCCGAAAGCTTGCAATGCAAACATACTGCAGAAAGAGAGAACCCGGTTTTTGTCATACTATAGAGAAAAAAGTTCTTAGTAACGGTCATGAGCCGGAAATGCAGACACATCTCAGAAAGTAAAGACGAACTTGGCGATTTCACAGGGGAAAAATAACTGAGCCGAAAATACTTGCAAAAATGTGTTAGAATGCACTTATGCCCGGCGCAAGAAGTTTCTTCAGGCTGGCATAGTTAAGCCTTCTAAATCATTTCAGCACTTCCGGTATTCGGTATGATGCCAAAACTTTATCCTTTAAGGTATGCCAAAATCGGTCTTAACTTTTCAAAACATTTCAGCATTTTATATTTCATATATTTTGGGCTTTGCCCAAATGAGACTTACTTCTCTTTTTTTTCATGATAGTTATTTCATTAAGAAAGAATATCAAAATTTGAGCTTTCATTTCATTTGCAGATTTACAAATAATTTAATATGAACTAGGACTTATATCCTTAAATTCTTGCGGACCTTATTTTATTGGGGTCTATTTCGTAAAGCCATAGAAAATATTTCCATTAAGATAAATCCGAAAAAAATCCTTTTCTTTAAAAGATTCTTTCTCTTTAAGGCTTTTTTTATTAAAATCCTCTAATATTATGGAACACATCTACTAAAACTTCTATACTTTTCCGTTCTCATAAAAAAAACCAAACATAAATGCGTAGAGATAAGAACCTTTCAGGAATGTTGACAGATTTTTGGGAGGAAAAACACAAAGAATTTACATGCATAATATTTCTGTTATACTCTTAGTATTCGTGCCGGATTAACAGGAAATATACTGCCTGTCATTTTTCATAAATATGGCATTTGTTGCAGAGAAAAAGTGAAAAAATTTTTCCAAATGGTTACAATTTGTTATTAGAAATTGTTTATCTTAATATGTGCCAATAAACAATGAACAGTGGATTGAAATGACTAAAATATTTTAATGCATTTTTATAAATCATAAAGTATTATTTCTTTAAATAGCAAAAGTTATTAAAATTTAATTTCAAAAAATATCTTTAAATTATTAATTTGGTAGAAATTGAAGGGGGATAAGACAAACTAAGGAATAATAAATATATTCCAGTGGCAGAGGTCCCCAATGTGGAAATGTTTTATTAAATGAAACCATGCGTGACATACAGGACAATCTCTTTCAGGCCGGCTTAAGTCTAGCAATGCAGAAATCCTTTAGAAGGCGTAAGCAAGCTTGGACTTATTTTTTTCTATTATAAATTATTAAATTAAAAAAAGTGTTACAGGTATTTCTAAATTACCAACCTTTGGTATCGTTACAGAATTGTTTCCTACGAGGCATAACTTCCTGTAGAATTTTTGCACATTGGATTTATTTCATATTTTTTAAAGAAGAAGTATACGCCCATTCTACAACAGTGCAACACATGATAATGATAATGTATTGTTAATTGCTTGAATGCTTGGAGAAAAAATGTTCTTTTCAATTTGAATGGAAAAAACTATTTCCAATCTGTTTTAACATCTCCTTGAAACACTTATTAAGAAATGTCTCAGTGATTTTCATTAATTTTTTCCTTTAAATGACAAACCAAAAGGAGTCCACCAAATTTTATAATACTCATATTCTACTAAATAAGTATGTACATACATACATACGTATACGTATTGAAATTCGTAAAACTAGGTAAATAGATATGCAAATATTTTTAAACTTATTGTTCGTTGTAAATTTATTAACATGTAGTAACTCATTTAATTAAAAAAAAATCGCATATTTTGCTAATATTATTAGTCTTGAAGATCTTGTGTGACAATGTGGACGTATGAGTGATATAATTTAAAGTCCTACGTAACGTATACGCGATGGTTTAATTCTAGGAAATATTAAAATATAAAAAATTAATGTTTTGTTTGTTGTAGCTTTAGCTTTCATATGCCGACATTTCCTTGGTAGTTAAGCCAATAAAATGTCGGCATATCAACAGCTAAAGCCACAACAAAGAAAACATTTTTTTTAACTCTAATTGTTTTAACAATTAGTTGGGTAGTATATCCCAAGAGAATATATCTTCAATATTGAGGATTTCAAATAATTTATTACAAGTATAAGTACCTGATTCCTAATCATTTAAAAGCACACATACATACTACTCTCAAAGTCTTTTATCTTTGCTATGTTGGTATAACCCAATGCATATATTTTTATTAAATTTAAACAAATGAAACAACAACAAAAATATTCTTAGAAATCGTATGGATTAGATATCCCCTTAATAAGAAGTCATAGAGTCCTTTATAATTCTGCTGTTGCTTTCAAAAGAGTTTAACTTTATAATATAAAAATCATTATATGCACTTAAAAGCTATTTGTGTGCCAAGTTGTATTCAATTCTATTTAGTTATTTATATAGGATTGAGTAGTAATTATATAAATCTAAGTATTATGATGTAAGTCCTTAAAGGGTTTAGATTTACTCGTTTAAACTATGTATAGGTACAGGCTGTAAGTCATTTGTTTGTTAAACTTTTTTACAAATTCGTTCAACCATTATTGCGTGATGAAGTGGCAAACATCCAAAATATCTATATAAACATATACGTGTAGGTATATGTACATTCATACATACAAACTCACATTTATAATTTCAGCAGGATTGAAAACAATAACTTTATATGTAATTTCACATATCGCACACCCAGCACAAAAGGGACTCAACTCAAAATTTTAATTTTTCGGGTTTATATCATTAAACTATGCACAATACACTTGTTTATCTATAAGAAAAATTTTTGTGCATTTTATTGTTGTTAACTGTTGCTAAAGAACAGTTGTCTTTTATTGTCTTAAATTTTATCAATGACATTATTAAGAGCACACACACAAAGTTCTTACAGTCACATAGAAGCTTGCAAGTTTATTTGTATGTATATCACGATTTATGTATGTATATAAAAATACATAAATTAAATGCATAAGGTCATACCTTTTAACTTTAAGGGAAAGCTATTGAATGATAAACTTGTCTACAATTTGACCGCAATTTGCGGTTTTTGGGAAATTTAAGCAAAGACTCACAAACTAACTATTGACTTCTTCGTATGAGATACTTATTAAATTGACCATTGTGAAATCAAATAGAAACCCAACGACACATTTTCGACTTAAATATAAGATTGAAGGACACATATAAATGTATGCATTCCTGTGACCAACAAACATTATTAGTCATAAGCTGATGTTAAAGAATCCTTGATAAAATATGGAATAATCACAAAAGTAAAATCATAATCGCAACCATGTTGAAATAATATTATTATGCTACAATATAGATTACAATCTTCCTCTATTACTATATAATAACAAGCAATTTTTTGACTGATTTTAAAAGATGGGAAACCAAAGACTTGTGTGTCGGCGAAGTTAATGTTGCAGTTAAAGTTATCCCACTTTTGCTTATTGTTATATTAAATCAGTATTAAAATTTTTTGTAATCTTCACATATAAGGAAAAATTCGAGTTCATCAACTTTCTTTAAAACATTGCAGGGAACATTTTTGAGCCATATTTTACACTTCTCACTCTTCGTGTTATCGGTCCTTATTGGTTTTGCGAAAAATTTTCAAAAACTTGCAAAGAACATAAATCCTTGTTACAAACTGGAGGGCAACGACATATTAGAGAGTGAAACTAGTTTTGGACATACAACAAAGAACTAAAGAAGGTGGCACATGTATCAGATACGCTGATTAAATTCCAGAAATAAGTTCCATAACGTGAGAATAAAAATGTTTTTATTTTAGTTTGCATAAAGTCAAGTATTTCTAAAATTAATACAAAATTGTAGCCAGCGAAGCGAAATAGATTCCAAAAATGTTGAAGTCAATTTTTTCTTTGTTTTGAGCTGTTCTGCAACTTAAAATACGACTCGTTGACTATATGGAGGATAATAGATAAGGTAGTGACATTCGCTTTGACCTTTTCCATATTGAAATTGACAGGAGAAGTTGTTCGGTAAAAATATCAATCCACTTACAAATTGTGCGGCTAAAAACTGATTTTTCTTTTTAATACAAAGTGATATTCACTGTCACCTCAACTACAAATGGATGTGCTTTTAATAAAGAAGGAATTTTTTGTAAAAAAACAGTAGTATTTCATCAGGTCACATACCATTGCAGTAACAATAAGACAGCAACACACAGGATATTGCATCGAAGCCCTAGTGCATTAATATTTGTATGAACCCATTCGGAGACTGTTACAGGATCGTGAATAAGGGTATCATTCATATTTTGTCACATTTAACCAATCTACCACATTTTTGGCCTACTCTTGAATGAGTGCAAATGACAATTGCTGTTATCAAAAGTAGTAGACAGGTTTGGAAGTTTAATAGAAAAGGTCATTGAGAAAAATTCGAATCAATTAAGCCCAAACTCAGTTCAATTTAAGCTAAACGCCAACTATACCAAACCAAATAATATTTAAACGTTTTTTATATACATCTAAATATATTACCAAATGGTAGGAAAAAATTTGTTTTAAGGCAGCTCTATTACTCGTTATCAATATAATCAGGTCTGTAAAGGGTTTCTTGATATGGAATAGTTCTTTCAGAGGGCTACTAATTTTAGAAATAAAGTTATATTCATGTGGTAGCAAGAAATAAGTGCTTATGTCGACTTACGTTTAAAATGAGTGAATGTCGTCATTGTAATTTGCCACTTCATAAATACTCCTCACAAAATCTTCACTGATTTTGACCAATTGTTCAGCAATTAATAGTCAACTGAGTTTCGATTTAGCTTTTTTAATGTACAATTGCATTTGGATTAGTAATCCAATGAATTGCATATGATTTTGTGTAATGTAAAGTAATTAATTTCTTAATATAGAAATATATTATTCGGAATATTCTCCCGTTGAAACAATTAGAGTTTTTGCAAAATGCAAACAATGTATTTACAAAAACAATAATTAATTTCTAATAGATCGTGTTTTCGAAAATCAATTTCAAAATTTAAAAATGCTCTCCTGTAAGACTTCAAAATCAAACTTAAGCCCCTTTTCCTTATTTTCAAAGATAAAGCGATGAGTGTGGTTTAATTTTTGAATAGAAGTAAAAGGTATTATAATAAGACTGATTATACCTTCAGTTAAAGGCAGGAATGTTACCCTAACTGCAACAACCAAAAGTATTGACATTATTAGTTTTGAAATTCTGCATGTAACTCTGACACACTTTGTTAATTTTTGCAAGTACCTGCTGAAAAGCTTCAAGTGGCACTGCATCCCGTAGGGTTGGGATATTAGAAAATGTGAAGATCTATAAACGGAAAACGAATATAAAATACCTTTATTTTAAATATTTGTTCCCTAACTCAACCATGTTGAATCCTGAAGAGAAATTCCCCCTTATCGTGTTTGGCGATTTTCGACTGCAAATTCGACAGTTTGTAATAGACTAAAGACACCGAGCAACATTTTTCTTTAATCTAGTACAAACTGTCGAATTTGCAGTCGAAAATCGCCAAACACGATAAGGGGGATTATTTTCAATGGTTAACTGCACACACGACAAATATTAGGCGAAGTGAACAGACAACTTTTACTGCTGCGATCGCATTATGACCAGCGATTGTTGCAACTACACTACAGACAAGATTTTGTTGATTCTAAAAGTTGCATCGTTATAAGTTATGACTTTGTATCTAATTATAATGACTTTCTCTACGATTAATATTAATTAATTTAAACATTTACAAATATAAACTATTAAGTTTTTATTTGGATGAATTTAATTTGCATTTGAGTTTAATTAATTTTGTTTAGATTAAATTGATTGGCGGTTCGATAAAATAAATGCTATAGATAATCATGAAATTTTTAAACTTTACAACAAATCTGTATTTTTTATAAATTCATTTTTTTGTGATTATGTGAAAAGTTAGTGTTTGTTGGGTTGATGCACTCACATGAACTCGTATGTCTCTATACACATATAATATACGCAAAGGTATGTGTGTGCATACATTTGTATATCAGTGTATGAGTTATTTTACATGGTCTTATGTTCACTATATCCTTGGCATATACGAAGGGGAATAGTTGGCAATAATATCCAATTTATGTTGCTGTTTTAGAGCCAATACGGAAATTAAAATGCACTTGTCGTATCTTTTAGCGTTTTTCGCTGTTACGAAATAAATTGGCGTACTAACATTAAGGCGGTCCAGTTTATATTTTATTATGTAGAAGTTAAAACCTAAATAAAAAACATCGTGTTAATTTATTTATATATAAACTTGAAAGAGGCAACATCACAGAGTTTTATTTAAAATAAATTTGTTATCATTTAAATCATGAGACTTTTTCAACCTTAATCTTCTTAATCTTCTCTTAGAAGCGAAAGCTAAAAAATAAAAGAAAGAGTATGCAACAATATCCCAGTGAAAAAATTTATTTATTTATTTTTTTTTTTTTTTTGTTTTGGGGGGACTAACATTTTCATTTCTTTGACTTCTTAACAATATGTGGTTATTAATTCTTAATCTTTTCAGACTGCGATTTTTAGTATTTCTTAATATAATATAAGCTTTCGATATTTAATATGAAATTATTTTCTTTGGCAAAAAAGCCAAGAATTTTGAAAAAAAAAAATTTAAAATATCACCTTTTTCTGCATTTTCATGACTTTTCTTCAAGAAGTCATACCGTAACAAATTTACTTCCTCAGCCACTCTCTGTATATACCAACTTTGTGCCGTTGCTAATGCGGCTGAATCGGTAAAGGCATTGATGAACATTATGATGAACTTACAATCCCAAATTCGACTCGAACTCGGGCAGATAAAAATATCTTTAAGAAAATTGTGTGGATAACATTTAATGTTAATTGTAGGATTTTCATGTACTTTAAACAGTATAATATACTGTCGTACAAATAACATTTGAAGTATATCGGAAAATTAAATTTTTTTCTTAACATCTTCAACATGACTTCAAGTTTCGTGAGCCAGGTGCAAGAAAGAAAACATCTTGAAATGACAATCTTAAATTAAAATCACTGGAAATGATTCGAATGTTTACAACTTCATCACAAGTTGTGGTTCTTATTGATTTCTTCGAAAGTTCTTTTTTTATTGGGATGTAATATAAAATTTCCAAAAAGCTCAGATCTCATTACATTACGCAGACTATCACATAGCATACACTCTAATATTGGATCGGGTTGTATAAGCCCAAGCATAGAATATCAGTCCATTGTCTGGAAACTTAATTGAGTGAGAAAATCAGTTTTATAAATATCCTTTAAGACTGAATGGGAAATATGAAGGTATTTTCCGGAAACACACTTAGAAATGAAATGAAGGAAGGCTTGGTGGCTCTACACCTATAGAAAATATTTGCACATCATTTTTTTATTTCTTTGTTGTGACTCTAGCTTAATGTTCACCGACCAGTTGAACTACAGTACGAATTACTTACACATAAAGAGATCTTATAGTGTTGGCAGAATGCGATGTTCCCTTTTATTGCAGGCTGTGGGATAATCTCGCCTCATGCACTTTGCTTAGAAGTCTTACAGCTACCGTTACTTTTGATTAAAAAATAGGTCTTCCTTCACTTTTAGTTCTGATAATTTTGGAAGTGAGTGACTAAGCAAAAGGTTGTTCGAGACTTTAGAAGGAGTCTGCAGACTGGATGTGGACTTCCTAATGCAAATTCTATATTGTTCTAAAATTTCAAAACTTTGGGAAAGCCTTGTGAAATAGTAATAAAAACTAAGATTACTTTTAAGTCGGATGTGCGTCCTACAGCCGCCATAAGATGTAATATGTGAAAAAAAATTTAATTGGCCATTTTTTGGACAAATTTAGCCATGTTTAATCCCGCTTAGCCAGAAGAAAAGTTGGGTTCCTCACTATGCCTTAAAGCTTATCTCTATTCCATGATCGAGTGCTGCAGAATTAGGGAGAGTTTTCTGCCAAATTAATCTTGCTTAGTTTAAAATAAAAAAAAACTCCATTTTATAACAATTAATTCAAGTTTGCTAATAACGTGGCAATTGCTTATAAATTATTGATCAAATTCTTAAATTTTTATTTTCATCAAAAAACTTCACAATTTGTTGTAAAAGATAATCTCACTTATTATGATTGTCGTCGTCGATGTGCCACCAAGTTGACATCAATATATTTGCAATTGTGGCAAGTGGCCGTCAATATTAGTCAATTATTGTCTATAACAATCACCGAACTGTCATCTTTTTTGCTATCGACTTGATGTGGCGTCGAAGACGACAAGCATAATAAAGAGGAATATTTGGTATACTTCTTTTATGTTTGTGATTTCATATCGTTTATTCATTTTTAGCCATTTCTTTCTATATTTAGCCATTATTGGTAAAGGAAATTTAGAAACTTTGGTTTAATTTTTTGTAATATTTAAGGCTTGCACTGGCAACGTCAGCAGTTATTTTTTACGTTTCCAGTCTTTAGGTAAGTTTCTTATTTGCAGCTCTAGCGTTTCAGCTTCCCCGAAGTGTGACTTTTATATGTTAAATGTTTTGGCTGTGTTCACTGTCTGAATTTTTAAATTTGCTACACCGTCTGTGACAAAATCTTAATGCTTTATCTCTTCTCCAATTTCAGTGGTATATTTCGGTGGTGACACATGCTTTAGCCCAAGCGTAAAGAAGTTATAATCTTTGCGTGAATGTTTTGAGCAATGGGCAGCATGATCTTTAAGGCAATAAAATTTTTAAGCAAATGTCACCGTTAACAATAAATAAGGAAATGCTTGAATAAGGCAATGCTTGGGCTTGATATTCGTATTGAAAAAGAATATTGATTTATATTTGTTATATTCACATGGTATTACAAACCCCATCAGTTTAATCACTGACGTTAATATGGGGCATATATGTCAAAGATTTTACGTCAGTATCTGTCATAAAACCTAACCTGACGGTGTTCTTCGCACTGGGTGAATAAAGCCGTTCACCACCGTCTCCGTCGTCCCTTCCAGAGGCACATACAGGGTGAGGATCTACATTTGCCTCTAATAGGTACGACATGGTGGCAAATTTTGTACAGGCTGCAGAGCCATGTACAGACACCTTGCTAAAGTGCTGGAGCTATCTAAACTCCTACCACCCCAATGGCCCAGCAGTAAGAAGTCCCCTATCTTAATGGACAACTCACCAACCGCAACCGTCAGGGCAGCTCTGTCGAATAGCAACAGCAATAGTATAGGCAAAGCTACTTCCTTAATTACTTACATATATGCACGTCCGTTACCCTGTTAATTCAGGGATTGGGTAGGCCTAGGTCCGGAAACATGATAACCCTATACCTCAGGAAGCATAACACCAAGCCACCAAGACAAGATGTATAATCCATGCCCCCCGGGGGAGTAAATATGGGGCATATATGTTGCTTATCGTGTTGAGTCTTATAAATTTATATTTTTTCTATTCCATTCTATGGTACGGGGAATGCACTTAAAAAATTAAGCCAACCTAATACTAGAAACATTCACTAAGATTTTATAATGGTTTCATTTCTAATAATAAATTTTTTCAAGAGCGAATGTAATTGACATTTTGGCATAAGAATAGTTATAACTGGAGTGCAGTCGTAGATTTGTCATAAATTCTAAAGTAATTTATAATCATAATGGTTTTATTATCTAGCATTATATTGTACCAACTGTGTGCATAATTTCATCAAAATTGTAAACGTTACACTTACATCCGTACATACATAAATATTATTTATTTATTGAATTATTTGAATTTATTGATAAAATGTAATAATTTTCTTTAATTTTGAAACAAGGAAACACGAAAGAGATATTTGAAACAGCTGAACCAAGCACTACCGCTGCTTCAATTACGTTAAATTGTTACGAGCACATCATTCGTTTATATTTCTTAAAATTCATTGGTTGCAAGTTTGTACTGGAAACGTGAATAAGTAGTCTAATATAACAAAGTTGATGACATGAAATCGTTAAGGCAAATATTTATAATTGTTGATAAATAGTGCTTTGGTTAAATTGTTAAGTAACTGAATCACATCACTTAATTATGTTTCCTTGCTTTTTTTGTTATATGCAAGATGAAAGATTATTCCATGTATAGAATCGATGAATAGCCTGGAAAGGATGCAGCTATTCCATCCAGACATGTAAAGAATACTCCTCATGGGAAAAAGCTTATTAATCTAAAGCTACTCCACTTATATGCCATAAAAAGGGCTATATCGTATTGTAGTGTCCTATGGAAAGACTATGTACTCTTCCTTAGCATTACTGGTACTTCAGGCTCATTCCACTCTATATAACCAGCTAGTGGTCTATCCACAGAGTACTCGGAAAAAGACAAAAGCCTGTCGTTTGGAAATGACACGGTCTATAGTTTAATTACGCAGGACTTATATATTTTAACTAAATTGGACCTTCGATTGATTTCATACCCTTCACTGATCTTTTCAAATGCGTCATATCATGCAAATGAGTTTTGTACATATGCTCGCAAATTTCTCCATATAGACATTTTGAAAAGGAGGATGCGTCATCCTGCTATTTAACCCCAAAAACATGTCTAATAATCTTATTGTAGAATACATTAAGTTTTCACTCTCTATCAAAGTCACATTTAACAATTAAAAAAAAATTTCACAGCCATAAAATAGTTTTGGAAAAGCAGACGATTTGGTGGGCACCTTTTTAAATGGGGAGTTGTATAAGGGGAAATTTAATGAAATCGTTAAGCTGGTGGAGTTAAACTTCATCAAAGTTAGTCGTCTCCCAAGAGCAGCTACAATTACAAACTAATAAATCATCATCAATCTTCCATTAGCGAGAAATTTTTTGAGACTTTCAACATAAAAGCTTTGAACCAATAACAGACGCAGTCATGCGATGACATTAATTTTAGGCAATAAAGTGATTTTAAATTATACAATCTGCTGTTTGAAGGTCTTCAAACCCATCAAGCACTCAAAGCTATTTATAATGCGCGTATTTTACATTATTGATGTAGTTTTTATCAGAATTGGAATTAGAAATTAAATTAAATGGCAGCAGTTAAATTCACTAGTACAATTGCAGATAAATTGTAACCCTGATGTAGATGTACTGCATTCATCAATAATAAATATAATTCAAGCACATCTCCCATGGTAGATTTTAAACGAAAGATCCTGAAAGTTTATATTATAATAAAATTTATAAAAGAATTTGAATTTATTACTGACTCAATAATAGTTAATAACTTTAGTCAATTAAAGTATATCAGTAATTATCCATCTGTAGGTGTTGTGAATGATTAACTTGTCAGCAATTTGTAATAAATATTTAATTACCTAAATATTTCCTTATCATGCATCTTCGTGATCTCACATTACACACATTAATTTTTATTCTCGTTTTTATTTAAAAAAGTGGGAAGCATCCATCGACAGATTTTAATTAAATTAAACTTTCAGCACAAATTACTATTTTAAATTTTCATTGAGTTTTTATTATATACTTGCATCAGTGTTGCAACTTTGCAACATCAACATCCTTTACAATTAAATGTTTTAAAAACTTAATTGTTGTACTGTAATTAATTATAATTATTGTACTAAATATATGCAACATTTTCATCTTAACTTAAATTAACGTTAGATTTTAAGTTGTCTTGATTTAATTTAAGTTGCAACAATTTCAAGTTTATTTACAATTTATTTTCGCATAATTACCTCAAGGCTTTTTTCTTATAATATCGTTGACATATTTCTTCTTTTTTCCTTCTGCTCTTTTTGCCATAATTTAAAATCAATCATCACCTTCTTATGATTAATTATAGATAAAGATTAATTGCCTGTGTATGATGCTGTCGCCTGACTACATTGATTGATTATTTATTTATATCTATACAGTGAGTTGGGAAATTGGCGATACAAAAATAAATTGAGTCTAGATTGAAATTGTATTTGTAAATTATTTATTAATTTTTGATACAGTACACAAAGTATTTGTGATACTGTTTTAAAGAATAGAAACATTTACATGATTTCTGAAAAAAAAACTAGGTTAAAAGTAAATTGTAAATAGAATATAACAAAATAAACAAATATTGACTGTATTTGTATTTAAACAATAAAACAAAACAAACATTGACATTGATAATTGACAGATGTCACCTTATGCTTTTGTCTAATTATACAAACAATAGACCGTAACAGGGTATACAAAAAGGACTGACTGTCATTGGACACAGAAAAGTGATGTTAAAGCACGCCAAAACTGATAAATATTTCCTTTGTTTATCTTTTGTTATACTAATGAACAAAAATTACTAAGCCCAACAGGTGGACGTTGTTCATAACTCTAATGGTATATCGATAATGGAAATATGTTTTCCCAAACATAGTACTATTAGACGTTATCAAATAAAAAGAAGAGAGTGTGTTATTTCATTGTCAAATTTTTTTATAAAAATCTATTAACTGCTCCTTCCTAATAAGCTTGCGTTAGTTAAAAAATAATAGACTGCATTTTATCTCGCTGAAAGTAAAAAGTGTCCTTTTCGTCCTTTTTAGAACAGAATACGCTACTAGTTGTGATTTTACAAATGCTTCCAATTGTCAGGCAGTGACAAAAGATTTCAATTGTCATGCAATGAAACCCTAATTTTGATATACCGAACTGAGATGAGTATGACATATTTGAAGATATATAGAACTAGATAAGAAAGAACATATTATTATAATGTGCTAAAATTTTTCAACAAAAAAATCATGAGTTTAGCTAAACTAAATAATTTTTATAAAAATTAAGGGCTTAACCATCTGAATCCAAAGAAAACTATTTTGAGCATCTAAACTTCTTAAATATCCTGCGCCAGCAAAAAATATATATATTGTACAATGTATAACACTAGGAATTACAATTAATTTTTGAGAAATATAAACCGAGCAAAACGAATAATTAGGAACCACACATATACACTCTTATATAAAACAAGTAATTATTGCGTCCTCTCTTGGCCAAATTAGCAAGATTGCACATTTAATTCATGGTTGGCTGGATTGATGTCGATGTATGTATGTGGCTACTTACAAAAAGAGATACACTAATCGTCCTAGTAAGCCTGTTAATGTCAGAATCCAAGGTCAGCAAAAGTAAAAGTTACCTGATTCACCCTGTGGTGTTGGGAAATCTTGTAAGGTCATCTAGACCCGTCTTAAATAACTCCGATAGTAAATGTCGAGAATCTCTAGGAGATGGAAAGCCGTCTTTTCCTTGCCTACCACACCATATCTGTGGCAGAATGCATTCAGGTAGAGCTTTAAGCTTTTAACGTGTCTATTCACCGTCTATCAATCTGTCAGTTTTGCCATGGTTCTGTATCAATTAATGTTGAGAGCTTGTCGTTGTATCAAGGCCGCATTTTTTTAATAACCAGCTGAAGCCATCTGCTTTCAGCCCTCTAAGGATAAAACCTGAAGATATTGTTCTCAATAAAGTCAAATTGTATTGCAAACAAGGCAGCCTCGGTGGCATTCATGCTAGAATCAGTCCTGCCCACTTCGCCCCCTGTTCAAAGCCAGCAAAGTTACTATGTGTAGAAATTGAAATGAAGTAATTGGAGAATTGGAGTGAAAATCGAAAATACACAGTCAGACTTTAGCGGCAACATTTCTGCCTGGCAGCGACAAAAATATCGCTAGTAGTCTCGCTAGTGTTTTCCCCTGATATACACTTGCCACATGTTTAAATCAGTTCGAGTATTCCTAGGGAAAATTCCAGAACTGACTACACCGATAATTTTTAATCCACCAGTGTAAGTCTTGACATCGTATATCATTACCAAACGTACCTGGCTGGGTAGAAGACTTTAAAAGTCATGCTGAGATGCCATATAGTCAGAAGCTTTCCTCAATTCGGGAGGTACCCGCTCCAAGATTTTATACTGACCGTACGCCTTTGATCTCTATCTCTATCGTCTTTACATAAATATCAATTGGATTTAAGTCCAATATAATATGACGCTAGTGTGTAAACCGCCTGCGGCAACTACTCAAACAGATTTTTGGATCCAGGAAAATTTTTTTAACACATTTCTATCACATTTATTCCCTGTGACAGTCCACCATACCAATGAATTCATAGGACATGGCCGTCTTTCCGCAGCTGTAGTAGGCAACCGTGGCCTTGTTAACCTTGTCATATTTGTGAAAATTACTTCACCGCCGGCTCCAAGATTTGTGCTCCTATTGAGTTGGAAGAGATTCTCTAGTCTGTTCTAGGAGGAGATATGTAAACGCCAAAACAAAAGCTATAAAAATATTTGTAGGACAAAAGTGGTAAAAAACGATATTTGTTTCTCTGCTCAAAAGAGATCATGTAAGAATAGTATGGGTTTCAGTTCAATTAAACATCCAGGAAAGCAGAACACCTGTTGAGATTGTAAGAGCATTTATGATATTGGGCTTAGTGGACTCACATTTCATATATGTAGACTATCCAAGATTCTGTGGCCCTCAAAAAAAGTGATAGACGTAAATAACTCCTAAGACTCGGAAAAAGATGGCCTCCATTTAGAGGCTAATACAAGTGCAGGGTGTAGTTAGTCCTCTGGTTAGTTATCCTAACAGGCGTTATGGGTGAGCTGCCTGTAGAACCTAACGAATATTTCTCAAGTCGATTAATTGCATTATTCGTAACCATAAAAATATTATCTAACAGACATATAATTAATTATATATTACGATATTTATTACGCCCGCTTTATTGCAATATAAAATGCGAGAATTATTTAATTCAACATCATGATTTTTATAGCGAATGTAATCTATATAATTTGGCAAGAATAAAATAGTTCAATTGCAATTTGTGGTCTTAAATAATGCTTACCTCGACTGGGTTTATTTGGCAATTATTTCACCCTTAACATTCGCTGTAACCAGTTCTGGTAATTCTTGAAATAAATATCCCTTTTATTTTACGTTGCTAAATTTGTTTTTGTGGATTCGATAAAGCGGACATTGCGAGTATTTGAAATTAATTTTTAATTACTTTTTACATGATTTCATAGTAATTAAGCACCATCTGTGAAGAATAGTTCAGTTCTTTCGCGTTACCGCGAAACAGTAGGAAAAAAGCGGAAAACTTTTTCTTTTGCCTCAAGCAGCCAATACAAGTAGAAGCACCAACAGAAGTTACTTGCTTTAAGAAAACCATATTTCATTTAAGGGCATGTACTGAAATGTTTTTCAATGGAAGTAGAAAATTAAAAGAACTAAATCATTCATTCTTGTTCTACCTACTTTTTTAGTTCATTTAAGTAGAAGTGTTTAAGTTATAAATTTTCCAACCATTTCCGCATTGTTAGACACTTCCACTTTTTTCTTCTTTGACTATTTCATTTTTCTTTCATTGGATTTTTTTTAAGACACGACTTTATAAATTATGCCATTTCGTAGACATTTGCTTAAGGCGAAAAAAAACTTTTTCAGTATTTTTTTAATGCAACAACTTTTACCCACGTTATTGTCTTAAGCCAAGAAAAAAAAACGTCTAAACACACACACTAACTAACGTTGTTAGTGCATCTTGCCACACTGTGCAGTGAATGCACAGCATTGGGAGGCAATTTTAGCAAGTCGCTGCTGCTGTATTACTGGTGGCATAATACTATGATTAAATGACTGCAAATGGAAAATACATTTAGAAAGTATGATGATGTTGATGACTTAAAACCAGGGAACAACAAGTGCAGCTTTCATTTCCCTTTAACATAAATCTTATGAAATGCATTATGTTGTTTCTATTCATAGACGTTACATGCACGACTGGAAAATACCCTACGAAAAGTTTTTTATAATATATGGAGTCTTGTTGCAGCATAATGCTCCTCAGAGGAAGCTAATGATTTGAAACTGTAAGAAACCAAGGTAAAAAAAATTCATTCATACGAGATTCCAGAGCAAGTCAATAAATCCTTAAGATTTCGAATAGAGCACAGATTTTTTGATAAAAAATCATTTAATTTTCTTTGAGCTCTACGCATTTTATCCAATGTTTCTCTAATTCCTTATTCCTTCCAAAATAAAAAATAAACATTTGTCATTGTCATCAATATAGGTATTTGTTTGTTAGATGACATCAACGTTGGAGTCAAATGTCTTTCCGCCGATCCATTTCTTCAGGTTTGGAAACAAAAATTTTGTCACTAGGAATTAAACCAGAGAATCAGGCAGATAAGGCATCCATTCGTAGTCAAACTCATGGAATTTCGCCATGGAAACTGCACATGTCTGTGCGACGTCGCATTGTCCTGGTGGAAGAGAATTTTTTTCTTTGCCAAATGCGGTCGATTATTTTAAAATGTTCATTACGTTAACGCAATAAGTTGGCATATTATTCGACATTGATTGTATTACCCTTTGGAAGATGGTCAATGTGGATTATACAGCGTACATCCCAAAACCCAACCTGACCTTCTTTGGCGTTGATTCACTCCAAAAAAGTCACTGTTTCGACTGCTGGTTGTTGCTTATGTACGTTTCGAAACATGGTTTCATCCGCGATTACAAACTCGCGCAAAAGCCAATCCATATTGCGGTTGAACAATGCCAGATAAAGCTCTCTCATACCCAAGTGATCATTTAAAATTTAAACCACTGAACCACTTGATATGCCTATGGCTTTCACACTGTCAATATCCGATCGGCCAACATCATAAATTATTCCAATTGCTTTGGGTGTAGAGACCTCTACTGGACTTGCAAAATGTTCTTCTTGTACGCAGAATCATTTTTTTGCAATTGAAATCGATGTTGCAGAATTCCCGTGTATTTATTGAGCTTAATCTTGCTTTGAGTGGAGGTTTCTTTCCACAAAAAATATTGCTTAATGAGTACAAAAGATTCACTTTTTCTCTATTTTCTTCTCCAATCAAGCGGTAGTCTGCTGTCAATGACTGTCAAACACAAACTAAATGAGGCCGATTGTTTGAATTTTGTCGGGAATCAACTGATGTATGCCTCTTAACAGGAACATTCTTGCCCTTTCAGTAAAATGGCAGGAAATTAAAAAAAAACGACTTATGGACTCACCTTCGTATTTTATTTAAAATACAACATTGTCAAAAGAATAAACGAATATGATTTTATATTCAGAGGGTACATAACGCAATTAAATATCTTGATAATAAGCCAAGCCTTTGATAAGCGCTAAAGTATTTCTGATCTAGAGGCTTTGAAAATGAAGGTATCGAAAAAATTCCTGGATTTTCGTAGTTGACAAATTTCGTATCATGCGAATTATTAGAACGGTATTCGCGCATTATTGTGCATTTTTTACACAAATAATTTATAATGAGATCTGCATAAGTCTGCTTAAGAACATAAATGTATAATAACAGCGTAGAGTGTAGTAATAAAATATTTCTTTGCTTTTATATCTTTATATTAAGCTGTCAGTTTCTGGCCATTTTCTTTTTTTTAACCTCGAACATGAAATGCACAAGTTAAAATCAACTTCTAGAAGTGGCTGTGAGATTACTTAAGCCAATGAAAATGTATGCACATTTAAGGAAATAAGACCATATTTCAAACATATAAATGCTTAGAAATTTAACAAGATGAAGAGTTGATATGAGAGTGTTGCATGAACCTAAAATGCATTACAAAAGAGCTTAGAACAAGTGAAAGTAATTTATTGTTCAAAGTTTAGTTATGGGTGTTTGAACGGTAATAGCAAAGAATCTATTTTATAATAAAGTGTCCCTATCCATAGACTGCTCTAATTGCTTAAACTACAAGATGGGTAGAAATGTCTGAAAATATGCCTGAGCTTTCAGAAAAGGTTTGTCTACAGCCTAGAATACGTTAATATGATGTTCCAGGCAAAAGGATATTTTTAAATTTATGATTTTCAATTTACATTTCAAAATAAACAGAGACAAGCGCTGTTTCTACAAAAAATTATGATTTTTATAATTATATTTAACACTTTTATAAAAAAAATTATTGAATTAAGAGAACAAATTTAACATTTTAATCCATAAAATTTGTACTCGGGCATTGCAACAAAGTCAGATTTTGCAACAGACTCAAAACCAAGTTGTTGCACAATGTAAGAAGAAAGTACTGTGTGAAACGTCAGTATAACCGTGTTCTCCAAGGCTTCCATTTATAGTGCCTCAGCAACATAGCCCTCCAGTGTCTATACATAAAATAACCTACTGGACTAAGGGTATAATTATGTCGTGTATGGGATTTGGTGATGTAGTTCGACTGGATTTTGTTAACACCATAACACTGTAACTGAATGGGTTTGAAGATTTAAAAAATTTTTTTATTTAGATATTATTTTAATATATATGTCAGAAAATTACAAGTGTGAAGTCCAGAAGTTTTCCATAACGAGCCGGACAATTTTGCTGTAAGTGGGTATAAGATGGTATAAGTTCTAAATAGTTTAGGGTTGATGTAATTTACAATATTGAAGTGATTTTATGACGATTTCTTATACATCTGGTCCTGCTAATATACATCACCAATACAATATTGTTCATTTTCGACGTGGATCTACAGACAATTTTACTCCGTAAATAGTATTCGGTCTTTAAAACAAATGCTCAGCTGTTGGCTACATATTATTTCGCAACTTATTACTTTCCCATTTGTTTAATTTTAAGCTAATATTTTTGTCCTTAATACATTATCCCCACTCATAAGTTTGATATTTTTAATTACTACTTTTATTTTTATTATTATTATTTTTTAATTTTTATATTATGTCTTGCTTTCACTTAAAAAGTCAGATCAAATAATCAATCAACTTCAAGTTAAAACGTTGTTAGAAAAGAATTACAAGAATTTGCAATTTGAATAAGCTCAAATCTACATTAAAAGCTCACAGTGACTTTTATTAACGACTACTCCTAACTACAAAAATTATTTACAAGGAAAGTTTATTTTATTTTCTTAAACGGAAATTTTCCGATTTTACTTTAATTTCCTGGTAATATAAGCCATTGGAGAAACAAAACAAAAATCCTTACAGTTATTTAAACGCCTGTGGAAATTACGAAAACAAATATACAGTCCGTAATAAAAGCTTACACACATTGAACTAATTTCATTTAAAGATATAGTTTTGCAACTGCTGGACACCACCAGAAATTTTCCATACATATAGGAATGATCCAAATACAATTGTGTTTAAATATCGTAAGTTATTTTGACAATGATCAATTTTTTCCATTCAAGATATTGACTATTAGTCTTTATCATGGCTCGGCAGACTGAAATAAGTCGCTTAACAGATGTACAACATTAGAAAATATTTGCAAACAATAGGATATTGAATTTGCCGAAAAATCATCTTTCCTATCGAGGGACACGTTCATCTTGGTGGCTTTTTCAAAGACCAAAATTGCCGCATATTATTATCCTAAAATCCGCATTTTTAAGAAGCCCACTCTTCCACACATAGTGGATCTTGCAGCGGAAGTATCAATGAAGAATTGGCTGCATAAAACGCTATAGATGCCATTTTAGTCAACAACAAGTGCTACAGAGCTGTGACTACGACCTTTTTATGTCTTGAAATAGAAGATATGAACTCGGCTCATCTGTAATATTTGCGGGATGGCACATAGTGTCATACAGCTCATGATCATGCCATCAGAGCTTATATAATTTTTAGAAAGACACTTGTATTTTGGGTTATCACTGATTAATAATAGTTATATAACTTAACGAAATACTCGCACAAAACATTTATTTATAGACTTTGGGAACAGCAACAGAAAACTTCTGATGGAAATGATGGTAGACAAAATCATTATATATTAAATCATATTCTGACTTATTGTAAGCAAGGATCTCTGAATCACGAATAGAACCAAGAAACTATCTGCCCTTAGAAGACAGTGCCTATTGCTAACAATGATGAAATTTTGTTTATGATGAAACTTTTTTCACAAGCCTTCAGACATGAATTGCTTGAAGGGATTAATATAAAATTACCTTATCGCTTACCAGGATAGCGATCTTTCAAATAAAATGCAGCAAACATAAAATCTATAAAAGGGTTTATAAACAGGGGTGAACTGAATGTATACATCAGCTGTATCACCAATTTCAGTAAATGGGTTGTAAGAGGGTTGATAACACAGAGTGATAGCACGACTAATCGTATTTACCAAAAGTTTATCTCATTTATCCCGGACAACGTTTGCAGATTATTGAATTTTATTAGCAAAATTCATGCTCGGCTAAGAAAGTGCCTCGTCCAATTTTTTTTTTTATTTTTTATTGGAAAATTGTGTTCAGCGACGAAGTTCATTTCCGGTTGAATGGATACGTGAACAAGCAAAATTGCCATATTTGGTTTGAAGAATTGCATTCCTAAATGCACTGTTTGGTGTGGATTATGGGCAGGTGGATTTATTGGACCGTAATTTGGCAAAGACGACGAAGGCGGGATCGTAACTGTGAATGGCGAGCGCTACCGTGCGATGATTTCACCTATTTTTTGCCAAAAATAGAAGATCTGGAATTGGTGACATATGGTTTCAACAAGACGGTGCCATATACTACAGAGCATGCAATTGAGAGGCGAGTTCGGTGCACAGTATATTTAACGTTTGGTACCGGACAATTGGCCGCTTAGATCCTGCGATTTAAAGGCTTTAGACTATTTTTTGTGGCGCCATGTTAAGGCTAATGTATATAGAGCTTGCCAAAAATTACACGCAACGCATAAACCATTTTAGGCGTAGCAGTTACAACAACATTTACGTGAAATCATCTTTAAACATTGAATTATATAGACCATTCTATTGACTTAAATATAGATTTCATACATATCTCTAACCTTTATGTATTTTTAAATCAAATTCAAAAATCACTCGTTATATATATATATATATATATATATATATATATATATATATATATATATATATATATATATATATATATATATATATATATATATGTGTGTGTGTGTGTGTGTGTGTGTGTGTGTGTGTGTGTGTGTGTGTGTGTGTGTGTGTGTGTGTGTGTGTGTGTGTGTGTGTGTGTGTGTGTGTGTGTGTGTGTGTGTTTGTGTTTGCGTATGTTGGTGTTTGCGTAACCCTCTCATGGTTTGGAACAAGCGAAATTTGCGTTACATAGACATCGTTTGGGATTATTACAAAGCAAACACTTTTTATCCCCAAATTTAATCACTTTCCAATAAGAAAAATCAATTTTAACTAATTATTTTAAATTTTATATTTATTTAATAGATAATTTATCAATAATTAAATTAACAACTTCCCTGTCCCCATGCAAAACACTTGGTCATTGCCCCACGCCCAATGGTTTTTTTTGCATTTTTAAATAAATAATATGCATATAAACTATAAATTTTTGTTTTTATATAAAGTTTGATATACATATATTTACCGTATTTAGGTTATTTTATTTTGTGACTCATATGTGACTCATGAACGTAGTAAAAAAAATTTTATTTAACACGTTTACATATGAACACATGGACCATAATCATAGCCAGGTTCATAGCACAAATGGTTCCTTAAATTGTATACATTGTATTAAAAAAAATTCTCAAAGCATTCTTGTTAAATCGATTGATAGATTCACGAATTTATAAAAAAAAACTAAGAAACTGCTTTGAATTTCGAAACATTTTTTCAGCATCAATTTTTGGGTGCAAGATGTATAAGTTTGATTACTTAATTTTTTTCTGAGATGGTATATTGGTTTTGAATATTATTTAAACATCCCCAAAAATTCTTCTCAAATCGAGCTTGATGTTGAACGAAGTTTCAGGGATGTAAAGTGAAACTGATATTAAGTAATATTGTGCCACATTTTGGCATACTAAAAATATATACAAATATTAATTTCTTTTCAAATTATTAACTTTTCTGACGGTATTCTTAGTTCACTTTGTCATAAATAAATTGTAATTGAGAGCTGTGAAAAATACCAGAAAAAAAGATACATATAGGACCGACAATAAGTCTGCATTTCCTAATTCAACACATACCTATAGGTATCAGATTTAATAAATATTAAAGACTCAGAATGCTTCGGAAAATAGGCCAAAAAAGCTTCACAATTTGTATGAGTTAAGAAAACATCTTCCACACTAACGAAAACGTTGCTTCTTACCGCAAATTGACCTTTAAATTATAAATTTAAGATTATTTAAATTCAAGGCCTGGTCGTTTTTTCGTAAATAATATTCTTTATTCTTGAAAGTTGTCTAAAATATTTTCGTTCCTTTTTTTGCAAAAATGTACTTTCACTTTCTGTGTTCTATTTATTTTACTGACTATGGATGCTTTCTTGGTATCGTCTTTTTGATGGTGTTGTTAAAATTTACTTAAAATATATTGATTTATACACATATTTACGCTGCTGTATTCCCCATTTGTTGTTATTGTGTTTTCTCACTAAGTTCGATTTACAAGTACTGCAATGAATTATTGCCACGACATCTTACAAGTAAATTTATATTCAAGTGCTTGGGTGCTTTTGCCTCACAGTACGCAATACAATACTAATGACGTTTCGAGTTGACTTGACTTAAATTATTTCATTTTATCTACTTTCCCTTTTAAATTCATGCCATAAAGCATCAGGGGACTTTCACAAGGAAGCAACGAATAGATGAATGATTTAAGGATTACAAAAATATATTAAACAGTTTAAGGGTGAATGTTAAAATTTACTTTTAAACATTTTTCATTCAAATAGATATTAAAGTTAATTTGCTGCTTCAAATCATTTGCAAATAAGGAAGCTTAAGGCCAAATGTCTGGCCACACTTAAGTCCATTGTTGATTTAAATATACAAGCAATATAATTTGTAGAAAACCCAGCAAGCAAAAGATCTCTTTCTTTATAATTTCATTTTAAAACTGGTTTGCCATTTTTTAACCCTGACTTTCGATTTTTCATCACAATCGATAATTCTTCATCATTAACATTAATTCTAAAAATTTGTCAACCAATCGATTTGGAATCTGAAACTTGCAGCAGAATTAAAATTTCAGTAGCCCCACAGCAAAGACCAAAGACAGTTAAACAAAAAGCTTCTACTGTATTATTTTGTGTTTGTCACTTACATTTTTTTCATTGTTAAGGCTATATATTTTCAACTTAAATTCTAAAGAAACGAAAAAATGTACCAATCTCTATTTTGTAAGTAACAAAAATATCATTAAGTCTCCTCTGTCGGGATTAGAGTATAACCGGGTTGAACATTGTTGAGGGGAAAAAATAAACACCTGTTCCTGGCTGAGCTTAAATCAATAGCTTGTTCCTTTTATTGCCTCATGTAATATTGCCAATCATGGTAATAAACTGATAAAAGAAATTTCTTTTATTAACGCTTGGAGAATCAGAGCCTCATAGTGTTGCAATGTCCAGCTCTAGATTATACAGTAAACTGTGAACCAAAGCATTTAAAATATCGATGCCAATATTAATCAGTCGACTGCTAAACAACAATGTAACCAATGCTGGTAATGACTAAAAACTAAACCAAGGAGCGATGTATACTTAATTACATACATATTTCCTTATACATACATGTAGGTATGGCTAGATTTGTAAATATATGTGTTCATTAAACTCAAAATTGCTTATTAGCATGAAGTGAGTGTATTTATTATAATCAAATGTAAATTACTGTTTCATGATATTTAACTTTTATGGGTTACAAGTTAATTATTCTAATCCATTATAACATTTCATAGCAATCTGTTCTTTTTGTTTGCTCATTGTTTCTTTTCTCCATTCAATCATTGAAAAAAAATCCCTTTTATGAAATTTGTTGCTTATTGTTGCCAGCAATCAGTTGTAATAACATTTTAAAAATCAAAAAAAAATGCTTTCGGAAAAGTTTTCCATCTTCAGTAACCCAAATGAATAAATGAAAAATAAAAGAGCAAAAGAAAAACTCTTGACTGAATGAATGAATTGCTGCAATTTATTACTGTTACAATCAACTGAGTCAAAAGAAAAGAAAAAAATTTACCCATTTTTGTTGGTTTTGGCCACAAAAATATAAAGGAAGAATTTGTTTGCTTAGTATCCTTTTCATTTCATCTTTATTACGAAAATATTGCTGCCACTTTACGGCTTTTTTTAGAACAACATTGAGGCAGAAAATAAAAGTCGTTATTCCAAAAAAAATTTTTTTCAATGGCAATGAACACTTTCAAAAAATTTTTAAACAGGCTTTAAAAATCTTTTACTCTTTAAAATTTATATAAATGTTTCATGCCGCTGACTTTGGCACTTTTGCCAGCCGCTAATAATATTAAAATCACTGGTCTTTTAATAAAATATTAAAAATTGAGCAGGAAGCAACTTGTAACTTTTATTGGTCATCTTTTGAATTGAGTCATAAATGGTATGTTTGTTGTACTTGATATAAAAATGAAAATTTATGTATAAATGAAGAAATTAAAAAAACTATCAGTTGCGCTGTCAGTTCCATTTGTTAAAAATTCACGTTATTTTCTATATAAAAAAAATATGATCAAATGGTCAAAAAAAGTTTATTTAATATACAAAAAAAAAACTTTTAATTAAGATTTTCTTGGAAAACTGTATTTGCTTTATTTTAGGTTGTGGAATATTTTTAGTTGAGAAAAAAAGAAAATAAAATAGTGACAAAAATAAAAACATACTAATGGGGTATTATTTAGGCTGAAACTTCAATTTATATACAGTGGTTTACAGTGAAATTGGTCCACTTGTAACCAAGAACTTTGAAAAGTCTGGAGCATAGAGTTGAATTGGGTTGTCTATTGTCAAATTGACAATGGTCTACTAAAATTAAATGCCGATTTAAGAAAAGTAAAATAGTATTATTTTGTTGGACAGCCTTTCTGTTGCATTACAGATCTTACACACTTCTAAAGAGATTAAGCCAATTTTTTCTATGGTCAACTCCTCTCAGATCGTTTTGGTTTGACGTTTGGTGTTTTTTATTACATTTCTGCAATGCTATAATCCTGTGATTTGGATATAGTTTTTATAACTGCTGACCACGATCTAAGAGGCACTTCTTGAGCACTCCAGCCGTATGTTTTGAATCATTATATTGGTAAAAAAAATTCACCCCATTACTCCGAGTTTGTCAACATCATGTTTCTGAACTATTTATTTTAGAATAATTAAATGGTACATTTTAATCAGGTTTCTTTAATTACAATATAACACCGGCAACGGAACAAGTATCCCATACTTTACATGTAAATACATATTTTAATGTACGTATATGTATGAAATAAATAGAAGTAAATTTCCATTACATACTAATATCTAACCGCCACTTTGTCCTAAATGAATAACTGCCATTTTTAGTGCTCTGGGGCATATCAGTGTTGATTTTGTATTCTTTAGGACAGTGGGAATGGAGATAATTATCGCGGTCTCTTATCTCGCTGCTAGAAGTAGTGGTCTGTATGATACCCCTTTCAACGTCTGTGATGACTATCCTGATACTCTACCATGAGGATCGGAATTAGGGACCAACAAAATCTATTATAAATATACAATAGTCTTGAAATTAGTGGAGCCGTGGATTGCTGTCCTATTTTCTACAATTTCTCTTTGCAATCTGGCAGTAGGTAGATTTTCAGACCATTTTGAAATTGGAATGCATGCAACTGATGAAGTATTTTCTATAATTTTTAGTGCATTTCCCTGCATTTAATATTCGTTCATAGTCCTTAGTTTCAGCATAAAAGTTACATTATATTACAAGTGCACCCACAAAATGTGTCATATTGCCGCCACTTCCTTTTTCATGCCAACAGCATCCAATATTTTAATCATCCTAAGTTCCTTTTTTCTTAGGACACAAATTTTCGTTAAACTCTCTCTTTCATTTCATGTATATATTGCAATTGAAAAGAAATTGTGGCAGAGCTTAATATCTCTGCTGTAAATTTTTTTGGGGGCTTAATTAAGCAGTCGGTATAGGGATCAGCCAGTGAACGTCCTGCTGAATTCCTGTAAACTACAAACCTGGCAGGAAATTTTAGAGATCGTATAGACTAGATGGTTTAATGAGGTCATATTCTCGATCTAGCTCTAATATGACTAAAAGAAATCTGTAGTATTTGAAAGGATCTCACTGCGTCAGCTACGCACACTAGTTCACTTTTAACTTAGCACTGCCTCAAACGTCCCTATACCATGAATCTCCCTCTTAAACTATCAAAATAAAGAAGAGTAAGATACAGTCGATAACTCTTTTGTTGAGGTGGTTGAGTGCTCTTATCTACTTCGTTCTCCTTGTTCAAGTATTGCAAAAGATCCAAGAGCTCTAGTATTAGCTGGCGGACCGTACGTAAAATTTAGCTGTTTGCCTTGTACCATAGATGCACTACAATTCAGAGTCAGAGCATTAAATCTTTATATGAACATACACGCAAAACGAAACAAAATATTTTGCTTGCATTTAACTTTCATTGATCACAGCCACTTTAAGCTCCTTTATATGTTTCAAAAGAAGTCTACCAAATGAAGTAAATTTTTATTGAAATTGAATTGTATTTCAACCATAATACGACATAAGTGAAAAAAGAAAACAATTTAATTTAATTATATATTCACTTATAATCCCTTGAAGAATGAAAAATTAATGTCATTAACACTTAAAATCCTTCAAAAGTTTATAAAAATCTCCATTATTGGTATTACAATTCATTAGCTAATGACTTTCAATAAAGAGTGCCTAACCAGCCAGTCAGCAATTATCAATGAATTGAATTTATATGAATAATTTATAATCCATTTTAATCAGAAGTAGTGCATATTCGATTTATTTTCCTTTTTTAAATGTCAAGCACTTATTTTTTTAGATAATCCTGCTGAATGTATAAATCGTAAAATGAATTCACATTTTGCTTGCAATATTTCGTTTTTGTTGGTTTAAAAATTCACTTGTATGCAACTGTACATATGAAAAGGATATGATTTTTTTATATTCTTTTTAATTGCAGGTAGATTGAGCTTCACAAAATAAAATATTTATTTACAAAAAAATACGCACTTGAGAAATTGATTTAAAATTTCATAGTTATGAATTTTCCTAGAGAAAGAAAAATTCAAATGAAAACATAAAAATCAGATTTTATTGGCAAGATTTCGATGTGGATATTCAAAAATAAATATTGATTGCAAATAGTATGGAATATGGTAATTTCCTGGTATTTGGTTTCATTTTAACAGATATAATTTTGTATATGATCCAACTAGTTTAAAAAAAATTATTTACAATTAAAATTTCTTCTAGAATATTTGCTTTATAGCATTTCTATACTTGATTACATACTAGCGGAATGCATGGAAGATGTTAAAAAAGTGAAACCTGTGTTTTTATTTCATACATTTAACAACGAACATCATTTTTGAAATAATTTATTTTGTGTACACACACTAATTCTTACAAAATAATGGGTATAAAAAAGTAAGGTAATATTGAAATCTTGTAATAATTAAATATACTGACCTTCGTAGACTATTTGGTAGTACACTATACTCGTAGTGCGAAGGTCCCAGGTTCGAATCCTGCCCCAGAACTCTGGCAGTTTGTATTTGATAATTAAAGGGAGCGCACAACAAGCCTTCACTGGCTTAAGTGTATGTCATATGACATGGGCTATCACACTCCTCCAATCAACCTAACCTAACCTAACCTAATAATTAAATATTCTATTATGCACTGAAAACAACACCATTTATTAATATAACATGCGCTAATCACAAAGTTTAACATGATAAAATGTTAAAAAGTAGTTTCGTTCTCTAACTGTTTCCTCAAATTTACTATCCGATAAGAATTTTCCTATATATTTTCCTTATAATCATAATACCTTAATAGTTCTATATATCTTGTCCTCTGTTCTAGTGTTGTTTAAAAATTAAACGGTGAAAAAATGGCAGCTGTTTGAATGACAAAATAAAATTAATTAAATAATTATTTTAAAACTACAAAAAGCTTAAACAAGTATTTCTATAATTTTATTTGTTCTTTGTTACCATGAAAATAAATATTTAAATTTATTTGATTTCGATTTGTTTGTGCGCCAAATAAAAACAAGTCATATAAATCATATGGTTAATGTGTTGAACTTAAATAGACTTTCAATGCACTTTATTGAACTTTTAAATTTTATTTAAGTTTCATTTATTGTTATAATGAAATACTGATTTCAATATATAAATACAACATAAAGATAAATAACAATTATTTACAAAGTCATAAACTAGCCGGAACTCGTTTGAAAGTGTAATTCATGTGACGTATGATTAATATTTAATTTCCCATAATAGAAAAATATTGCGTATACGCTACTGTCGCAGTTTTGCGTAATAGAAATCAGAAAAGCAGTCTATAATATTTCCTTAAAATTTATTATCTGATAAGAGTTAGAATTGTAAACATTTTCATCACACCATTGGAAACTCTCAATGGATACACGCAAACGTCGTATATATCTGAAAAGGTGTTTAGATCTAATTGAATCTGGATCATTTACATATTAGTGAAGGCATCTGAGAGGCAACATGTTACTACTTAGGGAAAGCATCGGCACGGGATTCTTTACAGAAGAACCAGAAACTGAAAATTACTTCCGTTCGCTTAAATACAACATGGTCTTCAAGTAAAAGACTGTAGGATTACTAAGTGTGTGCAGTGGCTCAGTGCAAATTTTAGTCCTACAGTAGTAAAAATTTTCACGGACAACAACAATTGGCAATTAGGGCGTATTTATGGCTTAAGCAAATAGAACGTGTTTACGCATAGAACACATAAAGTAGATTTACTTTCCTCTTTTGCATGCGTCTCATGCATCATGAAAAAAGGTCAGCAGTTTTTGTTAGCCAAGGATGGCAAATTATATTTAATTTTTAATGATATCGATAAAAATAAATTTTCACATGCTTTGCATTAAAAAAAGTTTTTAATAAAAGAAAAAGCTTTCGTAATAAAGTTTTAAAATATTTACAATAAAATACATTACAATCAATTTTTAGCATAGTTCTTTCATTAAATAAATTTACATTCTGCTTAACAATTACTGAGTACTGAGTGTCATGTCTGTTGTAGTTACTATATTTCAATCCATTACAATGGAGGAGAATCTTTTTGTAGCTGCAAAAATACCTCTCACTTCAAGTTCAGTGGTTTTTTGCAACTTTTCGTAGGCCCAAAATATTATTTTTATAAACTCAAATGCTTCCATAAATTCGTTTAAAATCACAATTTCACATTCTATTTTTGTCAAAAATTGTGTCTATTTGATAAAGAAAAACATATTTACACTACAGCTGGTCAAAATAAACAACTTGGTGCATAAAACGCATTGTATGAAGTTTGATTTTAGAAGCGCATAGAATGCCCAAAAACGCATATAATGCATATACATAAAACGGATGGTATGAACCTTCAGCTTTAAATGTAAGCCGCGTGAAAAGAAAATTTAAGTCTATCGCCTAAGACGCCAATGTTTATGCCAGTGATATACAAAAGTAATACCATACTATATTACACCTAAGAATGTCACTATAATATTCTTTTAACCTCTTATAAATTTCAACCAGCAAATTCTGCATTCGAAATTTAATTTAAGATTAAATTGAGAAGGTATAATAAATGTTATCTATTAAATTTTCTCTTCGTCGTGTTGAAGTGTCAAATCCCCATCATATTAAGTCTCACTTATTGTCTAAAAACAAGCGGTTTGTAAAGTTTTACTTCAGTTCCATTCATTATACGAAAACTGCGTTGGAAATTTGCTCTTACGACTAATAAAATAATTTTAATATTTTGCAAGATACAAAAGCATATCTACTGTTGCTATTTTATTGCTTATTTTATCAATCACAAATTTTTAATGAAAATAAGCACATATTTTTTGTATATTTTTTACTACAGCAGAAAAGTAATTACCAACGAAATGTAATTCGATTTGTTTCTGAATATTATTCATTAAAAATAAAATATGTATAATATGAACAACAATAATAACGATAACAATGATAAAAATAATGAGTTGATTAATGTGAAAATACAACAATATTAATATCATAACAAACCTCTTATTAAAAAATTATTTATTTATTAGTGGCATTATGTGAAAGAAACAAAACAAAAAATATCATGGGTCACAACGCAAACCCACATAAATACGGCGAAATAAGTAATAAATCATAATGACATTCTTTAAGTGCAATAAATTGTAATAACAAATTTTTTGTTAGAAAATTTAATAAAAATTTTAAAAACTTGTATTGCTTGTTATTTGCTTTAGATAACAATTTCCATATTCTCAGGAGCCCACAAAAGATTTTTAAAAGGATGATATTTTCAATTCACTTACCCGTTGATTATTTGAGGCTGCTGTTACAAATGGTGCTGGACTATTAATCATGGGCTTAAACGGTTCATCATTTGTATTAATTCCAAATGATCCTGTAAAGGAGTAGAACTGGCCATTAATTCTGTCTCTGCAGCTAAATTATTCTATAATACCTGTTTGAACGGATGAATCTCTTTTTCCAGTCTTACTTTTGGGTTCCTCAATTACTTTTTTCAGTTCCTTTTTATCTGGGACCTTCTTATCATCATTTTTTGCAAGCTGTTCCTCTGCAAAAACAGTACTCACAAACAATATTAAGAAAAGGAGCTGAAAAAAAATTATAATAAAAAAATCATTTTGTTATTGGAATAGCCTAGCCAATGTACTTGTATATAGTGTACCAAAATCCCGGTCAATCTAATGCGCTAATCAATCGATTATAATAAACGATGTGTAAAAGTGTACTTATTTAGTTGTTGCAAATTTTTCTTAATAGACATTAAATTTAGAAATATAATCACGCTCTCATCATTTACGCTCATCTCAACTTTTTATAGTAAAACTAGCAGAAAATAACTCCGCAATAATTTAGACTGTAGTCTATGGGAGTAGCCCAATTATTTTAAGAAGATTTTAAATTGTTCGCAAAGAGCTCGGATTATGTGCTTATAGAGATCAGTTCACTCAGTAATTGACCATCTACATCGTTATGGCTTCGCAATTATATCCATGCAGAAGCTTCAATCGGACATAAAACTTGGTCAGAAAGTGATATCTTCTGCCGAGGAGCATTTCGATTTCGTCCACTATGTCAACGAACTAACTCGCTAAATCTGGGGATTGGAAAACCTACACGTCATTGTCGAAAAGCTAATACATCTAGATAGAATAACATATTGGTGTGGATTTTGAGGTAGTGGCATCATTACTCCATTTTTTTTTTTTGTGCAAATGCTGTTGTAAATGCCATTTTATTCAACATTGAAAGCGATATTTTAGGGCTTGAAATGGAAGATATAAACCTAGATAATCTTCGGTTTCAGCTGGAGGGTGCATCGTATTATACAGCTTATAAAACAATCGATCTTTTGCGCACAAAGTTTGGTAATCGTATTTTCAGCCATCTTGGCGATGAGGATTGGCCGCCACAAAGCTACAATTTGACCCATTTATGAAACAGCTATGCCAGACATTAAGGATAATATAAAAATAAAATAAAACTTTGAACTTCGAAGTACAGTGTCTATTATAACATCTTAAAAAACCGTAGCAGTTATATCCTTCTTTCGAACTCAAAAGATCTAATCCGTCCATTAAACACCGAACTGGAACTGTCATTATTACAGATGAAGAAGCGGTCATAAGAATGTTCTCAATCATACAACATTTGTATGACCTCAATCATACAATTGTACAAAATTATACTGCAGCAAATACTTAATCACGCTAAACTCTTCGCTAAATTATGAGTATGAGTGTAAGTGTTGGTAGGGCCATAGGGCAGGAGAAAGAGCGAAGATTTGTGGTACTCATAAATTTATCTTAAACTTATTTGAAGGGGTTCCAGCTAGAATAATTTATATAGTTAAGTCTCTGAAAAATTTGCCATATTTTCTAATTGCAATTGGAGGCAATATTAATGGTTATTAAATGCACGTTTGTAAGAGTTGGCGTTACATGCTTGCAACACAACGGAAATTCACTAGCGTTGAAATTATAGATTCTAAATATATATTACGTTACTAATTTAAATGATTTTTGAATTTCTTTTCTCTGATAAATTTCTTATAAAAATGGGGCTTCTGCGTGTATATAGTTTCTCTTCTAAACCTAAAATGTTCATTAAACTTTCGATACACCTTCTGTAGTTTAAAATGGATAATTGAGAGTCTTAATGGATTCTAATTTTTGAATATACGGTTGTTAGCAGACTTAAAGCATCTGATAAATTTAAAATGATTTCTTTTTTAATTAGATTTGGTTTTGGAAAACTTGGAGCTCAAAATATATAAATTGTAAGCAATGTTTGCCTTCTTGGACCCAAATAACAACATGGAAGAGTACAAACTGTTACAGCTATGCGTCTGTAAACCACGTAAGTGACTTCAAGACCTCAACACAAGCTGACACTTTGCCATATGCTTTCATCGGAGTCGCAGTAAATTTCATATCGAAGCCAATTTGACACAAATTAAATTTAAAGTCATGCGTAAATTTCAGTTTAAAAAGAAAACTCATCCTCAAAACCAGCATGTTGTTATTGAATTCAAAGACAACAATAAAAAATATATAAATAAAAGCAACGGTTCCATGGAAACATCCACGTTGCTTCATATAAACACAAGTATTTGAATAAGATTTAATAATTCTACCTGTATTCCCTGGGTTGCAAAGACTAAATTTGGCTCGTTCACTTAAGAAGGAGAGATTCTCTATTGCTTTCAGTCTAATAAAAAAGCGATTAATGAGCAGTGATTTAACTACAAAGGATACTTTATGTACTATTTGAGACATAATAAATTATTGAAAAATTATTTGTCTAGGAGACCATTTAATATATTCCTTTCACATTCGTATTCATTTAATAAAGAGCACATAAGTCTCTTGGTAACTGTTGGTATTAAAGTATAAATCACTAAAACACAAGTGGAGGAAAACACTCTGTTACCCTTAAAATCATTAATATTAAAATTTTGGATGTTTATATAATAACATTCATTTAAATTCCATGTATTTCATACCATAAAGCTCGTATTGCAGAAAATAGACATTTTCTGTATATCCTTAATGATTAGAACATCAACTAAAAAATTTTGTTAGCATTTGCACTTAAATTTTTTTACAACTCAACTTTAAAGTTATAAATACGGGGACATAAATAAGTTATATAATGAATAAATCATATGTCAAATGGTTATTTTATATTCTCTATTTCAATTTATAATCCTATTAAAAAGAGATTTATATATTTTACACTTTTGTATTGAAAAAAATTAATTTAAATATTTTACGAACTCAGTTATAATATATAAAATTATTATATATTTATTTATTTAGACGTACGTGTTGCAATCCAACCGCAGTAGCGAAATTTAAACAATACTTTTATTCTTATTAAAACGATAACTACATATTTATTTATTATGCTGATTGTCCACTATGAGCCAGAGATGGTAACGTGAATATAGATTCGTCCATGTAACATCGTATATGCAATGTGTTTATGTATGCCGCCCAAGCCAATGTACAAAAATACATGCCAGTCACTTATACACTGTCAATATATATTAAATAATTACACTCGCCTCAAGAAATTCCAAATAGCGATTACAGAGATAAAAAGATGTGACATAAATTCTGATAATTAAGAAAAATTTAGAAAAAAATTAAACAAAAATATATGAAATTTTGGTCATCATTGTGTACTCAGAAAGATATTCTTATGAATTGTTATTATGAGTATCAACATAAGCGACAAAATTAAACACTTTTTATAATTCACTAGCTGACCCGGGCAAACGTTGTTTTGCCTTCAAATTTGCACTAAATCGCAATTATTGTTCAAATACCGGTATCGGGCTAATTAAACTCACTACACGCTGATTAAGGACCCAACGCCTTCAGCGAAACGCAGCATAGGCTTATCGCGCTAATCTGTATTGGGCAAAACACAAAAAACAAAATATTGGGCCATCTGTTGGACGAACTTCAAACTACACAGAAACACTCCTCACGGCCCATAGAGCATGCATATAAAATTTGGTCAAAATCGGTCCAGAAATTTTTGAGTTTAGCGATCACGAACATACACGTAATTTTTATGTACATATAAGTAAGTATAGCTGACACCGTCGGCACAAAATATCTTCGGAACTACATAACCGATTTAAGAGTTTGATATCTCGTTTTGAAGAACATGACAACGGCTTTCAAAAAAAAAGTAAAATAAAATAAAAAAGGTACAACAAATAAATATATGTATATGTCATTGGTGGTGCAATATGAAAATTGGATTTTGCCACGCCCCTCCGCCCACAGACCGAAAATCAAAAAGCAGTGTCAACCGCCCGAGTATTCTGAAGGATCCCTGAAAATTTCGTCAAAATCTGCCCAGCCGTTTTTGAGCCATTACGTTACATACATACATACATACATACATACATACATACATACATACATACATACACACATCCTATTTTATTTATATAGATTTACAATTTTCAATGCCATGAATGTCGTACTAAAATGACAAACATCACAAAAATTGGGATTAAAGTTCTTGCTCACGACACTGCAAAAGAAAAAAGTGTGTAACAAAATGGATATAAACGAAAAGCAAAAATATTTTTAATATTCTTTTATAATCTCTAAATGTACTCGAAATATGTTATTGAAATACGTTAAATAATAATTTATAATCAGTTTTTACTTTGTATATAAAATCAAATTAATTTTGCATTTGACTATGGAGGATATATCATCTTTAAAAAAAAAAATCGGAAACTCTTTATTTCCACCAGCATTTAAAAAACTTTTAGAATTATATTTTTTGTGTTATTTCAGTATAAATGGTGAATAATCACGCATATTGACCCATTCACTTATTGCATGATATTGAATGGTATTAATCAATGTCAAAGCAAACAGGCTTTTATGGTTTTATGTGGATCCTTTAATATATTGTGTCTCTCAATATATAGCTGACCCTTTAATTTATAGATTTCCTAATTAGTTGCTCATTAAAAATAAAAAATCACTCTATCTATAAATATATAAAGGGTAATTTCTTAAGAGATTTAAGATTTGATTTGAGAAGAAACACATAAAATTTAGAGAAATGTATAAAATCGCATGTTGTACCGTCTTGTTGAAAACACATGTCAGCCAAGTCCAGCTCTTCTATTTTGGGCAAAACAAATTTATAATCATCGCACGATAGCGCTCGCCATTCACAGTAACGTTCTTCGTACCTCTGTCGTTTCTGAAGAAGTATGGTCCAATAGTTCCACCCGCCCATAAACCACACCAAACAGTGCATTTTTTGGGATGCAATTTTTCACACCAAATACGGCAATTTTGCCTGCTATCGTATCCATTCAACCAGAAATGAGCCTCGTCGTTGAACACAATTTTCCGATAAAAATAAAAATTGCTAAAAAAAATTCACCCTTTAGCTATATGGAAAATTATAGAAAGATAGTGGTCACAAATTATAACAAATTCCCCAAACATCAGCTTCTTACGAATGGTATACTTCAATCAGTAATTCTATTTTCAAAAGCATACACCACCCTATACCCCTGCGATATTTTTAGACAAAATAGATTAATAAATAAAATTTTAGATTACAACATTGAAGCAGTGTTTCTGAAGCCGCCGAATCTGCCCTTGCGGATAATATATTATGCACTGTAATTTTTATGACAATGTATGATATATTATCTGCTTATGGGAAGCACAGCTGAGGTACAGGTTGTGGATAGAGGTATATCACGTAGCTACTCTTGGTAGTTGCGGACAGTCAGCGGTTGCAAAGGGAGAGTATCGGAGGGTCTTTAGAGCTCCCACTAAATCCCGTGTTTACCTGTGATCCTTGCTACGTCGTGACGAGCAATTGGCACCATGCAAAAAACCAATAACACAACCGATGGTTAGTTTATAACCATATTAGCCGCATGGACTAAATGCCTGCACCACTGCATGTCTGGATGCAATGTTAGCAGCCCCAAAACCAGAATCAGATGTTCTAGTGTAATCAGTCATTTAGTTTTAAAGGAAACCTGATTACCGAAACCATGACAACAAGAAAAATTACAAATTACGGCCATCTCAAAAAAAAAAGTTTAATACATCATATATGGAAAAATGGCTAAGAAATAGCTAGGCTAAGAAAATGGGCATTTTCGAGTCCTTAAAATGGATTATGCATAGATGCAAAATTGGCTAGCAGGCTCCGATAAAGGACTCAATACAAAAATTAAACGCACCAAATCTTCTCGTGGAAACAGCAATATAGGCTTAAGTCTGGCTCGCAACTGAACTAAACTTTTTGATTGAATTCTGGTGCTTAGCTGAGAATAGTATTCAATATTTCAAAACACATCCGATATTATACTCCGCTGATACAGAAACCTATAACAATTAATAGTTACACTTTCTTGATTTTTTGTTACCCTCTGTTATTGGTTTGTTATTCAAGTTGTTACAAAATATTTTGTTTAATGTTTAAACATCTGCCCCATCACATTTATTTTTGAAATAAAATATTTTATAAATACAAGAAGCTGTGAATTTTTTTCTCTTATTTTTCCATTTCAGTTGGCAGGAATTCAGAACTTGTACATAAATACGAATAAATGTTCAAGAAACTATTTCAGTTTGTTTATATTGAATTGTTATTCCTCTCACACTTTAATATTTCGAAATATTTTCGTCGTTAAGCAAAGTCCGTATTATTTTTAATAATTTTACATGCTGTTTTAAAGGATGCATTAATAAAATAGTTTATTGCAATAATTTTTGTTTATATCGTTTTTATCATAAAAATAAAAGAAGGAAAAAAGTTCGCTTGTCTGTATATATAGATTCCTTTTAATCATGCAAGGAGCATAGAGTTTTATTTTGTTATTTTTTTTTTTGTTTAATCTCTTTATAAGGATAGTTAAAATGAGAAGGATAGCCAGCAGCATACTCAGGGAACTAGTTAGTCCATTATGCTATTCTTCGATAATACGAACTGCTCTTTGTTGCAAGATGTGGTCGATGACATATTCAAGCTTGCAAGCTGCAGTATCATAAGAGCTTCGCGAAATCATCATCTGACATTTTAAGCTGTGGCACTGAAATTTTAGCAATCTCCAATACTCCTCATGTTGATGTTTGCCAATTATCACGTCGATTGAAGCTCTAAGAACTATTATTTTCCATCTTAAGAATAGCTCGACTCGAGACACACTGACACCTCGCATCGGGATAAATATGCTCTCTCTAAAAAATAGAGGCTAAATAGAGGCGCTGTACCACTTTTACCGATCTATGGCTCACTATCCTATTTATTAGAAGGCATAATTTTACCAGCTCCTAGACAGTTATGTATATCTCTCCTAATGTTGCAATGATCTTAAGTTTCATCTATCTGGCAAGTTTTTACTAGATACAAAATTTGATTCATAGTTTCAGTCATCTTTTCTAATGGCTTCCAACATCACAGCACGTTAGGCATATATAATATTATATTCAATTCGAATATATTAAATTTTTTGTGTTAAAAAATATTTATTCTCCTACAGCCGTTGCAGAAGATTTGTATTAATATAAATTTTTTTAATTTTTGCAGTTTCAATTTTATTTTATACTAGCGGACCAGGCGAACTTCGCCTCGCCCCAATTTTAAGCCTTCAGACAAAGTTTCTATTTTTTCATGTGAAAAGCCATTAAGGAATAATTTCAAACAAAATTTCATACAAAAACCCGATTTTTGATTTTTCACAATTTTCCGGCTTTTCCGGAGGGATTTTTCAAAAAAACAAAAGGTTTTACAGAAATCGGCCCAGCCGTTCTCATTTTATGAATTATGGGATTTTGCCACGCCCCTCCGCCCACAGACCGAAAATCAAAAATCAGACTTCACAGTGTCACCCGCCCGAGTATTCTGAAGGTTTAGTGAAAATTTCGTCAAAATCGGCTCAGCCGTTTTGGAGCCATTACGTTACATACATACATACATACATACATACATACATACGAACATACTTACATACATACATACACACATCCTATTTTATATATATAGATAATAGATAATAGACCTTTTTGATTTACATAATCAGTGCTTATTTGATGTTGTTTGGCTTCAATAAATTAAATTTTTATCAGATTTCAAAGACTATTTTCGATATGTTGCAATATATTCCTGATGTTGTTCCTCTTTGCAATATAATCTAATGTTGAAAGAATGACCTGCCTAAAACCGAGAAATCGCTGTTCGATCATAAAGCAGTTATTTTGAATTTTTTTAAAATAATGTATTCCTAAAGAAGGTTTGGCCTAACATGCAAATGTTTGTTTCTTGTGATGAGAGATAACAAGATATCAAGAAAATATATATCCAAATCATCCAACTTTAAGTAAAATGGAATCGATCCGTAGTAGCATAATTTTGACTATTTTGGTGGTAAATGCTTATAGTAAATATAATAAAAAATTCATATTTTCAGTTTTCAAAATTAAAGGTGCTTATTAAAATAATTTAAAATGCATATGTTTATTAAAAAATTAGTAAATGACACTTTTTCTACAGGAGATATAAAGTTTCATGTAAGTAAAGAAATCGAGAAAAGACAGGTGATCATTTTTTGATCGTTTCGTTTGAAAAGGCAAATTACATACACATGTACTCGTAGGTATATGTAGAGAAAAATATAAAGATTTACATTTACATCTAATGATTGACCTTTTATGATCAAATTATTTCTAAGTAAAGCTTTTACAATACAAAGAAGTTCAATAAAACTTACAATGTAGGAGGTCCCATTGCAAAACAAAAATTTACAAACAACTTAAGGACAACTTCCATTTTTTTCACTGAATTGGTGCTTTCGTTGATGTGTTTGCCCACTGTATTTGGACACAAACTTGTGAATGTTATTTCATCGTGACATATTTAATAGTCAACGAATTTACTACCTCAGCCACATATAAATTATTAATGGCACTAAGTGAATAAAGTTGTTATGAAAGTAAAAGCTTTCGGAGATGCGCAACTATAACGAGCTTCGTAAGAAGCCATGAGGATGCAAAGGTTTTGATGTTGAAAAAAATGCAAATCAGGCACCCTTCAAAATTATAGTCTGGTCCTTTTAACTGAATTATGAGCTATCTTCGATAATAAATTTATATAATATTGAAATTTATCGGGACTGTACCCAAAAAAATAATATTTGAACTTTTCAAATTTGTTTGTTGTGCCTTGATCGACCATTGAAATGTCGACATATGAGCAGCTTGAGACACAACTAAAAATTTAAAAAGTCGAAATTAAATTTATATAAAATGACGAATAAGGAATTTAATACTATAAATGTAAGACTTTAAAGGAAAGGAACATCGTTATCTTTTTATTTTTTTATGTGCAACCAAAGTACTGTTTTACTGCTTTCATGGAAATCTGAATAAATCTAACCAAAATTTTCTCATCTTGATTTCCTAAAAAGCAAAAAAAAAATCTTCTAATGGAATGAAAATTTAATTTCTTATTTATTCACTGTGTAATTATATTGGGTCTAAAAGGCCTGAAAATTTACTGCCTTTAGATTTTCACCGCTGGAGTACTTGAACTTACAAATACACACTAAAAGACATTTCGAAAGAAATATGAAGTATCCATAGATACATACTTACATACATACCCACATTAATACAAATGGCTAACAATTTAGTTTTGATTGGATTTTAAGTATGTTCTTAACTGTATTATTTATGGCCATGTGCTTTTCTTTCTGGGCAATAGCTATCACGTACGATTGTTTCGTCCATTTCGTTTGTCAGACTGGCAGTTTGATGGTTTTAAAAAGGAATGTTGAAACAACTGCTAATCTCTTGCATGTTTTATTTTAACATTTTGAAACCCATTGAACCACTGCTTCAAAAACCCATATTGGTTTCGTTGGTTTTGCTTTTATCACGAGTTGGTTTTATTGCTTTTTGTTTCTTTTTTGGCATCCACCAAAAGTATTTTTTGTAACATGAGTACTTGGTACTAAATGTGTGTGTGTTTTAGAGTAAGAAAAATATTTGCCACATATCGTTTATCAATTAAAATTTTATTTAAAGCTGAAAATTTAGTTTTGCTTGCGCAAGTACATGTGGAAATAGTTTTATTCTCTTTTTCTCTCTTTTTCGTTGTTGTCCTTTAGAGTACTGAGACTTAATATGTCCTTCAAAGATTTCTCTATCAATATTTAACTCATATTTTAACACATTCCTTGAAGAGCGTTATTGATTTGAAAAAATTAATAAGTAAAAAAGTTGCATTCAGAGCAAAGAGTCCTGCGTGTCTTTCAGAAATAAATTATTACTGCCATATTAATCCTAATCACAGTAAATACTTTTTTGCTACTTCGTTCAATATAATTCTGAGGTTAAAACCATCAAATGATGGTGATCGTTCAGGGGTTGTCCTGTATATAATGGAATTCTAATGTGACAGTTTCCAGTACTTCCTTTGCAGGATGGTTTTTACGATGACAGTTGTAAAAATTTGCTGCGTAAAGTAGCCCATATGATGTCTAAAATGAAACTATACATATATTAAAAAATATAAAAAAAATTTTCCATTGACTTTTTTAAAAAGATTTTGACAATTGTATTCGGCTTTTTTCTAATCAATTCTTCTTGCATAGACCTTATAATTGGGACTTGAGCTCATCTATATTTTTTATATATTAGTGTATATTATTTATAAATTTTTTACCATGTTAGCCATTAGTGATTTCAATTTATAGTATTCCTTCTTTATAAATAATAATTTGGCAGTTGATGCATCGATAGCTTTTGTTTATATTTATGAGCAACCATTATTGTTCAACGGATTTTTAATGCAAATGGCAAATGTATTTTCTTAACGATGCAATTTTACATATTTTGCATAGTTTGCACTATCTATCGCAAAAGTACCCATATGCACTCCATTTTCTTTAAATTCATTCAAATCAATTGACAAAAATGTAACATTTCATGAAAAACTCTTATAAACGACTCACGTTTTTTCATTAAAAGAAACAAGAATCTGAATCAATCTTTGAAAAGTTAGTTTCTTAAACAAAAAATTTTAATAAAATTAGCAAAATTAAATTAAGTTTGTTCCCTATTTTCGTAAATTTACACAAATTTTGGAAACTAGTATCGAAAAAATTATATACATATACGTTTTTAGTTTGCTTTGAAATGAATGTTAGTAAAGCTATTCTAATCCCACAACATCAAAAAGTAAAACTGCAATATTTTTTTCAATTTTGATAAGAAAATCCACACAATTTTTTTCAGAAAAGAGTTTAACGTTCCGTTGATCGATCTATAAACATCTTTATTCATTACTCTAATCAAAGCGGTCTTTTCTTAGTATGTATACCAAATTTCCTTTTTTCCCTTCAAAGGGAAAATATTTTACACTTTTTTAAACGCAATTGATGCATGTTGCACGAAACGCTTTTAGAAAATTCACAAAATTATTTTGCTTCTGTGCCATGGTGCAAGAATAAAAATAAACTATGGGATAACATGTATAGAAAAATACGAAACAATTTTTCACTGGCTTCCTAAGTAGTATGTAATGTAAGTACATTACAGGCCTGCACAACACATCATTATGGCGTGTTGTCAGTTGCGTTAGCCGAATTTACTCTCCAAAATAGTTATTTAAAATAATAGAACTTTTAACTGTTTTTGTTTTTTTTTTTTTTGAGATTTGATTTTTCATATGTCAACATTTAATAGTCGCTAAACCAAATCGTCAGCAAACAAATTTGAAAATACCAAATATTTTTTGGGTACAAAACCGATAGATTTCAATATTAGGTATTCAAAATACTTATTCAAAAAATTTATGACATGCATACATATACACAGATAAACCTACAACAAATAACAACAAAAAGTTTTGTTTCAAATACTATCGCTGCTTATTATTTTTTTCACACAGCCAATTTAATTATTTTCAAGTTAATGCTTGCTCTCTTATCGAACATGGCACACAGCAAGAAGCCATTGGCTAGTCATACCTGCCCTCAGACAAGCGAAGTATTTTGTAAATCTCTTTCAGAACAAGTTCCAAAAGCTACTTATTTTCAATAAGAAGCTTAGAATACTAAAGGGATAACTTATGGAACACTGTGGTCTAAAAGGTCATTAACATATCATGACAAACGCTGAGACCGAAAAATTTAGAATTTCTGAACTATATGATGAGTAAGCGAAGCATGTATTAAGCCTAGATCTCATACAGAAAATAGCTAGACATCCCGAGTTACATACACTCTCTCTGAGGGAATTGTATGATCTCTCTTAGCACAAAGCCACTGGCCTTATCCGCAGTCTAATAGTGTTGTAGCGAGTTGTAAGATTGCACAAATGATGCCACATTTGTTTCACAATATTAAACGCACATTAGAGGCTTATATCTTATCTAGCATTAAGACTTTATTTCTTATATAAACTTAATTAAGTTTCTCTACGTTAACAAGAGCAATTTTAGTTCCGTAATTCTTGAGTTTACAGAAGAGAGGAATGAAATAAATAGTACCGAATTTCGTGCACCGAAATTCTCTTTGGTTTTCTTATTCGCATTTTATACACCATGAGATTTCCATATAAAAAATGAAATTGCAAAACCAAATTTTCATTGTGTGTACATGATCGCAAATTTTAAAAATTGTAGAAACTGAAATCGCTCGTTTAGATGACGACATATTTAAAATGAAAAAATATCCTAATTTTTGGACAAATTTCATAACTTTTTTTGAGTTATTTCATGCCACCGTTTGATAGTTTTTTATTGTTATTATTATGCTTATGTATTCTTTTCCATTAAACTATAGGATTATTAAATTATTCATATTTCTTTTGGAATATCTGATTACATAATCAATGGTTATTTGGAAAATCGCTTGCCTGAAAATTATATAATCAATACAATTCCTTTTGACATTAAATCTAATTGATCACTAACTGTAATCATAATTTGGTAATGATAGCTAATAATAAAATAATATAATGTTTAATAATCATACTAATAGAAATTTATTTCAATTTATTTTAAAGTAGAAATGAAATAAAAGCGATATTATTGATATTTACCTGCATTTTTTGACCCGTATTATCTCGTTACTTTTGCTGCAGAAATTGTGGAAATTGTTTTTATTGTTAGTTAAATTTTTCTTTTTGCTGCGATAATATGCTGTTATAAAAAAACACACACACACAGCTGAACATGCTCATGGCACACACATAAAATAGCCAATCAAGGTTTCAAATTCAATTAATTTAAAAAATAATTAATCTTTCGTTGTTGTTCTTGTTTTTCTTGTTAACTATATTTTGCATTTAATATGTATGTATGTATATGAATACAGCGAATCGAAAAAAATTCAGAGATGCATAACAAAATCATAATTACATACATTTACATGTATGTATGTATATACATAAGTATATACTTATAAAAGGCATGAAAAAACATGCACGATGAAACCCAACAAACGCAAACCTTTTGCAAACCTTGAAAGAAGGAAAAATTTGTACATAATATATTAAAAAAAAATTTAATTAATTGTGGTCTCTCAATTAAGTAACAATTGGTACTTTCTTAAATTGTTGTCAAACTATTAATAGTCCAATTATTGCATAGTTTTAAAATCTTATAAAAACTTAACAATTAACAACAGTGAAATGTTTTTATTACCATAATACATATTATAATAAAAAATAATATTACAAGTTTTCTTTAGCATTCCACAGTATTAAAAATCTGTTTGAATATGGAGTGTGGTAACAAAATATTTCACGAATCGTCCTCAATTTGTCTTTAATCCTAAAGGATTAAAATATTTTAGAATGGCTTGAGAATAAATGTTAAAAAATCTCCTTTCCCTTGATTATGCTTCTCAAACTGTTTTCAGCCATTGCTAACAAGCCCGTGCGTTTGTTGGGATTCTAGCTACTAGACACACTCTTCCACACACAATCACATTCAGCGTAATCACTCACACTCACTACCTGGAAATTAATTTAAAATCCACACAATATTATTATATGTTATTGTTACTTTTATCGGTGAATGCATGTATGTAAATCAGTATTTTGTATATTTATTGGGCCTAATAAAGCGTGAAAATCTGCAATAAATAATATTAAATTATTGTTTAAAGCAACGACACAAAAAGAAAATATAATTACATACATACATACATATGCTCAGACAAGCACATTTATAATTACCGTGCAACTTATACACTAATTAACCTCGTGAACATGAATATCTTACGTTTCCGTGCATAAATGGTAGATTTAGAATTTTCACACAAATTCATTTGGTGTTTTATGAAGAGTTGGAAACTTGTAATTTTAAATTGGATACAACGTTTCCTATGAATCCAATTGGAATTTAAAACTGTTTGCTTAGTTTTAGAACTCTATGAATAGATTTACGATGAAGTAATATTTGCAAATTGTTCCAAGTCCAACTATTTGAAAAAATTTTAGTTACTACGCTAAGCAAATGATGATTTGATTTGCGTTTGAATTTTGTTTAAATAACTGATCACTATAGTCAAAGTGGTAATAACTCACATATTATTAGTTCAGCGCTATTTTATTGGAAAAAAGAAGAGAGAAATTGCTGTCCCACAAGCCTTCAAAAACGTTATGACAGCGTTAGGTGGTGCAGACATGATCAACATTAGAGTGAGTATCTGATATTATGAATTCACGACACAGTATTTCTCCTGGTTGTTCAACATCGAACGTGAATGTACGACACAGTATATCTACTGGTTGTTCAACATCGAACGTGAATGTACGACACAGTATATCTACTGGTTGCTCAACATCGAACCTGAGTATACGTTTGACAAGGAGTGGGTAATATTTATATATAGATGTATGGGACATGCGCAAACCTATTGCAGCTAAACTACAGCGTAATATGGAACTACAACAAATTTATGAAATCTAACATTCTAGAGGGTAATCTGTCCTAAATTTTTTTACGCTTTATGCAGAAAGATAGAAGATACAGAAATTTTTTTATGATAAGCACAACCATTGCTGTACTTTGAAGAATATCAATTTGATTCGTTTTGCTTTACAAATTCAATGATCAACCCTTGTGGCCCTAAGTAATCTATAATATAATATACTCCCGTATGTGGAGCGCTTTAAGGCCACCTTTCGGCCTTGTATCATGGTAGCTTCACGCAGTAGAAGCAACCGTGTAGTGATTATGTTCCTACATGGCTGCCTGGGCCACGCACAAGCCTCTTGCTAAGGAACTGGAGCTATTTAAACTCTACCGCTTATAATAACATGTAACCATTTATCTTGTTAAGTAATGGCACCAACAAAACTTAACGGCTTATAACTTCAAATCGCTTTTTAAACTTTAGCCCCAAGCCTGAGGTGTGAAGTTGCCTTTTCAACAACCAGTCCAGAACAAGTACTGTAGTGCGATTCGGCAACTCGATTTAAGGACTACTGTGTCGAAGAAGAAAACTTAATAGCAATATTGAGAATTTCGCTATTCACTGCCGCCACCGCAACGCCAATATTATTGGTGGTGCTACTGAAACGATAAAAGTCAGATGTTAATAGAAGCACTTCTTCTTATGCCAATAGCGTAAATTGTTGTCTTGCAACAATACACAAACATATTTGTATATTTAACATAATTTCAATTACCTAATGATTTTATTTTACTATTATTGGTTGCAAAGGTCAACAAAAAAATTGTTTATGCGTGGCATGGATTTTTTTAGTTTATTTGGATGCAGGTCTTTATGAGGTTCAGTGCCTTTATGCAAGTTTTTTGTAATTTCCTGCGGTATTAGAGACATAAAGTTATATCAAAAATTTAAGAAATTATTGCACGTGAGTTGGCATTTCTCCAGAACGACAAATTTAAAAAATTTAGAACAAAATTACCAATTTTGGAGATATTGAGAAAGTCTTAGTTGAAAAAAATTAACAAAATATTCAATAGAGTTCCAAATTATATGCCTATTGATACCTCCAATAAAATAGGGCATTTTTCAATAAACAACTAGCGAGCCCGTTGCCTGCCTCGCACGGCAAAACAAAATAAGAAAAGAAACACACTTGTTTTTAATAAAGTTGGTTTTGTTCCAAAAAACACACTCACTTCACATACGCACCGCACACACATGCGTTATCGGATTTTAACCAAACTTCATATAAACCATATATGGGCCACTGCCTACGTAGTGTATAAGTTTGGTTGAAATCGCTCGACGCGTTTATGATTAGTTCGGCGACGTACATATACGGACTTATTTTTATATATATAGATTCGTTATTCGAGATATTATCCAGAATAATTATGCATTTATAAAATAAAAAGACCCTAGTTGATTATGAATGTTTGTATAAAAGTTTTCTAAAATATTGTATTTTTATATGTTTTGTAAATCACAAGTAGAAAAATATGTTTGAGAATTCTCGTATAATACTTGTTGATTTTTTGTAAAAGTATATGATTGCTTGATTACTTTCTAGGCATGATTCGGCTAATGATTTGGCTAGCGCCAGTAAAATGGATATTTTTCTTATTAATGAATAATTATTATTATGTTCTTTAAGGATAAAACTCCCTTTATATTTATTGCATTAAGCCAGAGGCAATTTAGTACTCAGTGCATTATTACTGCGAGGAGGAAATATTCCATCGTGACGGCTGAATGTCTCAAATCATATTTAAACAAATATACCATAAAATTCTTTTTTAAATTTCATGAATATCAAGAACATATTTTATCACTTCGTTTTAATATAAAAGCATACCCTAAAGACAAGTTTGCCTGAAGCATTAATATATGCGCAAATAATAGTATCGTTTATTATAACAAAAAATATTTTATTCATTTAAATAATTCAGTTACTCGCGTAGAAAGTATCAACACCGGATGCTGCACAAAATTTTCCCTTATAAAAAACAATTTGCAACACGACAGATGCTCATACTCTGTGTGCAAGTACTCGTACCTGCGTGATTGTGTTAAATGCATCCTCGTGTTTTCATTTCTCAGGTGCACTTGGCATAAACTAAATTGTTTTGCTTTTGTTATTCTTAAAGTTACTTTCCAATTGTTTGAGCAGGCGATGAAATGTATGCAACTTAACATTGTGGCAGGGAGCACTTTGCAACACTCTTAAAGGCACTTTTGACTTTTTCTTTTTTATGTGGCTTTTTGTTTAAACGGAATATGTAATTTGTTGTACGTGCACCACTTGAGCATAATTTTCAAAATGTGTTTTCGCTGCGATACTTTGCTAACCTCTTGGCAAAAATACATACACTCCATCTTATCTACACACATCCATTCACACTCACACTCACAGTCATCCGAAATACATAAATCCAAGACATTCATTTGAATATCTACCAAACTTTAGTTTTTGCACACTTTAACAAATTGAATGTGATAATTTTCTTCTACTTATTTATTTATTTGTTATGCAGCAAGGGAAATCGTGCGGAATAATAAACCGCGAATAGTTTCCAATTTTTCAAATGCACTTGAAAAAAAAAATGCGTAACTTTTGTTTATTCCACGTTACACATAAGATGATAATTCTTTAGTTTTATTAAAAAATATTTTTCTTTACATTATTTGCAAAAAAGTTTTCTTTTCTTGATGGGATCTTGAACGCGTTTGTTGTATTTTGTTACACTTTGCCGATGCAAGTGAAAACGGTTCAGTCTTAAAGTTTGGTTTTATATTGCCCCGAAGTACAACTATGTGTTTCCCATCCGCACAACATCAGCTAACATGCATCCGAATTACTTAATTGTGTAGCGTGTTTTTTCGCAGTCTGCTGAACAGTGGTTTGTTTGGAAGTTTTCATTTCAAATATCAACGCCTCTACAACTAATGATTGCAAAACATAAAAAATATATGTAAGAATTGGTTGCAATTTTAGTTCATGTAAGTCCTATTATTGTTTGTGTTTCACTCACTTAAAAATTTGCAAAATATTTTATTACTCCAAAATACAATTAAAAAGAAAAACATGATGTGGTTGAATGAAAAAACTAGAGTTCGCTAAAAACTGAACTGTTCCTTTCACACAATTTCCTCATAATTTCAATAAAAAGGGATGAATTATTTGAATAATAGATGTTCCTCTTTCTACAAAATTATCATATGAAATCGGACATCCTGAAAACTAGAATAGCGACAACGGTGACATGTCCTTTTATTTATTTTTTAATATTATTATAAGTACATATATTGCGTCTTAAACAAAAAATATTAAAACTTTAACTTTAAACCAAGCCACAGTGGTGCCAAAAGTCTGGTAGGTGTAGATTTTCTTGAACCAAATACATAACGCTTGAGGCAAGATTGAGCTCGTCATTGACTTTAATTCTAGAGAAATAAAGCTAGTTTAAAACAGAAATGGCTTTGGAGTAGACTTTTGGCTTATAGACCCAGTGATTCCAAACAGCGTGATTTACTTAGTCCTGTAAGAGACCAGTTTGCGGCCCATGTTCCCAAGAGGTGTAAAAGGAACATATGTATATAAAAGACCAGTGCCTCCTTATTGTAACTGGCGTGAGAATTTTTTGAATCGAAGAAAATTATTATCGTCCGGTTATCAGGCTGAGTAATAAAAAGCAAAATTTTTGGAATACTTTACATTAAACTGATTTGATTATTTCATGAGTAATTTTTTAACAAAAAATATGATCATAAGCATAATTTTTAAAGTGTTTTCATGGGACGACTTCTGACAAATTGTAAATACAAGGGAATGCTTTAATAGTTATCAAATCCTGGAATTTTTATATCCCTCTATTTTATTTTATTATCTTTTACCGTTTCATATTGTTCTTGAACCCAGTTTTCGCTGTTCATTCCTTGTTTTTAATCAGAAACATTTACCGACAAGCCACAACATGACAGTATGAAATCAATATACGCATAAATCTACTTGGAGTTTTCATGCATGATTTAGTTTCTGCAGGCTGTTTGAAGTATTTCATATTTTGCTGAGAGAGAGTCAGTTAAATAGTGAGGGAGAGAGAGAGAGGGAGGGGGCATTTTGCTGTTTCTCAGAGAAGTATGAGCAATATAGATTGGAATGTTGGGGGCTAGTGAGCTTGTCTGGTACTTACGTGTATATATTTATGCATATTGCTGAGTATTTTGTAATCACAGTTTTAGCGCAGGAAATGTCTAGATCTTTATGAATGCACGAAATACCAGTGTGCGTACCAAGGATTTTATATTGGCGCCTTTGCAAGCTATAAAATTATTTTTTTTTTTGCATGATATTTCAAGATGGGACCCATAATTGTATCCGATAATTTTAAGATCGAGTTGTATAAAAAAAGCTTACACTATGAACTTGATGTAAAGTGTCTTGCAATAAGGCTTTACCGCTTTAAAATTTTGCGTAAACAAGTTTTGTTCTCATACATATACATAAACATACACAGCCGGGGCACTTTGAGACCATTAGGTAAACTGTAAGCCCTAACAGGCCATTTATCTTCAGCGAATCCTTGCAAAGGTCTGGAACATATAGCTTCTCATAAGCACATAGAAAAAAATTTAATTGCTTAATAAATGCACTGATAAGAAAAATCAATCAGCCGTATTTAAATCGAGCCATAGCGGCGTCAAAGTTACGTCAAGTGCAATAAGAAGAACAAAAAAAGCTCTCCTCGAATTTGTAAAAAAAAGTTGCACAGCAAACCACTTTGCAACCATTTATTATAGAAAAATTTCTTTAAAACGTTTTACTAGTTTTTTTAATTGACAATGCGAGTATGTTTTGTCTTTCCTCGCACATGGCTGCCACTTTTAGACAACTAAACGAGTAGTAAATGGCAGTAATAGTAAGTAACATCAATAAACCCAAACACAAACTATGCAACAGCAACAATTTAGCACCACATTTTTTTGCACGCAATCTTTTTTTAGTGCAAATACCTGCCAGTGTAGCTGGCTCTGCAACCAACCGCCAGCTACCGTGGCAATAAAAAAAAATTTAAATTAACTAGTGCACATTCAGGTGCAACATTTCTTTTCTTTTTTTCAATTTGGAGCATTTTTCCGCTTCATCTTCGCTGGTGTTTGTGCAACGGGAAGTATTTGAAAATTCATAACATCCAAAAGCTAAAAATGAAAACAACAAAAATTTAAAAGTCTAAACTGCTATTGTTACCATTTCAGCATTGTTTGCATGATGAAGAATCAGGGGTGGAAAACAAAGATTTGAAAATGATACCTAGCCTTAAAACAGTATTGGATATAAAAATTTATTCGTTAAGAGATTAAAGTCTACAACTATAAAGTAATTTATGTATCTCCATACATTTTTTTTAATAATGGTAAAATTGAAAATGCTTTACATTTTCTTTAATGCAAACTATTGGAATTCATACAAAACACTCTCAAGCGTTTATCTCCCGGTTTTGAATCACATTCGTACAATCAAGTTAATCTAACTCGATGTTCAAGTCCTTAAGTTTACAATTCAAGTTAATAATTATTTAAAACTAGCTGAGCTTTTAACGAAATTTACGGCCTTTAAATAAAAATACATGGAATACATATCATAAAGTTTTGGAGTCCATACGTTACATATATATATATATATATATATATATATATATATATATATATATATATATATCCTGTTTTATATGTATAGATCTTTAACTTATTGTACAATGTTGCACCTTGGTAAGCGCGGAATATCTTGTGTTATGGAATGATGTAAATATTTTGTAAATAAACCGAAAACTCGGATTTTTTAATGCAACATTTCGAAAGTTTTAAAATTTTGATATTGAATCATTATTAACATAGATTTTTTGTAAATATCTTCGAAACTACATAACCCTATTTAAGAGTTTGATAACTCGTTTTGAAGAACATGGCAACGGCTTTCAAAAAAAGTAAAATAAAATAAAAAAAGCACAAAAAATATTTATATATGTATATGTCATTGGTGGTGCAATATGAAAATTGGATTTTGCCACGCCCCTCCGCCCACAGACCAAAAATCAGACTTCACAGTGTCACCCGCCCGAGTATTCTGAAGGTTCCCTGAAAATTTCGTCAAAATCGGCCCAGCCGTTTTGGAGCCATTACGTTACATACATACATACATACATACATACATACGCACATCCTATTTTATATATACAGATAGTTTTTCATGAAAAACGGAGTCAACTAACGCCAGTTTTTAGACGAGCAGAACGGAACAGTACTTCTTTTGGCGGTTAAAAGTCCTAAGACAGAGGTTTTGTGTTTTAAAGGATGAGGAAGAATGTGAATAAGTGAAAAAAAGCTATATAGCGTATACATGGGAATACTATTTGGCATTGTTGGTAACAAATGCAACAAAAAGCGGAAAATTCGAAATAGTTCAAAAAGTTCTTGGCAAAAACATCGAAAGAGAAACATTGGTATTTTCTATAAAACAGGTCGTTAAACGCTAAATATTTGTTTTTAAGCAAGACCATGAAGCTGCTTTGATATAGAAAAATAGTATTAGATGTGAGTTAGATTCCCCACACTCGAAAGTAACTTATTATAAATATTCTATTATTTCATGGTCAATAACACGAGTAATACATGTGCCCGTAGTTTAAAAAGTATTCCTATCGAAGAATTATCACAAGCCGACAAACACATATTTTGGGTGAAAAAAATAATATTTTGTAAGTTAGAAGGTAAGATAGTATTAAGTTTTCCATCCCTGAAGCTTTCTGTATGAATGAAAATAATTGAGTATCTGTGTAAACTATATGTTTGTATAAGTTTCTGATATTTTTGACATATACTGTCACTTTAAGTTTTTTTGAGTTTGTTTGTATGAAGAGCAGCCATTTAATTGCTTGCTGCCACTATTTGTTGCACTTGTTAAAAAATCGGATATGCAAAAAGTGAAACAAAATGCTTGAAACGCTCCAACAAATTTGCTGAAACTCTTTCGCACGCAACACAATATATGCATGGCTGTGTTCATTCAAGCCGATGCCTTTGAGTGATCTTATTATATTAGTATTTTGTGAAGCCATGAAATAGCTTTTGTTGTGCATGAAAAAATTGTTGATGCACAATAATTTTAAAGATTTTTTTAAAGAAATTAATCTTTACTTCCTAAGGTTGCCATAAGGCCTCGAATATGAAAAAGCTTTGCATCCTTAATAAGTATAATAGTTCCACTTATTAGACAGTTCTTACAGTCAAGTGGATTATGGCTTTTTAGAGGAGATTTTTCTTTGTGTATTTGGATACAATGGTTAGCTTTGTTACATTTATTTTTTTTTTTTTTTTTTTTTTTTTTCAAATAGACCAGTACACAAAGGATGGCCTCTATTCATACAATGTACTGTTCTGGTACTAGGAAAACAGATAATGGGAGGGAGGGTAGAGGGAGTAATGTAAGTAGTGTAGTGGTAAATTTTCGCTCCTAGACTTAGACTTTATTATGGCTACAATAAAAGGATTAGCGAAGATAGAAAGACAGATGACTCAAGCCCACTACAGAAACAATTAAACTGCCTTTTATAAATATATGTATTAAAACTTAACAATCCCATGCAGAAAGGGACTCCTTAATTATTGGGGTGTAACCCAATACAGAACTATGAAGCTGAGCCGGAGTAACTTTTTGTGTGATTTTACAAATTCAAAATTACCTAGTTAAAAGGGCTTTTAAAGAAGTAATGAAAATATTGAGATTATGATCTCGGAGTTAGGCAGACTTGAATCAGCGCAATTTTTTTATTTATTATTATTTTTTTTTTTAAGATATTCTCTTTTTCGACTCCTATTGGGAAGGTTTATTATTATAATTTTTTTGCATAGAAACTAGTTTTATATTAAATTAGAATCCTTTATTTACCACTTAACATCTGGTAGGCGTACAAATTCGCCAGTAATCACGATTTCTTATTTATTATGTGAAAGTAAATTTATTATTATTAATTTTAAAAAAATAATGATATAATTTAATTAAAAAAAAAGAAATATTTCTAAATCGATTTTCAGAAATTTATAGAAATTATTCCTATTTCAAAAAAAATTGTCAATTGGATTTCGTATAATTTGTGACTTTTTTTGGTCGGCATATTCGCCTAAATGGGGAGAAGTGTAAGCAAATTTCAGCAAACCGAGTCTGTAGGAAATTTTAAAACACCTCTGCATGCTCGCCCAGTTTGTTTTCCGGAAAACATTGCTGTTGTCGATAATGAGGCCGTCTAAGCAGTTACCGTGAATAGCGATATGATAACGGTCTTCTCGTTGCAAAAAAATTGAGGATTTGGACTTGAATGATATGTGGTTCTAACAGGATGGTGCCACTTACCACACAGCCAACGAAACAAGTCCCTTTTGCACGAGAAATTCAAGGGCCGTGTTATCTCCTGTCGTGACTATATTAATTGGCCGCCACGATCATGTCATTTGGCACCGTTGGACTTCTTTCTTTGAAGATATTTAAAATCAAAAGTGTACATCAATAAGCCAAGAACAATTGAAGAGCTTAAGGATGAGACTATTCGGCACATTAACGACACTGAACTTCAATTGTGGCTCAGAGTCAGTGAAAATATAGACCCTCGAATAGAGGTATGCCACCGAAGCCATGGCGATCATTTGGCCCACATTCTGTTTCAAACATAATTGCCATATATCATTCTACCATAACGAAAAATATTAAGATTTTTCTTTGAAAACTTTTTGTTTTATTTCCAATTAAAATCGTGCGATTTGATTGGACTACCCTTTATTTCTTAAAGAATCTCATCACTCTCGTGAGTGAAAGAGCCTTAATCGTTATAAATAAAAGTCATGTGTTTCTCACCTGCCTTGAGTGCAGGCTCGACTTGATATTGATTAGGAAATATCTAGGACAAATCAGACATCGTAAGATGCTAAATTACTTTGTTGCCACCAGGATGCCGTTTCTGGTCAACATCATTTCGCCCACAATTCCCTCTTTTTCATATTAGAAGGCTAAAGTAACTTTGATTCCTACAGTTTTCAGAATAGATGTGAAATAAATATAGAGGTTACTTAAAAATAAATACCTTGTATTGCATTACGGGCCATTTATAGGAAACATCTGCTAAATTACATGACGAAAATGTTTCACTTTATGCAAAGTCCGCCTTAAATTATTTCTAACAATAATAGATCTGTGGTTACATTCAACAAATTTTTGCGATTATGTATCCTTATATGTTTAAAGCTTTGAAATTGCTCGATGCTGTTACCCAAACATTTGGAGATCATTCGAAATAAAGCAATCTCCTATAAATTATTCAAAAATAGACATATGCTGTTATTCATGATGTTTGTTATACTCATCCTAATACATCCATGTTTGCAAATTTATAAAAAATAGTTAAGTTCATCATAGTAAAATAAAAATATTCCATAATACAGTGTTGTGATATAATTAGTTTAAAAAAATGTCATATCCCTAATGTACGCATTATGGAAGATAAAATATATAAACTTTTTTAACTAAATTAGTTTGTTGCCTGAAAGGCTTTCACTTTCATCCGGCCAAGCTTGTTACTTTCATTAAACAATACAAAACACAATTTCCGCTTCTAGTCAAATTAAATTAAACTTTTAAGTCCGCGAGATTTCAAGTTGTTGCCAACAAAATATAAATTAGTAGCAAAAAAAACTTAATTGAATAATAAAACTCCCAGAAGAAATTTGTAATAAAATGTATGAAATGGCAACACAAGATAAGATACACATAAAATGCGGTAAAGGTCGATTTGTCAATTCATTATAGCGATAATTTAAATGGAAATTAAAATCGTATGCTAAATTGAGCCTCGATGCAAGTAAATAAGATTTCACCAAATATCTAGCTAAGACAACATACATTGGTTAATGTAAGTTAAGACAACCACCTTTCAGAAGAGATACATACAGTGGCGCAAAATAGTAAAAAGCTCACAAATTCTAAGCAAATTGAGGTTCAGTAAAAAGTCATAAATTGTATGAGTATTTGGTCCTGTTAAAAGATGTCTTTACACAAAGCAGCTCAACAGGACATTAAAATTGACATTGTTAAATAAGCACCGGTTTAAAAGGATTTCGGTGGGACAAAGTCTAAAATTGTACACAAATTTGAAATATGTTTAAAATATAATAGTAAGTTTTATAAAAATAGTTTGTCTTGAAAAATTGTCTTGAAAATTGTTTGCTGTATTTTATTTAACGAAGGATTTTCTTAATGAAATATACCATAAAAAATAATTTACAAAAAAAAAAAACTTACTATTTCCAAAGACTTTACCTTTTTAACGAAAATTTCTAACAACTTCTAATACAGCGATATAAATAAAATATTGTTATATGTACTATCTGCAAGGATCTTTCAAGGCAATTAGTAAATTCTACGAAGAAATGCTTTAGAAACCGAAGCCAGTAACTATCGTTCCGTTGAAGAAGAAATCATTACATCCTGCCCAAGATCGGCAATGCAGAAATGCTTTTGATAGCGAAGCCAAGGGAAAATCCTTGCGTTCGTTGCGTCGTTTGTATATTGAGTACTTACTTTACTTCTACAATCAGTATCAGTAATAAATTTTGTATACATATAATAAATTCCATATAATGGTGTGTTATTTGATTTTAAAAATTTATTTTTGTTGTTGGCTTACCTGGATTTTTCCTGTTTCATTGGCGCTAGTGAAATCCAACTAATATACTTATACAAAAACTATACATTTTTCTACTTAATGATTTGGTTAGAGCTAATGAAATGCAGGCACACACAAACAACAAATTGTTTAAATAATTATTTGGGAGATTATCATGAACAATGATTTCAAAAAAAAATATTGTTCTTCTTTAATTCCTGTTTCGAGACGTATTCCATAAAAAATAATGAGATATTTCATATATGTATGTAAATTAATGCCCCAATTTTGAGTAAATTATTAAATAATATTCTTTTTAGGTATTTCCCAGCGAACTATATCAGGCTGCCGTTGAAAATAGCTGCGAAAAGTGATCCAGATTGGGACAAAGAACAGCCATTGGTTTTAATCGATAACTGAAAAATTTAAAAAAATATTTTATTTTACTTAACACTATTTTTTCGACCTTTTTTGTTTTAATATATATAATTTTTGTAATCAAGCGTTAGGTCTTTTTTTAAAAAATAATAATAAAATAAAAAAAGACCTAACGCTTGATTACAAAAATTATATATATTTTATTTTACTATTATATTTCTTTTATTTCATTTTATTTTATAAAGAAAATAATATTTATTCAATATTTTCCTCCAAGTATGAAAAGCTGATCTCATGCCGTTTTCAAATCAATGAACAAGTATCGACAAATGCAATGACAAGGCTATGTTTAAATCATTGGAAATGATCAGAGTTTGTCCTATTTCCAGATCCTAAGCTCAACATTTTTATGACTTCTTTCAAAGCTCTTTTTTGTTACTTAGTATATTTCATTATCATAGACAACCACCATTGCGGAAGAAAGTGATCTCGAGAATTTAAAAATATAATGCTCAAAAATATTTTCACACGAAAATGTCCCAAATCTTCTTACACTAATTGAGGCATTAAATGTTTACAAATTCGGTATTCTTTAACCTTTATTCCAGCTTTTATTTAAAAATCAAATGCCGAACATTCATCAGCATAAAGCATTGCGGTCCCTTATGTTTTCTTTTCCTTTTGTTTTTTGTAGGGTGCCAAGCAAAACAAAACAAGATTAATCTGAGCCAATTATTTTGAATTATTTTTGATGCCGTTGGCTGAGTTGTGAACGATTGTTTGAATTGTTTTGCAAATAATCTGGGATAAAAAGATGTCATGGAGGATTGGCTGGTGCCTTGGATGTTTTGGTAAATAAGCCTGCGGTTGTTTACAGTTCAGCGTGAAAATTCGCTGACTAAACTCAAGAAAACTTTTCATAGTTTTCCTCTCTGCCTTTTGTTCATTTTTAAGTTTTTCTTTTTTGGCTCGCTTCCAAACTGACGTTATATGGTTTTGCAACAATTCAAATGCCGAAATGGAAAAAAGAGCTCTTCTCTGGTGTATTTGCACTTCATCCCTGAAACTTAAACTGGCACTAAAAGCCAAATTGGCTGTGGTAATGAGGGAGGTACGAGTATTTGAAATAAAATTTTATTTTTTTTAATGGCTTTTGTCCTTTTGGGATTGCATTTCTTTTATTTTCTTAAGTCAGAATGAAAAATTTAAACTTTCAAAACGCCGATATGCGTAAATGTTTTTCTTAGTCTTCTCTACCTGGATCAGTCGTTGGAAATTTGTTATTTTCAATAAAATTTGACTTTGTTGTACAGTGTAATTAATTGGGAGAAATCTTGACTAATTTTTTATAAATATTAATAAAATTTAATATATAGACAATGAATATATCAAAGTTAATTAATTAATTCAAACATTATCATTCATCATCTGATGAAGAAGATTAGTTTAGTCTATTATTGCCAATGATCTGTGATGTTAATATTTCTTGCCAACCACACAATTCTATATTGTAAATCGCTGGGACAGTGTAAATATTGCTACAGCATCCACAGTTTTTACTCTATACATGAAACACTAAATACACATGCATGTTCAATGATTGATAAAACAACTATTTTTGTTCCACTTTAGGATCAAAAAAGGCATCACCTTACAAAGATACTGGGTAACAATCAATCAAGCAATCGCCATGGGCCATGCCAGCAAAATACTCTCATGAAACCTTGTAAAAGTTTTTCCGTTTATATGAAAAATGTTCATATAAAGGGTCTTCCAATAAGGACTTTCAAAAATTGACTATCATTATCGGCCATATTGTCCATTTTACAATCGACATAATTCTCCTACCAAGAGGATTATAATTTAGTCCATTGGTTCAATAAACAATGAACCAATACAGGTGCAAAAACAAAACGAAGGATCTTACGAAAATACTGCCGCTATTCGCGAGAATGAGCCAAAAAATCTGAGACAGTCGATTTCGCGTCTCTCATAAGAACTGCTCGGAGAATTTTATGTCATGACCTGGTCCTGACTCCAGTTTTCATTAAAAAATCATCTTTAACGATAAGGCCTATTTCTAGATGAACGAGTATGTCAATAAACAATATTGTTGAATTCGGGACGATACCACGCCATAAGAGATCTAAAAATATCCAATTTATGCCAAAAACATCACTTTTCAATGTGGATTTCGGGCTGGCAGCGTCATCGGTCCATATTTCTTTGAGAACAACAATGGCCAGGCTATCGCCATCAAAGGCGAGCGTTATATATCGATGATTACAGAATCCTTTAGGCTTAAATCAGCTGATATCTAGACCAACATGTGACATGTGTTTTCAACAGGAGGTCACTACGTGCCACAGAGCTAACGTCACATTGGGCAATATGCATAAACGATTTAAGGAGGTAATTTCAGCTGGCCACCGAGATCGCGAGATTTGTACTCGTTAGACTTTTTCTTGACAGATTTTCTTAAGCCGCAGGCTTATGCGAATAAGAAATAAGCCAAGGTGGCCCTTAAAGCCACCGGTCAAGTTCAGAATGATTTATGCAACAGAGTTATAGCAAAATTTTGACATTTCGGACGCACGCACATAATGTTAAATTCCATACCTAGTGGCATTGATAACCTTTTCCATTTGAAATTTTTTTGAAGTTTCGTTTAAATTTAAAGATAGAAAGAACTTAATGAAAAACCCTTTACATAAATTTTTGAATGGATATATACGATATTATGTAATCAAATGGTCATCATGAATTCGAATTTGAGGAAGCGTGCAAAAATAATGTTCATAAACTTTTCTAAAATTCAATCACTAGACAAAAAATCCTTTGCAGGCAAAATTTCCCCTCCAACGCCTTTGTGTACCTACCACAACTACATTAATTTTATGTATCAAAAGTTTTTTTGTAATTTAATGTTTGTTATCGGTTACAAAATTTTCTGCTCAATCAGACCAAACTATATAGTGTGAATTTGTGTGTGTGTGTGTATGTCGATATTTGCTGTAAGTACATGCCATAGATGTTTGTTTATTGCGAAATAATACAAAAATTAACGCAACTGAAATTGGTACAATTAAGTTCAGAAACTTGCCAACGCCATGATAGTTAAGTGAATTTTGTTCCGCATCAGCATGGAATCCAATGATTGCGTGTTGCCATCGTTACATCTTAGAGTGATCCAATCGTTGAGAAAAAACCTGTTCGATGTTGCAGAGCAGGCTGGTTGTCTATTGCTGTAATAGTAAAAAGTATTTGCACACATGATTGTTATGGTATTGTAATGCATTCCATTGTTTTGTCCAGTTTTTAATGAATGTTTTTAGGATTTCTGGCTGCTGATTTTACTCTTTCACAAACAGAAATTTTTTAATCAACAATACTTTAGGTTTAAAAATCAAAAATAACATTTTTGTGTGTCTACTTACATTAGGGGAGATGAAAAATGGCTTTAACAGAAATATCTACATGTTTACAGGTAAAATAGTTATAAAAATTATTTTATGATTTAACTTACAGCAAACCCGATTCAGGAAAAAAATTCTATAAATTCACAGATAATATTTTTCTTTATTTTTTTTATGTGGCGCAAAATGGTGGCACTATATTAGATGATGTAAAGTTTTTAGTAAAGCCCATAAAATACAATAAAATCGGAAGGAGTTTGCCCTTAAAATATTCTAAAAAAAATATAAGAAAAGAAAAAAATTTAAATTCGCAACTACCAAATTTAAACTCAATACTTGTAAAATTGTATAAAATGAAATAAAATTTATGGTTCTAGGCTCTAGAGCCTAAATAAAAATAACTATAAATTATATACCATAAGGTCCATAAAATTAATAAATATGTAATGAAATAAAATTTTATAAAGAATATTGAGTAGTTTCGATTCATGTTCAAGGTCCCTTTACTTTCGTAACACTTTGGAATATTTTATGTTAAAATCACTATAACTGGTTTGGAGTTTTTGTCCACTACCTTTTGACTAGGGGCCAAAATTCGCTTAAATATGTTGGCGTGTGTTGACCCATCAATTTTAAATTTATTTGGGGTCATGGCTTTACCCTTGACACTTTTTTGAGTCATATAAAAATTTTGAAAGTTTTTCGGAAAATTACTTTTTTGAATTAAAAAAATGCCGGCGTGGGGATAAGTGGATTATTTCTTTAAAAAATTTCTAGAAAACAAATTATAATAAAACTTGAGAATCAAATTTTACTTATTTATACTCATTTACATTAAATTAGTTTTACATGTGTAAATTTTTCAACTGCAATAGTTTACATTAACTAAATATGCAAGCAAATGAAAATAGTAAAATTTACTTTTCTTGTCTTTTCTCATCATAAAAAAACATTTAAAAAATTTGTGTAATTTTCGACTAGAGTCTGGAGAATTGAATTCAAGCCCACTATTTTGCGAAAAAAGTCATGAAAATCTGAGATCAGGATCCGGAAGTAGTGCTAGTTTGGATTATTTCCAATGATTTTAAGAGAGACTTCTGATTGCAGTTTTTGTTTTTTTGAATTATATTTATTGTATAAAATTAGAAATACTTATTTGTCTTCAAAAGTAAGCTCTTCATCTGTAAGGCGCACAAGATATGACTTCTTTTTTTTATGTGAAAGTATTTTTATGATTATTGGTTGAAAAAAATAATTTTGTTTGTAAATTTATTATTCGAGATATTTTCCAATGAAATACAGGTACATACATATATGCTCAGCTAAGCCAACAACAAATTATAAATCTTTTAAAAAAGTTGTTAACTAGACTTAAGGAAGCAAATATATTTCTTCTTTATAAAAAGAAATTATTTTTATACCAATTTCACTAATTTGTTGTAGTAACTCCTATTTTAAATTTAAGTTTAATTAATTAATTGGTTTGTCGAAACGCTAACAAATACTTTAGAAGCAATGAAAATTTGAACTAAAAAACACTCATTTAAATAATATCATAGACGTGTTGTCACCTTGTCGTGGTGAGGATGCTGAGTACTTGCAAAGAACCTGAGAATGATGCCGGCAGTAGCATGGCTGTTGGTAGTGCTTACCAAGCCGGTAAGGTCGAAGTGGAGCACTGAAGTCATGAGCAATACACAACACGGAAAGTGAACGCCCAAGACTTATACATCGAAGGTAAAGGATCTCACATCGATTCATCGGTTCATCATGTTAGATGTACTTGAAACAAAATGCTCGCTATACAAACGTGTGCAAATGGATAGACTGGTTGACTTACAACACCAATTCGTTACCACAATCGCATTGTGGTTACTCAAGGTTGTTAGCCCAGACGTAAATATTAATTATCGAAGAAACGGTATTCCACCCTATGACTGTTACTTCCGACCATATACATATATATTGTACATGTAGTAAACTATGAAAGCAATAGAAAAAGTGTATAAATGCAACTCAATTATATAAAACCATTTTGGATCAAATTATATTTAGTTTAGTAAATGGTTTTGTTCACACCTCAGGACCCTGACTTAAGAGGATATAATTTTGTCTCAATATTTTGAAGGCTACAATCCATCTATTTGTGGTAAAAGTGAAAGAAGTAGGATATCTTACAATTAAACGTTTTCGCTCCACCCTAATAAATAGATGTGCATTTATATATAGACTTGTTGTTATTCTGCACATAAACTTTCTTTAGTTTCGTTTTTAATAAGCAGTTTTCAGTACGCTACTAATTGGAATTGGTTTCATTTCATCATCTCGTTTGTAATTGTCGATTTCTTATCTGAAGAAGCTTAATCGTATGAGCTTTTATAATCAAGTGAAAACAAGTACAGAAAATATAGTCCCACATTAGTCAGTTGTAGCCATGGGTCAATTGGAAGAAAGGTTCCTTCTTTTGTGAGGGCTAAGGAACCAGCTTGTTTTCTGTTGTAGCAGCCAAGACTATTACACCTGTCAGTCCCTCATTGTGATATTAGTAATATATTAAAAAAAACTGTTACTATATAGAAATACATGAGGAATTTTCCTGCATTTCCTTAAGACTAAATTTATTTCTGATAGAATCATATCCTTTAAGTTTTAATTAAATTGTGTGTAAGAGCGTTATTACCTTTCACCAAATTAGAGTAACAGAATCTATACCAATCTCTTGTATAGTCACGTTCAAATAATGTCAGGTTTTTGTTAAGTTTTCTAAAACTTGTATTTCTAAAATTTTGAAAAGATATAAAAGGAAATCGGACAGAATATTACCGTCACGTCATTAAATGAATTTTAATTATTTATGTAACTTGAAAATTTAGGGCCTTAATTTGTTCTAATTAAAAGTTATGAGCGCATTAATCACAGTCATATGAACATTGTCAGTTGTTTTCATTTTGTATTCTGGAACTCTAATTTTCGCTAATTTCAAATTGGCTAGATTTTAATGGTCTTGATGAAGACGATATGTAGTTCAGCGGCAATAGCGCTTCCTGCCGCACAGCTAACTTTGCAGTTGGCATTTGCCAGAACTAATTAAAGGCGAATAGCAAACAAATGCTACTTTTAAAATTATTCGATTAATACAACTTCGTGTAACTACTTTGCAATTGAAAAACTATCATAGATCTTAAGGATCTTTTCTTTTAATAACTTATACAATACGATAAATCCTTTGATTTAAATATTTTCAATATTTATTTGTGCAAGATCAGTTCATATTCTTGTCAGTTGCATTTATAAGTATTATAAATACTTTAACGGAATTTCAATTTATACGTGTGGCATAATTTCATATATGAAATTTGGAACATTTTGCTTTTTAGGGTACAAACTGCATTCGACTTGACCGAAAGTAGTAGATGCACATTAATTCCAGTTTTCAATTGCAGTCCTCTAATTGTGTTGATGCTGGTATTGTTGGCTTTGTTGAACTAACAATGCGTTAATAACCAGTTCATATTTAAATTATGCAACATTTGTGAGCTCCACCATGTAGTGGCTTGTGTATGAAAAAATTGTACAATTCATTGATAACGCCAGTGGCTCCTTTTTGTGTGTTAATACGGCTTATGGTAATGAGTCCGTTTCCTGATCAATGGTCAAACTTGGTAACAATTTTTGGATTATTAATTTTTTTTGTTTTTGCTACAGAGCTGGGAAAATTTAAAGGCTGAATAGCAACACGTAATTTGAAATTGACAACATGAGCTTAAAATTTAATCGACGTGCAAAATTTTATGTTTCGTTTGTTAATGACATTGACATGAGTGAGTGTAATTGTGCTTAAGTCCGCACAATAATTGCGATTGTGAAAGTGTAGATTTATGTTGGAAAAGCTAAAGTTTCGATAGCAAATTCTGTTGTATGCAATTAAATATAAGTATTTATTTATATTATGTAGAAAATTAAATTCGTTTTTACATGTTGACAACATAAAGCAAAACGTTTACTGCGAAATCTTTATAATATTCTGGTATACGAGTAATTACTTGTTTATTTGTGGCATGTGGGTGTTGCCCCACAGAGTATAATTTACACAATGACAAAAAAAAATTTACATCACATTTACAATATAATTAAGATACGTATAAATAAATCACAATATTATTAAGATTCCAACAACATCCACTAATTAAATATAGAAAGCAGACGCATAAATTAATGAACTAAAGCACAGTGGGCTATATATACAAAAATTTAAGGTACATCGCCTATTTCTATAACATTGACATCGGCTATGCATTAAATATTCTTTGTCTTTGTTCATAATGTTTTCATAGTTCATCTAAAAAAATAAATTCAGTATAATTTATTACCGAACAACTATAGCAATTTTAACGCGAATGATATACAGGACAGAACCAAGTACAACTTTTAGCATGGTACAATATACACAATTTTGAAACTGAAACGCTAGGACCTTATAGAAAAAATATCGACTTGAGCAACTTTCCAATGTATTCATCAAATTCAATCAGTGAATTTCGGTGACCAAACACTGGTGAACTAAAAATAGCAAAGGGTCTCATTATGATATACTCTGGTAAACCTGAAGTGTTGCTCATGCAACGTTGTAGAATTTTTATTATCCAGTAGTGCACGTAAGGCGTTATTAAATTGGAAGCTCTATTCAGACAGTATAATCTCTATTAGATCGCAAACCCAAGCGAGAAATTTAACAGGCATACAATATTACGCTCCTACTGAATTGTCTGATTACTCTTCCAAGGAAGACTCTTACAACACATTCGACAGAGCGATTTCAGTAACTAATAATAGAAATATGTTATGGGAACGCATGATATTTTTGTAGAAACACTGAAAACGCTGTTTTAATTGATATGAGATTATCAAATTGCAAAAATTATATTTATCAAAGATTTTCATATCATGCATTAATCCTCTATAGGTTCTATTAATCTACTAGCCATTGAATGTTAAAAAAATACTGTGCGGATGCTACGATTTACACAAAATCTTACTACGGCGTAGCAGGGCTATTCCCCACGTCAGCATTTTTTTTCTCTATTCTACCGGATTGACCGGATTGAAAAACTAAAAAAAAAACTAAACTTATTATTTTTGTAGTGATTTAGTTGTTGTTGGCTTAACTGAGTATAAACTGAAATTTATTATTTTTTAATTTAATGTTTATTGTTGGCTTAGCTGAGTATGTGTCTGCATTTCATTGGCCTCAGCCAAATAATGAGGAATCGTTAACCGAATCATATTGAATTCGATATAAAAAAGACGCAAATCGATTTTAATTGTGTGTGATGTTGTGTTTGTATAAACGTTTTCCAAAACTATTATACCTATATGCTCTGTAATCCACAAGTAGAAAAATATGATTAGAATTCATAGAATTCTCATAAAATATTTGTTGATTTTTAAATATAAGCTTTTGCCAAGCATTATCCGTGGTCAAATTTATGAACGACCTACCTAAGGAAGAAAGTAAATAATATAAACTAATAACATTCAGAAGGGAACCTTTATTCATTATGTTGTACCATATAATAAGAAACATTTGCAGAACTATTAAGAAATTTATAAATGAATGAGTTATAATATACTACATTAGGATCGCCAATATTTGAAAAATAAATAGGGGAATAAAACGGAGGAACATAATTAGAACTCAACTGTTTTCTGCCAAGCCTATAAAAGTGATTTCTTTCCAAAATATTTTACACGTAAACCACTGTGTAGGGACTTGCTGTGCCTACAAAATTATTCCTTATAATAACAGAAGCAAGTGTTCAAAAACAAACAAACAAAAGAACATTTAAACTACATGCCCTAGAGAATATACATATACTCCTATGTAAGTATATAGAATATATTCAAATTATTTTATACAAATAAAATAAGCAAAACATAATACGTAAACCATTAATAGAGTGGGTGGCCACATCATTAGGGATAGTAATCAGATTATTATGTTTTCTGGTTTAATCGTATCTCTTATTTTTTATTATTGTGAGATTATTTTAGTTAGCTTTTAATAGATAATATGAAAATTGATGTGAGAAGAGAAAAATAGAGATAGAGAGAGATAGAATTAAAAAATCAAAATCCACTTAAAAATTTAAAATAGCAATACTCGGCTGAATCATACGAAAAGTAAAATAATATTAAATAAAATCAATCAAGAGCACACGAAACGTTCCTTACTTCCGCTCGATATTTGACACTACGTATTTGCTTTAATTAGATAAGAAAAAATTCGACTCTATATTATATATTGATACAATATATATTATATACTGATTTAAAAAATCTTATAGTTCGTAATATACAACTCAATGTGAACATTTTGGAACATCCTTAGAAATTCAAATGTGTTTTTTTAATATTGTAGTCATCATCGTTAGTTGTCCCCAAATTGTGAAAAATTTAAGTCTCTACAATAGAAGATTGTGAAACACGCTTAAACGGTCATCTTAGCAAAGGGGTTGCTATAACAGAATTTGGGTAGGGAGAAAAACACTTACCACTACAATTTACTTTCCTGCTGGCCGATATTCGCTTAACAAAAAATATTATAGTTACATCATTCAATTAGGGGAATTATAGTCAGTAAGGAACGCTAAATATCGAGGAAAAAGATTCATGTCTAGGCAAAAATATCAATTATCGGAAAAACTTTCTAGAACATTATAACAGCTCTAGAAATTTTGGGTTGTGGCGCCCTTTATAAAGCATTTTGAAGACTTATTTGGTACCAATGTTTGCGTTTTCCATGGAACCCAAGTAAAAATTAATTTTTAAAATGGCCAACACTTAAGATTTTGTGTTAACAATATTTAAAAATAATTTTTTTTTTTTTTTTTTTGAGATTAAGAGGTTTCAAATTCATATAACCACATTTTCTAAAATATCTTTGTTGTTAAAAATCACTTTCAAATCAACCGTTTTTATGATTAAAATCACAAAACTATATAAATGATTATAAAACAAACAGAAGACATATCGCAGAAAGCTTTGAAATCGCTTAAATTTGCAAAAGCTTTAGGTCCGAGAATAGCTGACTATGGGACAAAAATTATCGAAGTGTGGAAAAATTGCTTCAAATCGCTATAGTTTGAAATCTAACATATAATATTAAGAGATCTTCCAGCTTATGAAAATTGCAATAACAACTTTTTAAATAGATCTTTTTTTCCCTTTAATTTTCATATAAAAATTTTATATATCACGACATACATAATTTCATATAAACGCGAAATTATTTATCGTGAGCTGTTGGTTTTTTTTTTCCTTTAATTTTCATATAAAAATTTATTATATCACGACATACATAATTTCATATAAACGCGAAATTATTTATCGTGAGCTGTTGGTTTTTTTTGCCGTCGGCGATATACATTACAAACTGAGGGAACGACCACACTTTTTTGTTTTTGTACTTAAGTTTGGTTTTTTTTTTTTTGTTTCACAAAAACAATAATTTCAAATGAAATTAAAAGAAAACAACATTTGAACAATTGTATAGTACAGAATTACATAAAGTATGATGTATATATGTATGTGTGTTGTTAATCATTGAAAGCATTCCATATAGACAAATATATTGTTATTAAATATATTAAAAATGCGTGCTTTGAATTAATTTAAGAATAACAATGACAACTATCACGGCGACACATTCCCATCCAGTGATTCAATTGTAAACAATACAAATGACAGCGTGGATGATGGGGATGATAACGTGACAATTCACGACACAAGCCGCGATCCATGGCTATGGCCCGCGATTTAATGGAAGCTATTGGTAATTTTTCCGGATCACCGGTCTCATTATCGTCCCCATCGTTAAAGTCATCTCCATTCTCAAACGATTCATCACCATCGATGTCCTCTGTATCTCGACGAACCACAGATGCTGCAATCCCAACAGCAACGATGCCAATGAATATTAAAATTATGTGGAAAATTTTCATATTCCTTCTTTTATAAATATTCTTTGTTGGTTGCAATATTTTTTATTTCTATTTCTTTTTTTATCAAACGTTGCTTCTAATTCCAAGTTTGTTTTTAAACTAAGGGAAGAATGTTTTAAAAATATATAAAAAACCATATTTTTTTCAAACAATGGCTTTGAAGAATTGAGATTAGTTTGGTTTAGTTTTCTTATCAGTTCAATGTCGCCAATGTGTAGTTTATTTGTTAAAAAAAATAATAGAAAAATAAAGTTTCTCAAAAATTTTATATCAAAACTAAAATATAGAGAGTCAATGTAGGTAGGACGTTAGGAAAGCTTAAAAAAGCAAACACACAGGCAGGTCCAAATTAAAATCACTATAAATGATCCGAATCTTAAGTTCTGCATATCATTGGAAATTTTTTACTAGGAACTTAAAAGATGTTTGCTCACAAAAATATATCATTAATTAGATTCGAAATATTAGAAAATATTGCAAACTTATTTCCAAAGCCCAAACGGTTAGTTTGTTAAAAATAAGCTTTGACCGAAATGAATCACCCACCGTGAGTGCTGTACATAAGTTTTTGAAAACAGTTCACAAAGTAAGTAAATAACACTCTTGATCCCCGTCGTCAAACAAGGCATACCGATGAGAATTTAATTGTTGTGGGCAAAAGTGTTCAACTCAGTCCATGAACTTCAACTCACCATCGATCTCGACAAGTCAGCATTTCACTCACCATCATGTTAAAAAAAATTGCACATGGATTGACTCAGCAATTGAGAGCAAATGACCATCGATTTCTTCTTCTTCTGGCTTCTCTATTTAGGACTTACAAAAGCTCCAATCGGATATTCAGTTTGGCCAACAAACCATCTTTTCTAACGAGGTGCACTTTTATCTCTGCGGGTATGTCAACAAACAAAAGTGCCACATTTATGGACTGGAAGCCAATGCATCTACATCGAGTAATATTTGGTGTGGATTCCAGGAGGTGGCCGTTTATTCGAATATGTTTCATTAGATTTTATTTCAACCAACGTCAAATGCTACAGACTATTATGTCCTAATTGGGAAGATATGAACTGGGATAATCTTTGTTTTCACCAAGATGGTGCTCCTATCAGCGCCATCCTGATGATGCCAATTGGCCACCTCGATTTGATCCATTTATACCCTTTCTTTGTCGTTAAGTACCGATTCTATACAAATAGTCCAGAACGTATTTAGTGTTTTATAAATAACTAGCGGACCAGGCGAACTTCGCCTCGCCCCAATTTTAAGCATTCAGACAAAATTTCTATTTTTTAATTTGAAAAGCCATTAAGGAATAATTTCAAACAAAATTTCATACAAAAACTCGATTTTTCGATTTTTCCAATTTTCCGACTTTTCTGGAGGGAAATACGAACAACTGACAAAAGGTTTTACAGAAATCGGTCAAGCCGTTCTCATTTTATGAACTATTGGATTTTGCCACGCCCCTCCGCCCACAGACCAAAAATAAAAAATCGCCATTATTCTGAAGGTTCCTTGAAAATTTTGTCAAAATCGGCCCAGCCGTTTTGGAGCCATTATGTTACATACATACACACATCCTATTTTATATATATATATAAGATTGGAATATTTGTTGTTTTTAATACAGCCGTATTATATCAAAAGAATAATTTTAAGTTATATTATTTAATTTATAAAAATATACTTATATTTGGACCGCCCATTACTAGTATTCAATATATATGTATATATATATCCGAAGGGTATCACTGACTTCCAATCACCTTAACGAAAGAGATATATTGTTGTTAAGCATGTTATTTATTATAAACTCTTATAACTAAAGGATGGAACTATAGCTGCAGTAAATGTTTCTTATATTGACTTAGAAAGTTTCTTGTGGGAGATGAACTTACCAACCTAGAATAACTGTTTCCGCTTAGAATTTCAAGCATTCTCCCACAATAAAATATTTCTACCTCCTCCACCAACCATTGAATTATATGACGCGATATATGTTAATGTCGCATATCCTTGTTCATACCACGTTATGTCCATAACAATTTAGCCAACATGATCCCGATTAACTTATCATAGATATTTCCCTTGCCGTTAGATTAGTTTTGGGTATTAGGTAATGCTGCACCAATTGCTTTAATATTGGTCAGAGCATTATTACAGTGGACAAGCTTAAATTACTATTCCAACAATGTTTCGTATGGAATTGGTATTAACTTGGAAAATGTTTTGTGGATTCAAGTCTGTTGCAAACTTTTAAGCACCCATTACATGCCCTTCTTTGATTTTTGGTTAATTCGATTAAATAATACACTTCTCATATCTAAAATGGTTTTCTATTAAGAAAAGAACTAATTTTCCTGACTACAGTGTACGTAAATAAATTTAAAAGGTTTACGTTTATGAGCCAAAGATTGGCACGTATGGTCGGTACGATTTTAGAAATGCCAAAGCTATTGATTAGAAGTGCATACATACATTGGTTTGCAGTTTTATCGCAAAACACTTACATTGAAGTCAATTTGGTAAATAACATCATTATTATATGTACATACGAGTATCCATGTCGATATTAACAGATTTCGTACATTTTTGCGCTGAATATAGCTCATGCAGTCAAATTAAGATCCCATACGCACACATGAATATCCATGAAGGGATACAATGTACTTTAACCGAGCTGAAGATAGAACGGAAATGAATGGTCATTCAACTAGCCGTTTACGTAATAATGCTCATACGCACACACACACACACACACACATATTCCATTAACCCGGAATATATTCACTCATTGATCCATTCATATGCAAAACTGCATGTGAGGTACATACATGCATATGTACATAGTACTGATTGTGCTTTTGAATGATTATTGGCGATTAAGACATTTCATTTTTTATAAAACTTTATAAATTATATAAGAATATGCAGACAAAGTGACCATTTTTTATTTATTTATTTTTTTTTTTTCTTTTTGGGAAAAAGACTTCAAGATAACTTGACTGCTTACTATAAAATACATAAAGATACCATGAGACAGAATACCGCGAACACCTCTTTTCTATTCTAATACTAACTTTCTGATGCCGCAAATCTATTCAGTCACAACCAGGATCACATTAATAACTTTTCTTTGTTGCTTATTATCACTTTTCATTAACCTTTTAATTATTTCAAATTGTTTAGTCATATTTTGTTTCATAATAATATATTTCACTCTTTTATTTTTATTTTACATTTTGTTAACATTTCTCTATTAGTAACAATAAATTAGATAAATTTGTGTCTTTCGCATGAGGCCTGTTTATTTACTTTCCCAGCAAAAACTTGCACAGAGAGAGAGTAATATGAAAATTTAAAAAATTGCTCTCCCAAATTCTCAAAAATATAAAAAAGTAAATAAACGCTTTATTAGCAACAATTTTTAATTAATGTAGCTGCACATTATGCTTATATTTTGTATGTGTGTATGTGTTGGTAGTAAAATACACATCCATAAAACCTGATTCGGTATCAATAAACCAAGGAGTATACAACAACAACAAAAGACACCCAATATTTTTCTCAAATTTAAACTTTTTATTGCAAACAAATAGGAACAAGTTGCAGACGATATTATATTATGACGAATTACAAAACCGAAAAAAGCTCCGATTCAAACGATATTTGTAATATCGGCTGCCACAGGTCACAATGTTTGTTGCTGCGTTTCCAAAATCTTATGGGCAACGGTAGCGTCGTGACTACAAATCGAATGGATGGGCTCAGATTTATGTAGTTTCGCTTTTTAATAAAAAATGACTTAATTGATAGTGTTCTTGTCTATGAGTCAAGAAAATCTTTTCAAACGTTTACGAACTTTGATGTAGAATTTATGTGTATGAACAATGCTCATTACAAAATTTTAATACAGAAAGTTTTCGATGACTTTTCCCGTCAAACAATAATTAAATGCAATTTGTAACTAAGTTTCTTCCTTGCATTTCACCAAACACCAGAAATTCTTTTTAAATAAATTAAAAGAAAATTAATATCTTTGTAAAAGGTAGCACTTACATTTTAATTTTCCATTCGTTTCGTTTGAAAATGATACACTTAAATAGTTCTACAATTACAAGCAATTCAACGATGACCTCAAAGAAACAGAAAAAACTCATTGAACAAGTTCGCAAAATACAAAGTGAAATTGTTAATAATTGTTTTAATACGTGAGGAAATGCAGCTGATAGTAATTTACACTTGACTTTTGTAAATTTCTCTACAACCGAAATGACTGCATGAAGATTGTGAATTACTGGCCTTAAAGTGGCAACGAAAAGTTTTTAATTTAACATAAGCATATTTTAATAATGGTATAAATGCAATTTAATTTTCAGTATAATTACATACCATTGTTCTTTTTATTAAAAAGAGAAAAATAATATATTTACTGGTGGTGCATCAATTTATAAAAACCATATACATATACACACATATGTATGATAATAGTTTTCTAGTTAGAGAAATCCTAAAGGCTAAACGATAATTTTCATTCCAGATGATTAAGATTAAATACTCCAGAGAAGGATATATACAAAAGGCCCGACTCTGGCAGCACAATTAAAACAAAAATGTAATAAAAACTCCTATTCGTCAAAGTTTTTTTTTAACTGGACCAGCACTCATGGTATGACCCATGAACAATTAAATCAAACATTTAATAAAGGCTTCCATCAACATATATTCTCCACCGGCAAAAAAAAATTTGGAATATATTTTTTAACTGCGCCAGCACTCAGATGATTACCTCTATTCATGCAATGCATTCTGCTGGAACTAGAAAAATAGACTATAGGGAGGAGGGCAAAAGAAAAAGTGTACATAGACATTCGACTTGCACTTTCTTACATTGACGAAGACAGGAATTGTAGGGCTAAATAATGAATTTTCTCTGTAATACAAGGTGCGGCTCGCTGGCACATCGACCACAAATGTGCTTTTAATGCAGAACAAAGAGCTCGTAAAAAATTCAGACTTCGGAAATAAAGTCCCCAATTTAATTTGAACACATTCCATTGTAGTAACGGTAGAACAACGAAACACACCTCACACATCATCGGTGCTACAGTTTGTCAAAAGATTCGGCTACACTTGTGTCACCACTTAGTCCCTTCGTTCTCTTTTGTACACAATCGAGAAACTTCAAACATTATCTGCTACGAGCTACGAGTATATTCTCCTTTAGGACGAACATGGATGGCATAATTAGGAAGGATATAAGAAAGAGTGGAGAATCTCTTACATCATCTTAAGAAACTTAAGCACTTTAATATATATTTAGCGGAACGAAAAATATGCTCAATATATCGGATTCTCATGCCAAGAACTTCTGATTCCTCAATATCAACATCCTGATAGCCTATACGGGGATTATTACAAGATGCCAATTAAGTATTTGCTTTATATTTTGCTACATGCTCCAATCTCCGACAGGCTTGGCCTATTACTCAATAAATATGAATTACAAAAGCTGCTGTCATTTGCAAAAGCTAATGGTTGCTTTCCAGCCAGCGAAATTTACTTGCGAATAATTCAGTCAAAAGATTATGTTTATCTTTTATATATATAAAAAAGTCAGAACTGAAAACTAGCACTTTCCTGTATTCTTTCAACGAAAGATCAAAAGCTTTAAGAAGATCTCTCCTTTTTAGGCGGGAAGTCAGTTTGTTTATTCTTCTTATTACAATAGACACTGAATGCTTCCTCTTTGGATCCCGTAGGGCACAAGTGATTGTTTGTTGGTAAACCATAAACAATACTGATGGATGCAAATCTTTATTGTTCAAATCGATTTTTTGTGAGAATATTAAAGGTCTGGATATATGACAACTAAAAATCGTATGTAAGTATATATTTACATATGTACATTGGTATGCTTGAATTTATAGATTTTTAGCTGTCAAAATATCCTCATGCACATAAAATGTATATGAAACAAAACGCATTTGGACTTGAAATTACCTGCAGCAAGCGAAAAAAATATATAAAAAATCATAAAATTGCTAAACTATAAGAACTACTGTTTTGTCGAAAAGTCGAGTTTTATAAATGTTTTTATTTAAAAAAAATTAGTTAAAATTTCCCATAGTTTAGTTTAATAGTTTAAAAATTTCATTGTTTGTTATTGGTTTAGCTGAGTATATGCCTGCATTTTATTGGCTCTAGCGAAATCATCGGTAGGAATGAGTTTTCGAATATGATTCGAATGAAGAGTACTAATGATTTGGCTGGCGCCAATAAAATGCAGGCATTAACTCAGCTAAACCAATAACAAAAACAATTTTTTTTAAATCAATAATCAATTTTTACATTATCAGAGACGTTATTGTGTTATAAATCTTACGAAAATAAATTAATTTATAATTGCTATTTTAGGTTTTTTAAGAAAAGTAACACTCACGCCATTGATGCCCACTATTTAAAGTTTTACTTCTTTGTGAAAGATATAGTGGTAGAGAGGGGACAGATAGTGAACATTAGAAAGAGAGGGAGAGAAAGCATAATTCTTATGCAACTCTGTTACTGCCAGTTTTAATAATTAATTTCAGATTTTTCTCACATTGTTTGGAAATAGAAATTATTATTGCTTTAAATTTTTTTTTTTCAGTCATAAATAAAAATTAGTTTTTATTAATTTTTGTATTTCATAATGACTATTGAAAGCTCTTTTAAATAAAAATTTAAAATAAAAATTACACTGGGTTTTTGTCACAAAATTAAAATAAAAATGTAATTTAAGGTTTTTTGTTATCTAGTTAAAATCATACGAAAATTTAATAGTTTTGTCCGAGACTTCTTTATACAAAATCGCCGAGAAAATGAAATGGATGCAGCTTTGTTTCTCAAGGATATTACATCACTAATCTACCAATTTAGTAATTTTGAAGCAATTTTGAAATTTCTTACAATTTAGTTCTTAGAGATTTAATTAAAAATGTAATTGGCACTTTAAAATCTGGTACCAACAATATTTCTTATCTAATAATAATTGCAGTGAAAAACAAAAGAAAAAGGTTTAGCTAATCTGCAAAATACAAAAATTCACAAAATTAATTTTATGATTTCTACATGATATGTATTCATGTACTCGTATGTATTTAAAATTTATCAGATGAATTTTTAAGGATTATTCGATTTTATTTTTATGGATTGAATAGTAATTGTAGTCGGTTATTAATGGTTGCCCCGTTTTGCTTACCAAAATTTCTACGAACTTGTGGACTATAGTTGTGTTAATTGCTATTTGTCTTAGTTTTTCTATTTCAGAAGAAATTATCGCCAAAAAAAAAGATAAAATATATATTATTTCTAAAGAAAGAATACCAAAGAAAATTACTGCTGTCCTGGCTTCTTTTTCAATTCTCTTCGTTCTTCTGTGATTTATGGAAAAATTTGATATACAGAAAATTATATCCACTTTTTCACATCAACTTTATTCTCTGAAATCATAGTAATAATACCACTTGAAACGTGAAGGCCAGCGATTGTCATTCCAATGTTAATTACGACTGGACATTCAAGAACATTGTGCGCTCCTATCAAAACTGCCGATAGAGTCTGCCAATGGCCATCTATTTTCTGTAAATCTGGCACAAAAAATAAACTTAAGAATCTGAGGCCCTACGCTCCTGAAAGGAACGACTGGAACTTATATATATATATATATATATATATATATATATATATATATATATATATATATATATATATATATATATATATATATATATATATATATATATATATATATATATATGTGTGTGTGTGTGTGTATGTGTATATAACAAGCGAGTCTAAAGAACAAATATGTCAACGATTTACATCAGTAACTGTGATAAGACCTAACCTGACTGTGCTCTTCCCACTGGGCGAATAAAGCATTTCACCACCGTCACCGTCGTCCGTTTCCGAGGCATATCTGAGGTTCGGAACCACATGTGAGCCAGACAAGGACAGGCTGCAGAACCATGCTAAAGTGCTGGAGGTATCTAACCTCCTACTACTCCAACGGCCCAGCAGTAAGACACACTCATCCGACCCATAACTCTTACCGCGTATTTTTGGGTTTTAACCACAGCCACTACGTGATCACCAATAACCAGTCTTGTACAAGTCCTAGGGCCTGCTGGTTACCGTGGTACCAGATAGGTTCTCTGGTCGGCCTTGTGTTAAAAAAACCTCCGATTTTAGGTCTCGTGCAAACCTGAGGTATCGGTAGCACTTCTATCCAGACAAGCATAGGCAATGCTACTTCCTTAAATAGTTATATGCACGACCGTTATTTTAGAGATTGAGTAGTGACATATTAAGTTCTATGAGTAACTAGCCAAAGGTCAAGATGCGGAAAGACCATATTACCCATCCGGACGAGCGGACTTGCATGTCCGCCGGTTACCCTGATATTTCAGCGATTGGCCAACATACAAGTTTTTAAAGGTTATCAGCAAAAGGGCCTAGGTCTGAAAACCCGATAACCCTAAACCACTGGGAGCACAACACCAAGCCACAAGACATTGATTTAAAAAAAAAAAAAAACTATAAAGAGTAAATATTACATAAATTAAAGTGTACGTGTTTCTTTTTCGTTAAGCATTTATCATGCCTGGATTTTGCACATATTGTCTCTTTAAATTTAAAGTTTTCTTCCTTTTATGAAAATTATACAAACTGAATTGTAAACGTTTCATTTTCGATTTCGTACAAATTGTGTGCAAATTGTATTATAATACACATAAAAACTTTATAATTACTTCAAAAACAATGGACAACAAATCGAAAAAAGAATTAAATAAACAATTGCCAAAGTTCAATTATCAGCAATTGTTTTAATGCATGAAGACCTGAAATGGATTATCTACCTTTTTTCCTCTACACATTTATTTAAAATTCTGATGAATACGTGGGTGGCAGTAAAGTATATAAAATGTAAAACATTTTTAAATTAGGCAATTCCTCGTAGAGATGGTCGACTACCACGTGAACTGTGTAAGTAACTTTTGCTTTCGGAGCGTCCTTGAGCAGAATACATGCATGATTGGGTAAAGATTTTTTACTAGTCTGAGCCCTTTTAAATACCAAGACAGTAACTTTCAGGTATTTCTAAGGTCTACAAGAGAATATAAAATATAAGAAATGTAGATGAAAATATGTGAAATTGTACTGAATAAATAAAAAAAATATTTTAATAATTCCATAAAAAAAATAAAATGTTCGTATTAAAAATTTCGAAAATATGTAAAGTAAAATTTCTTTTAAAAATCATAGCATTTGAAATACAACTATATACAGAATATCAACTGTCTGAAGAGGGGGCGGGCGGGCTTTTTAGCACTACTGTTATGAAAATGTTTACATTTTATTTTCTATTGCACCAACATTTTGCAAAATAAATTTAGAAGGAACTAGAGCAATAAACAAACTATTGCAAAAAAATTTCGCCATAGTGAGAAAATTGGGGGAGAAACAACTAAACAATTTTGAGAATACTTTGTAAGAAAAATTTTTCTGCTTAAAAATGTTTTGAAATATGCAGAAAACCCCTTTCTTCCTCTGCTCAAAACCATTTAAAATCGGTTTGGAAATGACTTCATTTAAATTTTCTTCGTCCATAAAGTCCAAAAATAGCATTTTTATCAATAACTTTCATAACAATAAAGTTCAATAAAGTTCAATAAAGTTCATAACAAAAATAACAAAAGGGTGTAATTCGAAATAGTTTTTAAATTTTTTTCAAAATTTTTGTATGTTATTTAAACAGGCCTGTCTTCGTACCATTATATTTGTAAATATATAAAAAAAATTTTACCATTGCTGTATATTCCAGTTCCAAAATTATTCCATATTCACAATTTACTTGCTTAACGTGCGTAGTGTCGTTCTGAAATATTTTTAGCATTGTTTTTGCATTATTCGCCAATACATACTCCAAGGTAAATTATGAATAACAATTAGGAAATAGTACTGAAAGTTATATATGTACATATTTTTCAAATACTGTAATGAAAGAGTGTTTTTTGCTATGGAATACTATTTTTGAAATGATCTTTGAATCAGTGAGAGGAAGTTTTTCTACATTTTATCCAAACAAATAGTATTCGTTTCGAATTAACTTTTAAGAACCAATTTTTTAAAGAAAACTAGCTGTCTGGTTTGGTTAAATCCTTTCATTGTTCGAGAATTAGTAAAAAGTTTATTTGAATTAATAAATTTATTTGAATTTATAATGCTTTTACAAATTAAAAAAAAAAAACAACATTTATGATTATTTAAAAAATGTTTATTGTTTGTTGTTGGCTTAACTGAGTATATGCTTGCATTTCATTGGCGGTAGCCAAATTATTAGTACCCGTTATCCGAATCATGTTCGAAAACTCAATCAAACCGATTTGTCTAGAGAGAGAGATTTCGCTAGAGCCAATAAAATGCAGGTAATACTCAGCTAAGCCAACAAGAAATAAAAAACATTTTTGAAATAATTATGTTAGAGAATATATCGAATAATGATTTTAATATGTAAATATTTTATACATGTACTTAATATTGAAATTTATTAGTTGGGATAATCTCCCCAACTAATCGTTTATCGAGAACTATTAAATATTATTGATAGGATATTACTACTACTATGGTTTATAAAATTACAATTGGCCATCAACATTAGTTAATTATTGCCTACAACGAGTTCAGAACTGCTGTATTTTTTTACTGTCTACTTCATGTGACGTCGACGCGACAATCATAATAAGAGAGATTGTGTTTGTTCAAATATGTTCTTTTGCTAAAGAACAAACTTCTAGGTTTTTTCTTTCACTCGTCTCTATTGAATAAAATGTATGAATAGTTTTTTTTTGTATATATAAAAAATTTTGGGCCGAGTGATGAAAAGAAACTCTAATAAAAAATATTACTTCACAACAATATCCAAAAATAACTTCAATAAAAATATGAGTATAAAGAATCTAAAACATTAAAAACACCACTGAAATATTTCCATTGTTGTAGTATTCTATCGATTCCAGCTTGACGAGTTAGCCATTTATTGATGCAAATTCTAATGCATGTTCCTTATTGTTCACATTAAAAAAAATGCCTTTAAATGATAAATAAATGAATCTTCTTCATATGTACGATAATATTAATAAGTTTTTATTAGAATGTTAAAAAGCTTTACCCCAGGAAGTTCTGAATGTATTAGCGTATCACAGAATTCTAAATTGTAATAAAATTGTCACAATTGTACCACAAGTTCCAACACCTCCCAGAAGAAATTTAAAAAACCTCGCATTTTTTTTTCCTCTTGTGGAATTTCTCGTTAAAGAGTTGTAGCTTTTCCTCCCCCCACTAAGAAACATGAACTTTCCTAAAGCAGCAGAACAGAACCTTTTATTATAAGACCAAAGGGGTAATTTTCTATACTCAGTTTTTCACATCTTTCCATTTTCTATTCTTGTCGTTCGACTTCAAATTTTTTTTTTTTTAATTTTTATACATACATACATATACTATATATTCAATATTACCAAAAAAAAGGCTTTAGAATTGCAAGAAAAATCTTCTTTTCGCCTAATCAAACAGTTTAAAATGTTTTTAAGTGTCCTTGCATTCCTTAAAAGTCTTATTTAAATATTTTAAGAGAAAGTTTTCTTTTAAAAGGCTTCCTTACATACTTTGGAGTCCTATTTCAATATTTTATGAAAAATGTTTCTCTTAAACGGTATCCTTACATATCCTTTAGAGTGTTATTTAAACATTTTATGAAAAAAATATACTCGTAAGCGAACTTTTTATTATTCAGAGATTTTTTTAAATACATAATTTGATATTCCCATATACAGTTTTTTCAAAGCAGAGAATTTAACTTTCCATAAAAATTATATTAGGGAATTAATATCCATTATATATTATTGTAAGATTTTATTATAAATAATATGTTACGATTTATAAGTGGCGAATTTCAAATTAATTAAAAACTTGGTGGTGCATGTGTCCCGGAAAGATTAGATATGACTAAAGGCAGAAGGACTGGCCTTGAAATCAACGTTTCCCACGTTAATCGGGGTCACCGGTGCTAGTTTAAAAAAATTAAATAAGTCCAAGTGAAAGAAGACCCAAAATCTATTATAAAATAAGTATAAAAAATTTAAAACGATTTAGAAACCTAGGACGTGTTTGGACATGCTTGAGAGAAAAAGGTATTTGCTAGCGGCAAACTGCTAGAAATACAGATATACCGTTGAGGAGGCAGTCGTTTCTATTACCTTATCTCGGACATATGGTATAGAATATAAAAACTGAAATAACCCGATATCAAATAAGTCCAAAATTTTTTCCCGTGAAATAACAAAAACATTTTTTTATTTTTTCATTTATTTTATTTTAATTATTTTCAGAGAATTAAATAATTTCAAAAAGAAAATTAAATTATTCCCAAATAATATCGAAAAAGTTGGGAAAAATTGCAACAAATTTACAAAAACTTTTGGTAATTATTTAATTATCTGTTCTTGGGTCCTAAATAAATGCGACGCTAACATTTTAGTGTCATCTGCAAAAGAATAATTGGGATTGGAATTTGGATAAACATAAAAGTCCGTTTAGAAAACTCAGTATTGATTTCAATTACGATATTATTTCGTATTAAGGTAATGACTGCCCCAAAACCTTAAAAGGAGCTCTTATTTATGCTCTGCCACCTCGTGTAGCTCAGCAAATAACATAAAAATTCGCTTTCATTTGTCTTAATAAAAAGTTTCAATCTATTAAAATTTCATAAAATGAATTTACATCTACATTTATTTTACGAGGAACTTGGTTTAAAATAGTTTGGAAAGCACTGATTATCAATATTTTGCTTTGATATAAATACGTGTACATTTAAGTTAAGGACAACATTACGGTCTCAGTTTGCTTACCAGTTTGTCTTGGTGTTGAAATAAAAAATTTCGGAAAAATTTAATTTGCTATAGAAGCTTTTAGAGCACCAACTTAAAAATATTGCAAATTATGTAAGTAAACCAAAAAGTGCGTGACAATGAAACGTATCACTTCACTCATATAGTACCCGTGTATTATAAAATATAAAATATAAATTACAAATATAAATTTAAATTCGAAGTCCTTTTAGCTGTCTACTCGTTGTATACGTTTTCCATCTTATACGGTTTTTTGAAATCAAAAATGAAATAAAAATGTGCGAAATAATTAATGGACCGAACTTCAGTTGTATTGCTATTCGGCAACAAGAATTTTGTAGTTGCCAATAGGAATCATACTGAATATTTTCATCGTTATTTTCGTGGTCTGCATCATTATTTTATGAACTACATCATCATTTTTAGAAGAGCCACAATATTTTCCGCAACTGGCAAACGAACTGAAATTCGATTTTATGACTTTGACATCGCTCGAATATATTCGTGCTTCATTGTAATTCTGGTAACACCAAAGATTTAGATTTAGTCCTTTAACTTGCAGTAAATAGCAGCCTCATCGCAGTACCTTTACCGCTCCACCATAATGTGGTTCACGTCGCAAGCTCAATTTATTCTCAACTATACTGGCCATTTCGGCCTCCATTTGTGAATATTCCAGTTAAAACTGCTGTCTTTTAACCAGATTATTTTACTGCGTTTACTCACTCTGCGTGGCTGTTCCTTCGCCTTGATGTGGACTTGCCACATTGCATAATGTGCTCCTCACTGCTGTCACAAGGTGACAATCCGTCGCGAACAAAACAAAAACAAAACAGAACTAAAGACATATACTCGTACATACTATGTATATTGTCAAAAATCTACACATACACATTTTGATAAAAATGTAAATTTATGTGTCTATGAATTACACACTTGATTTTAAGCAGCAGAATGAATATCACCGCTATTCACAGACATATTTGAACGTTTTATTTATTATATTATATATCTCGTATTAAAAAATCTAATTTATACTCGGTAAAGCCGGGGAGACGTGTTTAGACATTTAATTAATATTTTTATTTTGTATTTTAAAAATTTACTAAACTAAGCCTTTGCATTTACGAATATGTAAAATTATTTGAAAAATGTAATTCCTTGTAGCGGCTCAAATCGTCAGTCAACCAAATCGTCAGTCAACTTTAATCCACTTGAAAACATTAAACTTCTCATGCTTATGCCAAACGAATTAAATACAACGAAATACATAATCAAAGATTTTATTTTTCATTTTTCATGATAAATATAATCATTGACACCCAACGGGCGTTTAATTATATACATGTTGCAAGAAAAATAAAATAGACACTGTAGAGTATAATTGTTTGTATAAACACATTCTAAGATTTCTATGATTATGCATTTTGTAATATTCACATACGATAGAGAATTCTCATATTGTATTTGATTTGTTTGGCAAGGCTTTCAAATTGCTTAAAGTTCATTGATTCATCGATAAGTTGGGGATAATATCACCATAAACTTTAATAACGGGTGGTCCAACCAAAATGCAAAGTTTTCAAAGAATTGTCTTAATATTTTTTATTATAATTGAAGGATCTATGACAATTATGTGTGAAAAAAAATATCGGCCAAATGCTCGCCACGGCTTCGGTGGCATACCTCTATTCGATGATCCATATTTTCACTGACTCTGAGACATAATTGAGTTTCAATGTCGTTAATGTGCCGAATTGTCTCATCCTTTAGCTGTTGAATTGTTCTTGGCTTATTGATGTACACTTTTGATTTTAAATATCTTCAAAGAAAGAAGTCTAACGGTGCCAAATCACATGATGGTGGCGGCCAATTAACATCGCCACGACGTGAGATAACACGGCCACTGAATTTTTCGCGCAAAAGAGCCATTGTTTCGTTGACTGTGTGGCAAGTTGCACCATCCTGTTGGATGGTGGTGTTTTCAAATTTCCTACAGACACGGTTTGCTGAAATTTGCGCACAATTCTCCCGATTGAGGACACATTTGATCAATTATGCTGACCAAAAAAATCACAAAGTGCACGAAATGCATTTGGATTTGAATACACATTTTCGTAAAAAAAAATGCTTAAACAATTTTAACGCACTGTTCAATTGTGTACCTCTAAATGGTTGAATTTGTCAAATATTGAAACAAAGAAATGTCAAATTAAGTTGGGCAAAAAACTTGACGTTAAGGTGTGACTCACAATTAAAATCGTGTATTATAGTTGGACCACTCTATATTAAGTATTAAAAATTATTTTATTTTAAATTTTATTTAAATTTTTTAGATAAATTCCCAAAAATGCCGGAGCATGAATTGGACACCTCACAGGCATTTAAGTACCATTGGCTAATTTGGAAGATTTTTGGCTTGCAGCCGCCCAAGCGTGACTCTAAATGGTTTAAGCCATACATTGTTTATGCAATTGCCCTAAATATTTCGATTTTATTGTATCCCATAAGCTTTGTCATCAATTTAATACTTTCGAAAAATATGATAGAACTATGTGAAAATCTCTGTAATACAACAACGGACTTGGTTTGCAATATAAAATTTTTTAACACTATCCTAGTAAGAAAAAAGCTTCTTGAAGTGCGTAATGTTTTGAAACGATTAGATGCCAGAGCCCAGACAAGGAAGGATGCCGCCATTTTAGAGGAGGGCATTGCAGCAGCTAGAGGAATATTCATATTATTTTCACGTATATGTTGTTGTGCTGTAATCACTAGTCAGATTATTGTCTTTTTTTCAAGCGAAAGAATTCTGATGTATCCCGCCTGGTTTCCATGGAATTGGAAGGAGTCAAATTCAAAATACCTGATGGCACACTTTTATCAATTATACGGCTTTATTTTGCAAGCGACACAAAATTTAGCAAGCGACACGTATCCTGCTGCATATTTTATAATACTTTCGGCCCATATTAAAGCACTGGCTTCACGCATTCAGGACTTGGGAAATAATGGCACAAATTGCGAGGAAACGATATATAAAGAACTTAAGGATTGCATCAAGGATCACAATACTGTACATAAGTATGCAATTGAAAATATTATTAAATTAAAATCAGGAGAAAAAAATGTATATGTTAAGTATTTACAGTTAGAAACCAGAGCTGTAAAAGGTTGAATCTTTTTTGAGGAAAACTGTGAATCATTTAAATATATTAATATTTTGACGAAAGAAACATTTAATTAAAATGTTCAAGCTTTCATAATGAACCAGTAAGTCTTGAATTCATTGATTTTGTGGGAAAAAAATGAATCGAATTAAGATTTAAATGAATATTCATGATAAATTAAAAATTTTTGAATGCATTAATTCTTCAAAAAAGTTCTAAATTAACATTTGCGTTAAAATTTCCGAGCGCATTCGTTACCCAAAAAAATTAAATTGAATTGAGCTCTGAATGAACTCATCATGTAGTAAAAGTTCCGGAATGCATTCATTTTGCCAAAATATTGAATTGAATGAATGCAACCACTATGAAGCAAAAAATCTTAAGTACTTCGATTTCATTCAGATACAATTGATTTATTAAAAATGTGACTTAAGTAATTTAAATTGGTTGCATAAATCAAAGTAAATTTTATATAGGGAACAAAAACAATATATTAAAATTTTAAAAATTAATTTTTCTCTAGCACACAAACTCAAAAAAAATTTATTAGATGAGACAAGGTCTGAATTTCTACGCAATTCGCCTTGGGGGTCAAAGGTACTAGAAGCGAGGATTAATTGAAATTTTAAAATTTTCTTTTCAAAATAAATTTTGATACCGAATGCAAAAAACACAGGTATATATCACTTAAGTGAAAAGAACATTTTTTTCAACTTTAAATATTTTTTTTGTATTTCATTGTCAAAGTTTAAAATTTTTTTATATTTTTCAAAAAAGGAAATAAATTCAGTATTGGTATTTTAATCTTAATATAAAATATTAGGTTAGGTTAGGTTAGGTTAGGTTGATTGGAGGGGTGTGATAGCCCATGTCATACGACATACACTTAAGCCAATGAAGGCTTGTTGTGCGCTCCCTTTATTTATCAAACACAAACTGCCAGAGTTCTGCGGCAGGATTCGAACCTGGGACCTTCGCACTACGAGTCTAGTACACTACCTACTAGTCTACGAATGTTTTATATAAATTCAAATGCCCTTTTGCTGCCTGGCCGTAATATTTTTGTAACAAGAAACCGTCTTTGTTTAACTTACATGTACATGTAAACATAATTAAAAAGTAATTATTGATTAAAAAAAATTAAAAAAATCAACTTTTTGTCACACAGAAACTATTTGCTCAATTTCCTTTTTATTGCTGATCATTTTCAGACTTTTTCTTAACATCCAGGAAATCATTTCTACCACATGTCTTGTTCAATTTACGGCCACCGGCTTAGCCCAGTGTACCATGGGAGTCTATATAATTTATGTTGGCACACAACCATCGAAACTACTCAATCTTTTCATTTACTTTCTTGGAATCACAACAGAAATTTTTATTTTGTGCTATTACGGCGATTTATATTGTCAGGCCAACGCCCATTTGACCGATTCCATTTACGCCTGCAATTGGATGGATCGTGATGAGAAGTTTAAAAATGGCTTAAAGTTTATATTACACCGTTCGCAGATGTCGAGCACTTTAATGGCAGGATCTATAATTCCCGTTCAAATGCCAACATTTGTTAAGGTAAATAAACTTTTAAATATATTGCATTTCACAACATCTTTGCATATTGCGCAATCCATGTTGTCTTTAGTTTTGGATTAAACTTCTTCATTAATTCAAACATATAATCAATTTTGCAACAATTTTGCTATAAATGGAAAAAAGAGCTCTATTTTCATAAAAAGTTTATTCTTGAGTTGTGCGTCGACAACAAATTGTGTATATTTCTACCACATAAACGTCAAATGCAAAACCGGCAGCGAATTCAAATAATGGCATTACTTTTGCGCCACTCTGTATAATTAAAATGGTAGCTTTGTGTCTAAACTGAACAAACGAACGATTTCGGCCAAGTCTAAATTCAATCCGGAACATCATATTGAATATCAGATTCCAAAACAAACAGTATAAAATCATTTTATTATTTTAAATACATAAAATCCATACTTAAGCACTTTTTTAATTTGCTTGTAATAAAATCAATATATGAACTTTTATTAACTAAATTCTTTGTTACTCGTATCTTTTCAGGTTATGAAAACAGCATATTCAGTATTCACTGTCCTTAATCAATCCAAATAAAATAAAGTTCATTAAATAAAATCAAATCTACATATACATAGATGCAACTATTTTGGTTTTACCATTTATTTTGCATCGTATTTTTTTGCTTAGACCCTAATGAAATCTAGTCGAAAGGAATTAAATAATTAAAGTTGTTTCAAATTTAGCTGTGTTTGATCTTAACAAAAGCAATTAAAAAATTAAAAAAAAAGTATATAAAAATTATTAATTAAACTGCTCAATAATGTGAAGCTAATTAAAATTTTTTAGTTTATTTCATTAGTGTAGTGTATCCCAAATGCTAATAAATAAAAAAAATTTCTTGATTTTATATAAATATCCAATTAAAATCAATTTGAATTGAGTGTCGTATGAACACATAAATGCTTTCATTTGAAAATATATTGAATGTCACTGTAACAGTTTAAAGTTTTTTTTTGAACACAATGTCATTAGATAAATTATTACAACATTAAAAAATTTAAATTACGTACAATTAAGCGTAAATAAAAAACTATTTATTTTAATTTTTATCACATTTTATATACATACGAGCATATATACAGTTGGTGTATTTAATATTTGTTTATTACACTGATATTATTAAATAAAATGCCTGTCAAACAATTATAACACTGCAATAGTTTAGAATTTTAACAAGCTGGGCATCCTACTAGTCAGACTTTTTCGAGGAAGCTGGAAATGGCGGTTCGTGGCTTAATAATTGGCTGTTAAAATATTATAGAAACGATATTTCTTCACTTAGGTAAATTGCAATATTTTTAGCACTAACTCCACATGATACGATTTTTTGGCACTGATAATAATTTCCCATTGCTTATGAAGAATAATTTTAAGGTACTCATTTTGAATATTAACTAACGTATGAAAATGATGCAGAGTGGAGAGGAAAACACTGTTTTTATTTCAAGAAACAAGCAAGTTTTTATCTAAAATAAAAAATGGTACCTACAAGAACTACAATAGTCCCAGTGAATAAAATGGAACTCATTCTTCTGACATGACATTTTAAGTACTTCCAGGATAACATCAATTCATACATCTTAGAATGTTATGTTGACAAATTTTGTTAATTTCTACAAATCGGAAAATTTTTAAAATACTTTTTCAGTAAAAATACATGCTTATTTTTTTACATTGAATGGGCAATAAAAACTATGATATTTGATCTTCTCTTCACTCAACATTTATTTTGTTTTATTTTATTATAACTATTTGATTTTATTTAATTTTTTAAAAATAATATACATACATATTTTGTAAAGTCCAGTTAATGATTGAAATTAATAAAATGAATGTTAAACTTTTCATTTTCTACGCTCATGAATATTTGTAGTTAAAATCTGTCTAGCATATAGAACGACGCGATGAGTTAACGCAATGCTTAGATGCACAAAAAATTTGTATTCATTATAACATTACATTTGCTGGATTTAATAAAACAAAATAAAAAGAAATTATAAAAATTAAAATATTAGAAATTTGGAAACATGGCTAGCACCAGCCTTACAGTTTCGGTGTCTCTAGCAATTCAAAAGCTTACTTATATGTTGTATTTATTATTATCAAAAAAAAAAATTATAAGAAATATATTAATTGGAATATTCTACAAAAATACAAAATGAAATTAAAACAGATAATGATTAAATTCTTAGATCTATTCTCTTTATGGATGGTAATAGATCAGCATTTAAAAACGTAAAAATGTAGTCGGAAAACACCGACACTTTTCCAGCTATTATTATTTTATATGTGTTGTGTCTCTGCTAAAAACATATGTATGTATGTATGTAGCATGAATTTGTTCATATGCTGTAGGTTTGCAAATTGCGGCTCATTTAGTTGACCGCTCCTCTCAGCTCGGCTCATTTTGTTAAGCTAGATCAAACTCATTTGATTTCATGCGTAATTAAATAAATCAACTCAGTTTCATATATGACTTTTTTAATATGTAACCAAGCAACGAAATGGACTTTACTGCATTAAAATTATTCAAAAAGCAGTTTAACATTTAGTTTATGAAACAATAGGAAAAGATCTTAGGACTAGAAAATATTATCCCAGTCAAAATAAATACTAGACAGTATCCAACTTACAGAAATCAGTTTTCAATAAATAATTACCAGGAAGCAAAAAAGAGAAAATATTTCGCCTTTGATCCTGTGGCTTAACACTAATTTAATATAAAAAGGGTGTAATTCTCTAATTTCTTCTTTAACTTCTTTCAAACAAACATCAAAAACTTCAAACTTTTTTATTTCACACAAAATTTATTAAGAAAAATAATACTCAAGGCAACGAATCAAAAATGTGGTGAAATCGGATCTATGCAAAGAAAATTTTGCTCATAAAACTTCTTTGGTTGTGGAGGCACCAATCAATGAATAAGGTGAAATGAAAAGATGAAAAGCACTCAGCATTAAATTACAAATGCTCAGTACTGAGCTGAAATCGACAATTTCAACGGTGCTCACTTCGCTCAGTTTACACTCTCGTTGCGTTATTGTACTTTGCTGCTCTCGCTCGAAATGTATGAGAAGTTGCAAAATATTTGCAAGTGCTATTTCACTCACCCAGACTTCGTTTCATTTTTATATGTAAATAAAAATGTATTATTTGTTGTCGGCTTAACTGAGTATATGAATGCATTTCTTCGGTGCCAGCCAAATCATGTTCAAAAAGTCATTCAAACTTGAAGAATTGGCTAGCGCCAATGAAAACCAAGCATGTAAAAATAATATGTTTGGATACTTAAAACCAGATTTGAATTCTCCATTTTTTTTAGGATTGTTTTGTAAAGCTTATGACTTTTTAGAATATAACTAGAGATCTAGTACTGAGCAGACATGAGTAAACTAAACGCTAGATATATATACTAGAATAAATTAGCTTCAAAAAATTAGATTAGCTCGTTAAGAAACAATAAAAAGAAATAGTAATAATTTTATAATACATATTAAACTCCTAGTTAAATCTATCATGTAAACATTAAAAATCTATTATACGAATATTTATAACATTAAAAATTTATTATACCCACTGGTCTCATTATCAATATAAAAACCGAACATTAATGATACAAACTGTATTTTTAGTTCTATTTTTTAATTGGTATTCCCGCTACATACATTTAATATGTATAAATAAACGGCGCTATATAAATTATTATTTTTTTTTATAATTATCAACTTGCTGTTATCATAATTTATTAAGAGTTATTACAAACATGTGTTAATAGTACATTATTCATAAATTACGCTATTGTTTTGCTCGTTTTTTTATTTAGATTTTATTTAACATAATTTCATTGTAAAATATTAAATTTTGTAATTTTGAAATGAACTCATCTAAGAATAAATGTATTACACAATCACCTCCCATTTCTGCTCAGAACGGATAAGAGATGTTTTACGACGTTTAATCGCAGGCCCACAAATAAAAACGTCGAACATATATATATATATATATATATATATATATATATATATATATATATATATATATATATATATATATATATATATATATATATATATATATATATATATATATATATATATACATATATGTATATATATATATATATATATATATATATATATATATATATATATATATATATATGTATATATATATATATATATATATATATATATATATATATATATGTATGTATGTATGTATGTATGTATATATATATATATATATATATATATATATATATATATATATATATATATATATATATATATATATATATATATATATATATATATATATATATATATATATATATATATATATATATATATATATATATATATATATATATATATATATATATATATATATATACATACATATATATATATATATATATATATATATATATATATATATATATATATGTATATATATATATATATATATATATATATATATATATATATATATATATATATATATATATATATATATATATATATATATATATATATATATATATAATATATATATATATATATATATATATATATATATATATTTATATATATATATATATATATATATATATATATACATATATATATATATATATATATATATATATATATATATATATATATATATATATATTATATATATATATATATATATATACAGTTAGGGACTTAAGTCTTCATACATACCTAAAATTTCATATTTTCATCAATTAGGGAGTTCCAGGAAAAAAAATTTTAGATCAACAAATTCAATTCTATTTTAATTAATATAAGAAAACAAAATTTTTCATTTTACTTTTAAAACAAAGAGAAAAACAAAAGAAAACAAATAAGAAGAGTGGACAAAAGTGTCCATACATAGCAAAAGACATCTTATAATAATAAAAAAAAATAATTTTTAACTTAATTTTTTTTTAAATTAATATTTTGTTGGTCCACCTTTAGCGTCAATCACTGCCTGCAGACGTCTTGGCATTGATGCAACAAGATTTTCGGTCACATCAGGGGTAATCTCGGACCATCACTTTTGCAAATCGTCTTTTAGCTTTTGTTTGTTGGGAACATCATCACGAGCAATTTTTCGTTTTAAAACATCCCAAACGTGCTCAATAGGATTCATGTCCGGCGATTGAGGTGGTGATTTTAATTGCCTTGGTGCATGATATAGCCAATCTCTTACAATGATCGCGGCGAGATGTCAGTCTTATTTTAAGAGAAGTGGACAAAAATCCTAGAAATTCAGCGCCCAAATTGGTGGAATGCATCGCAAATTCTACGGATAAAACAGTTCATCCAAAGACTATTCAAAGGGCATACGTGGTCAAGGATATGCAAGCCGAGTTCCCCGCAAAAAACCGTTGATATCGGAAAAGAATCGAAGACTTCGGCTCGAATTTGCAAAAACATATTTAAATAAAGACGTCAATTTTTGGAAACGAGTTTTATTTACCGATGAAAGCAAGTTTAACTTGTTTGGAAATGATGGACGAGGAAAGGTTTGGCGTAAAAAGAACGCAGCACTGGAACCAAAGAATGTTGTGCCAACAGTGAAACATGGCGGAGGCAACGTAATGGCTTGGGGCGCAATGGCAGCATCTGGAGTTGGGCGGCTAGTGTTTATAGACGGTATTATGGATCGATACTACTATAAACAACTTTTAGAACATAATTTGCAGCCATCGGTGGATATTTTGGGTCTTGGCCAGAGTTGGATATTACAACAGGACAACGATCCCAAACATACCGCGATCATTGTAAGAGATTGGCTGCTAAATCACCACCTCAATCGCCGGACATGAATCCTATTGAGCACGTTTGGGATGTTTTAAAACGAAAAATTGCTCGTGATGATGTTCCCAACAAACAAAAGCTAAAAGACGATTTGCAAAAGTGATGGTCCGAGATTACCCCTGATGTGACCGAAAATCTTGTTGCATCAATGCCAAGACGTCTGCAGGCAGTGATTGACGCTAAAGGTGGACCAACAAAATATTAATTTAAAAAAAAATTAAGTTAAAAATTATTTTTTTTTATTATTATAAGATGTCTTTTGCTATGTATGGACACTTTTGTCCACTCTTCTTATTTGTTTTCTTTTGTTTTTCTCTTTGTTTTAAAAGTAAAATGAAAAATTTTGTTTTCTTATATTAATTAAAATAGAATTGAATTTGTTGATCTAAAATTTTTTTTCCTGGAACTCTTTAATTGATGAAAATATGAAATTTTAGGTATGTATGAAGACTTAAGTCCCTAACTGTATATATATATATATATATATATATATATATATTATATATACCAGGAGAATAGAGGATTATAGCGCTCATGGTCGATTGTGTTATTGGATTTTTGGATGTCGCCAATTGCTGGCCATGTCGTAACAAGGAGCACAGGCACCTCGGAATTTAGTGGGAGCTTGAAAAATCACTCTCCCCTTGTAACCGCTAACAGTCCATAAAATTAATCTTTAATCTTTTCCTACATCATTATCTTTTATGTATGTATATGTATGCATATAATCATCCAAAATATTAATTTCTACTAATATATAACAATGCTTTTTGTTTCGTCATTTTACTTGCAAACAACTTTCATTGTGAGTTGGCCCGACAGTAGAAATAATGTGGTTGTATAAGGATTAAAGTGTAAGTGTTCTGAATGTGGCGACGTGGTTAAAGCCATTATTTTGTGAGAATTATTTTTTTGTAGAAAAAAAATTGTATGAGTTTGTAAGGTGTAAAATATAAAAAAAGCAAGTTTACATAAAATCAACCCCACACTTTTTCCACATTTTGACCGCAATCCATATTTTACAAATGACGGAAACCTTTTCATGCTTTTTAAATTAAACATTTGCATGATTAAAAGGAGCATCAAGTTATCATGTACTTACGTGCTTATCATATTTTCTTCCTGTAGATAATCTTTTTTTTTTTTTTTGTAACGTTCGACCTTAATTCTTCAATTAAATGTGTGTTTAATTAATGAAAATTTATAATTTTTATTTTATTTTGTTTCTTTTACTTTGTATGTATATTAATGAATTATATCAGTGTAATATCAAATGTATTTTTATATTTACAATTATATGAGAAACTAAGAGTAGTAGAGTATATAAATGAAATATGTTTTACAAATATATTTTAAATACAATTTATATAAATATTTTACATAAAAACTGGAATTTTAACAATTGAAATAAAAACTGCTATTAATTTATATAATTTATCATTAGTTGTATATTTTATATCAATCGGTTTATATTTTACTCAATGAAATTTTCTTAATTGTTTTATTATTTTATTGCATAAGCCAATTACATACAAAAGTATTTTAATTCCACATTTTTTTCTTGTGTGAAGATTTAAACATCCTTAATTTTTCTTATTTATATCAGTGATGAAAATTTTCTATTATTTGCTTAATTTCCTTATTTTGGATTAAATACAATATTGAATTGTTTCAGAGATATAAATATTTTGAGCATATGTATAAAGTATGTCAAAGTAAACTAGAACTTAACTAGAAAAGAAAATGACTAGATTCGTATAAATTCTTTAAGAAAATAAACGTATGAAGCTGGAAATAGCACTGATCAATAAATTATTTAAAATTTTGTATTTCTGGCATTGAAATCAACTTAATTTTTACTACTTCCCGAATGATCGAGAAGAAGTGAAATCTTGGATCATTTCAGATGACTTTGCCATAGTCATGTCATTGCAAGAAGTTCTCGATTTGGTATCTATTCCATAAATTGGGAACTACCTCCAATTACGGAACCAACCTGCAAGCAAACCCTTTCCAACAAAAGACATTTAAAAAGGATTAAAAAAATTAAAAAAAAAATACGCACGAACTGATAACCTCCTCCTCTTTTGACGTCGCTTAAAAACAAGTTTTTAACATTTATGCCATTATGATTTTTAATATACAAAAACAATATGCGTGATATTGCTGTAGTTGTAGCAGTCGTGCTGCCATTTGGTAAGTCAGTTGGTCTGAATTTTCTCCTCTCACTGAACCCACTCCATTCCCAAGTAAAGCATGGTGAATTCGACTCTATTTATGGTACAATTAAATACTAATTTCTCAATTTACTAACTGAGTTCATATAAATTGGAAGTTTCCTAATTGCTCAATTAAGGTTCATGTCGAAACAAAGTTTAACACCCTAAACAATTTAATTGCATTTCGCCAAATTGGATTTTTTTTATTTTAAGATATCGCATTAAAAGAAACAATGTGTATTATAATTTGAAATTTATTAAATTTAATAAAACGATTTTTCCTTTAATCCAAAAGTAAGTCATTGCATTTCAATTTTTTGTACCCAAAAAGAGACGAGTTTAAGACCTTTGCAAATGTTTTTTTTTTCAAATACTAGCAGTGCGCTTAGATCTATTTACATTTTATCAAATTGACTTTAATTTAAATAAATTTTTCTGATCAGCCTATTTTCCAGTCTTTTTGAACAGTTTGTATAAAAAAGCTTATAAATTAAATTATAACAAAACAGAAAGTTGAGTAAATATCTTATAAATTATTTAAACAATAAAAAATAAAAAAAAAACACAAAATAAATAAATAAAAAGACCTTTCAGGTACTTACAAATCATCAATGATACAATAAAACTTTTTCCCTCACAGTTTCTCTTGCCTTTTAAGCTTTAAAATATACAAATTCTTGTATACAACAAAAAAAATATATTACGAATATAAATAAAAATAAAATAACAAAAATACAGACAAAAAGTCAAACACAGTTTCAAAAATAAAATTGAGGGTCAAATTAAAATTAAAAAATTTTGGAAAGGAGACTAAAGTTTTTGATTTGAAATTAAAAAAAGGAGAAGGGAAAAGGAAATACCAGTCCGACTTTAATTTTTTATACCTTAGCATTTTGTTTCTAGGAATGTTGCTTTTGTGGCACTTTTTCCAATGGTTTGCAATTTGGCGTTTGGCGAATGGTTTTTATTGTTCCATAATGATGGTATCGTCTGCTTTAACATTGCCACTGGTTATGGCCTCCATGGCCTTGGATAAAAGGGTGGCATCTTTTAGACTCACTACTTGCAACACTTGAGGCTCTTGTCCCGGAGCACCTTGTATCATCATTTGATGCATACCGGGTGAAACAGTGATTGCTTCTAGCTGGTCGCCATTTTCAACCTGAAATAAAGAAAAAAACAAAAAATAATTATTAGTATTTTATTTTCTTTAACCTTAACAACAGCTAAATGATTTTAAAACTTAATTTAAAAAGGACATTTCTTTAAATAGCAGATAAAAAAGTATAAAAGTCGCTTACATTATGTATTTGCTAAGGCGACAGTTTTTTCTTAAATTCTGAACGTCCTGCTCTCTCTCAGTGTTTAATTGGCAAATAACTTTTGTTCTTAATTAAATTATAAGAAAATGTGTCAATTTGGCAAAAACAAAGAGAAAGTCGTTTGAATAATTTTTTTGATAAATAGGCTTACCAGAGTTTGTTGAATTATGTTCGCCCTTTTTGCGATGGAAAGAAGAGTTTCTTAAATTTTCTATGATTTTTGCAATTTAAGTTTAATACAATCAAAAACAAATACATTCAAACGTTTAATACTTCCAAATTATTGTAACTCGCATGCTTGCTCGAGCCATAACCGCAAAAAAACGTGAATGAACGACATATAACTCTAGAGGAGTTATATGCCTGTGCTGCACTAATTTGTAGTGCTATTGTAATAAATTTGCTTTTGCTTTAAGTTTCGGGTTATACTTTCAATTATTAAAAGTTGTTTTAGCAAAAGGCGTGTTCCATTCGGGCAACATTCAGCGCACTTTCATTTCTGGATGAATGGATACGTCAAAGACCAAAGTTGTCGAGTTTGGGACAATAATATTCCATAAGAGATCCAATAGGATGCAATTATCTCGAAAATACATCGCTCTGGTGTGAATTTTACGCTAGCGTCGTCATCGGTCCATATTTGTTCGAGAACGACGGTCTTTTTTTGACCTGAATTGAATGATATCGAGACCAAAGATAAAATGTTTATAGAGAGCGGCGCTACATGTCATACAGCTCCTAGCACATTGGACATTCGGTGCGATCGCTTTGAGGGCATAGTCATCTCACGTCGAGATGGTGTTAACTGTCCATATGCAGTTTGGCCCCAGTAGACTTTTTCTCGGAAATTTCTCTTAATTTGCAGGTCTATGCGAATGAGCCACAAACCACAAAGGCACTCAAAGCCAACATAATCCATGCCATCTGTCAAATTCAGACTGATTTATGCGCCAGAGTCACGATAAGTTGGACATTGCAAATGCACACTACACAGCGAAGCCGCGGTGGACATTACCATAATGTCATATTTCATACATAATCGCATTTTTAGGTCTTTTTCAATATATAAGAAATTTCAATAATATCTCACACTTGTTATCGTATTATTTGTTGTGGTTTTAGCTCTTCCTATGCCGACATTTCATTGGTCGCTAAACCAAATTCGTCAGCGAAGTTTAAGCATAGCCCATGTGTTTATGCTTTAAGCTTGTCACACTGAGAAAATTTTATCACATGTTACATGTCATGCATATTTATCTTTTAAATCAATATATTTAATAAATATACAGAATGTAGGGTTTGAAACATTTTGTGCTTATTTTCTTTGAATAGATCTGCTGAAGCTGGATGTCCGCTACGTAATAGGATAATTTAATAACAAACAACAAAAAATCTATTAATTTCTCTAAGTGGAAAGTAATAAATAATCTCTCATTTACTCGTATTTACTAATTCACCTTCATTTTGATGCTTGTTATACACATTTAGGCTCCACGAAACATCTGAGGTATGATTAATATTTATTTAATTTTCTATATGTGCAAAATATTACGTATACGTGATGTACATATTTCAGCAGAGTATAATTTTTCTAAAATATATTAAACTAGCGGACCAGGCGAACTTCGCCTCGCCCCAATTTTAAGCCTTCAGACAAACTTTCTATTTTTTCATTCGAAAAGCCATTAAGGAATAATTTCAAACAAAATTTCGTACAAAAACTCGATTTTCGACTTTTCCAATTTTCCGACTTTTCGGAGGGATTTTCTTCCATTAAACCTTCTCCTCGAAAATACGAACAACTGACAAAAAGTTTTACAGAAATCGGCCAAGCCGTTTTCATTTTATGAATTATTGGATTTTGCCACGCCCCTCCGCCCACAGACCGAAAATAAAAAATCAGACTACACAGTGTCACCCGCCCGAATATTCTGAAGGTTCCCTGAAAATTTCGTCAAAATCGGCCCAGCTGCTTTGGAGCCATTACGTTACATACATACATACACACATCCTATTTTATATATATAGAGATACTTATGTATCTCACTCTAGCTCATGTACTTTTTGGGTAGAGTTTCGTAAAATAAACTGAAATTCTACTCAGTAAAAGTTCAAAGAAATGTTGGAAGCTTAGGAAAGTACACGGACTGTCTCAAACGTTGACAAGAATTCTCTAAATACTGACGACTATCCTTTCAGTAATTTTTTTGAAGCTACAACTAAACTCAAGGTGAAAAATAAAATGAAGTATGAGAAGCAAATAGTACTCTTTCATTTAGAATTTAATCTGCTGGAGTGGCGAGAAACTTGATGAGATTAAACTTTACTGTGCTAATAAAGCATTTTCATATTAAGCGACTCCAGCTGGTTCCGCACCGATGAAACCTTTTTTCAAAATCATGTCCTTATTGTCTGCGAAACAATTTGAAAACTCATTTAATGTCAATCAAATTATTTTCTTACGACGTATGCGAACGTACATTTGTGGTAAAATTTCAAAACAATCGGTCTAGAACCTTCATAGATTATAGACCTTGTACATATGAACAGTAAATTTGTATATAAAAAGTTGTATATGAGCACGAATTGCAAGAGCGTTTAAATAGATCTAAAATGTTTTTAAATTAACAGCACAATCATCTAATGAAAATATTCGTAGAAAATCAAGAATTCTTTAATATAATGAACCTCAAAATAACAAATAAATTAAAACAAAAAATCATTAGCTGTAATAAAAGTAAAAAATTCAATAATAGAAAATAAAACAAAACATAAGTGGGGTATTTTTATTGTTACAAATATATTTACACTTTCTTTTTATTTAAACGTTTTAAACAAATTGCAAACTATTTATAACTGTAAGAATTTCCATAAGCTTCGTTTACAAATAATTTAACTAACAACGTAAATATTAAATAAAAATATTACAATAATAATTGAAATACAACAAAAAAAGGTTGAAATTAATAAATATATACATACATACTATATGTATTGATAAATAGTAAAATATTTATAAATTTTTATATGTTCATGTACATATAATTTAATTTTAAAATAAAATATGACGAAAACACAACAACAAAAAATTAAAAAAACACATTTATTTATTCAAAGGTATGTAAATTAAATAACTAAAAAAAGTTCTACAATAAAACTAATGAAAATCCAATTATATAAAATTTATTTTAATGAACTTTTTCAAAATAAAATTTTCTAAATATTTTAGTTTTAAAAATAAATAATAAATAATATATTATGCTTTAAAAAAATTATTGCATTAAAAATATTTAGGGTATTCACGAGGTATGGTATCGGCCATAATGTCACAAATTTCAATTGTTTTGTTTTTGTTAAAAAAAAATATGTTTGTAAAAATTGCAAGACTATGACAATATGACTGATAGCATGCCTTGTGAGTCCACCAAATAACTTTCAATTTATTTTAATTTGTGAATCGATTATGGATGACGACAGAATCTCAGGTGTTTTGCTAGTCGACAATAAAAAATTTATAGCTGCCGGAAACGCTCTAACAGGTAACTGAAACTCACGATTTTGAGCTACCTGTTGTTATACATACGTAATATCGTTTTGAGCAACTGTCATCTCTAATGAGATGATGCAGCCATCCATCAACGATAAATTAATTATTTCCATTAACACGCTTTACTCTTTAGTGACAAGTTTAATTCAAGTATTGTCCTTAATTCTCCATATGAAAGAAAAATTATGTTTAAGCTAGTCCTAAGAAATGAGTGGAGTTTTAGAATGGGCTTCACAAGCGATATTATGTTAGAAACCATAATAAATAGTCTATGCAATCGCTAAAAGGTATTGCAACATGTAAAACGAGTTGAAAGACACACAGTCTTGAAGCTAGAATTGTTGTATGTAATTGCTTTCATTTATGGCCAGGGATTATGGTGAACTGTGGAAACAAATTCGCCAATATGAGGTAAAATAAAATAATTAGGATAAAAGATGTTACAAGAAATCGTATGAAATTTCATGTGCTGCCAGTCTTGATATCCCCTTTGCTTCAATATTCCTCCTATCGCCAACAAACTTCATGAAAAAAATGCATAATCATGGCGTATGAAACAATTTCATTTTCGGATGTGAAGAATGTAACTCACTTTATTCCATATCCATCTTTGATTGATTTGGAAATTAAAATAAACAAAGTTTAATTAAAAAAATTTTGGATTTTTTATTACTTTTTTTATTCTTCATTTTTTGCTTACAGCTGAAATTACGAATTTGTCGAAAGCTAAACGCTGAAAGAACTTAAACCGATCATTTATTTTAATAGACGAACACAGTTTCATTAAAATAGTTGAAATTGTTTAGTTTGGAGTGGCCCGATTTTAAGTTATAAAATGCCATTCCTATTACTTCAAACTACCGAGCAAATCAAATGAGATAATTAATTTATGAATTAACTTTTAACAAGATTCAAATGTCTAAGAGTGTCTATTATCAAGGGATAAATAATCGAATTTAGACTTTATCAATATTGATGTCTGTATTGAACGGGTATCTACTGTGGCAGTAAAAACAATTATTAACCTGTTCAGCACCGACTGGAACGGTGAAGTGAAAACAACGAAACTGCTGTAGTTGATTTTAACTCTGCAAGAGCCAAGTTTCTTGGTATAACTATTAATAGACACCATAAGGGTGTGATGGTATTCTGACTGCCACGCCTTCATATTAAAGGCATCTACATATACTTAAAGACATTTCATCAGTGAAGTGTATCTCATCACCCAAGGAAGCATATGATATCCTGACTATAATGTTTGGGGATTCTTGCAAAAGGAATTTATAAAATATAAATAAACATTAGATTCTTATGAATGGATAATTTACGTAGGAAATTTATAGACAACACTTGAAATTTTTCAACTTATTATGTGAAATTGTTCACAATTATTTAAATGTTCTCAATAAAACTGCCAACTCTGGGATATAATTTTTAGTTCTAGAATTCCATCAAATAGTAGAGGGTGCGTTCGCAAAACTCGAACTAATCGAATGTATGTATGCATGCATGCATTTTATTTTTTTATTTATTGTATTTTTTTTTTCTCTTTTGGTTTATAGCTTTTTTTTATATGTTTAATTAAACAAGTCAATTACTTGCATTTGTAAATAAAATGATAACAAGAAAAAGGTGGCATGTAAAAAATAAACGTGTACATAAATCAAATAAATTTTCAATAAAAATAATAATAGTAATAATAATAAATATTACAATTTATAACACAGTATTGAATAAACCAAAAGCAATAAATATGTCATTCATTAACAAATTTTGATTTTGCTCATAGGAACACTTTTTTTAACTAAAAGCAATTAAAAAATTTTCATTAATAGTTCATTCCTTTGGTGGGTGAATCTCTTAAACATTAGTTCTTTTTTTTTATTAATAATAATTGATGTTTTTAAAACACAACTTTGGCATATGATTTTTTTTTTTAATTTTTAATCATTTCAATTAGATATATAATTTTTTTTCAAATATTTTCTTCAACAGTTAAAATTATAATTATTAATTTAAATTAGTTATGAAATAAAAATAACAAAAAAAAAAAGAATAATAAAAAACAAACAAAAAATACTACTTCGTATTTATTAAAATTAAAAAAAATGGCAAGCACTACTTTACTATAAGAACTATGTTACTTTTTTCTATTTACAAAACTATTAAAATTTAATTGTTAAACTTTAAAACAAACAGACCAAAGCAATTTACAATATAAGGCTAACAAATAAATGAAATTAATAATAAATTATGCAACAACTAAAGGATCTAGCAAATTTTTACGTGTCGTATTTATACACCATTGTTTATTAAGAAACAGTATCGAAATTCGTAGCACACTTTTAGGCTATTTGAATGCAAACCTCATAATTCTTCTAGAGCTAAAGTTTTCTTCCTGGACTTTTTTCCTCAAATAAAAGTAAATAAAATTTTTTCTCTCAAATTCAAGCAAAGGCAATCTTTTGTTAAACTTCTTAAAACATTTGGAATAATTTATGCTGTTTTAATGTTCAGAATCTGGATAAATTTGTGTATTTCAATAACCTGATGGAATAAAATGAAAAAGTGATGACGGTATTGAAGGTTTGTTTGTTTGTTGTGGATTTATCTGCCCGTATGACTGATGGCTTTCTTATGGCGTTTTCGTTTCTCAAAAATAAAGTGTAACAAATTTTGGCATTTTAAATAGAAAAAAATAAGTGTTCTTTAATTAGCGCAAGTTAATTAAGAAGGATAACGTAATCCTGTAAGGAAAATTGCATCAGTGGCAAAAAGAATTTTTTTATAAATCGATACAGAAAATTTTTAATTTTTTTAAAAACTAAAAAGCCATCAGAGACATAGATAGTTAAGCTCGTAACAAATTAAAAAAGTTCATAACAAATTAGAAGAATATCTCGAATAATTGTGAATTCTTAGCCAAAATAACGTTTGTACTCATTTTTATGATTAAAAATGTGTCTTTTGAAATTCCTTTAGTATTTTCTAGGAATTATCCCTTTAGTGGATACCTGGCCCTTGCTAGACATTTCTGGAATTTGCTTTAAATAGGTAATAAAGAGATATCCTTAAAGTAATTTATATAGAATAATTAAGAAAAAGTAAACCAAATACAAATGGTGTACTAAAGGTTCGGTTTAGTAGGCAGTTTTCGCTCACTTAGATCTATAATTTGATCCCTTTGTAATGATACTTGCGGCAAATAGAGAATGGAAATGGAAAAGTTAAGACGACACAAGGCAGAAATAAATAGAGCCTACTACGGCAGTAAACGAACCTGCGACCGCCTGACTACTAGTCTAATACACTAGTCAATAGTCTACGATGGCACCCAAAAAAGTATACTATAGTACGTTTAAAAAAAATTATTAATATTGTTTTTTTTTCCAAAGACTTATGGACTTAAACTCAAATTAGTTCGGTACGCTTAATAGGATAATTCAAGTCAATAAAAACTCGTCGGGTTTATTATTTACACCAAAAAAAAAATCATTCATTAAACAGCCACCGTCATCCCATGACAAATTTTGTTTGTAAACGGACAGTTTTCGGCGATGTGCCATCTTCAAAGTTCGTTTTCTTACTCAGAGTAAAAACCCATATTTGACCTGAGATGGTGGAAAACCATTCCAAATACAAACATAATTCGTTGGATGAAAAACACAACTCACAACCTTTTTGTCAACATCCATTCATTTGCAGTTTTGGTTAGAGGTCATTTAAGTTACATTTTATCATCATTCACTACCATCATTCAATTCTTTCTGAGGATTTCTAAGACATTTAAGATCGGTCTATGCCTCTAAGGCAACTTATTTTTCATAAGAAACTATTTATAATTTTTCCTGCCTTCAATTCTAAGGATATACATATAATTTTCTTTTTTGCAAAGACATCTTGTCCTCTTTTAAAAACAAATAATTTATTTCGAAAATTATATTTTAATACTTTATATTTTGCTCATATTTGCTTAAGATAAATTCAGAGTTGGATGAAAATTCATAAATTTTTCTTTAAGCAGATTAGAAAAAATCCTAAAACCCTGTTTTATACACTTCAAAATATTGCAAAAGTGTATAAAGTTTGCATGAAAATGTAAACAGACATCTTAAGAGGTCAATTGGAAAAATGTATAAGCGTGCGAGTTACAGCCAAAACGGCATAACTCAAAATTAGTGTTTTAATATGTACATATATGGACATAAAGTATAGATTATAGGAAATAATTGTTTGGATTTTATATTGGAAAAGAAAGTGAGCTTTTTGAAGTAAGAACAGATTAGTGCCAAGCCCATCTCCTTTCCACTCAAAATGTTATTAGCAAAGAGGACAATGAGCTTTGCGCTCCTTTTTGAAAAAACCAACCCCAATTTTTCATAGTCGATCGATCTTACGATATAGGACTTGAAAAAAATCTATTTTGTGTTCATGTTTCACAATTTTTTTAATAAAATTTTTCTCATATGAAATGTTGCACAACTAAATTTTTCATGAAATTTGGTGAAAGATTTTCTTTTTTTACAGATGCGGTGAATCAAACAATTCTTATATTTCGCCACAAAATAACATTCTATTGCAGTAAGTGCTCAGTTTTTAAGTCATTCCAAAATAATTAAGCAGTTTTATATTTATAAGCATATTTTAAAAATTTATTATTTGTTGTGGATTTAGAATTTCATATGCCGATATTTCATTGGTGTGAACCAAATCATCAGCTAACATATACAATATTAGAATTCAATGTAATTGTTAGTTGGGAAGAATATGTCAAATAATAAATTTCAATATTAAGCATTTCTCTACATGTATTATTATTATTATTTTTTTAATTATTTGAAAGATCAATTTAACAATAATCAAATGAAATCCTTAGGAGTTACGTTTTTTTAATTTCAAATTGTTAATAAACAAGAGAGATTTATTTGTATTTTTCAGTGGAATTGACAGCGCAGCTAATAACATTTTTTCAAAATTTTTCCCTTGCTCAATGTCAAAACTTGTTCATTTGTTTTGATTACTTTTGAATATTTTGCTTTGTTCCTCATTTTAGTCTGCTGTTTGCTGTCTGATTTCGCTTATAAAAACATTAAAATAAATTATCAAAACAAACAAAAATCATAGATTGAAAAATTAACAAAACAATAACATTTACTTTTTCTAAGATTCTCATCTTATGAGTCACATTTTCATGAAGAAGTTGATCGAAGTTCTCGGTTGTCTTTTACTTTTAAATATGAAGAAGTTTGGATTAATTTAATTTTTCAAAGGACTCTAAGGATTTAGTCATATAAAAAATTGTTGTTGCAACCAAAAACAACATTTTAAAATTGGTTGCTGTTTCAAACGTATTTATGCGAGCGATCGATGTCGAATGACATCGTGGCACAGGCAGTTATACTTGAATTGTATTAAAGAAAGTGTTTTTAGTTTTATTCCCTCTATTTATTTATTTTAAAAACTTTAATAAATACAAATAATATATAATATTGAATTTTATTATTCCGAGATCTTCTCCCCAACTAATTGTTAAAACAATTAGAGTTTTTGCAAAATGTTTTGTGAAATTCGGTAATAACGTTCACCGTTCACGTTAACAAATTATCGTGTGCAAGAACAACTCTCATGATCCCAACAGTTTTGTACAAATATCTAATATATGTATATTATTAAGATTGTAAAGAACTACGTTTATAACGACCTTTTGCTCATTACGAACAATTTCCTTTATTTTACGCTTATAACGAACAAAACGAAATCGCACAATTATTCACTAATTTTCTAAGCCGTTGAAATAATTATTTAATAAAGTAATAAAAATGTACAAAATAAATAAAATTTTTACATAGACATATTTACATGTATTATAAATAAGAAAGAACGATTCAAAGCGAATTTACTTGCCAGCTGCTATTGATAACACCATTGAACAAAATTTTTTTCGCACGAAAAAAAGCTTTTTAATAGTGAAAAAATTGTGAAGAGATTTTAAAAAATAGCGCAACATTTTTCTGAAAGTCAACTAAAAAGGTGGTATCGCCATCAAATGTTGTTTTTATTTATTAATAAGTACAAATAAAATTGATTTGAACTAACACACAAAATAACCACATTGTTGTATTTGTTGTTCAATTAAGGCCACCAGGCAATTTAAATCGCTTACTTTTATTTATTAGCAAATATATAAATATTTAGGGAAATTATTATAACTACAAGTATGCGGTACTTAAAAGTAGGATTTCAAAGGAGTGTGGGTCGTATAAAGAGGTTTTCATTATTACAAATAATATAAAAAAAATAAAGTGATAAGTTAACTTTTATCGCAATGTTTAGTCACTTGAACTTGCCGCATTAATAATGTCTTCGCTAAGCGTCGAATTTAATCAATTTTAAATTAAAATTTCTTTATTTTTTGCAAAGACTTAAAACAAAAGTAATCAAAAGTACTTAAGACATGAGCCAAAAGTATATTTATTGCTAAATTTTAAGAAAAAAAATTTTATTTTACAGGCTGGTTATAATAACCAAATTTTATTAAATGTCGCTTTATAGCACAGTTTAAGTAAAACTGTGTTTAACTACCGGTAACCTTAAAGGCAAGTTGTAATAATGGGCCTTACTCTGGTTATAACAAAATTAGTCTATTTGCCCGCTGCCACCCCACAGTATATGTCAATTTTAATATTGGTGCGTTAACCATTTTAGTGAATAAATTAGAGATTATCGTAGGAAAAATTGGTTCACAAGCAGAGAAAAGCGGATATTTCTTTTGCATAACTGACCTATTTAAAACAAACTGGCTGGCGACAGTGATAATATTTCGGGCGTGTAGTTAACAATTTGTATAGGAGTATATTTAATACCAGTTGTTTTGTGTAAGGCCTCATTCTGCAGTGTTCTAGTACATGAGAAAATCTTGATAACACTCAACAACTTTTACACGTTCAAATTTGGCAACGTCAGTATGAGCTTTAATTCAGCTTTTACGTGTATTTAATTGACAAGACCCCAATAAACAACCGCAATTTCCAAGCAGGGTTTATAAAAATATTATAATTGTATTAAAGAACAATTCAATTATTTTTCTTTGTATGTAGGTAAATATGAAATATAATAAACAAATACTTTTTTCTTATTCTCTTTTTATTGTAAAACAAGCAGAATGTAAGTACGAGTAGTTTAAAAAGAGTGTATTGAAATGGATTAAGTTCTTTTCTGTTTTGTTTTAAAACCTAAGTTTTGCTTTCAAAATTATTATTGCAGAAAACGACTTAAGCATAAGTAACCTTGTATGGAATATGTGTATATTCACACACATTTATACGTAACAAAAAACTCTATATAATTTCTAGTACAAATTTATGCATAAAATTAATAATACAATGAATGTAAAAAAGAAAGTACAGTTGCCAATGAAATTAAACGTATAGGAAATATAAATTTAAAAAATCGAAGAATAGAATTCTATGAAAACTATAGAAAATGTTACTCAAAATACTACTATACCACACTGTCTATGCAAGATAATTTCCTAAATGTTATGGTGCCAAATATATAGATTTAGTAAAAAAAACGGATACACAGAAAAAACTGCACGTGTATTCTGTTACTTTCTTTACAAAGAATTTGTCTTTTAAAGTAACAAACATAGAAAAGGAAAAACAATATCTTTGTTGTTAGAAATATATTAAAACTATTCTGGCATTGTTAAGAATCTTTTATTTATAAGAACAAAAAAATTAACAACTTTTAGATGATTTTTATGCATCTTAATATAGTGTATGAGTGAAAATCGCAATTTTTCTATAAAAAAAAATTGAGTGGCATTACAATGTAAAATTATAGTAAATTTGTTCACTTTTTACAACATAACAACTTGTAAGCAAATAAAGAATTTGTTAAAAATAATTAATCAACAAAAAGGAAAATTGGGAAATTGCTACATTTTCTTTATTTTTGTGTCCAACTAACGACTTAAATTTATTTTTCTAAGTCAACTTCGTAAATGTGCGCGAAACGGCGAATAAAAACCCGTAAAATCGCTGAGAAATTAAATTTATCGAATTCGTTGCTTAAGAAAATCGTAATTTTCATAAGAAACAATTGATATTTTCACACAAGGAATGATAATAAAAAGCGATGCTCTATTTTATGTGTTGTAAAATTGCCGACCTTCTTTTGAATTTGTATGTTTATGAATTTTTTTTAATTTTGTTTTCCAAACATTTATTTTTAATTTGAAATTTTATGAAATTTTCTCGAAATAAACTGCTTTAAAAATATATATTTTACAAGTGCTTTTCTAAAAAGAAAGATTTTCAGAATAACATTTTTTATTTTAGTTTTACATTTTCAAACGATGTTTTATATTTATATTTTTTAATAGAAGATCCCTTTTCCAAAATGTAAACACACAGTTTTTCTTTTTTAAAGAAACGTTTTGAAAATGACAGTTTCCTTGAAGAATAAACTTTTTAGTAGATACTTTTATGAGAATGTCTTCTTTAAATGGATATTTTTTAATAATAGAAGAGTGATTTTTAAAAGGAACTTATTAGAAATTGAAAAAGGCACCTTTTTAAAGCTACTTTACCTAAGTAGTTGGTTTTTTTGAAAAAGGCACTGTTTTAAAAATGTAGTTTTAAAAAATAATTTTTAGGATATTTTTTATTATAACTATTATTTTATTATTATTATTATTATTATTATTATTATTATTATTATTATTATTATTATTTATTTATTTTTATTTTATTTTTTTATTTTTTTATTTTTTTTTTTTTTTTTTTTTTATAAGGTACTTTATTGAATAAGTAGTAATTTTTGTACCAATTGTTTTTAATTTTCTGCAGTTACATTTTTGAAATGGTAGTTTTGTGAAAAGGAATTTTTTCGAAATAATACTTTTCGGAAAAAGGCATTTTTGAAGAGGTACTTCAAAAAAATAGTTACATTGTAAAATAGTTCGTTTTTGGAAAGGTACACATTTTTTTAAAGTTCTTGAAAATTTAACTTTGAAGAAAATTCACTTTTTTGAAAGGAAACTATTTGGAAAGTAATTTTTTGATTTTTTGATTTACTTTTTATAAAAAACATTTCTAGCGTAGGTCAAGAAATTTTATTCGAAAAAAACAAGAAATATTAAAAACAAATTAGAGTTTCAATTTATGAAAACTATTTAGAATAGAATAGAGAAATATTTTAAATTTCGCGTTGTACGCTCAATTATTATTTTGACTGTAATCATGAATTAAACTAGTGCATAACTACACACATAAATATGTATATACTTATACACATACATGTGTTCGTGTTTATGAAATAATCCTGAGTATATGTACATTATTCATCTATTGTTAAACAATTATAAAATAACAAACTATACAAAATTAAAGCCCAGCATAAAGGATTTAAAACTCAAATAGACATCAATGAAAAAAATTTTGCTCCAATTTCCTTTGCGATGAAAATTAAATTAATTATTATTTAAACCCTTAATCACAGTGATTATCAAAGATTTATAATACGTTTACTTTTTCTATATAAGCTTTTAATAACTCATTTGTAAACCTTTAGGAAATTATTAACTCCCTTAATTAATACAGCAAAACAAGGACACGTACTATTCCTTCTTTGAATAATCGTATTAATTATTAAACATGAAACGTTTAAGCTGAAAAATGTCAATCACAAAATACGTTGTTTGGTGGCAATATAATAAAAAATTCAAGAAGAGCATCAGCATGACAGTATTATGATTGTCTGAGACAATACATACAACATCATGTCTACTATATTTGTAAATGTAGCAAAAGTATTAAAATGAAAACTGCGATGGACCACCTACAATCTTTACTGTCAATATTGTTACAACAACGGAAACATAAAAATAAAAAAAATTTCGGACTTTTCTTAATTTTCTTCAAATCATACAAAACGGTTTAATGCCATTATTACATGGTAAATTGAAGTTAGTTAATGGTAAGATTTGAGCGGGCGGACAATTCTGTTTAAAAGAATATCTTACTTCAATGAAAAAGAACTGCTGAAATTTTAAAATTTTATTTATATGGATTCTGCTGTACGAGTATTCTAAATTATTATCCCGATTTTAAGATTTATAAAAGATTTGTGCGATCAAAACGAATTTTTCGGAAATGAGAGTTGTAGCAGCTTTGATAAATTATGGAAAATTTTAACAAAATTGGTTATTAAAATTGTCCATGTAGAGGCACAGACCTGGACCACAATTAGGAAATTCATGATGAGAGACCATTATTTAATTGGGTTCCGTCAAAGGTTTGTGTTTAACCTGAACGATTGAACGAATTCAAACTAAGTCAGTTTACATTTTATTGTGAGAAAGGTTGCGGCGTATTTCGTTTACTTATTGCTGAGTTTAGGGCAAGACGACAATAATACGAATATTTACAATAAAATATTCGCCAATCGAATACTATGTTTGAATTTAAATTACTTCCTCCGTAAACTAAAGGCAATGTTACAAATACATTTTTATATAAGTTTCCACACTTGGGAAAACTAAGATTCAAAATTTACTTCAAATACTCGCGTTCAGTGAAATAAGAGACGTACGCCAGCGTACATTTACTCTACTATTCACTTGAATTCCTAAAAAGCTTCAATATTCTTTATCACACATGTACATATGAATCTCATAATATTATGTTTTAATTAATTGTCCACTGTTTCGAGTTTAATCGTTTTGGGCGGTAAGTGAGGACCGGAGGTGGTATTTGATGTAGAAATATCCACACTGACAAGACGATTGTTAACTCTTAAATTATTTAAACTACTCATAACCCCACCTCCATCACCCGCAACAACAACACTATTATCCCTGGTGTTGACAATTTCTATATTTAAAAGATTTTCGCGTATGTTTGTGTTGTTGCTATTGTTGTTGTTATTGCTGGCAATAGCGGAAATATTCCCCTCAACTTTTATTGGAATAACTTTGGCAAAGGTTTGCTTACGACGTTTATGACCCAATTTTCTATTACTACCAGCACAATTTCTTTCCGCTGGCGGCTGGCGATGTTGTGCCGTAGTTGCAACAACTATTGGCAATGGCATGCCGGCGGTAATTTTTATATGACCATTATTATTGTTATGACAACTATTGTTATTATTATTGTTAATGTTAGTAGATGCATCATTGTTATTATTATTATTGTTGTTGTTGTTGTTATTATTGCTATTAAATATATTAGTGGCTGCTGCTATATTTAAATGTGTTGGATTTGCTATGAAAACTTTAGCTGTTGCATTTTGTAAAACATTTGCTAAATAATTTTGTTGTTGCTGCTGCTGTTGGCAATTCATTTGACTAGAATTTTGTTGTAAACTAGAGGCATTTATTATTTGGCAACGTATGTTATTAGAACTAATATTACTAGTATTATTGCTACTACTGTTGCTATTTAAATTTAAACTATTAACTAAATTCTGTGTTTGATTTAAAGCTGTATTTGTCAACAGCCGATGAGCTGCTGTGGAGGCAAATGGTGTTGCCGTCATTATTGAATAACACTGAAAATGTGGGGGCGTTGTGGTTGTTGTTGTGGTATTGGTATTTCCACTACTATTGTCATCATCATTATTACTATTGATATTATTACTATTATTACTACGACTACTATTGCCACTATTATTAGCATTTGTATTGGCATTAGAATTATTATTGTTATTATTACTATTGGTGTTTTGAACATCTACCTGCATTGGTGTTATACACACTGTTCCATCACTATTTGTATGTATTTGCTGGATATTGGCCATCATTGATTGATACATTGATGCTGATACCGGTAATGTAATCATATTACTAACGGACACCGGGTAACCTGTAATAAAAATGCAAATTTAATTAATATGCTTATAATAATATACAAGTATGTACACACATATGTCGAAATGATTAAATAGTTCTTTGTAAATGTACACCTATTAAATTCATTATTCAATATATTCTCTCAAATAATTATTTTAAAAATTTATTGCTTGTCGTTGCTGAGTATATCCCTGCATTTCATTGGCTCTAGCCAAATCATCAGTAATCTTTAGCCAAATCATATTTGAATGCTTTTTTTAAGCCAACAACACGCAAGACATTTTTGAAAAATTTATACTTTTCATTTTCTTTATCTGGCGAATGTGTAGGCCACAGATTATGATATTAAATTATTTTAGACCTATTTATCAAATTTTGCTTTATTATGATTATACACTGAAAAAAAAATTCAGACTAACATTTTGTCTAAAGTAAATTTTATTTTGAGTCAAACCTTTTTATTGCACAAGTAAGTTATTTTAGTTTGAGTCTTTGGAACAAAAGCAAATCTATAAAATTCTCTGTAGGTTCCATTTCACACAAAAAAAAATGTACTGATTCAATGAATTGGGTTACTGAAAAAGAAATTCAGTTTTTCTGTCAACAATTTCAAAACTCTTCTGTCAACAATTTCAAAACTCTTCGAAAAGCTTCTCATGACAAAATTGTCCCCAATTCTAGCTGATAATGGGTGCATACCAGACCATCAATTTGGTTTTAGAAGTCAGCATAGCACCATTGAACAAACTCATAGAATGGTTCAATTCATAAGAAGAACATTTGAAGAAAAGAAGCATTGTTCTTCCCTCTTTATTGATGTTTCTCAAGCATTTGATAAAGTGTGACACGAAGGCCTAATTTTAAAATTGAAGATATATGTACCCATAAACATTTTAAATCTTTTGGAAAGTTACATTCTTTCCCGGAAGTTCACTGTTGTGGAAGGTGACTTCATGAGTGTGCCCGAAACTATCTCATCCGGTGTGTCACAGGGGAGTATGCTGGGAACAGTTTTGTATTTGATTTATACCTATGATATGCCCTTAAGCAGTAATATCCTCACTTCTACATTTGCCGATGATACAGCCTGCCTTAGTATGCATGAAAACCCTCACGAGGCTACCCGTTATCTCCAGGAACATATTAACCTGTTGGAACTGTGGTTGAGCTTATGGAGAATAAAAGTAAATGAACAAAAGTGTGTTCATGTCACATTTACCCTACGAAGAGACACTTGTTCCCCCATTCGTATCAACAATCAAGTTGTTCCTCAACAATTACAAGTGAAATACCTCGGTATATACACCTTGACCGACGGCTTACATGGAAAAACCACATTGACTCTAAGCTGACACAAATAAAACTTAAATTAACTCAGATACATTGGCTGATTGGTAGAAATTCAACCCTCAGTCTAGATTGTAAACTTTTAATATACAAGTCGCTTTTGAAACCCATATGGTGTTACGGAATTCAGCTATGGGGCACTGCTTCAGCTTCCAATGTAGAGCGAATACAACGTATGCAAAACAAAATTTTAAGGTGAATAACATCAGCTCTTTGGTATATGAAAAATTCAATTTTACATCGTGATTTAAATATGCAACTTGTGATTGCAGAAATTGCAAAATATGCAGGCAAATATTTAACAAAATTCGAGTCCCATCCTAATCCCCTTGCTCGTAATATCTTGAACTTTACTGGACACATCCGCTTGAAAAAGAGGGACACTACGGCTTTAATACGCCGCACTCCAGATGAAACTTTTTGAAAATATTTTTGTGCTTAACACGATATTTATGTATTATTAGTTACTATCACTAAGTTTATGTCCGACACTGGTTGGGCCTAATTATTATATCTATAGTATATTTAAGATTTGAATATTTATTGTTAGTTCAGTTTTGAAGATACAATAAATAAATATTAGTGGAAAAAAAATTTTTCTGTGTAATTGTAGATAAAGTTTAAACTTTGAAGATTAAGGATGTCTTGCAACAATTTTTACAAACTTTAAATTAAGTACTGGTACAATATAAAATAATTTTTACCAATTCTCTAAATGGAGACAAAACACTGTGCGTTATATTCAGAGCACAAACAATTTGCAGTTTATTCCTGCTGGCCACTGTAAATGACACACAAGCTCGAGTACACTTTTCATAAGAACCTTTGTATGGTTTCTCCCAGACATTTGTACTTCCACTTTTGGGTGTTATCAAATGCAATCCGTCTCTACTGCAAAGCTGCTAATTTCTGAGGACCAATGGAAAATGTATTTAGTATCAGTTGATTGGAGTTCTTAGATTGGAATAATGTCATTATATTTTCCCCAAACAGTTAGATTTAAATGAATTCAAAGGAAAGAAAAGGCTAGCATTATGCTTGCTTACCCTTGTACTAACCTTGGATAGATCTTTAGATTTATAATATATCGGGACTTGACTTGCCAGTTCGCCCTATTTCTTTAATACAGTGGCGATAATGCAGAAGATGACTCTTACAAAACTAAAACTTTGACGAACTAATGTATATTTTAACAAAAAATATCCTTTTTAATTTCCTTAATATTGTAGCTTCATGCCGTTTGTGTATATGCCAACTGGGGTATTTAGGGGAGTGATCAACAAACAAAGAAAACTATATATGTATATATGGGAAATTATTTTGTTGTTTCCCACTTCGAAAAATTTATGGATTTACTTGTTATTTGTTATTAAATAAATTATACTATGGCATATACGGCAAATACTATATTTAAAGAAAACAAAAAATATTTTCAACTATATAGGGAAAATGGCTCCAAATTTGAGGTGGGATGACGAAAAATCTTTCCAAAAATAATGGCGTTTTCTTCTTTAAAAAATATGTAACATTTTCTTGATCAATTTATTTCCAAAAAAAAAAAATATCGCTCTAATATAAAAAATTTTAACTTCCTTACAAGAAGGCGTGCTCTTTCCTAATAAGTTAGAGCTCATTAAGATGTACTAAGCTAATTCCCTTTTTTCTCTTTGAAAAGGCAAAAAATACTACATTTTTTTAGAAATGAAAACTCCATGGGAGCTATCCAGGAAGAGCTGTTAGAGCAGAATAGAATATTTGGTTTGTTTCACAAACAAATTAAAAATTAATTTTCAAAGTGAAAAATTTAAAATAATACTCGTAGGCAAAGGCAAAATAGTTCACTCCATTTCCTCCTCTGTTTTCAACTTTTCTTATTGTATTTAGTTAACGAGCTCTAATGCTGAAGTCGTTTAAATATAAGCGATTGCGAAGCAAACATTCGTGGTTGATCTTCCACTCAAAATGTTTACAAATCTTTCAAAAATGTTCAATAGTTGAGCAAAATTAGAGAGACATATATGGCAAATCGAAAAGAAATGGCAATAATTTTGAAAAATAACTTGTGTTGGAAAAATTTAAAAAACTTATATTTTATATTTTAGGTTTAAGATTTCTCTTTATTTATGAACATTTTTCTTGTTTGTAATCCTTTTTATTTAAATTTAAATAGGCTACTTAGTTCAATCGTATTTTATAAGCCAAATTACATGTGATAGTTATCAAAGAACAAATTACACCAAAGACACACGTGTAAATCATTCTGACAAACACTAGCAGAACGGAACAACATGCTGTTTTCGAAAGTCGCTACACTTTCATCATCAGCGTTCTTGTGTTTGGTCCACTTTTGTGGTGTCAGTTGATGTGTATTTTAGCTATTTATACAAACTTTTTCACTGTAAATAGAATACGTGAATTTTTTTGATTCATTCGTATTACAATTTGTGAAAACTTTTTTTGTAATGGAAAGCCCAAATTCCACCTCACTAACTTACAACAGTGTGGCCATTGTTATTTATTCTTTACCAACTATACACATGTTTTTTAATTTGTGTCAGGGTGACTGTTCGTTGAAACAATAAAATAAGTCAAACCGTTTTTATTTAGTCAATATTTATTTAATTTTAAATGAATGTTTACTAGTTTTCGTTAAAAATCAAAATTTATGAAGATACAAACGTCCATCGTTTTTCAAGCTAAAAATTCAATTGCTTGGCTTCCTTTTTTGACATTAAAAGCAAAGCCATCTCTACGTCTACATAGTACATGTATAATTTTCGTTTTAAAAATAATAAGAAAATACATTGCTGTTTTCAACACAGGGTGACAGCTCGGCCTATCCTGATACCAAATCGTCCTCGATTTCGAAGTCATCATTTTCCGTAGATTCATCCAGAGTAGGGCAACTATTACACCATGGTTTCATTTTATCGGCTGAATACACTGAAGAGAATTTTCGACTGGTGACTTGGAGTCCTGGCACATCTTCTATAAGATAACGATCGTTTCCCAGGATTTTGACTACAACGTAAGGGCCTCGGAATTTAGGTTCAAGCTTTCGAGAATCTCCAGTAGCAGGCGCTTCGTTTTCTATAACTACAATGTCATTTTCGGCATACTGTTTCGGGACGGAATGTTTCGTATTAAACCGCTTTTCCCACTTTTCACGCTCTTGTTGAATATTTTTCACTGCAACAGCTCGTTTCTCCGTTATTGGTAATGAATCTTCATTGATATCGTCATGGATGGCTGCTACCAAATAATTTTGGATAATATCTCGCAGCTTGAAGTCAAAAACTAACTCATTAGGCGAAAATCCAGTGGTTGAATTTATCTGTGAGTTTACGGCCCACTGCAGATCTCGCAGAGTCAAGTCCCAATCCTTTGGATTCTCCACGGTTGTTCGAATATAAGTAAGAATTGTTTGGTTGGCACGCTCAACCTGTCCATTCGCTCTTGGTGTCCGCACAGCTGTTTTTATATGTTTAATTGCGTTGTGAGCACAAAAGTCCTCGAAAACCTTCGACGTGTAAGCAGTACCTCTATCTGTAATGATCCGTTTTGGAAGACCAAAATACGACGTCATATCGTTCACAGTGCTGATTACGGGTAACGTTTTTGTACTACGAACAGCCTTCACAACCAGATATTTACTGAACGAATCTGATATGGCGAGAACGTAAGATTGGCCCCGTTTACTTCTAGTAAATGGACCTAAATGGTCAATATGTATTGTATGAAAAGGGACCGGTTCTACCTCGTTGTAATGGAGACGAGCTTCTGATTTCCCAGTGCGCGATTTATTATAGCAACAATTTATGCAGCTAGAAATGTAGTCCTTGGTATATTTCCTAATTTTGGGGAACCAAAATTTTTTTCGTATTCTCTGGATTGTCTTTTCCAGACCAAAATGTCCCATGTCATCGTGCGAGAACTTTACAATTCGCCACCTGATGTTGTTAGGTACTACCAATTTTGGCCCATCCTCATCTTTGTGGTATAGTCTAGAATTTTTTAAACAATACTCCTTCCGAATTTGTTTATCTTGGTCGGTCTTACAATCTCCACGCAAAACGGAAATAATCTTCTGGAGCTTTTCATCACCCAATTGCATAGTGACTACCCAGTCATCCACGTCGGCAACGACCCTCATTATAAAATCTGGTTCCATTTTGACAGGTGGCATATCGGGTGCTCGGCTTAAAGCATCCACATGCATCATTAGACGACCTTCGCGGTGTACGAGAGTAAAATCGTATTCTTGGAGTCTCAGCCACCATCTCGCAATTTTCGATTTAAGTTCCTTATTGGCTTTTACTTGGGCGACAGCAGAACAATCGGTTACTAAACGGAAGGACTTACCAAGTAAATAAACTCGAAAACGATCCAGTGTTTCGACCACTGCTAGTGCTTCAAGTTCGTAACTATGATAACGGCGTTCAGCGTCGGTACAATGCCGGCTAAAATAAAATACTGGCTTCCAGTGACTGTTATCGTTTGATTGCAACATAATACCAGCTAGACCCAAACTGCTTGCATCGGTGTGAACTTCATGTTGAGCATTGCTATCATATAATGCAAGAACGGGTTGACTTGTAAGTATTTCAATAAGTCTGTCGAACGCCTTTTGTTGATCAGGGCCCCAAGAAAAAACATTTTCGGTTTTTCGCAACAGCTTTGTTATCGGCTTAGTTATTAACGAATAGTCCTGGACAAACTTTCTAAAAAAACCTGTCAAACCCAAAAATCTTCTTACTTCGCTGATATTAGTCGGTATAGGAAAGTTTCTGATGGCTCTTGTTTTAGCGTCGCCTGGCCGAATGCCACTTTCGTCAATCTTGTGTCCCAAGTAGGAAATTTCGGTTGCCAAAAATATACATTTATCAAACCGAAGTGTAAGACCGCTTTCTAACAAAATTTCAAGGAATCGTTCTATGCGTGAGAGACCCTGTTGGACAGTTTTACTTGGTATAATTATATCGTCCAAATATGCTAATATTTCCCCTTTGCCCATTTTTATAATGAGTCTGTCCATGATAGACTGAAACACAGCTGGGGCATTGACGAGTCCGAATGGCATACGATTATACTCGAAGTGCCCATCGTGTGTAACAAATGCAGTGAATTTTTTTGAATCTTCAGCAACTTCAATTTGATGATACCCCATGCGTAAATCTAATGTAGTAAAATATCTGTTGTCGGCTAATTGGGCAAATTGTTCTTCCATGATTGGCATCGGATATGGCATTTTCATCGTGATAGAGTTAAGTTGACGGTAGTCGACACACATGCGATGCTCGCCATTGCTCTTCACCACTAAGACTACAGGAGAAGCATAATCGGACTCTGACGGGCGTATTATCGAGTGTTGCAGAAGATCGTTTACTATATCAGTTAATATTTTACGTTTAGCAAATGGAACTCGATATGGTTTCATTTGAATTGGTTTGTCGGATTTAAGGTGGATTTCTACCTTTTTTACGCTACAACTACCCAGTTCAGATATATTTTCAGCGAAACAATTATGATGTTTTGCAATTAATGCCTTCAGTTGTTTCACTTCCTCCTCCGATAACTTAGGGGAGTGTTTTACATCATTGACTTTCTCCAATCGACAAGCATCATCTTCTATAATTAGCCTTTTACCTTTTCCGCACAGTACGTCGCAACCCAATAAAACATCCTCACTTATAAAATTGTCTTCCACAACAAGCAAGTCAATTACAACAGTATTGTCATCAATTGCCACAGTCGCTTTTACCCTTCCGGTACATTCATACCGGCCTCCAGCAAAACCTTCGAGCAATATTTTTGACTCCCTAATATCACCAATTATAGCGGCACAAGATTTTCGTATTAGCGATCGATTACTACCAGGGTCAATAAATGAATTTGTTGCTTTTCCATTTATTTTCACTTCTTTAATAATTATGTTATTTTTGCTAACCTCACATTTTGTAGCAAAATCCTCGATTTTATTTACTACTGCTTTTGGTCCAGATTTTTCCGTGCATTTATCGGTTGTATGTGTTGTCCGCTTGCAGATATTACAACGTGGCTTACGTTGTGGTTCGGGGCACTTCACAGAGTAGTGACCAATTTTAAAGCAATTGTAACACTTTACAGAGTTTCCGTTTTTAATTTCATTTATTTTCTTATTATCTGCGATTGTTGTAGTTGTCATGGGCAAAGTTTTTCTTGGTACGTTAGTTACCTGTTTGACCTCATTATAATTACAATACACAATTATGTCTCTTAATAAGTCATTGCATGTCGGGTATTCATTTGATATTTTCCTCTTTAAGTCAACATCGTTTATGCCGTTTATTATGTGACGTATTATCGCAGACTCGGGGAGATACACCTTGGACCCTATGGCCACCATTTTGTAAAAATAATCTTGTGGTGATTCATTATTTTGACGTTTAGTATTTGCCATTTCAATGTGAACATCGGCAACATTTTTGGTTATTGGAAAATCTCTTAAAAATTTAGCGCAAAAATCAGCCCAAGTAGCAAATATTTCCAAAGTGGAATCAATCCAATATTTTGCAGAACCACACAATTTCTGTTGTACAGCAAACAATATCAACTGATCATCCCAATTGTACGCCTGCTTAAGACTGTTAATTCGTCTAACAAACTGTTCCGAATTTAATGAAGTTTCTAATGATGGGTTGAAATCTGGTAACAAACCAATTATCTCGCGTATACTGCTATACGGATTATACGAGGAGTGCTGTATCGGTTGTGACGGACGTGAAGCGGCGAACATACTGTTCAAAGGATTAAACGATGGTAACATATAATTACGTGTATTTGGTGGGTTGTACGGTTGTTGCATAGTAGCACCAATATTCGAATTAAAAACAGGCGATGTAGAAGTATATGCGATTGGGTTAAACGGCGGTGCTGTAGAAGAATAAGTAATCGAACTGAAAGGCTGTGCGGTAGAAGCATACGTAATCGGGTTGAACGGCTGTGCTGTAGAAGCATACGTAATTGGGTTGAACGGCTGTGCTGTAGAAGCATACGTAATTGGATGTGCTGTATAAGCATGTGTCACTGTGTTACTAGTCGGAGCTAGAGAACCTAAATGGTGAGAAGCTTGTGATAGCTTATTTACTGTAGTATAGACGGGAGCAACCGATGAGTGTAATGAACCTGGTAATGACAAATTGACAGTCGTTTGGACATTTTCACTTGAAGGCGGCTCGGCAGTAAGTGTAATGTTACCTACGGGTGGATAACCAGTTGCGTTTGTAATGTTTGCACGGAGAGTTTCAGTCATTGTTATCCTTGGCGACGATACAGTGGCAGGTCGGAACCCATTATCACGTATTTCGTTCAGAGACCTTTCCAAAGCTTGTACTTTTCGTAATAACAATGACTCGTTCTCAAAACTGGAATAATGCTCATCTGAATAATATTCCTCCAGACGTTCGATTAGTTGCTGTTTATTTCCAGACGTTGGCAACCCGAGTTCTTTACACTTTTTCTTCAATTCGTCTACTTTAAATTTTTCAAAATTATGACCAGGCGCCATGCTGCACGTTTTTTTTTTTCGTAACGACGCTTGTTTCTTCTCGAACTCTTAAAAGTTCATCCCACTTCTGAAAATTGTCAGGGTGACTGTTCGTTGAAACAATAAAATAAGTCAAACCGTTTTTATTTAGTCAATATTTATTTAATTTTAAATGAATGTTTACTAGTTTTCGTTAAAAATCAAAATTTATGAAGATACAAACGTCCATCGTTTTTCAAGCTAAAAATTCAATTGCTTGGCTTCCTTTTTTGACATTAAAAGCAAAGCCATCTCTACGTCTACATAGTACATGTATAATTTTCGTTTTAAAAATAATAAGAAAATACATTGCTGTTTTCAACACAGGGTGACATTTGCTTAGTTTGTTTTTAACTTATGACAAACTTTTTTGGTTTGTTACTATAAGTATGTATATTTATTAATTTTTGCTACAAGCCATTAGCTTTGTTAATTTATATTTTAGGTTTAAGATTTCTCTTTATTTATGAACATTTTTCTTGTTTGTAATCCTTTTTATTTAAATTTAAATAGTTTTCACAAATTGTAATACGAATGAATCAAAAAAATTCACGTATTCTATTTACAGTGAAAAAGTTTGTATAAATAGCTAAAATACACATCAACTGACACCACAAAAGTGGACCAAACACAAGAACGCTGATGATGAAAGTGTAGCGACTTTCGAAAACAGCATGTTGTTCCGTTCTGCTAGTGTTTGTCAGAATGATTTACACGTGTGTCTTTGGTGTAATTTGTTCTTTGATAACTATCACATGTAATTTGGCTTATAAAATACGATTGAACTAAGTAGCCTATTTAAATTTAAATAAAAAGGATTACAAACAAGAAAAATGTTCATAAATAAAGAGAAATCTTAAACCTAAAATATAAATTAACAAAGCTAATGGCTTGTAGCAAAAATTAATAAATATACATACTTATAGTAACAAACCAAAAAAGTTTGTCATAAGTTAAAAACAAACTAAGCAAATTAAAAAACATGTGTATAGTTGGTAAAGAATAAATAACAATGGCCACACTGTTGTAAGTTAGTGAGGTGGAATTTGGGCTTTCCATTACAAAAAAAGTTTTCACAAATTGTAATACGAATGAATCAAAAAAATTCACGTATTCTATTTACAGTGAAAAAGTTTGTATAAATAGCTAAAATACACATCAACTGACACCACAAAAGTGGACCAAACACAAGAACGCTGATGATGAAAGTGTAGCGACTTTCGAAAACAGCATGTTGTTCCGTTCTGCTAGTGTTTGTCAGAATGATTTACACGTGTGTCTTTGGTGTAATTTGTTCTTTGATAACTATCACATGTAATTTGGCTTATAAAATACGATTGAACTAAGTAGCCTATTTAAATTTAAATAAAAAGGATTACAAACAAGAAAAATGTTCATAAATAAAGAGAAATCTTAAACCTAAAATATAAATTAACAAAGCTAATGGCTTGTAGCAAAAATTAATAAATATACATACTTATAGTAACAAACCAAAAAAGTTTGTCATAAGTTAAAAACAAACTAAGCAAATTAAAAAACATGTGTATAGTTGGTAAAGAATAAATAACAATGGCCACACTGTTGTAAGTTAGTGAGGTGGAATTTGGGCTTTCCATTACAAAAAAAGTTTTCACAAATTGTAATACGAATGAATCAAAAAAATTCACGTATTCTATTTACAGTGAAAAAGTTTGTATAAATAGCTAAAATACACATCAACTGACACCACAAAAGTGGACCAAACACAAGAACGCTGATGATGAAAGTGTAGCGACTTTCGAAAACAGCATGTTGTTCCGTTCTGCTAGTGTTTGTCAGAATGATTTACACGTGTGTCTTTGGTGTAATTTGTTCTTTGATAACTATCACATGTAATTTGGCTTATAAAATACGATTGAACTAAGTAGCCTATTTAAATTTAAATAAAAAGGATTAAAAAACTTATGTTGGAAATATTTAAAGCTCTGACCGAATTTCGGCCACTGGGCAATCACTACTTATTAGCAATTAAAAACAAAAAATTTAAGTATATCAAATTTTACATATTAAGACATTTAACGTACTCGTATGTATATATAGGCCATGAAGCCAAAATAGAAATATATATTAAAAAGATCTCAAAATATAAAACTTAATAGTTTTATATTTTTGAAAAAGAAAATATTAGTTTCTTATCAAAATCTTTGTTATGATATTTCACCAAGAAAAACTATTAACAATATTTTTTTTACCTTTTTTTAACAATTTGAATAAAATATTATTCAAGCTTGAGTTCTTATTTAGTGGTTAAACAATTTTATTTGAAATTATCGATATTTCAATACTCATTATCATCTTCAGGAAAATTCTGTTTGTTAATAAAAAAGATCTGTTTTTTAATAAAAGATGATGATCAATGAGTATCGAAATATCGATAATTTCAAATAAAATTGTTTAACCACTAAATGAGACCTCAAACTTGAATAATATTTTGATCAAAAACTATTAACCATAGAAAACTGAATTCATTAAGATATTTAGATCATGTACTTATGAAATCAAACGAAGAAATTAACCTTGAGTACTTTAATTAATATTGCACTGATCGAATCAGAGGATTTCGCAAAAGAATTTAAAATATTAGAAAACAAAGCAAACGAGAAGAGCTATGAACCCATTTTAAATTATCTAATACGAAATAAATAATTTGAACAACTGTACAAAAAATCATATCCAATCTGATATAAATTTGCTACGTATGTATTTAATTTACCACACAGTATTGCTTTCCCTGATCGGGTCCTTTCAAAGTTATCTTTACTAAAAAATTAATTATCAAATAAGTTGAGTATGATATGCTGTCAACTATAAATTGGTTTCAAACAGATTTACAAGATTGGTTTGCAAGTGAAGAACTTAAAGTAAAGGTAAAGTGGTTTTTCAACTAATTTGTTAGGCTCCATTGGGCAAAATGATTGAATGGTAAAGCTGTATTTAAACTTACCTTGACCATCCTCGGCGGTTATATAAATTTGACCATCTTGTGCAACTGTAGCCTCTGTTAAATCAACTGTCATATTTTCATGTCCATTAACATCACCCAAACTCTGCACGGTTTGGATTGTTGCACCACCCTCACCTTGATGAAGCTGTAAAACAAATTTAATAAGACTTTACGTCATAGTAATTTAAAAATTTAATTACCGTAGCAACACCCTGTACTTGAGCAGTTGTACCATCCGGCAAAGTTATGATCGGATTATTAGGATCAACTTGTATAAGCGAAACAGTGCCATCCGCATTTTGTATGGTTGATAAAACTGTTTGAGTCGTGTACTATAGGGAAAAGCAAAAAAGAAACCATTAAGGATATAGTATGAAAAGATTAGATTTTAGCTTTGCAAAATAAAAACAACTGATAAAAAAGTTAATAAGGAAGCAAACAGAAACAATAAATTAATGAAAAAAATACTTAAAACATATTATATAAAAAAGTTATAGTTGTAAATGTAACATAACTTAAGGCTCTTTACATAAAACGCATGTTTGAGTGGCATGGAATATATTTTTATATTGTAGTGGACTTTAAGAAAAAGTTTTTGCTTTAAAGCCAAAGTTTAGTTAATTAGACATTCATATACAACATTTTGTAATTTATTTTTTAGTAAGAATGAAAATGGTTTAAATAAAATAGTTGTTGAAGAAGTTTTTAAAAAAGTGGAATTCGGATAAACGAATACCGTTGAAAGAAAAAAAAAATCGTTTAAGAGAAAACAAAAATTTTTTGCTTTTGTTTTTAATTAATTTCAAAGCACTTTACTTTTCCCATATGGAGCAAACATCATTTTAAAAGAAATAAGTTATTCATTACCTCTGACGAAATACCATGCAATATCAGCTCTATTTAATCGTACTACATGCAACCGATAAAATCTGATTTTATTAAGTAAATTTATATTTTTATATTTATATTTTCTATTTTCAGTTCAATGAGAAAAATTTTTAAGTGCAGAAACGGGTTTCTTTTATCCGAAGCCCCTTTAAACAAAATTCTCGCTTAAATGAAAAACAACTGCTAAATTTTCCATTTTTTATATCCGAACTCGACTATAATTAAAAACAAAGCCATTGAAATAAAATAGTAGAGTTAAAGATTGATATTCTTATTTCTTAATAAGGGATTTGAATGTATTTTTTATTTATTAAAAAAGTCAAATTAGATCTTTTATTGCTTTTATTTTTTTTTTATTATTTAATTTTTTACTAATTTTACAAACAATGTATATGAATTAAGGCCGCAAGTTTGTAAATTTGTTTTGAGTTTATTAAAATTTCAGACAGCAGTTTATGATACAGTAAAAAATTCGAAGGTATTGAGTTTTCCAGTCCTGACAAATAATTTGGTAATATAAAGAGCCTTAAACGTACACAATCTTCGCAGGTATTTATACAATACCTTACAGTCATAAAATAAAAATAAATTTAAAAAAAGCTCGTATTGCAAATGCAAAATCAAAAGTCAAGTTCAAGAAAAAAACGAACGAACAAAAAACGGAAAAAACGCAAACAGAATAACACAACATGAATTTGTTTACGAACATCAACATCTCCCAGGGTCATGGGTTCTATGCAAACTTGTGCATTGGCCAATTGTTGCGATGTAACACTTGTGGTTTGTATTTGATGTTGTTGCTGCTGTTGTGGTTGATGCTGCTGTTGTTGCGGCTGATGATGATGATGCTGCTGCTGCTGTTGTTGTTGTTGTTGTTGCTGCTGTTGTTGTTGTTGATGATGATGTTGCTGCTGCTGTTGCTGTTGTTGCTGTTGCTGTTGCTGCTGCTGTTGTTGTTGCTGGTGTTGTTGCTGATGCTGTTGTTGCTGCTGCTGCTGTTGCTGATGATGTTGTTGTTGTTGTTGTGTTATCTGAGCTATCGGTGCAGGACATAGTTCAATCTTTGTCGACGCTGGCAATCTTGCCGTTGTTGTTATATGTTGATCATTCGTACTTTGTATTATGGTAGGACCAGGATTATTTGGATTATGTGGATTTGTTGTGGTAATAACAGTGCCTGAACTGTTGATTTTAACCACATTTACTTGTTGCTAAAATAATGTTATAAATAGGACGAATGTTCATAGTGAGTAGACTTCTTAATATTGTGTATGAATCGTAGATTTTAATAGAAAATTTAGTTCCAGTTACTGGAAAAAATTTTATAATATTTAATAGGGAAGGGCATCCGTTTAGCTTTTTTGTTGTTATGCATTTGAGCATTTCTTTTTGAATTTTGAAGTTCCAATTCGAGAGTGAAAAACATCAAACAAAGAACGAATAGTAGTGACCTTAGTGCTAAATATTATAATTAAATATTTTAGTTACACATTTAGTTTTACCAAGTCAATCCTGCGAGTTAAATGCTAAATACAGGGCGAAGCCCATTTTCCACCATATTTTTAGTGAAAGCGAATTTGATGTTAGTGTTCCAATCGAAACAGCAAAAAAAATAAAACGCTTCAAATAGGTCATATTGCAAAAAGAATGGCCGAATTCGGTTTTGGATTGCGGTAGTAATAAGTTATTATGACTTTCTCTTTCTAAGTCCATATCTCTCTTTCTGAACAAAGAATGAATTCTATGACAAGAATATCGTGGGCTGCGACATTGAAAATAATAAGCTCATACACGTATATTATGACGTCGGAACGGTTTGGTTTTGAGCCAAACGGAATGGTTTAGATAGGATGTCTTCTTTCTCTTTATTTTTACTCAAAGATAGCACAAATAACCAAGCAGTTATATACCTCCTAACTATCGGACTTAAATAATCGATGAATCATGAATTTTTAGCGTCTGACTAGTAACCATCAACAAGCTTCATCATTAAAAAAAAACTTAAATGGTTAGTTTTAAGTTAAATTAAGTTTTTCCTGTTAATAAATCAAAGCGCCGCAAGGTGTTGATTTGTTAGTGTTGTAATTTATTTGAGATTTCTACTTCCTCGCAAAAATAAGTACGGAAGGAGTTCTAAATATGTAATAACATAAAACAGATAAGTTTAAGATTGAATGGGGTAACGGTCTTCCCACCCACATTTTACTTAACACTGGATGAAGACAAGCGTTTACTACCACTCCTGCTGGCCCTCGGTGAAACTTTAAGACCCATTCCTAAACCTAAACTTCGTATTTGAGTCCTGGTTGGCCCTATAGTGTTGCCTGAGGAGAAAGTACGGAGGATTAGATCCTCTAACTCAACTCGTTCAAATCATATTAAACCATAGTGATCCCCGAATAATGGAGGTTATCCTTCTAATATCGCAGCACCATATCTCTGTCAGGTACCGCAGTAGCGTGTTACCCATGCAGGTCACTCTCTCTTCAGAGAGAGCAAGGCAATGACAGAAGAGGTATCTCACATTCTCCTCCTCCTCACTTCGATAGATCTTACAGAAGTCCTGGCATGGACTAGTTTATCCACAGCAACGTTCCCAGGCATCCCTCTGCGGCCCTATACCCAGAATAACTATTTTTTGAATGTCTCGCTATTTCTTTAAAAGATATCCGGCATTCATGTACCACCCGATAGAAATAACACCGCAGCTTTACTGTCAGTATATATTCGGATATCCTCACCGTATATCCCAGTTAGCAGCCGTTCTTATGTCCGATATTTCAGCCTATAACACACTGCCCTCATCCCGTAATCTGAACATTATCCTCTTTTAAAATCTTGTAATAAAAATACCTTCTCCCACCCTATGTCCGATTTGAATCCATCTGTATAGATCTCTAGGAACTTCCCTTGCTAATTTTGATTGCCCGACGTGGGTAACGCGCTAGATATCTTAGATGTGAAAACATAGGAATTATTCGTATATATAATGTTAATCATATGCATAGTTGACTATTTTTTCGGAGTCCAAGTGTAGAGTGTTTTAAAAAAATTAAGAATTAAATTTGTTTTAATTGTATCATGAATTAGTCTCATAAAAAAGATTTATGTATGTACCTACATACGCAGCTATGAAAGGAAATTTTAAAACTTACATCAAAACTTTATAGTTTTTGTAGTTACTAATAGAAACAACTGTTGTTACCTTATACATATTAGAAGAAAGATATAAAAAAAATATTTACCCTTACATTAGCTGTAGGATTTGTCGGTGCATTGTTTGTATGAATTGTTTGTATAGTAGTGGCTTGATTACTGACAGGTTGTACAATCACCTCTTCTTCCTCCTCTTCCTCTTCATGTGAGATCAATTGAGTTACTTTTTCGTCTTCGTCGGCAAATGTGGGCAAGAGATCTTCGCGGCCATGGTATTTATAACAATTAATGACAATTTTTCGCAGGGCATGTGTCCAGGAAATCTATGTTTTAAAAACAGGTAATTTTAATACGTTTCTTTTTAATTTAAATAAAAGTTTATTTACCTTTTGTTTATCGTCTTCAGATCTGGCATCCATACGTACATTAGCCCAGGGCAATTCTTTTGGCCACCATGGGGGCCTAGTTGCCTCCCGTCCCCATCCTGGTTTACCTCTACCGGTTGAATATTTAAGCATAAGAGGTATGAAGGCTCTTAGCTGGGCTTGTGTCATTTTCTCCACAGGTGTTGGTATACCATCAATTATTAATGGTGGCAGTTCAAACAGTGATGGATCCTCTTGTGGTGGGGGTGGAGCTTGTTGGGCTAAAGCATTTTCTAACTCATCCATGACAATATTCTTTAGATTACGTACTACATCCTCTAGAGGTTTGGCACCAAAAACCTTATAACTTGTATTGGGTTTGCCTGGGGTGGCTACCAGCACAACCGCCTGTTTGCCCACACGCCCCGTAAACTCATAGATTATGCCACGCAATTTGCGCAACAGCCTATTTTGTTGTCTTTTCCGCACCGACGGATTCGTTTCAAACGAATGCTGCCGTTTGCGTTTTTTCGACGATGCTATAGCTGCGGCAGCAGCTACACCCACTGGTCCTGCAGCGGCCAATTGATTTGCCAAATCATCTTGCACAGCAATCTGAGTCAATTCGGTTTCATCGAACATACTACCATCGCTGCTAATCAGGTCATCGTCATCGTCGTCTGAAGCCAAACTGTCCTCGAGCATTTCTATTTTATAGGTTGTCTGTTGGTGTTTGACATTCGTTATGCTCTCGACTGCTGCCTGGGTAGCATGTGTTCCCGTCGATATAGTAGTCACATTCATTATATGCTGGTGTATTTAAAATTATATTTGGTCTTAGCTTTGGATTAGATTCTTTCGATTGGAATTGGGTTTAGGTTCCCTCTTTTTGTGGGATGCACCCAAAATCTTTGGTTTCGTTGCTTATTATATGATTTTTTAACTAAATATTGCACTTCTCCACTTTTATCGCTTGTTAAGGATGTTAGAAAATTTTTACAGAAGAACGAGAGATAGAGCGTGGAAGAAAAGTTTCAAAAACGTCTGCCGTTTGAGTTCGACGAACAATCTATAATATAAGAGAAAAATTCAATTAAGCTTATTGCAGTCTAGCTTTCGTTGATAGAGAATTTTAATTAGAATAATAACTCAGACAAAACCTAATTCTTTCTGATTGCTTGAAGCTGGCAATATAAAGAAAATAAAAAATAAATATTTTTAAAAGCAGAAACAAGCTCCAAGTCGGTTGTAAATCGTTAATATTATGAATAGCTCCAGCTGAAAAGATATAAGTATGTACATACATACATTTGTATATCCCTATATTTTATTTTTCCCATTTATAAATGAAACAATGGATCGATATGGATGTTCTTGTTTTTTATGAACATAATATTCTTGTTTTGAAAATATTTAAGGATTAATTATCAGTTGGGCATTGTAGGTTATTCATTTAGCATTCTTGAAACGCTCGATTATAATTAAGACCATATTACGAGCACATCACTATTTTTCTTTTTTTAATTAAAGTAAAGGTTCTATTGACAATATAGTCAAATAAATTGTTATTAAAATTTTTTGATTTCCAAATCCCAAAAAAAAGTATTCTAGCAAATTATTTGGGATATTCTCCCAGTTTAGAGTTTTTTTATTTATTTGCTGCCTGGTTGTGTACTTTAAGCAACTCTATGATAAAAATATCGTGAATTAAAAATAACAAATAGTTATTGAATTTTTGTTTAAGTATTTAAATGTTCCATGTTCTATCAAAATTCTCAATTATAAACTAAGAATATTTTATAAAACTTTTTAAATTTCGAGAAAAAAATAGTTTTGAGGTCTACGGATGAGTTGGTATAAACACCAGCGAAAAGTCGAACCCAAAATAATTATAAACAAAATAATTTTTTTGTATTAACATAACAATGGGAAAATTTTTTATTTTAATATGTGCAATACAATTGTGTTTTGGTAGAATAAATTAATAATAGTTCTAGAGACCCGGTTATTACAATTTCAAACTCCATTCACCATTCCTCTCTTACTTCCTAAAATATATGCTAATTTAGCGAAAGTGGAAAACACTATTAAAACAAATCGAAGTTTAGTTGTTTATTGTACTCGTATTTATTCATCAGAGGTGGAAATGTGATATTATAACTTTGTCATTCTGCTTGTAGTTTCTGCAATATTGCTTTATAAATAAATAAATCAAGTTCACATCAATAAAATTAAAATCAATTCTAGTTCCACCATAAACAAAATAAAAGCCGGAAGCCGGAAGCCGGAAAATTGACGAATAAAATATTTTGAAATATAAATTATTTGAAAAATTATATTGAAAAAACGTAATAAATTTTTTTCAACACATAGAAGCTACTTATATTGTCTGCAGAAATACCCAATCTTCAGCGGTGATCCAGACCTTCGGACAACTATTGTAGTCTACGAATGCCTGCAAATTTAATTGTTATTTTTATCTTTGTGACAGTTAATTTAGATAGATTAGATTGTTTTTCTCATAAGATGATTTTTCCAATTTCGTGTTCGAAATTTTGTTTAGTTTTTTCCTCAACTTCAGCATAGTTAGATGGCTTTAATCAATATTTCTGTACATACTAGGACAGATAAATAAGTCAGTACTTTTTGAATTTGCCGCCACTTAACTGAAAGCGCAACACTTCTCCTGTCAAGGGGCACCTGTCAGTTGGCTTCTGTCAAAATTGTAACAAGCTGCGTCATTTAGTTTGTGTTTGACAGCAATTTATAGCAGACTGCCGCATGATTTGAGGAGAAAATATAAAAAAGTGAATTTCGTATTAAGCATTGATATATACTATGGGTATTATGCACCTTAAAGTACAATGGCACATAAGTGATTTACTGAGTTTCGTTGTGGTCGTACAAGCATGGAAGATACCGAACATTCTGGATGTCCAGTTGAGGTCTCTATACCCTAAACAATTCAAAAATTCAGTATACGATGTTTGCCGGTAGGAGATTGAAAGTTTGAGAGATTGTGGAAGCCATAGGCATATCACATGGCTTAGTCGCTTCATTTCTGAACGATCACTTGAGCATAAGAAAGCTATCTACAATCGGCCACAGACACAAACGTGTGACAACTTCGCAGCATTATTTGACGTTTTTCAACCGTAATATGCCTGAGTTTTTGCGAAGGTTTTTTTTTTTTGGATGCACCCAGTATGATCCACATTGACTACCTTTAAAAGGGTAAAACAATCAATGGGGAATAGTATGTCAACTTTTTGGGTCGATTTAATGAGGATTTGAAAAAAAACGACCGCATATGGCCAGGAGAAGTTTTTTCGACTGTATTTGAGGGCAAACTTTATTGCAAAAAAAATTAATTTGTTTTAAGCCAATCTTTAAATCGTAAAGGATTAATTGCCTTCTTTCCAAAACATAAATACTGTTCAAATTCCGTTTCTCATCAGATTTTATCAACTGTTGTCGTGAAACAAAATGTAAAATAAAACAGAATTCAATTTTTCACGAATACGATATGATATCACGGTTTTTACGTTTTTCAGTATATTTTAAAAAGATTTCCATCATAAATCTGATAAATTTCCAAAATAAAAATCTAAATATCAAAAAACCTAAAAAAATACACAAATTAAATTTAAATATATTTTATTTTATTAACGAGCTTTAGGTCTCTTTATAAAAAAATGGTTTTTTATTAAGAGACCTAAAGCCCGTTAATAAAATAAAAAATATATTAACGAGGTCGAAAAAATAGTGTTAATTAATTAAATTAAAATAATTAATAATCACAAAAAACGAATATTCTATGAAGTAATTAATATTTCATTTAGCAAGGCAAAAGTTTACTTTAAAGAAAGTTAACTTCACCAAAAAATTATTTCTCGAAAAAAATTAAATTTCGCTTTCAAATATAAATTCCATCCAGAAATATAAATTTTTGAACGCAAAATCGACATATAAAAATAAATGGTAATTTATATATAAATAGTGAGCCAAATTTAATGTAAATTCAGCAATAATAACTGAAAAGCTCACAAAAAAGTGTCTGTAGTAAAATATTTGTTCATGTTAATTGAAAATCAAAAGCAGGTAAGAATTCAAATTTCACTAAAAAGTTTTGCATGCCTACTTTGCAATCCACAATAGTAATGTTGTTACAACTACACATTTAGTTACATATTGATGTATGTAAGTACATATATAAATATGTACTTATGTATTGTTTCACATTCATATGTGAAAATGTTTTGAAAATTAAAAAAAAAATATTGCAAAGTTGATTAAAATCGCTGGTTCTAAAAAAAATCTCAGAATGTTTACACTGTGTGTTGTTGAAAATAAATGTTTGAAAACTATGTATATGAGCACATGTGTACATGCGTACATACATACATATATGTATGTCTATGTAAAGGGTAAATAATATTCTGCACAGCCGAGTAAAGCACTTTTATATTTTTTTCTAAAATAATTTCAAGACAATAATTAGCATTAAACGTATTACAATAACTACAATCAGTCAGAGTATTTACAAGTGATTTTATGTATACATATGTGTGTGTGCGAAAGTTTTGAATAAGACATTATATAGAAATAATAACAAAAAGATTCTTTTTTTTTAATAAATATACTACATTTTGTTGTAGTTTGTTGCTATTGTAATTGTTGTAGCAATGATAACAAAATGAGGTCACCAGTGTCGGTGCACTTAATTAAAATCACTTTTGTTGGAATATACAAAAACACATTCACGATAACAATTATTTAATTGTAATTTTTTAAAGCCTGTGCGCTTGCGTAAAAATTTAAATATATATATATATATATATATATATATATATATATATATATATATATATATATATATATATATGTCTACATATATATATATATATATATATATATATATATATATATATATATATATATATATATATATATATATATATATATATATATATTATTTTTTTATTGCAAAGTCTAAATACTTTATTTTATTATTACACAATTATTTAGAACTTTTATTTCAACTTACAAAAATATTGCATAATATTATTTTTAAAATTCTTTCTGCTGTTGTTCTATTTTGTTTAAATTTAAAACTTCAACGCAGCGTTTAACGGTCATGCGTTAAACATAAAAAATCACTTCTACACTTTAACGAACCACCCCACCGACTGAGCAGGAGCATTGAGTTGCTGCAATAGTACGTGTGTGCACAGAGAACAAAACGAACAAAGGAAAGCGAAAGAAAGAATACAACACAAACAAAACAAGACACAAACGAGGAAAAAATCAATAAAATTAACAAACTTATTGCTTATATTGTTGTTGTTGTCGTTGGTACTGTTTTGTAGTCGCACGAACGAAAGTAGAAACGAAGTAAAAGAAAAAAAACTACCTACCACGAAAAAGAGCTTTAATAAAAAGCAACCCCACCACTCTCAATTACTAACAGACCAAGGGGTATTACAAATAAATACACTTGGTGATTATGTGTTCGAGTGTGTGTGTGTCTGCACCACCCTTAAAAGTGTAAATAGAACCAAAAGCAAGTGGTCTAGTCAGTGCAAACCGGAGGGTGGTTTAATTTTATTTTGTATTTGCTGGGTTCACTCTGCACTTGCTATTCATTTGAATATTTTTAACAATTACTTAGAAAACGCATGCACTACACCCTTAAATTTTCTGTCCATCAGTATAATAGTCAGCCTGTCTGCCTACCTACCGGTCGATTCTTGTTGTTTTCTTTTTTGTCATGTTATATTCACTTACGTCTCGTTATAGTCTATAGTAAATGTTTTCGTTGAAAATTTTTTGAGCGACGAAAATTTTTTGTGTATCTATACGTTTGCGCTAACAACACCCCAAATTATGCAGACAACCAACCATACGTCTACTCGTTCCTTAAGAAAATAAAGGTAAAACTTTGTTTATCATATTAATATACGTAAAACCAGGAAACCAGAAAACACCCTGTATTTGACACGAGTCAAATAATTAAAAGCATTTTTCGACGTTATTCTAAAAATATTTTATAAATAAAATTAATTTGTAATACAAAGCCAAAGTATATTTATATAAGTATATACATACATATGTACATATACATATATATGTATATATATATATATATATATATATATATATATATATATATATATATATATATATATATATATATATTATTTATTTATTTATTTATTTATTTATTTATTTATTTATTTATTTATAAAAATAATCTAAAAACATACATATATGCATATACATATTTATATGTAGATATGCATGTGCGTGTATGTGTCCAGGTACATACATAGGAAATCTTGTAAATTGGTCACCTACCACCAAAGCGGGAGCAATATGCTGATTTCTCTTAAAATTTTTAATGGAAAGTAAATACTGGAACCCTGGCTACTACACAACTTAATTTCTTAGTGGATACCGTACCATTAGACAATACGTATACCGCTTTGGACTGATCGACTTAAGGTATTGTTCACATTGCCAAGAATTAGGCGAAAGTGTTGTTCGTCTGTCCAATATTTAATAGTCAAAGAACAACTCTTATACAACAGTTACGCACTGAGATTAGAGTAGTCAATATTATACAGTTAATGCTGAGTTTACTTGAGAACTGGATGCATAAGAATAATTAAAAAATTTTTCGACCCAAAAATACATTTGAAATTTTTTACAATTTAGATTTTTACTAAATATGGCATATAGTGCATTTTGCGCTGCATAAATGACCAGTGCACAGAAAAATTATTTTTATTTATTATTTTTATTATTTTTTTTAATTCAAATACATATTTATCACGCATGTTCTGAAAATAACTTTTCATCAAATTGATTTCGAATCACTGAAAAAGTTTTCTGTACGCAAAAACATTTTTATAATATCGTGATTTGAAACCGCTCAGCTAAGCGACTGTAGATTTAAAATTCTTTAATTGCTAAGTTTTAACTTAACAATATTTTTATTAAAAAAATTCGTAGTTTTTTGTGGCTTTTAGCTCTTCATATGCCGACATTTCATTGGTCGCTAAACCAAATCATCAGTGAAGTTTAAGCACTTTATGCAATACAAATCAAATGCAATATGAGAATTCAGTATTGCATATGAATTATAATAAAATACATAATCATAGTAGGCTTAGAATGCTTTTATACAAACAACACAACAAACAATTATACTCAACGTGAGTATATTTTATTTTTCTTTCAACACCCATACAATTAAACGCCCGTTGGTCGTTAATGATTGTATTCAGTCAGGCAAAAATGAAAAATAAAATCTTTATTTTAAATACTTAATATTGAAATTAATTATTCGGGATATTGTTTTTTGTATAAGAGCTTTCAAAGCCTACTATGATTATGTATTTTGTTATAATTCATATACGATATTGATTTTTTTCAACTTCAGTGACTTTTGAAAACTTTCGCTCCTTTTCAGTTAAAACGTTTTTAAGATACATAATTTGTTAAAAATAGTAAAAAAAAACAACCACTTACTTTACTTCCTGCCCTTCTGCGTCAAGGCATGGAAAGTAATATTAACATCATAAAGATGCCTAATGTTTAACTTCTTTTACATTTCCTGTCATCCGCAAAAGTTAAAGATGCCAAAGCAGAAAATAAATAGTGAAAAGATATATTGGCTAGAGGCTTAAGGTCATCATCCCGAAAAAAGGTCTACATTAAGCTTTTGTGAACCGCAGAAGAAAAAAAAACTAAAATTATAAGTGTCCATGGATAACTTACTTTATTCTGAAACTCAATTCAAGTTGTACGAATGTAGCCATCTACACCTCGTTACCATCCAGATGAAGAGATGTCGGATGTATTGGCTAAACGGGTTTCCATTAGTGGCACTGATCTATTTATCCATTTATCAACGATTACATTATTTGGAACCAGCTAACAAAAGTGGCATGCTTCTTTGGGTATGAGGCAGCTCGAATTATTTTTTATACTTATACGCATATACATAATTAAATAGAGAGAATCGATTATGCAAATTTAAGAAGATCGTTCTTATGTTAGAAGTAGCGTTTTCTAAAGTTTAAAATATTACATTAAGATTTTAAAACATTTACATGAATATAAATAAACTCTTTCGGGGGTCACTCACATCTCAGTGAATTCAAAAATTGTTGGTACAGTGAAAGAAAGATAAATTGAAATATGTATTTTGTTTATGGCCTAGTATATACATACATACATACGAGTATTTACGAAGTATGTTCGCTTTCATTTTAAGACAAAAAATATTTATGTATATTATGTATGTACATATATCTTCTGGCATAACTTTAGATGCAGTCAAAGTTTTTTTTTGGGCACTTATTCGGATCTATTTTTAGTTATTCTAGTTTGTTGGAAAAAACAACTAATTTTTCTATTTCTTCAACATGGTCTAGAGTTTTGTGTTTATCTGCTCATGTGCACCTCTTTTATCAGATCATCATTATTATTGCGTTGTCGTTCTAATATGTATTTGATTTAAAATTTGTTTCTTGTACATCTTTTCCTGCTTTTATTGTTATTCAATGCGCCGTAGTCTTATTTTATCTAGTGTTTTCTGTTTCGCACAATCTCTCCCACTGCGCCGATTCAAAATTCTGATAAACAAGAGTGTGTCTGTATGCGTGTGACCTTACGAGAATATACTTATGTATGTATGCCTTAGATTCACTGCTAATGTTTGTATTCTGTAATCGTGTGGAATTTGTAAAGATGATCGCGTGCTTTTACAAAATATTTAATTAACACGATTATTAAGAAAAAGTGATTATTTGTAATCATATGGGACATTCCGTCAACTAAAATTAAATGATCAGTGTAAGTTACGATGATACTTAAAATAAAATGCAATACTAGAAGTAAAAAAAATTAAACGGCAAGTCTTGAAAGCTGATATTGAAGAAGAAATCGCCAATTTGCAGCCAGATGTTTTGCGACCAACAATTCAAAATGCATTAAAACGAGCGTAATTATTTATTATCTGGGGAGGTGGCCATTTGAGCGATATATATATTTTTTTAAATTAATGTTAAAAATTTTACACATATTTAATCCTGACTTATATCCAATATTTCACAGTTGGTCCAAAAAATTTAAAATGTACACCTTGTTGCCAGTTTGGGCATTTTCCTCTTTGATTTATAGGGATTTTTTTTCTTTTTAAGGGCAAATTTTTTGTGGATTGAGTAGAGTGTTTGCTTGCACACACAAGCAACTTATACCAAACCAGTTTTACTTGTTCTCTCATTTATATCAATATTAACAAATATGTCTTTTTGTACATATTTAATTTATATGTGATTTATTATATATGTATATATATATATATATATATATATATATATATATATATATATATATATATATATATATATATATATATATATATATATATATATATATATATATATATATATATATATATATATATATATATATATATATATATATATATATATATATATATATATATATATATATATATATATATATATATATATATATATATATATATATATATATATATATATATATATATCAATAAATAATAGATGAACTAGATCGCATAGTTTGTTTTTTTAACAAAGTTAACAAACACAAACTGCGAAGCCGCTTGGCTTGTCTTTAGAAACACTCAGAGTCGGACATTCGGACTACTAGTCTAGTACACTAGCTAACAGCCTACGCAGGCTACTCGATATCAAAGGGATTCCATGTCGATTTATGTTACAAAAGGTGGGTGCAGGACAATTTTTAGACATAGTAAATATTTTTCTCGCAACTATATACTAGACACTACTACTATAGTAGTTATGGGATATATATATTTGACCAATTACAACAACATAATACAGCACCAAAATACACTATTACATGTTTGTGAATACCGAAAAAAAGAATACAAAAACAATTGCAAGAGCAAGAAGCATATGGATGTGTGTGCATGTATTTACCTACGTATGGTATATGCATGCAATGTATGTATGTACATGTATCATACACTTGTACTATAATCATCACATTTTACTTTGCTTTAGTTTCTTTAATTAACAAAAATACTATTAGGAATTAACAAAAACAAACAAATTAATTCGTATATGAATAAAATTTTAAAATGAGTAGAACAGTGAAAATAGTACGCAAACGCAAACAAAAATATTTACCAGGGGGTTAATGATCAACTGCTTAAAGCGAAATGAGTTTGCGTTATCATAATATATGTACATATTTAAGTACATATGTATGTATATACATCAACAATGTATAAAACACTGCAATACCTAAGTTGGTTTAGGAAAAAGTCTTATTGGAACTGTACCTGACATTTAACAATGCAAAACTTTACGTAATTTAAAACAACCCTGTATGAAGGGGTGGATTGTCTATTATTAGTTACAAATGAGATTTACACGAACTTTATAAAATGAAATATGGGCCACTTTATATCAGACAGAAATGAAAAATTCAACATTATATATACATATATAATTTTTATTAAAATGTTTCACATAATTCATGTAATGAAATATGAAGCCCATGGTTGTTTTATTTTTATATATATATATATATAAAAGAATAAATCACATTATGGTTTTAAGGAATAATTAAGTGTATATGAGGGTGAAGATAAATTTAAATTTAACTAGTACAGACAAAAACCATATTTTTTAGTAAGGACAATTTTGCAGTTAACAGAGCTCTGTTAACTGTTAACAGAAATCCCAAAATAGACTAGGTTCATTTAAAAGGAGAAATATAGGAACTACAAAAAGGATAAAAACAAACTATATATCAGGAAATATGCTCCAGGAATTTCTTAATGAAACTGTAACAATACGGAAGGCAAAATACATGTTAGAGCAACAATATAATTCGTTTAAACAAATGTAATTTCTTGAGAAGATTAGTGGTCATACTGGAAAAATGGAGAGAAGCTGGTACTACACACTATGTAGAAATGGTGATCCAGGGAGCGCTTAAATAGAATATAATAGTGGGATATTCCAAATAATCATGGAAGCTTAATAAATGGGCTTTAAAAAAAATTATTTTTTTTTAATTTTTTTTATTTTTTTCAAAAAAAAGAATGAAAGGGGTTAGGTTCATCATAATTTTTGAGAAAAAAAATTTTTTCGCACTACCCGCAAAAAATAAATTCGCATGAAAGCCAATACGTTTATCTATCCAACGCAGAAGAAATCAAGTCAATATCTTAAAAACTAAGCAAGTTATGACCAAAATGGTAACCAGTGCTACTAAAAAGTGGCCGGGAAGAGGCAGTAGTAGAACTGGTTATCTTTTTGGTCATAACTTGCTTACTTTTCAAGATATCCACTTGGCTTCTTTTGCGTTGGATAGCTAAACGTATTGGCTTTCATTCGAAATTTTTTTTTGCCGAAAATAAGAAAAATTTTTTTTTATTTTTTCCAAAAAAAAAAAAACAAAGGGGTTAGTTCATCATAATTTTTGTGGAAAAAATTTTTTTCGCACTAACCGCGAAAAAAAAAATCGAATGAAAGCCAATACGTTTATCTATCTAACGCAAAATAAATCAAGTCGATATCTTGAAAACTAAGCAAGTTATGACCAAAATGGTAACCAATTCTACTAAAAAGTGGCCGGGAGGAGGCAGTAGTAGAACTGGTTACCTTTTCGGTCGTAACTTGCTTAGTTTCCAAGATATCGACTTGGTTTCTTTTGCGTTGGATAGATAAACGTATTGGCTTTCATTCGAAATTTTTTTTGGCGAAAATAAGAAAAATTGGTTTTTGTAATTTAAAAAAAAACAAAGGGGTTAGGTCATCATAATTTTTGAGGAAAAAAAATTTTTTCGCACTAACCGCGAAAAAAAATTCGAATTAAAGCCAATATGTTTATCTTTCCAACGCAGAAGAAATCAAGTCGATATCTTGGAAACTAAGCAAGTTATGACCAAAAAGGTAACCAGAAATATGAAAATCTACGAATGGAAAGATATTGAATAAACTAATAAAAAATTTATTTAATTATATGTTTGTTTCCAAATAATTCTAGGCAATGCTGAGAAATCAACTTCGATCAAACTAAAATACACTTAATACCAGTCAACACTCCATTTCAGACAAGTCAACACTACATCACACTTGTTAAAATTTATTATACTCAAAATAGCCAAATGTTACATATACAAATAAAAAATATGCAAAACATCCCTCTGCTACACGATTGTGCAACATGTATTTAATCGGAACAACGTTTGAGAAATTTTTAGCCGATTTTGCACCACTGTTTACTACCTAGTACATCCACAGCATTGTTAGAGGCGGAAATATTTTTTTTACACTGGAAGTTAATTTGAGGATTTATGAAAAGTAAAATTTTGTAATATTTAAAATTATGATATAACATGAATTAAATTAATTTGTTTTTTTAATGTTTAAGCTTAAGGTCTTTTATTTTTTATAAAAAAGAGAATTGTCCTGAAGATGATACTCAATGAATATCGAAATATTGTTATTTTTTAATTAAATTGTTTAAAAAATAAAAGGCCTTAAGCTTAAAAATTAAAAAAAACAAATTATTATAAAAAAGGTCAAAAAATATAGATACATTATGAATTAAATTATTAAGAAAACTTTTTCTACCAAATGAGGATTGTATTACGAGGCGCGAAATAATAATTATATGTAAATTAATGGTAACACAAAAACTATTTGCTGTAGAAATTAAATTAAGCCATACAAACATTCTAAATTATACAAATATAATTGATAATTAAATTGAATATATATTGAAGTTCAAATATTTAACGATAATTTTGTCAGCGAAGAAAATCGGAATTAGACCAAAGAACTATTATCGTTAAATAAACAGAAACAAAGTAAAAAAGTAACAAAACTATGCGACAGATTGGTTTATATTTGTGATGTAAGAATGCCGTTGATAAAATAGTTTTTATTTTGAAAATTTTATATGACCACATGCAAACAGTGAAATACAAATGAAAAATACCAAAAAACTTAAGAGCGCCAGCGCCGATCATGTCTTAGTATTAATAATATTCAAAACAAAATAAAACATAACAAAAATATCGGACAGTATTTTAAAACAACAGAAAATAAGTAAAATAAATATTTTTTTCAACGAAATATGTTTGACATATGTTTCGCTGACAGTGTTCTTTCCTATAGTTTCGATGTGCTTGTGAAATTTAAAAATGCCTCTATAGTTAATTCTTCTTGCTTTTGGCGGCCCCAAAGCATAAACGGAGCACAACGTATTAAAGGCCCGCATTGAGCATGCATAGAATTGAGACATACGCAGACATTGTTTATGGAAACATTATAGAGTGGTGGCAAAAATTCGCGCAACAAATGAGAAGCCCAAAAAATAAATACACAAATGTGTTTCTAGACTAAGAATTGCACACAATGTTTGTTAAACATTGAAGGAAACAACATCATGCTAAAAGTGAGTTTTCAACCTGTCGTGGCTGATATGAGTGCAGCCAAAAGACATCAGTGAGTGATACGAATGGGAAACAGTGAAAGCAACTGCAGAATATTATTAATACAAATAACTAAATTCGATTATTTGTTCTACAAGTATAATGATTTTATTAAATTACAAGAAATTATTAAATAAAACCACATTGCTTTATGAAGTACGAAATCCATAAAATTAAATTAAAAAAACTATAACGTAACATACACATGTTTCCTCTTACATTTAAATACAAAAACATTTGGAAAGTAGTGACAAGACGGCGTTATTTGGCCACATATTAGAAAGCAATGAACATTTGAGTACTAAAAATATCATTGCTGTAGTAGAAAAGCCAAAAATATTTCTAATAAAAATATTACATTCAATTCCAGTAATAAAATACTTAAATTTTTTTTAGTTTCCCTTAAATTATTATTTTGTTATACACTATAAAAAAAAGCTTAAGACATGTGGATTGTAATCTGCTGGTCCCACACTAGTACAAGAATTATTGCAAGTTTTTCTATTTCAAAATATTATTTCAGATACTCAACAAAATTGTAAAATTTGAAAAAGATATTCAAGAGCATATCGAAGTATATATGTAGATATTTATGTATTTATGTAACATACACTTTATATAAATAAATATATAAAACACAGTATAGTAAAGCGCCCGGAATCGGTTTATATTTGTTAATGAACAAATCAGCTAGGCCTCTAACCATATTAGAATAGACTCAATCAAAATTCAAATAAATAAACTTTTTAAGTTTCATTTATAATTTAAAACAAGAAATAAGAAAGGCATATATTTATATTCTACAGACAAATAATATTTTCACATTCAAGAACTCTCGCACTAGTTTTAAAACATAAAAACTGTTTTAACAAATATAAGTTGTTTCTAAAGTGGAAAGAAAAATAAATCATTAAACTGATCGAAATTAATGACGTTCAGAATGTCATAATACTAAAAAATTATGACTCTATGCCCTTAAATACAAAATTTATCAGTAAACGCTTTTAAGAAGAGTAAAGGAATACAAATAATAGTTCTCTTTTCATATGCCATATAAATATATGTAAGTAAATAATATTGAATTCGTAACAACCCAGTATATTGGCATGCCATACGTCTTTGAGTGCACCCTGCACCCGATATAAGCTGTTATTGGGAAAGAAAGGGTGTTGTGAATCACTCACATACTATACACATAGTACCGTTATACAAGACCTATCCGAATATCGCATATCTGCCTACAAGTGAACGTCTTTTTGAACATTAACACATCTACTAAAATGTACATATGTGAACAATAACACGCCGTTATTGCGTTCATGTGACTCTAATAAATAATGATTACCTTGTTACATACAACAGCTAAAAACATGAATTATAGTAGTATAGGCACTGAAAATTAATTGGATTGGATTTATTTTGGATAACATTTTCTACGAAATTTAAAATTGTTTGAAACAATTACTTATATGGTACTCTCCTGCAAACAGTATTTATTTTTTATTCCATTTTGTAACATATTTATTATTAAAATCTCTTTCGGAACTTTAAATACAGTTCAAGTCATAATTGTAGAAGTACTACAGATTTATATACATAATGGTTTATAGTGGAGACTCCCTAGATTTTATATTTTTATATATAAATACTCTTTTCTTTAGAAATGTTGTGATATTTCATTTGATTTTTTAGAAAATTATTATTATTATGACTATTATTTAATTATCCATCAAAATGGCAAAACTTTCTATATATTTATACTAGTTGTTAGCTTTTCCAAATTTTTTTAAATTAGGCAACAATTTCTGGTAAATTTTAAATTTAATTTTTGCATCATGAAACAAAAGTTTCAAGCTTCTTGTATAAGTGGGAATAGTCAAAGCAATTATTGAGGCATCGTTTTAATGAATTTTCAATACAATTGAAACAGACGCTCTGTGCCTTTCAATCACAATTTTTTTTATTTTTAATTTTAGAGTACATTATTGACCCATCTATTGATCGGTGCCATAAGCGCAAATTATTGGACACCCAATGTATTCTTCACGTTACGTAAGCTTAATTATATCCTGATTTATTCTTACTATTGGTCCAATCTAATATCGTCCAATATCAACAAAATTACCCTGGTCTCAACCTGAAGACTACGCCATACCAAATTATTATTATTTAAGCTGTGGATTCGTTTCTTATCAAACCGAAAAATGTTTCTAACAACGCCTCCAGTGTAGGAAATTTATGTCTGAAGGCTTAACTGTCAACCTTCTTAAAATTGAAACCAAGAAGGCCGTTTCAAATTATTTAACCTTCTGTACACCAATTAGGTGTACATGATTGTATTGCACACACATACTCGTATATACATATATGTATGTAGCGAGGCTGAAGTAATATGAATATCGACTATAATAGTGAACTATTGAGTAATATGATAACAACGTTTTTCATATGAACTCTCGTAAAAAAAATCTTTAATAGTTGTAAATAGCAGAGTTGTAAATGAATCATTCTTTTTTGATTTCAATTCATTACGAATTAGCTAAATTTTGAATTAATTCTTTTCGTCAAAAACGAATTGAATGAAATTTGAATCAATTCATTTGAATTTAGCAAATATGAATTGCAACTCATTTTTAATTCAAATGAATTGGTAAAATGAATTGCAATTCATTTCCAATTCATTTGAATTGATTTTGAATTACTAATTAATTATCAAATTGTGTAAAAAACATATGAAAGATGTGTTTAATAATCATTCTGCTTCGGTGCCAATATCAAAATTCGGGTTCAAAGCTTTTAACCACCAATAATTAATTTTTTTAACTTATTTGAATTAATTAAAAATCAATTCAAATGAATTGGAAATGAATTGCAATTCATTTTTTCTAACTCATTTGAATTAACTTAAAATCAATTCAATTCAAATGAATTGGAAATGAATTGCAATTCATTTTACCAATTCATTTGAATTAAAAATGAATTGCAATTCATGTTTGCTAAATTCAAATGAATTGATTCAAATTTCATTCAATTCGTTTTTTGACGAAAAGAATTAATTCAAAATTTTACCAATTCAGTGCATGAATGATTCGCGAATTAATTTAAAAATTAATGATTCGTTTACAACTCTGGTAAATAGTGAGCAACGTGAAAAGCAATACGTACAATCTTGGTAGTCCGCCATTTACTACCATTTGTTGGTTAATGAGTTGAATTTTTACATTAATTTATTTTTAATAGCAATAAAAGTGTCTTGAAGATTATTTAGAATTATTTGCGAATTTTCACAATCGAAATCTGAATAAATTCGATAAATTAAACATCTTAATTTTTATTATATTCTCCGTATGTATAAATCTTCATTGTTGTACAACGAATTTAAATATGTACATAAGTATGTATGTATGTACATACTTTTATGCTTAGGTATTTGGTTATAAAAAGAAATCAAATATCATAGAAGTGAGACACATTCATATAAACATAACTTTTCGAAAAGTTCGCCGCAGCAGGAGAAGAATGGGGTTTATGTTGAATAGTACGTTTTTTTTTAATTCTTTGAAAATTCGGTGCAATAGTTAGTGAAATGCAAAATTAATTCCAATTTTACATTTTAGAATATACTTTTCAATCAACTTTAGCATCACCGCTCAATTATATGAAAAATCCATTTTATAGAGTGCACCCAACCACCCATCATCATCGAGAGAAAATCATTTCTGTATTTTTGCGCTATTAACTACATATATTCTACATACATCACTAGTGCGTTAACACTCACACAATCAAACTCGTGCAATAACAGCACTCAGGAAAAATAATATCATAATTATCACCATCATCATTAACATTGTAACCATCATCATCAACGAAATGTAGATACATACAGAACATTTCGATTTTTCACCCAAGGAATCAAACGCGCACACACACACACACATGCATACACATATTGGGAAAGGCAAATATTACCACCTACAAGAGTCTGAAAATATGGAGACTTTTTAGTTGTAAATCACCAATCACCAAATTATTCCAGGCTACCAACTACGATTGCCCTAAAATTATTACAGAAGACTGCGCATCATTTTGTTTTCATAATTGATGAGATTTCTTGTATCGCAAAATGAAATAGTAAAGAATATGTATATTTTCTGTCTGATTTATTTACTCTTCTAGGCTAATTGCCATGTCTGCCCACACAATTTCTATGAATTTCTTTCATGGAGCAAGCAGGCCCAGTTGGGCTACCGTCTGTCACGTCTGCGTACGCTACGCACCTGCGTGTAATTTTGTTGACAAATTTTTTCTTATTAGATTTTCCACAAAAACTCCACAATTTTTACGGTCTTGCACTGCACTTCACATCGCACCGTTTCAGTTTTTAACAATTTTTCACAAAATTATCACGATTTTATTAGAAAGAAAACTCAACATTTTCACGCAAATAGAATTTTTTCCGTTCTACTGCGAACAACACGAAAATGGAAGACAAACGATTAGGGTTGTTGTTTTTGTTTTAAATGTAAAAAAGAATATTTCAAAAAGAGGAATAAATATTATTAATCTTGAAGGGGGTGCGATGGGTGGCTGAGAAAGCAAGGGAATGGAGGAATAAGAACCAAAATAACATATACACAGTTGCCACATAAAATTCGAATTAAGAAAGTAGCCAGAGTTTATGGGAAAAGCAGTCGCTATATAGTGCTTAAACGCAAAAATTGTTAAAATTGCTATAATTAATAAGATGGGGCAACGTTGGAACTGACATATTAAACATATTTATAAACAAGAGACATCTATGTGATTATACCACAAAATATCCTATATATTTTCTATACAGATGGTGTCAATCTCCTACATAAAGTACATGTTATTATAATAGATGGCAGGCGTACAATTTTATTGCTGCATATTTCGACGATTATTACTTTACCGCTTGCTCTCTTACTTACTGCTAAGAAATTTATTAACTTCTATTTAGTTTGTTTGTACAATTCATTTTTTTACTTCGGTGTGGTTGATGCGTTTGTGTGGCTCGTTCTGGTATTGTATGTAGTCATTGCTTTAGTACAAACACATTTCAAAATTCACCTTATAAAATAATCAAAACATACATCGTTGTAAGATAAAAAGCGCGGATACGCAAATTCGTGCTTCGCTCTATCACGCTGTCCAGTGACCTGTGTACCTAGCGTTGCCGTTTTTGTGATGTTTAACCAAAATCGGTTACTTTTTTCTCCGAAGTATTGATGTATACACTTTTTATCGATTTGGTTACTTTTTTAGCAATAAAAATATATCTATTAGTTTTAATATTAAAATTCCTTTTATAAACTAAAATTCCCTCAAGTGAGGAGGAGATGTAATTAACCAAACCAAAAAATAAAATTGAAATGTGTATATATTGCAGAAAACATAGTAATTAAGAAGAAAATGAGAAATCCTAAACAATAGATTGCAAAGAGGAAAATTGCGATGTACACAAAGTTATCGAATATTAAAACAACAAAGCTTCGTTAGATTATAAAATCGAATAATAATTGAAGTTCACAATTCAATTATGCTGCCATCTACATCTGATAATTTACTGAAAATTTTTATTTAAAATAATTCAGTGCAGCAACTTTTTTTAGCAAATACACATATTGGGTGTGTATGAAATTAACAAGAAGACTCAAAAATGCTCATTTTGTGTAAAAATAGGGCGACTGCCCACAAACAAAACAGGGTGGCTGTGCAAAAACGTTTCAATGTTGAGGATGCTATTTTATTTTGAACCTAACTTAGAGGTCTAGGAAATTTCGCTGGCCTTACGCAATTTCGGACCAATGAGAGCTAAAACTATATTTACTCCCTCATATTATTAAAATTATAGAAATAGCTGAAGCTAATTTTGTGATGTTAGTCACTTACAACTCGTGAAAAAACGAAACGAAATATGTGTATTACCTTTTTATAGTAAAATGGCTAAAATTTTTAGCATTTTCATGTATTTAATGTGGTTAAAAACCATTTTCAGATTTTAAAATTTTATTTTTGTAAATAAACAACAGCTGCTTTGGACAAGAAGAGAAGTGAAATTATTCTCTCACATCTCTCTGTTCTTAATAATCAGACTTCACATTTAATTCCAGATTTTTTTCATTCCACTGCACGAACTATTTTATTATTAAATTCCATGACATTTATAGTTAATATAGTAAATACAGAGTAGCCCAGAGATGTCACGAGATGGAAGATAATTCTTGCATCCCTTGGCATCCCGACTTTTTTCTTTTGCTTTGATATTAATTTTCTGACAATATATAAATTCAGTATTCGAAGAACACAAAGTATGACAAATCGATATACTCGTATGTGGTTCTCCGCCACGATCTCTTCAAACTATTACCTCTGTTCTATTCTGTGAGACTAAACCATGAAATTGATTACAAAATTAAGCGTTTTTATTTTAAAAGGAGGCAAAAGCAATCGGCATGAAATCAATACAGTTTTTACATTCGAATCCCTCTTGATGTGTGTTTTGGCATGCACGCCACAATTGTTTTTAAATAATTTTAAAGTTATGGAAACTTTTTCTGCTGTTTATACAAACCGGACGGTCACAATGTCTAAAGTTTTTCAATGAATTTACTAAAGAATTTCCTAAGCTCAATTTGAAAGAATAGACGCTACTTTTCACATCATTTTTATTTTTCATTCTATAGAATTGCTGTGTCCAGCCTCTTTCCAGCATCTTCAAGTTGTTTTTGATTGGTACTTGGATTCGCAAGAAATTTTTCTTTACTCTCTGGAAAAGCTATAGAATAAACATATTAAACATAATATCAGCAGATGAAGAACCTTTTGCAAGTCGATGGCGTTGATCAGCAGTCTTGATGTAAACACATTTCTCAAAGTTGTCCAAACAAAATTTATGTTTATCTTCATTGTGCTTGTGCATTGAGAGAGTAATAAAGGATACATCGCGTTGAAACGATGGAAGTCGAGGAAACGGAAGAAGATAAATATAGTAGATCTGAAGAAAAAAGAATCATTACACAAAAAATATTTAATACTAAAATTTATTCGAAATATTCACCCATTTACTGTTTCAACGCATAAGTATCATAAAAAGATTTGTCGACCAGCAAACAGCATTAAAAAAATAATAACTTATTTTTTTCTATCATTTACTATCATTTTTGACTACTTATAGCAACGAAATTAAGAATTTTCGTTATTCAGAGGTGGACAAAAAAATAAGTAGTATGTTTTATGTAGACAACTTATTAAACTACAATTAGCGAGATATATGCGACAAACCGTACTTTGAGACCTTTGATCCCTTGTAAGATTTTTTAGTGGCACACCAAATGATAGGGACTTAGAGTCACAGAAGGAAGCGTCAGGCAAAACTCCAGCTTCCCCTAATTTTTCCGAAGTTTGGTCTAGTTCTTATTCTTTATTTGCTGGATTATTAATCACTTTTATATATAAAATTACATGGTTTTTAATATTTAAAATTTCTAAACTACAGTCTTTTGATTCAGCTTTAAAGCAATTTGCTAAGGTACAACATTTCACTATTAAATAATTAAATTTAGTGCAGTTATATTTAGAATATGTATTGTGGCTTAGAACCACTAGCCATTTACATATAAAACAAGCAAAAACCGCATTAATGAATCACCGCAGTATTGAATCACCTCGTTTGCATAATAAATTAAACTTCCAGCTTCGTTGTGTTCATATTCCTGGATTACGCAAGCTTGTTTCATATATATGTATATATTTTTAAAGTAAAAACTCTTTAACGTTCTTTCTAGTAATTATCAGCTTCTTCGACCATTTTCTTATATTATTTAGATTTGATCTTTATCAACTAATGCAACCGAAAATGTTTGTTTTTTCCATTTCGTTGTAATAAAACTACAAGGAAGCCCTTCACAAGGCAGCTAACAATCTTAGTGCAGCTAGGTTGCCAAATGATGGACTGACTTGGAATTTGCTCTCTTAATGGAATTCACTTATACTTTGTTCATTCGCTGATTTTATTTTGTAAGCCGTTGCTGTCAACTCTTGCAGATTTTAGATACGAATGACGAATTATCCGAACGTAACAAGATCTTAAATAACTCTTTCCGGTTAAAGAAATTATTGAGTTTGAGATGTGTTGCTTGAGTTAAAATGAACTCGTATGCATTTCGTTGTTGCTATTATTTTATTTTCTTTTATTTTGTGTTTTTTTTCATATTTTGATAAGCTATTAAAAGATTTTGCGGCTGGCTGGCTAGTTAGTTTTAGACCCGCAGTTTTAAACGAAACATTTCGTATCGAATTTTCACTCAAGGCACAATCACTGTCAATAAAGTATTTCTTATCGTACAACCACGCCCACACATCACTCAACAGAAAATAATATATATATATATATATATATATATATATATATATATATATATATATATATATATATATATATATATATATATATATATAATATGTAGTAAATATCTTTAGCATAAAACGGCACCAATCTTCTCCACAGAATTTGGTTTTATCTATAATTTTTTGAATTGTAAATTCTTAAAACATAATAATCGCATTATTTTGTATTTATATACACATACTTACATATATTTTATTTTTATTTCGGAAAAATATTATTATTTATGTATATGAATGATTTAATACTTTTTGTTCTATTGTAGTGGTCGATGGTGTTATCATAATTCATACAGTTAATTTAATATTGATTTATTTAATACTTTGCGGAATCCATAAAAAAGTTTTTTTGCTAAAATTACTTGTCGGAAACAACAAACTAAAACATTTGTCTGAGGTCAAATTTTTTATTTGCGGCAAGAAGAGATGAGAAAGAAAAGTTTTAACGTAAATCATCATTAGGGCTGCAAAAATTTAGGACTTGTTCCGAATTCGGGTGTTTAGGGAATAGTAGTGATTTTTATATTAGTTTTATTTTTTGGAAATAACAACAAAAATTTAACAACTATTTTGGAAAAATGAGCTGATAGCAGCTAGAATGACTAAAATCTGTTTTTTATCACTCTCAGTCTCGATATTTTCCCGTAAATGGAAGAACTAACCACGTAACCACGCCCTTCGGGTTGGATGGTAAAAGAAGTTGTTTGTGAGCAACAAAAAAAAAAAAGAATGTTAAATATTTTTACTAATTTTTTAACCTGAGTAAATAGACATTATTAGACTACAACATATTTATACATTTGAAAAAAGTATTTATTTCGATTTTAATGTTTCAAGTTTTTATAGTTTTTTAATTTTATTTAAATAGAAATTCTCATTGACGAAGCTTCATAAATTATTCAAATATTTCACGAAAAAGTTTTTATTTAAAGTTTAAAATATTTTTTTCTATCCTGATTTTTATTTGTGGCTATAAAGAAGAAAAAGTGAGGGTTTAATTAAAATGACAAGAATTGTTGTGAGGAATCTACCTCACTATGTTTATGTATGTGATATTCTTTTCTAAAGTCTGTCTGTTTAGGAATTTTAATTTGATTTCTTCTACTACTATTTGTAGCATTAACATCCTCGAAGATTTCTATCACAAAATACCAATTCTTTTAATGATTAATACTATTTTGCTTAAACTTGCTTTTAAAACTTCCCACTTGATTTAGGGTACATTCCTGGTACTATGTATTATTTTGTTAAACAATAAAAAAATACCTAAGGAATGAGAATTTATGTAGAATTTTCCACTTCTTCATATCGCCCCTTTGATGCAAAAACAATGTATCTAAAAAATATTGATTTTTGAATTATGTATGAAAAAGTATTCTCCAATACCCTTATTACGAGTATATGAAGGGAAAAATCATAATCATATCTGAAGCTAAGCCGAAATTATACCAAAAAAATTCGCTTTGGCTTTTTAATTAAGGCATACTTAAATGGAAAAAGTATCAAGAAAAGTGTTCTTTTCATTATCCTGTTTATATCTATCTAAAAAAAACAGTTTTATATCTGAATCTAAGCCGGAATCATACCAAAATGTTTCGATATGAATGATAAAGCATTTTAAAATAAAAAAAATCAATTACCATGATGAAACTACATAAATAAATGCATGTGTTAAGACGCTCGACCAATTATCCTTTTAAATTTTTTTCTATTCACGGTGCGTAAGACATTTGTTAAAGATTTTCGATTAAAAATAAATAATAATATTCCATCCCTGATATCAATACATTTGAGCCCATTGTTTGTGAAAACATAAAAATATTTATAACTAGCGGGCCTGTTGCCTGCTTCGCACGGCAAAACAAAATAAGAAAGGAAACACACTTGTTTTTAATAAAGTTGGTTTTGTTCCCAAAAACACACTCACTTCACATACGCACCGCACACACATGCGTTATCGGATTTTAACCAAACTTCATATAAACCATATATGGGCCACTGCCTACGTAGTGTATAAGTTTGGTTGAAATCGCGCGTTTATGATTAGTTCGGCGACGTACATATACGGACTTATTTTTATATATGTATATAGATAGTAAAATTTAAAATTTTAAGTACAGCTCCAACAACTGAATTAAATTACTAAAAAAAATTTATTTGAAAGACCTTTGAGCTTAGATTGCATAAACATGATGTTGTCCGGCAAAAACTTTCTTCTTCAATTCACAAAAAAAAATTTAAATTAAGAATCAGCTGTCGTAGTAAATTTCCTACAGAATTAAATAATAAAGACTCTCACACTTCGTATACAAATCGTATATCCTAGACTTTTAAATATGCTATCAGGAGTGATTTCCGCTTTTATTTTGATTATTTAAACACTTACCTCCATATATGAAAGTACATACATACATGCATATTGTATGTATGTATGTAAAAGCATGCATGCATGTAGGTATGTTGATAATGTTTGTGCATTAAAATGAAACAATAACGTGCTTCTTTTCTATGAAATGATGACAACGATGAAATTGGAAATGACGATGATTATGATTACGAGATTTGCTAATATTGTTGTTGTTTTTAGCGAATTTAGCATTAAGGTGAAATCTAAACAAAAACATGCAGTTGTTTCTTTACTGGGTCACGTGCAAATGTATTTAGGCAATGTGGATACACACACACATGCACACACACAAACGCACACATGTTTTCAAGCATACGAAAGGCAACAAACTATAACGGTTTTGTGTATAAGTATAGGATTTTTTTTTATATAAAACACAATGAGAAACCATGCATTTTTATATGTATACATACATACATTCATCCATGCCAACATGTATATGTGTGCGTGCATAATACAAAAAAGGACACACTCTGCACGCACATACATGCATAGAACATATTTATACAATATTTACATTATAATTGTGAATGTAGAAGTGTTTATAGTAAATACCGTTATGTATTATTTTTACTATCGTTCTATTTATTATAAATGTTTGATTTTACATTTACTTTGAATTTGTCAAAAATTTCACACAATTATTAAGTGATTTTTTTGTTTATTTTTTTTATTAATTATTTAATTTAATTAAAGCACAGAATAAATAGTATTTATATTTTTTGCGGAGAATCCTTTTGGCTTTTGTAGCTGCACAACTTCTTTTTCGTTGTGTTTTTTTGATTTTGTTTTCGAAACCAAAACAAGTTTCCTCATGGTCCCCTCTAAATTTACAATGTGCATGCTACCACTATGATGATGAGTACATGTTGTACGACGAGTGGTTGTAGGTTATTGTTTTAGCGCTGCCAGAAAAATGTTTGGACACAGTTTCCGGTTTGGGGTTTGTAAAAGTGCCAAATTCATCAAAGTTGAAAATGGTTGAACTTGCTGGCCACCTCTGGACCTTCTAGCTAATAACAAGCTTGATTTGAAGAGAATTTTGGGAGTTATTCCTTAAGCAACCGATTTAAATAAAATGTGATAGAGTTTGAAAAGCATATTTGACAAGCATTTTTCCAATTAAAAAAAACATTTTGATAACCAATACAAATAAACCGCTTTTGATCGAGTTGGAACTATGTTATAGTTGTTAAGGACAATCAAATAAACTCATCAACGGTCTTAAATCTGTGCATATAGTCGTGCTTTATCGGCATATGTGTGCGTTGTCAGCAATATTGATGAATAATTTTTATTAGAATACAGGGCCTTATCAAACATATTATTAAATTAATTGAACACATCGATAGCCATTGGTGAAATAAATAAAATGAAAACATTTAGATTTTTTTGTTTGATCGACCCCAATTCTGATTGACAAACATAATCTCAGTTGCTTTGCACTTTTAAATCTATTTATTTTCAAAATAAGTTTATTTTCAAAGACATCAATTGTTCTATAAATTTTTATATATACGAACAGATCTGCAAGATATCCTTTCTGAGTATGAAGCGGTAAGTTAAATGCACTATTCTAATTTTTATGGCAATTAATCCCATAATGTGGCAGTTTGTTTTCTCGTATGCATGTGGATTGCGCATTGTAATAAATACAAGTGTAATAGATTCATATTATTCTTATATACGTGTACGTCGATTTGTACGTAGCGTAGATATTTACGATGTTGGTCACACGAGGTCGTTTGGCGTGTTCATTGTAGCGCATGCGTTTCCTTTGAAGTAGTAGTTGATGTCCTTTTTTCCTTATATTTCTTTTGTTTTGTTTTTGTGAACTTTTTTTATAAAGTGCTCTGCCTGATGGAGGGTTTAGGTGGACTTGTATGTTCTGATTTAAATTTTTTCTCTTAGTATATGAAATCGATAGAAAATATTGTCTTCCCGCATCTCCACCTTGCAATTTGTCTATAACAAATTAGTTCCCTTCAACTACTTAGAATGGAAACATGGTCTTAATATCTATTATAATAATCGTAAACTACACACAGTATAATCGTGCAACAATATAATATTTGCACACGGGGTTGAAATGCATTCTTTTTGTTTTGTTTTTTTTTTTTTTTTTTTTTTTTTTGTTTTACTTTATATAGTGGCGCTGTCGATGATAGTAATGATGTTGGCTAGATTTATGATGGAGAAAATGATGTTGGTGTTGTTTCTTTTTTGGTTTTTTGTTGTGTAACACGAAAGTAGGTTTCCTTATACAAATATGTTTTGAACACCCTCTTTCCAGTAACAACAACAAATAAAACTGAAACAAGTCCAATTGATGTGCAAAACTGTTACTCCTTTCGACCATATTCGTCGTGTTCGTATTATTAATGCTTCAATAATATGTGTTAATAATAATTGTGTTCAAGGTTATTGTTGTTTTGCTGTATCCGTTTAAAAGGTTTCTGGGCCAAACAAACAAACACACAAAAAAACATTTTTTTTGGACTGATTATAATAAAAAAATATTATGGCAGCCAAATTTGTATAGTAACACAACAAAGAAGATTGTTTTGCTATTAAATTTATATAATTTTATTTATGTAAATAAAAACTAATGATTAGTTGAGAACAATACCGATATAATTAATTACGACATTGAGTACTAAAAAATGGTTTTTGGTTTTTTTTTCAAAGTTTGTCTAATTGTATACATGTTGGAAGTAAAATAAACTAAATTTATATCGAATATAAATTGTTTGTTGTGCAGTTTGTATTAAGACATTCTATACCTACTTTGATTATATATTTCATATATGATTGAATTCTCATATTGTACATATTATTTTTTGTATAAATATAAGAGTCTGAATGCTTACAAACTGTTTGAAGTTCACTGATGATTTGGTTAGCACCAATGAAATATGAATATATGAATAGGTAGGCCCACAACAAACAAAAGCTAATTATTCTAATGAGCAATCCCGAAGTAAAAAATTTCAATATTAAGTAAATGAAAATGGTTATTTGATTCAATGTAACAGAAAATAGTTGAGACGAATATAATTATTAATGACAACTAAAGTTGGCATTCGAATAGGAATTATTCCAATACTCAAAGAATTGTTCTAATTTTAATTCGCATGCATATAATTTATATGTAAGAAAAAAAATTCAATAAAAAAAACCAATTCATCAATTTCCCAGCAATAATCGTTCATTCCAATAGTTTGCTCTTCATCTAATACAAATTAGTTCAACGTAATAAATATAGAAATAAATAAAAGAAAATATATGTACATATATACGTGTATATTTATCCCAACTAATAATGCGTAAATGAATGCAGCTCTTTAATAAAAAAATAACAACATTCGATTAACTAAAAAAAATTATGGAATATTCGATTTAAAATTATTGGATTATTTGGTTCGATTGAACATAATATTTTTTATTTAGAATAAAACTTTATTCGACTTACGTATTTCTTATCAAAACATTTTCTATTTTTGCTTAATTTATTGATTTTACCACTCAAACCAAAGCTTAGATTTCATCATGTTCAGTAGGGCTGGCTACTTTGTAGCGTTTCGTGAAATACATCTTTTTTATATAAATGATCGAAAATATGTCAAATAAGATATGTAAAAGCACCTTTCACCTATTTATATAAAAAAGTAGAAGAAATTACGATCGATGTACACAAAAAATATGTATATTTACGAATATATATCGTATGTAGCTGACGCCTTTTTGTCATTTTCATTTCTTAAAAAATCCGTCCAATTATGCATTTATTCAACTTCCTAGGAAGTCAGTGTTTTAAAAATCTACGAAACTTGATTTAAAAATTGTTTTTGTTTATATAAAAAATATTTATTTCTTTAAATACACATGAAAATATGAGTTTTCTTAAATTTTTTATTGATGCAATTACTTTCACTAATCATGACTACTGGCAAATTTGTACGCCTTCCAGATGTCAACTTTATTTCAATATATATAATATAAAATTATTATTATTATAGAGTTTCTGAATTTCTCAGCCTCTATGAGGTTGGAAAATACCTATCCCGGGCTGTGCCAAGGGATTAGGCTCTGATAATTTTATTGTACGTGTTCTTGTTCGTTTTCATAAAGTTAATATTACAAATGTAAATACTTATTATTGCATAAACCGTCTCACAATGTTGCAAGTGGCAAGTATAACTGCTCTTTGCATAGGTTCTAAAATGTGCTCCATTTTCCACTTTTTCAGGCTTTCAACAAGTGTCTTTGGCACTAAACCTGTTGCCGAAATAACAATTGGGTTGATCGTGACGCTGTTAACCTTGTACATTTTTTGCAGTTCTTTTGCCAAATCCGTGTACTTATTAATTTTTTTTACTTATTGTGGCTTGGATGTTCTGGTTCAGAGGGATCGCAATGTCATATATATCTATTTTATTTTGTTCCTTATAAAACACAACAATATCAGGCCTGTTTGCCAGTATAGTCCGGTCTGTAATTATTTCTCTATCCCAGTAAATTACAGCGGATGAATTTTCCAGTACGGGTGGGGGCTCATACTTATAGTATGCCGCTTTCTTTGTAAGAAGCTTAAAACGCATCGCAAGCTCTTGATAAAAAATTTTGCCAACATTGTTGTGTCAGCTTGTATAATCATAGCTTGTCAGGGTGGTACAGCCAGCTATGATATGCTCAGTAGTTTCCTTCGCGGAACCACATCGCCTACACTCATCACTAGGAATGCTTTCCCCTAGTATATGCCTTCTATAATTCCTAGTCGGAATTACCCTGTCCTGGATGGCAATAGCAAATCCTTCAGTTTCAGAGTATAGCAATCCTTTTTGTAACCACAAATTCGAGCTCTCCGCATCGATATGAGTCTGTTCTATGTCCTTTGGGTGTATTCCATGTAAGGCTTTTGATCTCCAAGCATCTATATGTTGTGCTGCATTTCTGACATTTTCTGGTACAGAGAGGTTATTTGCGCTCAAGTGCAATGGTGTATATTTGTTATCTGCCTCTATAACAACTTTCATCAGTTCTTCGGGCGTCGATGTAAAATAGATCCTGAGGCTTATCTTTTGCTGATGGTGTAATGCAATTATATCGACTAAACCTCGTCCGCCTTGTTGCCGTGCTAATATCATGCGCTCAACAGAGCTTTTTGGATGATGTAATTGAGCTCTGGAGAATTGTGTTCTGACTGACGTGGTTATATGATCCAGGTCAGTATCCGACCATGCTATCACCAAAAAGAGTATGTCAGAACTGGAACTGCCCACGTTTTTATTGCCCTAATCTTGTTGCCAGCGTTGAGCTCAGTCTTCAGAATCCTTTTTAACCTGTTGTTGAATTCCTGTTTTAGGCTTTCTTTTATTCTTGTAGAGCATAGACCTTTCAACTGCAGCATCCCCAAGTAATTGTACCCTTCACCATCAGCTAGCTCTTCGATGACTTGGTTCTCATTTATAGTGTATCCATTAGACGATGTAATAATTTTTCCACGACATAAGTGAACAAGTTTGCATATTTCAATGCCAAATTCCATGCTGATATCATCACTAAACGCTTTGACTATGTTGATAAGCCGATGTATTTTGTCCTTGTTTGGAGCGTACATTTTCAGATCATCAACGAACAACAAGTGACTAATGATCTTATTTTGGCTGGTTCCTTTCAGTTCGTATCCGATATTCGTTCTGTTAATAAGCCTACTTAATGGATTCAGTGCCAAGCAAAACCATAAAGGACTGAGAGCGTCTCCCTGCAGTATACCATTGCTTATTCTGATAGGGTCGCTACATTGTCCCCCTAGGTGTAGCTTGACAGTCCATAAGGACACGAAAGATTTCTAAGCAATTTCGACGGGGTCTCATCTGCGCACACCATTAGTGATGCTGACTCCATGGCAACGGCATTGAGGCAGCGCATAGTTCAAAGCTGTGAGGCATCCATGCCCCGTGTAACGCAACATTCTAGAAGACAGGCTGCGTACTGGTGGACGCCAGAAATAGCTGAGCTCAGACGAATCTGCCTCCGCAACAGAAGGAGATACACCAGAGCCCGGCGAAATGGCGAGGCATCCATGGAGGCCGAAGAATTCAGACAATGCCGAAAAGCACTGAAATGGGCGATTATTAGAAGCAAGAAGTTGAAATGGGAAGAACTTCGGAACGATCTGAACAGCAACCCCTGGGGACTCGGCTATAAGATCGTTACGAGGAAGCTAAACGTGAGCCATGCTGCTCCGCACATAGGGAACGATATCAACCACATCGTGGATAACTTGTTCCCCATGCACCCTCCACTGCACGATGAACGCGAAGTCCTTGCTGATGGGATACACACGCCCTTCACTGAAGAAGAGCTAAAAATCGCAGCTAGAAGCCTTAAGAGGGGTAAAGTCCCCGGGCCTTACGGAATACCAGCGGAGACACTCATACTTTTAGCCGAAAATCGGCCAGACGCTCTGCTCGAAGTGTATAACGCTTGTATTGCCCAAGGCACTTTTCCCAAAGAGTGGAAAAGACAAAAGCTCATACTGATTAGCAAGGGAAGAGGCGACCAAACGCAACCATCAGCTTACCGCCCTCTATGCATGTTAGATAGCACAGGCAAACTATTGGAGAAGCTTCTGCAACGCAGATTAGCAGAATCCATCGAGGCAGCCGGAGGACTATCGGAGAGGCAGCACGGCTTTCGACCCGGAAGATCGACTCTTGGTGCCATTGAGGATGTAGTGAGAAGTTTCGAAAACGCACAGAACGGACGCTCCTACCCGAAACGTATAATCATCCTAGCTACACTTGATGTACGCAACGCTTTTAATAGCTTACGATGGGCAAATGTTATCAAGGCATTGCGGGAAAGATTCCGCATACCTAGATATCTTATGAGAATTCTCCAGAGCTATCTTAGGGATCGTAAACTTATATACGACACACCAGACGGCCAGATAGTTAGAACGATTACATCGGGAGCAGCCCAGGGATCCTTTCTGGGTCCTGACCTCTGGAATCTAAGCTATGACGAGATATTAGGAATTTATATGCCAGAAGACACACACCTTGTAGGGTACGCGGACGACATAGCGGCGGTCATTTCGGCACGGGACGCGGACGACGCTAGAAGAAAATTGAATCAGGTAATGATAAGGACTCGAGCATGGCTCGAGGACCATGGGCTCGAAATACCGGTGAACAAAACTGAATTAATCATGATGACGCGAGGGCATATGCCACTAGAAATTAGCATGCAGATAGATGACATGCTCCTGGTGACGAAAAGGGCGATAAAATATCTGGGCGTAAAAATCGATAGTAGGCTCACTTATTGGGCCCAGATAAAACATGCGGCTGCAAAGGCAGCAAAAGTTTCAGGCATGTTGAGCAGGCTAATGGCAAACATTGGCGGGCCCACACAGAGCAAGAGGAGGCTGATTATGGCAACCACAAATTCTATACTGCTATATGGCAGCGAAATTTGGGGAAATGCACTGAGAGCAAAGTCTAAGCGTAAGGCTCTAGAAGAAGTCCAACGCACAGCGGCACTCAGAATCGCCTCAGCCTACCGTACAGTTTCAGGCGCGGCGGTCTTCATAATAAGTGGAGTGATTCCGGTTGATCTCCTGGCGCGCGAACAGAAAGAGGCATGGGACTCTAGGGGGCGGAAATTACTATTAGTGCTGCAGAGCGGAGATCTGAAACCATCCAGCGATGGCAAAACAGATGGAACGCAGAAACGTCCGGTAGATGGACGAAGAGGCTCATTCCTAACATAGAAAGGTGGACTCAAAGGAAATTTGGGGAGATTAACTACTTCCTGACCCAGTTCCTTTCAGACCATGGATACTTCCGGAAGTATCTACACCGCATGGGCAAAACAGGTAATTCCAGTTGCATCTACTGCGATGCAACAAGCGACGATGCAGAACACACTTTTTTCAACTGCATCAGATGGAATACTGAGCGAATCGCATTAAGAAAGCAGATTGTCGTTTTCACCCCTGCCAACATAGTTGACAGAATGCTCGAATGCGAAAACGCATGGAATGCTGTGAGTAACTACATCGAGTATGTCTTAAAAAGAAAGAAAAGAGACCTCGATGCACGGCAAAATGAGTCCCCTTCAACGTGGACTCAGCAAGAATGAGCCAGCAGCATGAAAATGACGGACCCAGACGTGGGTGTTACGAGCAAAGTCCTTCTTAGGAGGATGAAGTTTCTGGGCCTTCTTGAAGTAATGTAGAAAACAGTCCCAGCAAGGCATCCCACCAGAAACGGAGGAGAGAGTTTTTTAGTGGAAAACACCACTCAACGCAGTCGACGACGGTCACTGTAAGTGCGAAGGCATTTTCAACCCTACCTCGCCCGTCAAAAAAAAAATAATAATATTATTATTATTATTATTATTATTATTATTTTGAAACAAAACATGAAAAGTTTACTTTTTCAACATAATGAAGAAAACTGGACCAACTATACTTTCGATCTTGGAGGAAAACCAAACTCTTTCTTTGTGCTGTATATCCATAAATTCAATGTATCCCACTTCCGATCTAAAAGAAAAGCTAGAGCTAGATCTTTCATTTATAATTGAAATAACGATGACGATGATTTTTGTTAAAAAAAAGTATTAAAGACTGAAAAATATGTTAAATATGATATGCGATAACGTCCGAGTTTCAATTACATAAGTATGTATATAAGTTAAAATATTTAAAAATATATGTATATAAATAAAATAAAATCCTTAAGTGAAAACAAAGTAAAAAAAAACAACTTTGGAAAATTGTAGTTTCATTTTAACATTTTATTTGTAATTATTTATTTTTGAAATTTAAAAGATCACAAGTGGATTTTGATTGTAATAAATAAAGTGCTTATAACATTTAATACTATAATAATTCCCCACACGCACTCGTATGTGTATATTGATGTACTTATATCTGAATGTGTAGGTGTTTTATTCATAAAAAATATTTTTTGGTTCAATGAATTTTATACGAGAACTCATTTAATAAACCTAATCATTTTTATGAATAAGGCCGGCTGTTAGCCTTCAAAATGAAATAATAAAAATTAATAACAATACACGTATAGCAACAACAAAAGTCCTTTTCTTACACTTTTTCATAATAAATACTTCAGATGAATACATCAAACTTGTAACGAAACTCGTTTCATACATTTTTAATACGACTCTATTCTATATTTTGCATAATTAATTATTGTTTATAATTAAGAAAAACATGTGAAATCGCTTAATGTAATTAATTATACTTGGTTCGTAGAACAAAGCCAATATATTAATATTGTTTATTACAAATATGGCTGTAAGTTGTCGACCAAATTAATTTTAAAACCTTAAGACGGAACCGAACATTTAAAAACTAGTTGCAACTTCAAAAATTAATTGTATAAACTCTATCAAAAAAATTTACAAAACATAATCGCAAGCAAATTAAAAATAAGAATATGTATTATATTAATATTGAAATTTATTATTTGGGATATTCTCCCCAACTAATCGTTAGAAACAATTAGAGCTTTTGCAAAATGCATTGAAAAAATTAAAAAAAATTATTGTTTGTTGTGACTTTAGCTCTTCATATGCCGACATTTCAATGGTTGCTAAAACCAAATCGTCAGTGAAGTTTAAGCAGGTTGAATGTTTTCAAACTGGTTAAACTTCACTGGCGACTTGCTTTTAGCAACCAATGAAATGTCGGCATATGAAGAGCTAAAGCCACAACAAACAATACATTTTTTCATAAGAATATAATGCATTGAAAAAATGTTTGTTGTGGCTTTAGCTCTTCATATGCCACAACAAACATTTTTTCAATGCATTTTGCAAAAAAAACTAATTGTTTCTAACGATTGGTCGGGATATTCTCCCGAATAATAAATTTCAATATTAAGTATAAGAATATAATTGTATTTTTTTTAATCTTATAAAATTTGTCATAAGCTTTTTCAAACTTCTCCTGCTCATTTGTCTGGCATGTAGAAGGGCGCGAACAAAATAACATTAATACAGTGAGAACTTAGACATCAAACAATATTTCGTAATAATTATAACAATAAAAGTGTTTGCTAGATAGAATTCATATGTTTAAAACAAATAAGTCATTCTTAAACATGCTGCCTGTTATCATTTACGAATATGGTGTACGAGGATTGACATTGATCATTTCCGCGTTGCTGCAAAGAAAATAATATAAAAAAATCCATTTAGCAATATTCAAGCCATTTAAGTATGCGAATTGAAATAGATTGAGTAAATATCGATAAATAATTTATTAATATATATTTTTATTATTTTTAGTATTCTGAATTTTTGTTATAATTTTTTTCAAAGTCTCAAAATAATTGTTGAAACTTCGACTTATTGCGGAGAGCTGCAGAAATTTATAAAAAAATTTTCATCCCAATGTCTTGTTGAATTTTTCGTGAGTTTTTTGTCAGCTTGTGATGTGTTTAAACCTCCTATTTCCATCACATTTAAAACTTTTTGTACATTGAAGAAAATCAATTGGATTTTTTCGAAAATCGATTTTTAGTGTATTTTTATGAACTTTCCAGTTTTTTAAGCGAATTTTCTACTCTTATGCTACACTTATTTTTTAATTGTATAATGATTTGAATTTTCTTTAAAACATTTTATGAATTTGCAGTTTTTATTAATTTTCTTTCAATATAAAGGACCTTTCATTAAGCGCTTTCTATATTTAAATTTATTTAAAACAAAGTGTGTGTGAATAATCAAGTAAATTTTTAATTCATTCGAAAGAACTATCGATGCAATTATGTATGTAATATATGTAATATCGTGCAAATGTCCGCCACGGCTTCGCTGGCGCATTCAAAATGTCGAATTTTCTATGACTCTGGCACATAAATCACCGATGGCATGGGTTATTTTGCCTTTAAGGGCCGCTTTGGCTTGTGGCTTATTCGCATAGACCTGCGACTTAAGAAACCCCCACAAGAAAACGTCATACCAGTTCAAATTTGACAGTTTGGGGCGGCCAGCTCAAATCACCTCCACGGGAGATGACCATGTCCTCAAATCGTTCGTGTAAAATGCCCAATGTGAAATTAGCTGTGTGGCATATAGTGCCGTCTTGTTGAAACCACATGTCGTAAGCGTCCATATCATCCAATTTAGATCAAAAAAAAAATTGTGTCATCGACCTATAGTGCTAGCCGTTGACGGTGATGCCATGGCCAACGCCGTTCTCAAGGAAATATGGAAGGATGATGTCGAAACCCCAAAATCCAGACCAAACAGTTACTTGTTCGTTATGCATTGGATGCTCTTTTGATCTCATGCGTGTTTGTATCGTCCCAAATTCGACAATTTTTTTTTCATACAGAAATGGAAATGCGCTGAATGTTGACCGAATAGAACATCCACTTTTGATAAAACAATTTTATCATTTGCCCGTGTTTTTGAACGCTATATCCGTTCGTGGCGATTTAGCAAAACAGGCTGAGTAAATAACAGCCAATTTAGTGGATGTACTTTCAACAATATGATCGATCTCAAATGTCAAGGTTCGAAAGTTCCTATTGGGGGACCCTTTAGATTTTAAAGCTTGTTTTTATTGCTATTCAACAATAACAACAACAAAACCAAAATAATTTTCCAATTGCAAAGCGCTGTGTTCTATTCATACATTTTGTATGAGCAAGAGAATATGTGATAAGTAGACGAGGCTTTTAAGGGCTGATTTGAATTTGACTGTTAGAAATCATAAACGGATTAAAAATTTTATAGTACGCTTGTGTATACGAGTATATTCCGTCTGAGGATAAGAGGTCTAAAAACCGCAAAATTTCATACGAAGTATAAAAATATATTTTACAATAAAATAATATAAAAATATACAAATATTTCACTCTATTCCGTTTATGAATGTGTACTATGAGTAACGCTATCTTCCTAAACGCCTGTTTACAATGTATCAATACAGTATTTATACAGTGTTTATACGTCATTTAGTTACTGTCATAATACTTTATATACGGACAGTTTGACAGTTGAAAATATGTTACAATACAAATCCTCAATAGTAATTATGTTGGTATATTGAGATATCTAGCGTATACCTCGTATGCCTGATGACGGAACATTTATATACAATACATCAAAGAAATAAAGCAACAAAAAATAAAACCAGCGACGAGCTTATACATATCGTGCCCTTACCGCCAAAAGAAAACCGTAACCGACATAACTTTCTATTTTCAGTTTTTTATCGTAAACAAAAATACATCATCGTTGAAATTAATTCTGTTATCCATTAAAAGTGGTATCAAAAACTTATAACAAAATAAAATTCACAATCACCTCTACAACTTAGTGCAGAAATTATGTGTTTGTCACTTTCGTTTTTTTTGCGGTTAAGGATCGGTATGTTTGACGCGACTTGCATTGCATTTAAGCTTTTTTGGTTACACAACTTGCATTTCTCTGCGCATCGATGACAGCAGTATGCATTTGGGAACAGAATACATACATTGTAAAAATTTTAGACAGAACGTTTACGAATCGGTTACAATGTATTACATACTGCAAAGCAACATGGTCTTAGGAGAACACCCTAGTATATACATCAGTTAAAAAATAATCAAAGAGCTTTAGTAGATTCCAAGTCAAACTCAACCTGTTGAGACCAAAACAATAAATTTATATGACACTATATTGTTTCCTTTTAAATTCCAAAAAATTTGTAAAAGAATTTTTTTCTTGAGCAAAAAAAAACAATGAGCCATATCCATAATATACAATTTTTTATCAGCAAATGAGTTCTTTTAGATTTGACTCATATTTAGAGCCGTTTTTGTGTTTTAACCCATTAACGGTTTCGAATGCCTTAACTATTTCTTCAGAGTTCAACATAAAACAAAATTTCTTAGAGTATTTGGATTTTGTTTTGTCACGTACTAGATAGATTATGTATTTGATTTTTGTACATTCTGTAAACATTTTATTACAACAGATCAGTGCAAGTGAAAAAGATTATTTAAGAAGAAAAAATATTATTAGTGGGAATCAAAATATTTAGAATTAAAGCTAATTCTTGAAGCTTATTTGGTGAGTTTTTTCTTTTTATAATATTTTCATTTATATGTAAAGAATATAATGGCATATGATCAGATGAAAAAAGCCTTATAGCGGCCTTAGGGCACATTTGGCCGTTAATGTAAACATCAAAGAATAGAATGAAATCGTGTACGTTTCAGTAATAAACGACTAAACCTGGACAATTTATCAGAAGAACATTTAAAAGAATTAATGGATACTTGTAAAGAAATATTAAAAATTTTTTTACTCATATCGCCGAATAAATAGTGAACAAGAAATTTCTGAACAGGAACGATTGCTTCAGTTACTCATATTTTGAGATCTAGGCGTGGCTTGTTCTGAAAAACGGCGGATTGGCTGCTAGCTTATTCGCAAGTATCAAATTCCGATGTTGGTAGAAAAGAAGAAGTACGGTAGACCATTTTCCATGGAAACGCAATGGATGTGACAGAAGGGTAGTGATAAATTGTTTTTCAGTTGCCATAATTAAAAAAATAGTACTAGCTTTATTTAAGCAACTTAAATTCGTTGCTTTAAATACTTTAAATGGTCAAGGACGAATTGAAGCCACACGCTTTCCGCCTTTTTTGGATTCTAGTCACTAATACATTGTTGTTAATCCGTTTTTTATTTTGTAATAAATTGTCCAATTTATAAAACCGCAATTTAGCTTTCGACCGTTCGAGGGTTAAGTAAGTTGCAAAATCATATACATCGTTTGTATGCATGTCATTTTAAAAAGTTTGCATCTGTTATTTAAATTTTAAAAACAATTTAATAAAGTGAGTTAGTAATGAGCACAAAGGAATTTATATTTCTTCCTATATATACATACGAGTACATAACAATATGCAACAGCCATTTTCAAACTATATATACTACATACATATAAGCGCACACAAAACTGGACTTTATTCTTAGCAAAACTGCATATTTGGGTTTCTGTAATCGCATCCCTCATTCTCCGCAATCTAGTGAAATTATTTATTCTATTTGTACACACCCATTGTCTAAACAGTACATATGTTTTGGAACTAAATTTTCAACAGGACATTCATAAGTTTAATGGATTAAAATCAGTATCATCTGGGTTGTCGCCGACTAATTCGTTAAACATTTACTGCTTTTTATTATAAAATACACTTTTGATTGAATGTATACTTCAGAAAGAGAGTTTGACATAATTTGCAAATTACATAATTTCTATAATTTGTATAATATCCATAAAACCAATTTACTCCTTTAATGGAACATTGTCATAATAAAAATAAATAAATATGGAAGTTGTTTTTAAATTACTTCACTACTTTACTACTTGTTTTCATTACTTCCAAATTATAAGTTGAGAAAATATTGATCAAATTTAAAAAGTACTTATTTCTCTACATTTTCATGACACCTGAATTGACATTATTTCTAGTAGTAAACAACTTATTCTTCACCTAATATATTATTATTTTCTTACAAAGAAAAATATCTACTCTTCTTAGTATGTTGAATATTGCATAATTTAGTTAAATGCATTCACAGAAAGTAAGTTTTTTAATGACAAGCTTATTTATTTTATTTAAAATCATTTTGAAATTACCTATATTAAAATTTTTATCTACATAAAAAGTGTCGCGCTCATGTAGCTGACGTGGTAAACATGTTCACTGTTAAACATACCATGGTAAAATAACACTTCAAATCCATAGAAAAATTAAATTATGTAAACAAATATCTAATGTATAATAAGAATTCATTTCATATACAATATAATATATACTGCGGGACGAATAACATTTGAAATACTTCCAAAAAATCGTTCTTTCATGACATCCTGAACATGACATACAATGTACAATAACCAAAAAAAAAAAGAACATCTTGCAATGAGAAGCCTATATTAAAATCATTTGGAACGATCTGAATTTGCACCACCCGCGGATCTTACTGCCTGTCCCACGATGTCACTCGACATCGATCGCTCGCATAAATACGTTTGAAACAGCAACAAATTTTAAAATGTTGTTTTTGGTTTGAATGTGTTTATGCGAGCGATCGATGTCGAATGACATCGTGGGACAGGCAGCTAATTTTTATGTTTTTCATGACTTTTTTGAAAACACTTCTTTACTGCGATTTTCATTTAACATATTGTTTTAATATATTGTATAATGCATCCACCCAAATTGGCCGCTGGAGTACACATTATACAATATTTGCTCTGTACAATATTTATCATAATAATAAATACTTACTAAGAAAAACAACAACAACAAATACAATAAAAGAAAAACTATTAAATAACGTTATAGAAAGTAGTCAAAAACAAAGATACGCTTACTATACTATATAGCAGTACCAGTTTTTGAAGAATACCAGTATCTTGTAAATTTTAAGAGAAAGAATTTATTATAATTGGAAAAAGTTTCATGTTTCAAAACTAAATAATTCCACTATCAGACTGTTCTACCAAAAAAAAAGACTTCTTATACGAAACATTGGTATTCCTCGATATCAAAATTGGAAGGTTCCTTAACACTGGTTCTTCAAATGTAACAATTGATATCGATGAGAAAGTTAGGAAAAATTAAATCAATCAATTTATTGATTTTAAGCCATGATAAGAAAAAATTTATTATTAAAATTATTTCTTGTTAATGGGCCTCATTTGTAATTATATTTTAGATTTAAATCATCAACAACATCTACCTTTTAAATACGTAATGTTCAATAAGAAATAAAATTTTCGATTTCACCCATAAGCGGGCCCCACAGTCAAGTTCTGTCATTTGTCTGCTCGATAGTTAAGCTGTCTGCACATTTCCCTTTACTGAGGCTTAATTACGATAATTATATAGTTCATTAGACAATTATAAAACTGAGAATTTGAAAAATTTACAAATTGTACGGTATTACTCTTGCTCGAAACAAGCAAATTCTGGATACCTTCTGTAGCCGGATTTAAGCCATGCAAGAGATAATCGAGAGACTGATATGGTTTAATACGATTTCAGCCAATTAGAAAATTACAATTGGGTCTACGCTTAGTCACGATCGCTACAAGATTTTCAGTAATGCGATAATAACAGCAAAAGAGATCGACAACCGAAAATTGTGAATTTAGCAATATACAAGTAAAATGAAATTGCAATTAAATGACTATTGCCAAAGCAAAAATAGTCCCCTAATTCAACTGTTGTAATATAACTTGTTTTGAATTTTTAAAACTATCAATTGAATGGGATCAATTTAATGGAATGGAATCAAATTAATTTAATCTACCCTACTGACGACTTGTTTTGCAATATTAAATTCCAGGATATCTTTTGCATACATAGTTTTTATAAAAAAACTGCATCTTCTGCACAATAAGTTTGGTCAGCAGACCAAAATGATAATGTTGAAAATGTATTCCACTAATAAAATGATAACGTTGAAAATGTATTCCACTAATAAAATCTACATTCTAAAACCCAAATAAAAATCAGTGAATATTTTCCAACTTACTTCGTGATTCGAAATGAGTGATCATAATTAAATAAAATTAAGAAAAAAAATACTTTACAAGAACATATATTAATTTATAACAAACCTTTTGCTACATTTAAGATGTATGATGAGCAATGCAATGCCCAATATAAGACAAATACAGCCGACTACAATATAAGCGATTCCCAGAAAAGGATTTTTTCCTCCTAACAATGATGTTGTTGACAGGATAACTTTCTTGGATCCATCAAAGGCAGAAACGGGATATTCTGCAAACAAATATAAACAGTAAAGAAATACTTATAAAAGAGACAATAAAAGAATACATACGATAATCGATAAACAAGGTGTATTGACCACTTTTGAGACCATTTTCAAAATTTCTTTGCGAATGATCAATGCGTCTATATAATTTACGAAAGCTGGGTAAAGCGGCTGTACGCATCCAAACAATTAAATCTTCATTCTATTTAAGAACAATAAAAAATAAAACTTTTTATTTACTATCACAAATATATGTATGTGTATTAAAGTCGTACTTGGAAACCATTATTGTCAGGATTATTTACATCCAGTTGCCATAACTCCTTAGTCCAGAATTTAGGCTTAGCATAATCTTTAAGTATAAATTTTAAATCGCCTTCCGGATTGCGAAATTTAATATGCTTGTCAGAAGGCCATGCGATACCAGTATTTAACAATGGCACTGGAGTGGTGCCAAAACTTAATGTTAAAGTATCTAAAATAATTTTAATTCAAACTTCAGTAAGTGTAACATAAAGTGCAAAAAATAATATTTTACCATTGAATAAAGAATTTGCTATGGCGCCACATGGTGCTATTGGCATTTGCTCACCGGATTCGACATCAGCATAGGCAAATGGAACGCAGTCTGTAGATGGAGTAGGTGAGAGACGACCCAATAACTGGTCATCATCGCGTGATTTAACATAACGCCTGTGGTTTTGGTAATAATTACTCAAGCCGTAATACATATACACATTACCCTGAAATAAAATGTTAATAGCGATTTATTAAATTTTTATTTGTTACGTATATACAAAATTGTTTTTTTTTTTTCTTTGTGAAATTACATATACATACGAGTATGTATGTATGTAGCTGTTGGAATATTAAAAAGTATATAAAAATATTTAAGTTAAGCACCCCAACACAAACTAAAACAGATCTGGACGTAAAAACGGTATCGATTTTCATGGGTTGACTACTAATGGACTAATGCCATAAATCTAATATTTGGAAATCACTCATAAGCTACTGAACGGGTTTGAGTGAAATTAATGTGGCGAAATTATATCAGTGTTGTTCTTATCCATTAGCCAGTGAAGTTTAGTATTTTGTTAAACGTTAATGTATGTATTCCAGCCAATACTATATTATACACGTGTGTACATACATATACAATATACTATTGCAAACTTACCACGAAATCTTTTTCCAATTCAAAATCTATTTGACATTTACAAGTTGCACCACTCGGATTTGCAACTAAATATTCCGAGCAAGTTAAATTCTTTTCGCCCACTTGTATGCAATTGGTATAATCAATGACATGTTCACTAACTTCATCGGAAAAATAAAGTAATGCAACTCCAACAGGTATAAAGAGTATACCAATGATGAAAAAGGTGGGAAGAACGGTGCCAGCGGTTAACACTGGCTGCCAAGCAGGTAAACGCTGCTGCTTAAAGGCTGAATCTAGAAATATATAAAATAAACCGTACTGAACGAAATACTACAAAACGTAAGGAAATTGATATAAAAGCAAAATCTTATGAAAACCAGCTAAAATTGTCATAGATACTTAATATTCCGTCCTAATATATGCATACATATGTATATACACATATCTAAGGGGTGGTCCAAATACATGTATGTATCTTTTTTAAACATTACACCTACCACTACAAAATCCACACCAAACTGTCGTTCTCCGTCCCCCCGGGGGCACGGTTTATACATCTTGTCATGGTGGCTCGATGTTGTGCTTCCTGGGGTATAGGGTTATCAGGTTTCCGGACCTAGGCCTTTTTGCTGATAACCCCTAAAAACTTGTATGTTGCTGCCCAATCCCTGAATCAACAGGGCAACGGGCGCGCATGCAAGTAAATTAAAGCTGAAAGTGGGTTCGCTCGCTCGTCCGGATGGGTAATATGGTCTTTCCAGACCTTGACCTTTGGCCAATTACCCCTTGAACTTAATATGTTACTACCCAATCCCTGAAATAACAGGGCAACGGGCGTGCATATAAGAAATTTAAGGAAGTAGCTCTGCCTATGCTTGTCTGGGTAGAGGTGCTACCGATACCTCAGGTTTGCATGAGACCTAAAATCGGAGGTGTTTTTAACACGCGGATGGCCAGAGTCCCATCTGGTGCCACGGGAACCAGTAGCCCCTAGGACTTGTCCTAGACTGGTTATTGGTGAGGCCACTTCGGGGATCACGTGGTGGCTGTGGTTAAAACCCAAAGATACGCGGGAAGAGTTATGGGTCAGATGAGTGTGTCTGCAAGATGGTGCACCCTGTATGTGCCTCTGAAAGGGACGACGGGGACGGTGGTAAACCGCTTTATTCACCCAGTGCGAAGAACACCGTCAGGTTAAGTTTATGACAGGTACTGACGTAAAATCTTTGACATATTGTCGTTCTCTGTGGATGTATTGCCTTCCTAACAATTACGTGCGGGTTTTCGATCGCTGTTATTTTGTTTGTTCAAAGTGCAAATGAAAGTGCGCCTCGTCAGAAAAGATTTTTCAGCCGAATTCTATGTCCGATTCTTTAGCAATTTTTCCAACGTTGTTCAACCATAAAGCTACTCATTTGGATCTGCGAAAATATGATACAGACATATGTATAGCCAATATTTCGGACAGAAAAAGTCTATCAAAATAACATGATTTAAAAAAGATACTTGTATTTATACCACCCGTTACATATGTACATACATATGGATGCGTATGCATACACCTGCGTGAGTCATACGTGCAAATTGGTTTAAATTTTTTAACTACTATCTCACCCCTTCGAACAAACTAGTACTTTACTCTATGTTCCACAAACTTACCTGAAGGCCGTTTGGACTTCTGCTGAAGCCCTTGAGTTTCGACTGGCTGCGAAGCCATTTTTAATACTTTGATCGCAAGGAATTCGCTTTTTTAAATCTATTTAACACTTATTCACTTGAAACTATATATTCCGCGCTTGAAACTCAAGGAAGTTAATTAACTTTTTGTGCAAAATGTATGACGAATATGAAAGGAAAACAGAACGAAAACTACATGTATTCCTCTTTTTGTCTTATAGTGCTGTCGGTTTTATATTATCGGAACATGTTAAGTACTCGATACTCAAAATATTGGTTTACACTGGCGCACTAATTTTCGTGTTATACACACCATAATCATATAACTTCAGCACTAGGACTACAAGTACAACAATACACCAAAACAGGAATTTTTCTCTGAGTAACTGTAATGCCAAAATACATTAAAAATTTAGCAACAAAACTCACATACGCATAAACAAGAAAACTACCAGGTACACAAACCAGACGAGACGCATATATCCATGCATTTGAACGTAAGTAGCATAATGATGCCACATTGTTAAATAATGTCACCTGCCTTTTACGTACGTATTAGCCGAACTAAGTCCTGTTTCACACATCAAGTTTTCTTGATCAAGTTTCAATTCAGCTGGGAGAGCGATAGGGAGAGTATGTATTCCTTTCTTTATCTCTCTCCCAGCTGAATTGAAAGTTGATCAAGAAAACTTGATGTGTGTGAAACAGGACTAATAACATCTTTTCCGATAGACTATGTATGTGAATTGCGCAGGTTTTAATTCAGCTAATTGAACTATGAAGAAAACATTTATTCGTCTTTCTACCATACCATTTCCATTTGGAAATTTTAATTCTGTATTCTTTAATTCAGCTGGAAGACAATCATTGTATATATGTTAAGCAAAATAAAACAAATTTTATTCCAAACCGGTATTCTCACAACAAATAAAAAATTTTTAAGCTTTTAATTGGGTGTATACATACATATCATGAATAATTTTTGATAAAGTTTATATATCGTGCTTTAACCAGCAAAAAAAAGCCTAAGGTTGACGGTTCGATATATATATACATACATATGTATATATAATATATCTATTATATATATATATATATTTATATATATATATATATATATATATATATATATATATATATATATATATATGTATATATATATATATATATATATATATATATATATGTATATATATATATATATATATATATATGTATATATACATATATATGTATATGTATATATACATGTATATGTATATGTATATATATATATATATATATATATATATATATATATATATATATATATATATATATAGACACAGAAAAAATTTAGCACATATCTTTAGAGAAGAAACATGCGGGAAGGCAAAAATATATCTGCTATTATGCCAGATAAAACAACGCCATACCTCAATGCATCTATGTATATGGTCATATATAGGGCTTTGGTTTTACCTCGTTATCATATAAGGTTAAAAAAGTAGCCACAACAATAAAGCGAGTACTCTGTACTCGTAATTATGCTAAACACAGTTTTGAAGAGCACAGCTGAATACGTGACATGAGTTATGCTTATTTAACACATCGTGAACCATTATATCGTAAGTTTAAATGTGTCAACAAGCATCTTTGGATAACACTCTTTTGAGAAGTGATATATAAAATTAGAAATTATTTTTAGTGGAAATTGCTATAGAAATTATCGAACGCCAAGCAAAAATGTAAGTAAAAGTAATAATATGTATTGGTTTGTAGTGGGGTTTTCGGGGTGGAAGAAATGTTCGTTATAGTCTACGGTTGTTCGAAAAAGGAAAAGTGTACTGTGTTCTAAATTCAGCTGAAATCAGCTCTGTTCATTAATTCACTTATTTTTACCTGCCCATTCATTACCCACCATTGTATTGAACCAGAGGCTTGTAGGAAAAAGCGACGGTTGTAATATATTCACAGTTTGGATTAGTATAAAGCAGCTAGAAACTGAAAGAATTATTTAGGTAAATTACAATAATTATGGAGTATCTAAATAAGATGTGTTTTTGTGTGCATTTACTTAAAACAACCAAGAAACCGACTTCACATTTTAATAAAAACGTACGAAAATATTTAGTGTTTACATGCATATGTACATAGTAAAATGTCATATAAGGGCTATATTGGAAATAAGATAATTCAAAATATTTGGAATTAATCCTTATTTGCAAATTTTTCGTTATATATTTCACTTATAGTATATAAGGCATATTATAATGTATGGTCGTTTGCAAAAAGTGTGCTGTGCATTGTCTTCAGAGACTTTCGGCTGGCTTGCTGCGATGCAAATGCTGAATTTTTTTTTATATATTCATTCATGTTATTTTGTGTGTGACGGACAGGCTGATTATTCAGTTTGAAACGAATTTTAGCTTGCTAAGATTTAAAATTGCGGTTTTTGAATTTCGGTAATGTAAATAAATATAAAATGCTAAATATTTAAGCTAGAGTGATGTAAGAATAACTTCAATTTAATTATTTAAGAAATATTATGATATAAGTAAGTAAAAAAAATTTTATATTTGTTTCATTTCAGTTCTACATAAGTAGTTCATAAAAAACATTTATTAATCTGTGGCCGTTCCTCTCATTGTTGAATTTGTGAACGTGATTTTGCGGTGACTTGTCATTCCACTAGCACACCGTGTGAATAAAAAATTTTTACTTTATACTAGAATTTTATATATCTTCATTGTACTACGATGGTATTAGCAGAACGAAACTCAGAATTGGTACGCAACGGTAGACGTTCGCGGGGCCCTAGTCCTAATGGTCACGGCGCTAGTTCGGGTAGCGCAAGTGGTACTGCAGGTGCTCCCGGGGGCGCTGGAACTCCCGAAACGAGTTCAGACGATGACAATTGTAAGTTTTCAAAGGAACAATCCTTCTTAAACTATAAAATTTACGTTTTATATTACTTATTTAAAGCTATCAAACGTAATGGTAAATCAAAAACAAAACAGAGTGAATATGAAGGTAATCATTACTAAATGTTTACTATGACGGTGTCTTAATATTAATATCCTTTTTTGATTTTTTTCTTGTTTATTGACTAAATTAGAAAAAATCCGCGTTGGTCGTGACTATCAAGCAGTGTGTCCACCGCTGATACCCGAACCGGACAGAAAACCTGAAGTGCTTAATGATCGCGCTTTGCTTGTTTGGTCACCTACTAAAGATATTCCTGATACAAAACGTAAGTTAATATAATATAATTTACACTGCTTTTAACATTTTCGCAGTCTTAAAGATGGTGAACTTTAAATAAATTTATAATCAGAACTTGGCATTATTCTGTAATTCCATTTGAAAATAAAACTGTTCGAATTAATCTCCCTTCTCATTGCAATTCGAATAATTTTTGTTCCGTTTCGAATTGAAAAGTGGTCAGGAGGAATTTCTTATAATTAACAATTTTAGTTGGGAATGTAAACGTTGAACTAAATATGTGCTGAAATTATATGTAAATTTGCTGTTGTCGCTCAAGAAAATTTTTATAATTTTTAGTAGCTCTCATGCAATTACACTATTCAAAAATGTGCCGTGAACTCCTGTAAATGAAATTCTAAATTTTTTGGGTGAAAGATCCTATTTGCATGAAATATATATGTGTTAAAGTAAAAACTTCTAAATGCACTATAAACAGAAAAAATAATAATTAATCGTCAAAAATTAGTAAATTAGATAACTAATCTATTGTCGTAGACTATTGTCTAGTGTACTGTACTGTTCGCAGGTTACGTTCCTGCCGTAGACACTGGGTCTTTTCCTTCCTGTCTTCTTTACTCTTTTGCTTCCAACTTTCCATCTATCACAGGTATCATAAAGGGATATAAATCATGACCGAAAGCTGTCTGTTGAACCTAATCTGTATATTAGAATTTTTGTTTAAAATAGTGTGACATTGATTTACATTTTCATATATTATGTCAAAAATATTTATATAACGCCTAGGTCCCAAGCTACTCTAGTAGACAAGTTACAGTGTAAATAAGATAAATTTGCTTGCTAAAAAGTATTTTTTTCAACTTGTATCTTTCAAGTAAAAGAAAATTTTTAAGGTTTTAGTTCACGACAACAAAGTTTTTTTGATTTGAACTTTTACGAATCTAGCTGTTTCTTTAATAAAAAGTACCACGAAGTGATGGTGAAAAACTCTAAGTATATTATTAGTATATGAGAAGCACTGCTTATTTTTCGTGTGACAGTGTTATTGTAATCAAAATATTTTTTCAAGTTATTGAGAACTATTTTCACCATTATTTTACTAATCGTCGTCAACAAATCTCTAGTGTTTTCCAGAAACGATTCATTCCACAAAGATTCGTCGATGAGTTTAAGTCGGCAGAAACATAGATTTAACTAAATTTAAATAGATATGCATTTTAATTGAAATTAATTTCTCTTCACATTTTGGATATAAATCAAAATAAAATTAAGGCATGTAGTTATCTATGTATTCGGTGTTGATCCCTAAAACTTTTCATAATGACCGACAACACAATGGTTTCTTTCGATTAAGCTTCGATAGAGTGATAATATTCGCATAATTTCAAAAACGATTATTTTCGTATAAGTTTTACAGTATACTTTACAATTGATCTCATTTCTTTCACTTCAATAAGTTTTAGCAAACTTTGCTCGAAGATTGTGCGCTTTATTCCCGTTTTATGACAAATGCAATGTGGGTAAAAAAAACATTGCTGCAGTTTGTGAAAGTTTGTACAAGAAATGGGAACTTCGAAAACCACGTTTAATTTGAAGAGTTTAAAATTAATGATAAGACTTTGCAGCCAATTTTGGTTAGTAAAAGTTCGGGATGGATTGTTAGAGGAAAAATTTCTGTTTGTGGGACGATGCCAACCCATCAATGTTAGCAAATGCATTCAGAAAAACTTTCGTAAATCGACGACGAGACCACTAAAATTAACGTCAACCACTACATATAAACAATATCTATCGTATTTTATACCTAATTTAAAGTTATGGAGGCTGATGCCTCAATGAATGTATTGCACGAACGAGATATGTGTATCCTTATCTATTGGTTAATAATCCAAGTAGTACAGTTACATGTCTCACGTCTATACCTTTCAATTAGTGCTAATCACTAGTTAAGATGCGCTCAGACTATGTGGAATCCGATGCCAATTTATCACAAGTTTAGCTGCCAGACATTGGAACATCGGTCTTGTTCTAATGTTTGCACTAACAAAAGCCCAGTCAAAGAAAACTTCAGTGGACTTGGTGCTCAGTCTTTATTTCCCCTTTATGCATATTATATGTACTTATATAATTAAATATTATAAAATTGACTTCCTTGAATTGACTTGAATTCTCCATTTATGTAAATTAATTTTTGTTTCTAATCAATAGTCGAGGAATACATATCAGTTGCCAAAGAGAAATATGGTTACAACGGTGAACAGGCCCTCGGAATGTTATTCTGGCACAAACATGACTTGGAAAGAGCTGTAATGGACTTGGCTAACTTTACGCCATTTCCCGACGAATGGACGGTCGAAGATAAAGTGCTTTTTGAGCAGGCATTTCAGTTTCATGGTAAAAGTTTTCATCGTATACGTCAAATGGTAAGTTAAGTTAATTTTTTATTGTTTATTCACAAATAAAAAAATCCAATATCGAATTATTATCAACAGTTGCCTGATAAATCAATAGCTAGCTTGGTTAAATATTACTATTCATGGAAAAAGACACGTCATCGTCAAAGTGTTATGGATCGTCAAGAAAAAATAAAAGCCAACAAAGAAGGTGGTTCTTCAGAAAATGGCAGTGATAATGGCAGCAATGAAGAATCCGACAATGATGACAAGGTAATTATTAGTTAGGACTTAGTCAATTCATTTTAATTATTTTTATTTTTGAGTTAATATAAGAAACTAGTTTCTTTTTTTTTATTTTAAATAATCACATTTTTTACTTTTAATAAAACAGGTTTTTTTTTTAATATATAGTTTTTACAATTTCTCTATTGAAATCGATAAACCATTTGGCTTTTTTATAGTTATGCTGTGGCTTAACTTTAGGTGTAGTTTTTTGAAAACTTACAAAATAAAAGTAAATACAAAATAAATTGTTTTTACTTTATGTCATTAATGTAGTATAGTCAATATATTATTATTATTTTTTTTTTTTTGGTGAGCAATTAATATGCATACAAATTTTTGGAAATTAAAATAAAAAAAAATCCAAAAACTATTGTTATGTATATTTGGTTTAGTAAACATAACAAAAAAAAAAAAAAAAAAAAAAAAACAAGCAATTTATACTTTAATCAATAAAATGTCAAAATTTTAAATAGTTTAGGGAGATTGTACAAATCTTAAATCAACATTTTTTATACTCCCCTCTGTACTATTATAAATTTTGTGAAATTTTTGTTAACCAATTGTAAGTTTCATTTATCTCCATTAAATTATTTATTTAACAATTTCTAACTTTTCATATATTTATTTTATTAATTTTTTTGTAAGATGATCTTTACATAGGAAAATGATAAAAGAAACGATTTGGCATAAATATTACATTATATCATACTTTCAGTTGGGTCATGCTTTTAATTAAAAAGCACTTAGGAATATGTACTTAAATTTTAATCAAAACATTGGCAAAACTATTTATTTAGATACGGTATTAAATAGAATTAATTACATCGTTTGCAAACAGCTAACTCGAATAGAGCTTGAGCCCAGATTTAGGTATAATACTTTTGTGTTACCAGAATGGTATTATAAATGTGTATTTATAATCTTATAAATATTTTTTGTAGAGTTTATGGTCTGTTTTATATAAACAATTTATTTTCAGTCATCTATTTCCAATATTTTTTCACACAAAGAATGAACAAATTATTTATATAAAGTAGATTTAAAGCTAAATATTAGTAAGTGCTAAAAAGGTTAAAAATTTTCAACGACTAATATGTATGTATTTAGAAATTATTTAGTAGAGGTCATCATCGTGTTTTAATATTCAAATCATTGTAAGAAATCTAATAGTTTAAAATGCATTCTTTTTTTGCATACCGAAACTGAATTTATTCATATTCCCTTTAAGTTTGAAGACAATCATTCTCTCTATGTCGCTTTTCAGCATATTGGTATTCACAAGAAAATAATAATATTCTAACAGCAATTTTATAAATTTGCACATACAGCCGAAACTACTTTTATGCCTACGGGTCGGTCGTATTCATAAAAATTATAATTGATGTGTTGCAAAATTTCTTTTATAAATCATTTACAAATCAAGAAGCTAATTATCAACTCCCTATAGTAGGTACTAATATAATTCCATACAATACATATACGAATGCTGATCCATTTCAATATATACAAACGAAATATCTTGTTCAGTAGTTTCTCATATGTATATGCGCGTATATATACCATAAATACATATGTATATCTTAGCAGGGACGTATAAGCTATTGAGACAGGAATAAAAGCCAAATATTAAAAAAAAATATTCTATTCAATTTCGCATATATGTACATATGTAAATAAATAATATAAGACAAAAATTATTGTTCTGCAAAGATTTTTTGATCAAGTTTCAAAAACGTTTTATACAACAATTATAAGTAAATCTCATTTAATCCGTACATATTGCCGAAATCAAAAGATTTTTTGCCGGATAATGCAATGCTTTTAATCATTTTATCATTTTCATTTGTAAAGTTTATGCGAAAAAAAAAATAATTAAGAAACACTATACATAAAACAAAATCTTGAGGCTAATATCGAAGAAAATTAATGTATAATGTTTTTATGGCCTCCCATGTGTGTCATTCTAAGTACATTTTTACATTTTAGCCTGAAATAATACTTAAAAATGTATATACATACACAAGACACTCATATACAATCCACACATAATTTTATTTTATTTGCAAATTATAGCGAAAAATAATTTTAATTATTAAAGCAAAAAATATGTGTTCAGTCAAAAATTAAATTTTTTTGGCGAAGAAAATTTGTATTTGTATTTAAAAAAGCATTTCATAATTGTTAGTTTAAAATTTTACAAAACACAAAAACACGACACTTTTAAATTAAAACGATATACGTACGTATAGTAATTATAAGATTAACTTTAAAATGTTAGTTTTTAATTCAAGACTGTTTATATATTTTTTAAACTAACATCATACTATAAAATGCTTACTATATTCTTTATCAACTTCATATACATAGAATAAATAAAATAAGATAAAATAAAGGTTATATTAAAGAAATTATATTTAATAGAAAATATATTATACATAAATAGAAATATAAAATCACCTCAAACAAAATCATAAGATAAAAAATTACAATAAAAAGATATATATGTTTTGTCTGCGAGAAGATTAAACAAAATTCATGTGTTTCTTTTTTAATACTATAAAATTCAATTGGCATCTAAAAATTAATCGTCAATTTTTAGCTTAAAGTTTTTTATGTTAAAGTTTTTTATTTAGTGAACTGTAAAAGATATTAGAATCGTAAATCATTGTCATATGTCTATTCTATTATATACTAATAATCATTTTCTGCACTATTTTCTTTTACATTTTCGCATGATCATCAACATCAAACTATTTTAACGTTTTCTTTCAATTTCGAATTTTCTCATGTTGTTTTGCAAAATACATTTTTACTTGTATAGAAGAGAAATAAAACCAAAAATTAGACTTTCACGTGGCAATATATGAAACGTTGCTTTTTTTTAATTCAGTTGTTGTTGGCGGTATTTAAGGAACCCCTGTTTAAATATTAAAAGAAAAATGCATAAATTTTGTTTGATCACGATACTCCCCTTTTCTTTGCTTCTCTCCACCAACTTCATTTCGCAAAGTTCTTACAATAAAGAAGCATTCCTTCCTAGGTGAAATAAAAAATTAAAGTAAATATCATAAGATTTTGTTGTATATGTTTTCATTGTTTTTAATTTGTAGTTCAATTTTCGAATTATTAACATTAAAAAATCTTATGTATGTTTTCTTTCTCTTTTCCGCTTGTGCTACCGCAACAACAACTGCAACATCATTAATTAAAAAAAAATCGAAATAAAACGAATTAGGAACAAACGTTGCCATCATTACAAGCAGGAAATTTAATTGACCAAACACGTGATGCCGCCAATTACAATGTTATAGGCCACACTAATGAAGGCGGTGTTGATAACGAAATAAATATTATTTCTAATAATAGCGCTAATAAGTTGCACTCCTCAAATCCGTCCCATATAAATAATGATTCCATAAATTTGAATGGCATTCAAAATACCGCCAATCCCAATAATACATCGTCTATAATTTCCAACTCGTCCTCTTCTGCGAGTGCTGCTGGTTACTGTTCAAATTGTGGTGTGGCCTGTAATATATTGAATAATTCGCCACATGGTAAACTATGTTCCAGTTGCCATCATCATTGGAGGTATATCAGCTTGTTTGATTGTTTTCTCTAAGTTGCTTTTTTAATTAATACCAAAAACAATTCTTGCTTCTACCAGACGCACTGGCAATAAGCGACCCACTTCGGGCCCTTATTTCGGCAAAAGATCTCGTGACCGCAATGCTGAACGCCATAAACGCAAGCCGCCACGTGGCATGTACATAAATCATGACGATATTGTTGCTCTGGCCAGTTCAAATGATAATCAAGATGAATTACTGGCAAATATTGATCGTGAAATTGTCTCCTTATTAAGTCAAGTAAGAATTGTTATTTTGCAATATTCATACATACTCATAAATTCATTTCATGTTTTTTTTAACTTTCTTTTTTTATTATTTTAATAACGCTTTTTCTTTATTTTGTTAAATTTTTAATTTTATTTTCTAATGTTTTTAAGACTGCATTAGTAAGTTCGATTAAATCATTTGAGCTTAATACATCCAAAAACGTTAAAAACCGCAATTAATTAGCAAGAAGATATTCAACATATTTAATAAATATAAAATGAAATGCGATTGATTCGTTTGTTCCGAAAGACCGCCTATTAGAATGTTTTGAGAGTTTGAGATAATTATTTCTTCCAATGGAAACTGACCACTGATGCACAAATACTACAAATTGTTTACTATTTAATTATAAAATAAACTAGCTTATACAATCACAATGAAAGATTTTGATTTTAAACTTTAAAAATTTCCGAAGTATGAGGCGACTTTTTAAAATGAAATACTCAATTGTAAAATATGAGAAATTATGAATATGGGAAATTATCAATTTCAACCGCTAGAGAATCTAATTTCTGCGCTTTTGAATTTCTCATATTATAATATTATTAAATCAGTTCTTAATGAAAAGATAATTGTCAGTACTATTAAGGATTACGGCATTCGATGTCGCTAGAAACTGTAATTAGATAAATACTTCGTCCGATATAGAATGGTGTTATTTATAAACTTAAAGAAATAATTGCCTTAACTTTAGGGGCTTAAATTAAGTAAGAAAAATTACTTTATAAGGTAATTTTCAAAAATTAAAAAAAAATTACTGATGTCACCGGCGCAAGGCTTTCGTTCTTCTTGTACAATTTAATTGTTGGGTCATTTAATTAGTCTAAGTTCAATGTTAAAACTGAAATTATTGAAATCGGAAATAAGCTAAAAAAAAGTGATTAAAACTTGCTAAAATCTGATGGAGGTCAAAAAATCTTATTTATTTTTGTTCCAAAAATGATGAAGGCTTATAAAAAATTTATAAAATCTAAAATAGGCATAGAAATTAGAAACGAATCGGTAAAATAAAAAACATTTGATTGGAAAAGCTAAAACTGAAAAGGCACGATAAATTTTAAAGAAAATTTTTTATAACAATTATGAATTTCTTTAAAATTAAAAAAAAAATGGAATAGAACTCAAAAATCGAAAGTAACTTAAAATTTTGTCAAAAATTCAATTTTGAATTTTTTTAACAGAGAAAGTAAAAATATTTGCCCTTATTATGATTGTCGACGTCACATCAAGTCGACATCAATATATTGGCAATTGTGGAATCGTTATCGAGAACTCTTAAATATTATTGAAAGGATATTACTACCACTATGGCTTATAAAATTACAATTGGCCATAAATTTAGTCAATTATTGCCTACAACGAGTTCAGAACTGCTGTCTTTTTTTACTGTCGACTTGATGTAACGTCGTCGCGACAATCATAATAAGAGAGAATATAATGTTGAAAAGTGCTCTAAAATATAAAATTAAATGTTGACTACATTTTTGGTATAAATCCAGGATTTTTACACCATCTTCGGATAGAGCTTTTATAAATCACCATAATTTTCATTGATTAATTTAATAGTTAAGGGAATTAAAATGCAATTTCAAAATGTAAAAAAATCTTTAATTTAATAATTATGTGGAAAACCTTATCGTTAAAAATGAAAAATTATTGACTTTTAAACATAAAATTTCCTAAGGTTTAATCATGTGATTATCAAAATGTCAATATTGTTTTAGGTACAATTGAATAAACAAAATATCTCGGCATTAAAACGTAAAAATTCTGATAATTTGGAAGAGATACGTCCAAGTGAAAATACAAATCGAATTAATGCACGATGGACTAACGAAGAAATTTTACTTGCTGTACAAGGAGTACGAAAGTACGGTAAAGATTTTCAAGTGAGTAGAAACAAATTTTCGTACATACACTTTAGAAAGTATCACTCTGTTTATTACTAAAAAAAATAAATACAGGCAATTGCTGAAACTCTAGGAACTAAAACAGAAGCTCATGTTAAAACATTTTATGTAAATCATCGTCGCCGGTATAACTTGGATCAAATCATTAAGAAATTTGAAGCCGAGAAGGAAGCTAATGCCCCAGCCACTTCAGCTAATACTACCTCATCGACATCATCATCATCATCTTTGCATGCCAATAACAATAGCAACTCCACAAATTCGGATCAAATAATAATTGGAAACAGCATCAGCGGCATGAAAAAGGATGACTCAGCCGCAACCATCACCCTAATAAAAAAGAAAGAAATCGTACCTAATAGCGTTAATGAAGAATCCGATAATACGACTTCGAGTGAAACTGCTATTTCAAAATCAACGATTTCTACCACAAACACTGACGAACGCAAAAGCGAAAGCAGTTTAAGTGGCGTAATGGCCACAAAAGATAATATTATATTGGAGGTAAGACAATCTGGTTACATAGAAGATTAGAAATGTTAATATATAAATTAAATGGTATTTTTAAAATATATTTAGATTGATTTAGATGCTGAACAACCGGAAATACAACCACCTTCAGCTAAAAAGATTGCCTTGAGTGTTTCAAATCAGGATTTTCCTAAATCAAGTCCTGCTTAAAATAAAATGTACTTGCAGTTTATAACTTTTAAATATAATAAAAACATATAAATATACAATAAATTGATACTATACCTACATACTTTTTATGATAAGAAAGACAAGTTTACTACAAAAAAATTATAATAATAATAAAAATTAAATATTGCTGGTTCAAGAAAACAAAAAATATTACCAATTCAAAAACGCAAAAATTTTGAAAATTTAAACACAATATTTTGCACTATTTGTACAAAAACTGTTTAAACGTTTGGCAAGATCTCCAGATTTTAACAATCAATTAGTTTGTTATTCGAAATTTCTCAATATTATTTATTTTATTTTGTTCACTTACTACTACTTTTTCTGTGTTCGAATTATTTTTACTTTATTCAGTTTTTTTTATGTAAAAATCTCTGAATCCTTCTAATTATTTAGATTAAAACTAAATTTCGGTTATGTTAATTTAATTTTGAAATAAATTTTTTTCAATGAAACTTAAAAACAAAAACAACTCTACCGTTAATTAATTCTAAACTATATTTATAAAAATATGTACATATGCATCATCTTCAAACTAACACTCAAATTCATTATTCTTATAAAACATAAGATGACAGATTGTACGAGTATTTTTAAACAACATTAATTCTGTGTTGCTATTTAGTGGCTACAGATATATTACATAATTTAAAATTAAATCTAAAATTATTATTTCTTTTATTAAATGGTATAAAAATAAACGCTGCCATTTCAACAACCGCAAATTAAACTTTTTATTTTTTATAAAATCTGATTTTGCTTGTATTCAATGAAAGAATTTTTTATATACTTTCGCCCAAAGTTTGTTTTTAAAACTCCTCTAACCTAAAATTGGTGCAAGCATGTGCAGAAATTTTTTTCAACATATTTTACATTCCGGAAATGTTGACATATAGAACAGTTTAAGTCACAACAAACAAAATTTAAAAGTTAATTTTAAAATAGTTTTAGAAAACTAACACAACACAACAAACAATTATATTCGACTTGTGTTTCTATTTTTCAACAAGTAAACAATAAATTTCTAAAAGTAACTAACATCAAGCCGGATATTATTGTTATACGAATACTCTACATTCTAAAAAATAGGGACCTAAAATTTAGAAAATTTTGTGGTAAAAATGGTTGTCGTATGACGCCAAATCTTTTTTTACTAGGATTCAGTAAAATTAATACGAATAAAAAAACTCCTTATATCTTAGAAAATTCTACTTACTTTTAATAACATTTTTGCTCAATTTTCGGAAAATTGTTTAAAAAAGTTTCCCTATTGAACTTCTTATTTTTCGCATTTTTTTTTTTTAATTTACGACTACGAACCCAAATTAATTAATTTTTTTCTTAATTCTAGTTCATGAATTTCCTTAATGTTCTAGGGCTTTTCTTTGGAAGAAAAATGGTTGGACAACCCTCGGTCATTGTTTTTACTAGTCTCCTTAAATCCCCAATACAATGAAGTGCTTTGTCAGAATTTCTTTCAATTACGGCTTTTATACTCGAATTCCTTATACTTATTTATTATCCAAAATGAAGTATTTTTCATTGGAGAAAATTAGAAGAATTCATTACGGGAATGTTGTTGTTTTTTATATATTTTTCCTATTTTTCGACTTACCGCGTAATGCATTCCATACAACAATTTTCTATTTCTATTGTTCAGCATTCTATCCACATGAAATTATTTATTTTACATAAAAGGTTGAACATTTGCCAGTTTTAAGTTCATAGAACAAGTAAAACATTTACAGTTTGTTGTTGGCTTAGTTGAGTAAGAGCGTGCACTTAATTGGCCAATGAAATGCAGGCTCTCATATCAACATACTCAGCTAAACCAACAACAAACAATACATTTTTTAAATAATTATTTTGGAGAATATCTCCAATAATAAATTCATTATTGGAATAAAAAACTATAACAATTTGTCTTTAGTTTTAAGTTTTTAGTAACTTTTCTTAAAATCCAGTAAGTCACTACCTAATCGTGTGCAGCAATATTTCCTGTTAGAATTCGTGTTCCAGTTTTGGTTCTTCTAATATCAATTTTTTTGCTCAATGTTTTGTGTTTCCTTTGGACAATATTCCTTCGTCTGTATTGATGTTTACTGTTTTCACTGTTTTATTTCGTTGAGGGCAGTTGTGCTGTTTGATGCTTTTGTAATTCGTGGAATAAAGAAAATGAAAGATGAACTAAAATGGCGACAATTGAAAACAACGAAAATTAAAAAAAAAAAATTGTGGTGTGATGGCAACTGAATTTCAGTTCGATTGCCAGGTGCCAAATGTTTATGTCTGTGCTAAAAATGATAATGAAGAACATGAACATCGATAGAACTAGCTTTCAAATGATAATGCAGAGGACTTCTGGCAACTAAGACTAGCAACTTCAAATTTTTGAATGCCGAATAGCAACCCAACTGAAGTTCGGTTGCCATCCATAAACGAGCATAATCGAGTGTAAAAATTTAAGACGAGTTATGGAGCATAAAATGTTATTGTATAAATTTAAAATAAGTGCAATAAAAAAATTTCATTTTGTTTGTGGAAGCCAACCCCCCACAATCAACATTGTACATTTTTTAAACCAAATTGGTAGAAGTTTAAGAGAAGTATTTATATGTACAATTTTATATACACTACGAGAAGTCCACGTGCCCGCCAATCCTATATTTGTTTTTTTTTACAATTTGGTGAATATTCCTATTACACAACATTTCTTCAATAGAACAGAAAATGTGTACAATAGAACAGAAAATGAAATTGTATATACCTACACATATGTAAATATATCAGCGTTTTGAAAGTCCATATCTGTGAAAGTTGTCCCCTTTTGTACATTGTTATAGAGAATCGTCGTAGGAAATTTGGCAATCATTGCATTTTATGTATAAAGTGTTCTCAACAGTCTCATGTAAAATACTACAGGGTGCACCTTTGTGGAACATTTTATCCATCTGACATCATTTTCTGTATCCAAAGTGAGGTACGAACAGTGAGTTATTTAATTGCAAATAGACTGATTAACTTCTGACTTTACAGAATATGTATTTCGTTTAAAAGTGAAGAAAAATTAAGAAGTAAAAGAAAAGTATTATTGGCATAATTTTTTTTATTCCTTAAATCGTGAATGTTTTTATACTATAATAAATATTACATAATTATTTGTTTGTTTTTATTTTTATTTTAACTATATTACAACACATAAATAAGAAGAAACGTTGTGGAATTCTTCTTGAAAAATTTATTTGATTTGCATTAATATCTCTTTTCCTTAGAATTAACTATTTACTTTTAGTTTATATATAATTTTAATATGTTAGTATAACTTTACATTAAACATTGCTTAGCTAAGAAAAATTACAAGGTAATAGGATTTTGAAAAAATAAATATGTATTTGAAAAAATAAAAATGGCGGATAATACATACATACATACATAATTCATTTTGTAAACAGTTGTCTTTTTAATTAATTATTTTTTTTTTTGTTTTCAAATGCACATTCTTACATATGCATTTAATCAATCTGCTACTAAAATTTCCTGGTTTTATTATTATTATTTTTAATATAGAAAGTGATGCGTAATTATTAAATTAATTACACGGGTATTATTAAAAAAAATAAGTATATTGCTATTGACTAGAGTGTGTTGCTGCTGTTGATGATATACATAAAGATAAGTATGTATTTTACATCTTGAAAATTAGTAATAATAATTTAATATCAAATTAAGGATATCCTTTTGAAGGTTTGAATACTAATCAGATTATCTAAACGACTAACCTGTCTAGAGACTCTATTTCTTTCATAGAGCTCACCGAGTTTAGAGATTTTTCCAAACGAATCAGTCGTCTGGATTGCATTAATACCACTTTGTTAGTTTGGATTAAAATTAAATTTATAAAAAACAAGTATTAAAACATCTCCAAATATTTACATAAATTTTTTTGAAAAGAATTATTAAAAGTAAAAACAATTTTTAGAGCAATACTGGCTCATAATTATTGCTGAAATATCGTACAAAAATCTGGATTTCATTTCTGTATTTTGTATGGAAAAAAGTTTGTTATGTAAAATTTCACTATAATGGTAGAATTACTCATGCGTAGATGTACATGTTACGAATCAATTGATATGTACATACATAAGTATGTAAGTATGTAGGTATCGTAATCGTAACTTTGCATTGGCGGACGAACCTGATAAATTTTGAATTTCTCTCCATTTTGTTTATAAACCATAATGTCAACCGAAATTCTTCATCAATTTATTTTAAAATTTTTGTGAACATTTTTGATATAATGTGCGTAAATAAATCAGAAAATAAAAAAATCTAATTTATTATATCCAACAAAACTCAAGAATGATAGAAATAATGTTTTTTATGCCTGCGTGATGGCGTAAACTTTAGTTTTATTATTCTTGAACAAACTACTGTTTTATGTAAATTGGCTATGAGAGTGTAAAGGTTCGCAGATTCATTATTAGGGTGTCTTTAAATAAATAATATAAACATTTCAGCATAGACGTCCAAATAAAGTTTTTAAGGAGGGACATAAAAACTTCTAATGCCCTGCAAAAGCCGGATAATTTTTACCTCAAAAAATCAGGAACTGTGGGCGAGTAGCAAACAAATTTTTAATGTCTTCATCCTATAACCGTACGGGGTCCTGGGTTTGTGCGTTCTTTCATATATGGTAATTGAAACATTTTGTTTACATTATGAAGCTTTTTACAAACTGATTCTCTGTGCTCTATAACTCAAACCAGTGACTTCAACAACATTTCTCCACATCTAGTATTTATTCGTATAGTATACTAATAAAATAATATATTTACATTAATTAAACTTAACTCTTGAATAGCTTTTTTTAGTAGTGTTCATATTATTTAGTGTAGAGGACAACTTATAAAGTCTTGTCATTAAAAATCTAAGTTTTACAATGCACAATGGGGCTGTTCGCAAAATAAATGGTAATAAATATAAAAATTCTAAGCTATGGATATGGATTTGTCTGAAACTCCTAATATCATGAGACAAGGAACTTTATTATTGAAGAAGGGAAGGTACACCAAAACGTGTGGTGTGAACATTTCGGGATTCATAACTTGTGCAAATCCAATCAGACCTGTACACTCTTATATATTTTGGTGTTGTTAGAAAGTAAAGAATACTGCAAAAGCTACTGATTGCATTTCAAAAGATAATATTAACTTTTAATATGTCGGGCCTTCTAATAAAGACTTTTAAACTTTGATAGTTCTGTCAAATTGGCTGTCCTTTATTCAGCCTGTTTTGCCAAATCACCGTAAAAGGAAGTAACGTTCGAAAAGCAAATGACAAAATTGCTCTATCAAAATGGGCGTTTTGTTCGGGCAGCGTTCCTAGCACTTAGCCCGTTTTACTGTTGTCATAATCATCCTTCATTGCTGGATGAGTGGGTACGTCAACAACGAAAGCTGTCGAATTTGGGACAAAACTAATTCACATAAGATGCAAGAGCGTCCAAGGCATTCCGAAAAAGTCACTGTTTGGGGTGGATTTTGGGCTGGTAGTGTCATCGGTCCATATTTCCTTGAGAACGACATTGGCCGGATCATCACCGTAAACGATGAGCGCTATAGGTTAAGGATTACCAACTTCTTATGGTATGTATTGGATGATATGGATACCAACGACATGTTGATTCAACAGGACGGCGCTACAATCTACATAGGTTATGGCCCAGTGGACATACTTCACGAAGGGTTTGAGGGCATGGTCATCTCATGTTATGATGTAAACAGATCAACGAGATCGCGCAATTTGACTCTGTTAGACATTTTCCTGCGGTTTTTTTTTAAGTCGCAGGTGTATGCGAATAAGTCACAAGCCATAGTGGCTAAAGCCGTCATAACCCACGTTATTGGTTAAATTCAGCCTGAGTTATGCACCAGCGTCATGTTAAATTGGATATTTCGGATGTGTGTTACCCAGCGAAGCCGAGTCAGACATCTGCACGATGTTATATTCCATACACAATGGCATTAATAGGTTTTTCAAATGAATAAAGACTGATATCTCACTTTGTTCTATATAAATTTGCAGATATAAAGCCTGTAATCAAAAACACTTTGCGTATACTTTTGGTCAATAACTTTTTCAACATGGAGCAATTTTTTTAATTTCGTAAAATTTTAGAAATTAAATTATGTTTCGGTTTAAACGGAAGGCAAGTAGGAAATATCTACGTATATGATCCTGCTGCAGGTTGTCTGAGTAGAATCTGCAACGTCTAGACTTTGATTCAACAAGAGCAATTAATTCAAAATAAAAACTATTATTATTTAAATTTTTTTAATCGTCAAAACGTAAATGGCTTATACTCCTCTTTTTTAATTTTGTTAGTATTTTGTTAACGAATTCAATGAAGTTGTCTTCATTTTAATATTAAATAATTTTTTTACAATTCAAGTGCTCAATAAGGACTATTATCCAAATACAGTGTTACCTAGCAGAGTCCACAAATATTTATGAACGTTTTGTGCCGACACACCTATATTTAATAAAACTTGTTAGCTTTAACCCACTGTAATACCGATCCTCCTTCAATTTTATGTGTATCTCTTCACGGACAATATTCTGTAACTTTAGCTTCTCCTTTACTGATATTTCGAGTTTCAAGCATATCCAATAAATACATTTATTACCAATTTATTTTACCAAGGACCCAATGTGCGGTATTAATTTGGTGAATACGAGTATATTTTATTATTTTTATTTGTAACAATTAATTTCTTACGTTAATTGATTGATTTATGTTTATAAAAAATCTTTGGAATTATTTGCTCATTAGTTTCAATCATGTTTAACATTATTTGTCTGACGCAATTCTTTTAGAGTATAAAATATTTGAATTTTTATCGCTTAGTTCCAAAATGTGTTCCACCACCATCAGCAGCAATCGAATATGGTTAATATTTTACACTTTAAAAGAAATCGTCAAAGGTTTTTGATTATGTTTGGTACTGCAGCATTGGTGCGGATAAGTTGGGGTGATGAGAACTGTTCATGCGCAGCGCTGATAAACTCTTATTGTACCACTCATCCTCGGGTGACATGCCTGCAAGAGAAGAATATTTTCATTTTACTGATGCTGCAAGATATTTTTTTATTTCTTTTATTTGAGTTATAGAAATAAAAAATAACATTTTGTTTTGAATAAAATTAAAGTTTATAAATTGAAAAATAAAACCAACCACAAATTATTTATTCGAACCTGTTCTGAAAATCCCAATATTGCCAATCGCAAGTCATTGTTTTATGAATTGCAGGATTTAGTTCTCTCAAATTTAAATTCGAATAAGATGTTTTAAACGTAAAAAGTTTAGAAATTTAATTATAGAAGATTGTTTTATTAAATCCCGCGATTTGCAGAACGAGGTCGAACGCATATAATACTTACGAACATATCAATTATTTAATATAATAAAGAATAACATTACGGACCGGGAGATCTTGGCATAACACTTACGATAATATAATAAATGAACTTTTCGTAAAGTTAATAAATTAATCAACTTAATTACCCTTATTCTACTTGGCAACGGCAATAGAAGACAACGCCATTTTTTTATTTTTTTTTTTTTTTTGCAAATAGGTATTCCATTTGGCAATATTGCTATTTATCAATAACTTTTAACATATGCTTGGTATTCTGGAAGCAAAATTGACATTGATATTGTCTCTAATTGCCTTTGATTTTTGATTTGATTTTTAATTTTGTCGTCGGCATTTTTGGCGTTGTCTTCCGTTGCTGTTGTGTTAAATTGATGTTGTCTTGAAATTGCCAACGCCAAATAGAATAAGGGTGAATAAATTGTTATTCGGTCCTTATATTTTCATATATACATTTAAGTACATATATTCTATGTATGTAAATACATATATTTATAACCAAAGTTTTGGCACAATTTTTATAAACAACTAGCGGGCCCGTTGCCTGCTTCGCACGGCAAAACAAAATAAGAAAAGAAACACACTTGTTTTTAATAAAGTTGGTTTTGTTCCCAAAAACACACTCACTTCATATACACACCGCAAACACATGCGTTATCGGATTTTAACCAAACTTCATATAAACTATATATGGGCCACTGCCTACGTAGTGTATAAGTTTGGTTGAAATCGCTCGACGCGTTTATGATTAGTTCGGCGACGTACATATACGGACTTATTTATATATATAGTGGCTCACATTGAAAGTCGGGCAAATCATTGGTAGATTTTTATCAAATATTTTAGATGTCATAGCTTATTATTTTTGAGAAACTTTTGAACACATTTAATTAAGCATTTAATACACAATAAAAATTTATAGTAAAAATACTCCCAAGAATTTTTCAACACTTTACTTTAAAACTTTTCTCAAAAAAATTCTAAAATTATAGTCACATTGAAAGTCGGGCAAAGTAATAAAGGAGCACAAAATTGATTCCAATTATCGCTATAATTGTTCATTCTTATTATTTTTATATTATAAGCGGTCAGTTGGACATTTGCTTTTGTAGTGTTACAATATTAAAAAATTTTTTTTGTAATGCCGCGTACAACACACAGTCTACCTTGGTAGAGCGAAAAATAGTTATTAATAACTATTAGAAGGTAAAACTCAGCGAGAAATCGCAAGTATCGTTAATAAAAGCAAATCAACTGTACTCGATATCACTACGTGATACAAAAAAGACAACAGAATAACAAATAAACAACGCTTGTCTGTAAAAAGAAAGCTTCTCCCGAGAGATGAGAAGTTTATAGTTCTCAAAATACAAAATGAACCAATCATCTCCGCTCCAAAACTAGCCACAATGGTTAAAACCAATTTTGGATATGAAGTACATGCAGAAACAATAACAAGAGTTTAAAGAAAACGCAAATTGCATGGCTCAGTGGCTCGAAAAAACCCATGAGTCAGTGTCAAAAATGGAAAGGACAACTTGGAATTTGCACTGGAGCACATAGCAAATTATTTCTCGTTTTGGAGCACGGTAAAATTTATATGGCACGTTATGTTGGTATATAGATTTAAAATTTATACATTTATAATTATTCAAGCTTGAGGTCTATTTATTTATAAATTTATTGATTTCTCAATACCTCAAGACTTTTCAGGTATCTTCTTCACGGTTGATTATTAATATTTAAAGGGTAAAGAATAAACTTAATATTGAAATTTGTTATTTTGGGATATTCTACCCAACTAATTGTTATAAACAATTGGAATTTTAAAAATTTTATTGTTGCAAAATTGTATAATTGTTTATAATACTCAGCCTACTAAGATTATGTATTTTGTAAAAATACTTAAGATAAAGAATTCTCATATTGTACTTAATTCGTTTGTCATATAAACATCTAAAGCCAAAACAAACAATAGGGTTATTCACACCGGCCTTGTTAATTCGTTAGTCGTTATTCGATAGTTTTTTACGTGTATTTTGTTTTTGTAAAATTAACAAATTATCGAACTGCCGAGTAACAAAGTACCAGTCTGGCAAGCTTGGTAATTTTCTTGTTACTCGGTAACAAAGAATTTTCAATTAAATTTTTTACTATTTTTGTTTTTGCACTTTCTCCAGGCATTTTTGCTTTTTAATAAATTTAAATCATCTGTTTTGTAGCAAAAGTTACCGCACTACTGAGATAGAACAAAAAGTGTGTTCACAGTAAAGTGTTTTAACAAATTACCAACTAACAAATTACCGGATTAACAGACTCGGTGTGAATTCCCCTAATATATTTTTTAAAGAAAAAAACTTAAAAACTTATAATAAAAAATATAAAAAAAATTTTCTTAATGATGTAAAATAATTTTTTCAATTACATATAAACCTTAAAATTTGTTCTTGGTCATTTAAATATTAATTATTACAAAATTTGATGTCGAATCGAAAATGGTTTATTATTACACAAAGTGAATTTATAACAGGTGGAATTGACAGCGTAGCTGATAACTTTTTTCCTAAATTTTTTCATTTCTTTGTTTGATTACTTTTGAATATTTTCCATTGCTTTCGCATTATTTTTTGACATTAAGTAAAGAGCGAGTTTTATTTGTTGTACTAGTGAGTTTACGTCGTATGAAATCGCCTTGATTTTGCGGAAACAAAATGATCTTTTAACCAAATGAACATAATTTTTCGCTTAAACGGACTTCGGATAAAAGGAAAACAAGCGTTTCCTTTAAACCAATTCAGCACTATTTGAACCGAAAAAAAACAAAATATCATACATACTTAAATAAATAAATTGAATTATTTTTTTTATGAGTTTGAGGTCTTCTTTTTTTTATAAAAAAATATTTATCAACAACAAAGTGTACGAAAATGGATTCCTGCCGATTCAAGAAAAGTTTTGAAGTAAGAAAGCTTATCAACAGATTCAAAAACATAAGGCACAAAATTGTAAAATGTAAAGCAACTATAACTTTTTTGAAAATATTTAAACTTTTTTCTCTCTATTTTGTTTTATAAAATATTTTTTAATTTCCTGAAGAAGTCACCCACAGTCTGTTGAAATATTGAAAAATCATAAAAAATAAATATATTGTTTTTTTATAAAAAAAGAAGATGTATTCTGATTTTGAATTAAAACTTGTGTAAACTGGGGTTTTATCAGTTGCATGCAATATAATTGAAGGGACAACACGGTCTAGGTCAGCATGGTCAGCGTTAAATATATAATTTTTTTCTTTGCGTTTCATACTCATATAATCTTGTACTTTTGCAAACAAAATATGTTTCGCTTAAACGAAAAGTGCTTTAAAAATTGATAAAAAAATAAAGAGAGGAGAGCTTTTGTTTTCTTATACGCGCTGTTTTCCTTCTTTTAAACCGCGGTCACAATTAGAACAACTGCCATTGTTATAACAAAATTCGTAATAAAATTGTTAGTGACCACTATAAAACACTTTGAAATATATTTAAAAATTAAACGCAAATAAATTTATATTATTCACATGTTGAAATAATATTTTTACAAAATCCTGTCGGGCAACAGCTAGTCACACAAAATCTTTTTTCTATTAATTGTTAAAGAACACTCAAGGAATCATACAGTAAATGGCCATTTGTTACAAAGGAAATAAGGAAATTTGTTGACTTCTGCCTACAATCTTTGATTTATACATGTGTTTGCTATTTCTACAGGTTATTACTCGTACTTTATTATTATATTATTCATATCTATTATTTATCCATACAACTTAAATCTCAGGAATTTTCTCAAAGATTTCTTAAGCTTTTCTTTAATAAACAAGAATAATTTGTAAAAAAAAACGAAACGTCTTTTAACTCTAGAAGGAAATTTATAAGTTAGAAGTGAATTTTATTACATCTTGTAAGTAATTGCATAATTTCCGCCCTATAAGCAGCCAATTTATTTTTATTTTTTGTTTGAATTTTTTTTTTGTTAAACTGACAGACAGGTATGAATAATGGAAAAAATGTATGTACGGTCAGGTCAGATGAAGCAAATATTTATGGCATAAAGATATAGAAATTTGCTATTTTTGAATGTATGTACGTACATGTATATTTTCTTTAATCAGAAATGTAATTGTGAAATCAAGAGTTAAATACTCATATTATCTATATTAAGCCAAACCTCTAGCAGGCTGCTCAACAAGTTGAAACAAGTTGCATTACATACTCAAACAAGTTGCTCGACATGCTTAAGACAGCTGTTCAACAGTGCTGTGTATATGCAGCAGGTCTGTCAGAACGTGACGATTATGATGAAGGATACAGGTGAACGAGCAAAAATTTCTGTATATTACTTTTACAAGCAAAGCAAACAAGTTCGCCTATCCAAATTAATAACCAATTTACACCGCAATACGGCGAGGCGAAATACGTCAGTATTCATTTTGATCGTTGTCACATGTCGGCAATTTTAATTGCGCAAGTTTTAATTCAGCTAGGCGAAAGATAGAGAAGTCAAGTATTCCTCTCTTTATCTTTCTGCCAGCCATTTAAACTGAACTGCTTTCAATTTAATTTGAATCAGTTTTGCATTTAGGTGAAAACTGATTCACTCATGAAAACATTTATCGCGCAACTTTCAATTCAGCTGTAAGAAAGATAGAGAACGTATGTACTACCTTCTCTAACTTTCGCGTGACAAAAGTTGTCGTATGTGAACTGGGTGGGTGTGACATATTTATTCCATTCGGAAGTTTTAATTGATCAATGTTTTAATTCAGCTGGGAGAAAGATAGAGAGTGTAATCCATGATTTCTCTATCTTTCTCCCAGCTGAACTAAAACTTGCGCAATTAAAATTTCAGTGTCGAATAGACTTGTCACATACGTGTAGATACAAAACTGATTCAAATTAAATTGAAATCAGTTCAGTTCAGTCAAAATTCAAAAGTGTTTCACATTCATTATGCTCTTCACATTTACAACAGAGCACTATGGGCACAGTTTTTTGCCTTCAACGACACCAAAAACAGCATTAATTCTAGTGAATTGTGTTTATTTTTTTTACAATTATATATCATTCAATGGACTAAATACAATATAAAATAATATAATAAGAATACATACCCATTGAGTCTTGCCGCACTCCGACTGAGCCCATATTAGCACTATGACTCATTGAAAACGGTTGAGTCATACCGGGATATGATGAGGCACCCATTTGAAAGAGATCCTTTAAGCACCAAACAAAATGAAATTTTCAATTTTTAATTTTAATTTTAATTTCTAATTATCTAAGTAAATATTTTGCAGAATAAATAATTGTATGATAATAAAATGTAACAAACCTGAGGATAGCGATTTATTGAATTGTGATGAGGATAGGGTTGATAACCTCGCGATACACTATAACCTTGGATGTTTCTCATCATACCATTACATGACGGTATCACAGATGGTGCCAATGCCTTTTGTAGTTGTTTCTCTTGTTTGCGATACTTGGCGCGACGGTTTTGAAACCAAACCTTAAATTACAATATAAGAAAATAATGAAGGAAGGAATTTAATACAATTTGACAGAATTTTGTGCAAGATATTGCTTCTGCATGAGAGAGGAAAAAGATGTGATTGGTGTGGGTTCAATAAACTGTAATTGAAAATTTTTTCTTCTATCCCTTAATTTTTCTTTTTCTTTGAGGCGGCAATGCAAAAATATTGATGGTAGTAACATTTTTTAAAGGCTTTTTACATCATATTGTAAATATATACATACATACATAAATTGTGTTGGTTAAGGAAATTATTTTTATTTTATACAATTTCTATTTCTAAATTTGAAATAAAAAAATGTAAGAAACTAGTTTTACATTAGAGATAATTGTATGGCGCAAAGGTTTATATGTGATATTGGGTATGTGGATGCCATGACTGGCGCGTAGAACGGAGGTTCAATTTTCATACATACGGTAGCCGAAATCGTAAAGCGATTACGCTAAAAGTTTGCACACATTGACCTTAAGACATATTTTAAGGCTAAAGAAAATGGAACGATTGCTTTCCGAGATCTGAAATGATTGGCCTCAATAAGTTGGCATAATCTTCACCATTGATTGTTTTACATTTTTTAAGGTAGTCAATGTGGATTGTACTGAGTGTATCAAAAAAAAAAAAAAAAAAACGGTCGCCATGACTTTATTGGCTGACAAACCCATCTTGGACTTCTCTGGAGCCGATTCACTCCGAGAAAGCTAATGTTTTTACTGCTGTTTTATCTCTGCTGAGTCTTTCTTACTAAACTCGTCCATATTGAGGTTTAACAACGTCACAAAATCCTGCGAAGTTATTACACGATTGCGTTTGTGGTCGATTGTAAATAAATGTATCATCTCGCGGAAAGCTTTCTCGGGGGTTCAGAACGTTGAGCAACTTCTGTGCTTGTACGGCCACAACGAAATTCACTAAAACACTTTTTTACAATTGATATTGATGGTGCAGAACTCCCGTAGTATTTATTAAGCTTAGCCTTGGTTTTTTTTCCGCAAAAAATAATGCTTAATGAGCACAGGAAAATCATTTTTTCTATTTCTATTTTTCTATTTACTTTTTGGATATTAAACACAAAGTATATGACGCAGTTGGTTAAAATTTTGACAGAAGTCAACTGAAATATGCCTGTTGACAGGAGCAGCGTTGAGAGGCTGGAAATTCCAAAAGTCACGTTTTTATTGCGCCGCCCTTGTAGCAACACTAAATATTTCTAAAGTACAAATAGAATTAACCCCTCGATTTCTCGTGATTTCTTAAAGAATGCCAAAAACATAGTATATGTTTCTGCTCAATAGTAAGTGAAATTACCACATTTCCACATTTCCACATAATAATATAATATTTTAATATTTTTATAGCTGCTCATTTTGGAGACCTTTGCGAAAATGGTTCCAAAAAATAAATATGCTTCAAATTGTTTTTTAAAAGACATTAAACTAAAACTTAAATCTTTTATTAAAATAATATTTAAGCTCAGGAAAATTCTGTTTATTTCCCGAAGATTATACTCAATGAGTATCGAAATATCGATAATTTCAAATAAAATTGTTTAACCACTGAATAAGACCTTGAGCATAAATAATATTCTAATCAAAATTGTTATAAAAAGGTCAAATAAATATAGATGTATTATAAACTTTTTTGTAATATGAAAGTGTTTATACTCGTTTTAATTGGTGGTAAGTGAAATTTTCCATTTTGGACAATAATGGGTTAAAACAAGGCTGATTTTCAACAAAAATAAATAGATTCATATCGAAAAAACATTTTTTGTTTTGTTGTTTGTATTGCATAAAAGCTGTCTCAGGTATTTTTGAAATATCTTTCTCCAAATATGATTTAGTTTCACAAATTCTTCTATTGTATTGGAAAGTTTTTATACAGCCATACCAATGGCACGTACGAGAGCAGTAATGCTAAAGCAAAATTATTTAAAAAAATTCCTTGAAATAATTCAAAAAACTATGTTCCAAAGATTCTTGGATCTTGAGGCTCACAAGTATGCACTTCCAAACAATAAACATAATTATATTAAAATTCTAAAATCCATGCCACAAACTTTGTGAACACATTTACATAGATCAGTGATTATTCTTGGATTGGTTCTTCTTACTATTATTAATATTTACAGAACTACGTGTATATAAATTTCTTTTTAATTAAACTGAGATTTTAACTGCGTAATCAAAATACCATCCAAATAATTTGAAATTAGCAAGCGGAGCAAATTGAATAGATTATTTTTTAGTTTATCGAGTGTTTTTCAAGGGAGCTGGAAACGAGTTTAAATTATTTTTTTTTTGTAAAACTTTAGTCTTGGTATAAAATTTAGCACCACGGCATAAAGTTAAAGGTTAATAAATATTTTTAAGACGATTCGTATAGAATTTGAAAAACGTTGCCTTTTTAACTGACCTTTAGAAGCGTCTTCTATAAATCAAAGGACTGTCATCGTTAAATGACTCTGATAGATAAGTGGAGCTAAAATTTGCATGTTTATTAAGATCGTGGATAGATGAGAAAAATTTCGCGGACTCCGGCAAATTAACATTATCGTTGATCTAATCTGATTGGAAAATCTGCTATGATTTTCTTTAATCTATATTATAAATCAAAAGTTTGTTGTGGCTTTAGCTCTTTATATGCCGACATTTCATTGGTTGCTAAAACCAAATCGTCAGTGAAGTTTAAGCAGTTTGAAAACATTTAACCTCGGATGTTTATGCCACATAAATCAAATACAATATGAGAATTTCAATATTGCATATGAATTACAACAAATACATAATCATAGTAGGTTTAGAATGTTTCTATACAAACGAACACAACAAACAATTTACTCAACGTGAGTCAATTTAATTTTTCTCTCAACACCCATACAATTAAACGCCCGTTGGTCGTTTTTTCTATGCATTTTGCAAAAGCTCTAATTGTTTCTAACGATTAGTTGGGGAGAATATCCCAAATAATGAATTTCAATATTAACTACATTATAAATATTATGGGAACTAGGAATGATATAGGCATGGCCCTTTCAAACAAAGGAAATTATTCTGTATCAGACATATCAAAGTCTATTTAGAGAGTTTTAGAGAGGAGCCATAATCCCTCGCGTACCTTTTCTTCTGAAGGAAATCTTACAGTCAATTTGCTATTATTGTACGTATAAGAAAATCGACTAATTTTGATCATCACTGTACATATTTAACCAAGACAGAGTATTAAGTTTGTTGTTGGCTGTTTTTAAAGATGGATGTTTCCAAGAATTTTTTTAAATCGATATTTTTTTTCTTGCAAATGGTGGATGTTAAAAGGACTCCACGTTAAGGACGACATCATCTAAATCATAAGAATTTCATTTTAAGGAAAAAAAATATATGGATAGAACAAATTAAGTTCATATACAAGTATTTATTTTATAAGGTTTCTTTTAAAAAATTTTACTATAGAGTGGCCGTGGAATATTTTCTTCACAACAGTTGGCAGTCGGTCGTCTATTCTTTTTGAACATTCGACAATGTCGGGTTTTAATGATGCTGTGTTGTGATGTGTTTGTTGCAATGGTGGATGGATGCTTCATATTTAGTAGTCGTCGGTGGGTGGATGGTGGGATGGGTGTATGGACTTTGTTGTTTATGTTAAAGTGGCGTAATTGTAATGGTGTTGGTGTTGGTGGTGCAGATACGGAGCAAAACGGAACAGAAAAACAAAACATTTTTATTTTATCGTTAACATTTTGTTTTTGCGCGTACGCTTGTATAAATTACATACTTTACCTAGTTGTATGTGTGCATGTACATTTGGCTGTGTATTTATAAATATGGGCGGAGTAACTCAATTAAGGATCCATTTGATGCTGCACACAAATATTGTATTTATGGATGTTTGTTTAAAAGTACTTTTATGTTGGGGGAAAAAAGATGAAAAATAATAAACAGAAAATAATAACACAATTTATATGTGTTTTTACAAGCACTCGGGCTTCTCATATACTCGTAATTTAAGATACAAAATACAAACATATAAAACGTATTCTGTTCTTGTCGACATTAAATGAATATATATTTTTTATAAATGTTGTTTTAAATTAAAAATTTCTGCTATTATTTATTAATTTTTATATTTCAAACGAACGCTTTAATGAAATTGAGTTGCCTCAATAAATTGTTCAAAAATGGGAAATGTATTTTTTATTATTTATACACATGCATTTAATGCCACTCACAACAGGGATACATACATACATACGAGTATATTAAATGTTTATTTACAACTTTGCTTTTAAGTGCATAATGTTGATTAAAAAAATAATGAACTAAAATATAGGTAAATATACTCTGTTTGAGTTCAGAGTGGTTGTGGCATGGCGCCGTTTTTTACCAGGATTCAGAAAAAATTCCTCGTGCTACTAAAAATATTTTGTCTAATATTAATTTTAAAAAATTCTTAATTCCTGGAAAATTTTATACTTTTTGTAACAATTTAATTGAATTCTTGAAATTTTTTTTTATAAACCCAACTTTGAGGACATTTTGTCATTGTTGTTTTTGTATTTTTTTAGCTAGGATCATATACTCAAATTTAATAAATTTTCTTAAATTCTAGTTCATGGATTCCTTCATATTTTTACTATTTCCTTAAAATCTACAAAATGCATCCGAATTTCTTCACGTTACTGAACTGAATTGATATTTCATTGGAGAAAATATTTATCATGGGAGTCATTGGTCAATTTGTAAGTCCACAATACGATAAGGAATTTCCAAAATAGTTTTTTTTTCATTTTAGTTTTTTATTTATTTTAACCATAAGCGTGAACATATGCCAGTTTTAAGTTCAAATATTCTTAGATTCATAAAATCCACTAAGTCATGAACTAAAAAAGGCTTTCAGAACATTTTTTTTGAATTCTTGGGAAGTTTTACTACAGTATGTAAAAATATTATAAAATATTCACAAGTCAATCATTTACTGAATTAAATTTCTTTTACTAAAATAAAAATTTTGTATGACAGAAATGACATGAATTTCTAAAATTGAATAAAGATTGACTAAATTTTAGAAAATATTTTTTTAAAGTGAATTAATTTTTCGTTAAATGTAGAAATTCGTTATGGGAAACTATCTACTACTTTTTTAAGTCAAATTTACATTTAAGTAAATATTCCTACTTTTAGTGAAATTTTTACTTAAATTAAGGAAAATTTTTACTTGAAATAAGTTTTTTTTGAGTGTTTAAGGAAAACCAGTAGAATTTATAATTCTAGAGATTCTACTCACAGGGAGGCATTGCAGCCACTGGATGATTTTTAGAAGTAACTTTCTCGGAATTATTCGAAATTTTCTTTATTAAAAATATTAAGCAGGCTGAATTAAATAATAACAATCTAAAGAAATTTAGAAACAAGTACTGAGCAAAATGTCCCGCCATCGGCAATGGAATGTGCAATGCACGAAAATGAGACTTACGGTTATGTTTAAGTGAGTTCATTCTACGACCTAAGGAAGCATAGCTGAATGCTATCGGGAGTGTCCATAGGTTGCGTATAGTGAAAACTTCCGTAGATGTGCGGAGCAGCTGCCAATCAGCGCAGACAATCAACGTCTCCGAGTGGATTCTCAGAGGGTTTCCGGGTAGTGCCGGACTTCTTACAAGTTCTGAGTGCCTACGATACTTGAAACGTCAAATCGAGTGATTGGCGCCTTCAAATATTCAATAGCCCTCAAATACTACCGATTGTTCCTCATGTTAGAAGCAGCTGGAAGCGGGCGTCTGATCTTGAAACAAGCGGGTCGCTATATAAACGTGATGAAAGGCTACTAAGCCAGCCCGCCGGGAGGCCATGCTAGCAGCCCTAGTTCCAGGATCGGATGCAGAAGCTTAGTCAGCTACTCATCTTAAACTAACTGATTACCGAACCTCAATGAGGCCCTATGCTCCTTATAGGAACTAAAGGAATTAATAATAATAAAACTGAGAAAAATGTACGAACGCATGAAATTAGAGTTAATTTTTAATTTAAAAAAAGTGCATTGCAATTGTGGAATGATTGCACTAGTTGTAATATAGCCAACCAAAGTCTTCGATGGATATCCAACCCACAACATTTGAATGCATGTATTTGATCTAATTTAGTTATACAATATTATGTAGCCTTCGAGATCTGTGAAAAGTATTGTTCACTTGAATTTGGAACGAATTTTCGTCATCCCGCCTAAAATTTTGTGTGTGTGTGTGCTGTAATAAGACTAAGGAACTGGTTCTCGAAACACGGTTCTTTTTGGGAACTACACGTTGTTTATTGAGAGCGCATACATTCGTAGTCGATGTAGTAGCGAGCGGCACTATGCATTAAAGAGAAAATATGTTCTTTAGCCGAACAATTCATATGTAGAATAACATGCCTGCAGCGGTCTTTCCTGTCACTTTCAGCGTTCAAAGGTACAAATCGAATATCCACAGGCACTACTTCCTCTATATTGTTTTGCGTTCGAATATTATGTCTGATGAGGTGTTTATATGTTCATTTATTATTCTTCGGTCGAACATTTTCTGTTTGTATATTTCAATGTTGATCCTTGTTCCCTTAGATTCCTATGGTAGTCCCTTATGTGTTCCCGATATCTTATTTTGATTATTCGTCCCGTTTGTGGATGGAACTATATTGGCATAAACAGGTTAATTTATATAACACCTACTTGTCCAGAGGATCTGTTTCGTTTGTAATATTCTGTAGTATGAGTTATGAGTATTCGTTGTTTTGAGTGCTGTGTTAATGTTGTGATTTCAAAAAAAAGGTTTGATAGTTAATGTGTTGTTTTGCACCTGTACGTCAAAATGGACCAAGTTATTTTATACTGTTCCTGTTCTCTGTCTCACCCCTTGCCTGTCCTGATAATCTTCCCAGTCCTGTCTACTAGCTACTTTTGTATCCGTTATTATCCGCTATGGTTTACTCTATATAGTTTTAATCTCCTTCATATAGATCCCACGTATTAGTGGTGTTCGTTCAAGTCTCGTTATTATTTGTCTAATCGCTGCCTTCTTGTGTTGTTTAGGATGATTCAATGAATTGAGTATTATTGTGTCAGTTGCGGTTGGTTTTCTGTATAATTCGCATTCGACCCTTTTCAAGCTCTTATTTATTTCAATTGCTAGGTCCAGGTAATTTAATTTTTTAGGTCCCTTTCACCTCCATTGTAAATTTTTATATTCTTGTGTTGCTCGCTCGGGACATTCAAAATTATTTCCTTCCGTTACACATGCGAGTATGATATCATCCACATGTCTTGCATAGAATGGCACCCCACAGTTATTTACTTCGTATTCATCTGCCAATTGCTGCGCTTACAACTTTCTACCGACGTGGTTTGACAGGTCTGTAAGGAGGCTTTTCTAGAATTAGGAGGCACTTCCTCACAGAAAATGTAATTTTAGCCACTAAGCAGCCTTAAGCTGGCCAGCAGAAAGCTATAAATCGTATTGTCAAAATTATAAGTCAGTAGCGAAAAAAATTTATTATTTTTAAAGTTAGAATGCTTCTCATTGAGATTCTCTATTCTAACCACCTGTAAATTAAATTTTTTATTGGGTCATTTGTGTTGCTTTGATATTAACATACATACATATGTGAGTGAGCGGTAGAGGGTATAAGTTAAGTTACAAACATATACACACAAACGCATTTGTAAACTTAATCTTATCATCAGCGCCATAATCACAGATTAACCATCTGATACAAAAAATTCAACAGCAACAACAACAACAAGAAAAAGTACAAAAAATATCACTATGAATTTATTAATGGATCTACAAGTATATTTATTTTTATGCATGTACTATTTGTATAATTATACTTTGAAACCAACGAAATTCGTATTTTAACATCATCTTCAAATAACAAATGCTCTGATACTTGTCAACACTTTGTAGCAAATGTTGAAGTAAAAAAATGTTACTCCCTTCACTTTGTACAACATCATTATCACGACTATCAACGTCATCCTTAACAAGCATAAAGCATATTTCTACATTTTCTTTTCACAAATGTTCAAATATTTTAAATAGACCAACTTAGAGGCAGAAACGAAACACAGTGTATTCAATACAAACAAATAGAAAAATCAAGTGACAACCCCTGTAATTTGACAACTCAACCTCTGTGATTATTATTGTATTTTAATTTACTAGAAATTTCTTTATTCGCTTATTATGAACTTACTTTTTTTCTGCATGTGTGGCAGATTCATAATGGAATCGAGTTAACTTGCACAGTGAATTGAAAGAAAAAGAGAACAGACAACTTTACAGAACTATATTTGACCTCACCGAATGTTATACACACGTACATACACACATACATATCCATATGTAAATATGTAAGTATGGCTTGGAGTTTGTTAGGCGTTATTTTATTTTACAAATATAATTGCAAATTACACTTTAAACTACATACTTTATTCACTAAAGACCTTTATCAGTTGAAGCATACCAGAGTCTATGAAAGCAGTTAAAACCTTAGTCACTTGCCTAGATAGACCAGCCTAGATGCTAATCTGTGTCCCCCAGCTTAAAGTTACTCCTTATAAAAAATAATATTAAAAGCGATCAAGAGTGTACCAGGTAATCCAAATACAATTATCTTTTTAACTATGATAAGATGGTACGCCATCCTGCCAAAAACAAAGATTATCCAAGTTCATAATCGAAGAAGGTACCGAAATTGTATTCGAATATTGATATTTTAGTAAATTTATAAAACTTTTGTATATTAAAACAACTTGATCTTCAATAGTTATAAATAATGAAAAAATAAAATATAAATAGCAAGTGTACTTTATTTTGAATAAGTAATTTTTTATCTAAATGTTTTTTTGGCCTTTTATATTGCTGTCGTCTTCTTTCCTTCCGCCATCCCCAACGACTGTTGGCTTTAAAATCCCACTTAAAGTGCGAACGTGCTTGATGAATGAATGCCAATACACGCATCAAAATTTGCCACTCAGCATACTAAATATCAAAAATTTATAATTTTCCATCCACCATCGTCTGTGTGACGCTTAAATTTAAATTTCCACATATACCACCACAATGTTGGATGAATAGTTTGAACGTGTATGGTACCATAACGTTTGTTGTGAATTCTTATATATCGGCAACAAAACTAATTATTTTAATTGCTCTCGTTAAAACCTGAAATTTATAGTATTGCCCTTGAAATTTATTGTATTACATAGCATTGCCTTTCAAATACTTGCGGAAAAAGAAATTAATGAATTGCTGGGAAGCACCTGCACAATGTGTCTAACCCACTTGATGAGTTGCCAAAACCTTTTTGATTTATACCGAAATACGAGTACATTGTCTTTTACTGGATTGAAAGTATTAATTTTTTAATTACAGGTTTGGAAAATATTACCGAGTGAATAAATGGTCTCTAATGGCTCCCATTAGGGTCAACAAGTGGTGAAACTGCAGCTTTTTTGTACTTTTTGCCCTTCGAAATCATTTTTATTTATTTAAATTTTATTTAAAAAATTTATTTTGTAAATATTCCTTTGTAACTTATTTGGGAACAAATAGTAGGCAATAGTATTCCCAGTTTTTTTAATTCATACTACTTTTGTCCCACAGTTGATTAAAAAAGGGAAAAGTCATGATGGAGTAAAACTGAAATAACTCGCATGCAGTTTTTGTTTACAATTTGGCTGATATAATTTTTTGCCTTGAGATGATGGGTAAAAAAAATTCCAAAAGAATGCATATAATATGTTTAATTCCAGATAATTCAATAATATATTTAAGCCATCAAGGTTAGAAAAAAATCGGAGTATTAAAGCTTCCATGAGGCGAGAAACATGGCAACCAAATTTTCTTGGGCGCGATTTAGCCCTCCCCGTGCATACTACGCCGATGTTTAATAGATTAGTAGAGTTATAAACCAATATGTGACATCTCGATTCACAGAACGAGAAGTTAAAAATATCTAACTTAATTTAATATCTCTCAAAAAAAACTGAGCTTGAAAGTAACTGGTAACTGAAATTAAAAATTAAAAAAGTATATTTTTAACTTTTTGTACGATTTGTACTTTAGTTGAAAGAAAACATATTCAGACCACTGTTCTGTTTCATGAGAGGAAAAATAAAGTGCATTGCAATTTCTCATTAAGCGCATGGTTTCCAAACATTTATTTGTGCATCTGTTTTGAAAACAAAACAAGTCTAAAAATCAGTAAAACAAATTGTAAAAGAAAAGAATTACATTCACTTCATCGTACCCACACCCATCTACAAATGTCACTGTAATCGAACACCACAAAATCCAACCAAACCAACAACCAGACGAAGCTGTTTGCCTAAAATTCAACAAGGGTCACATAACCAACAGTTAATGCAACGAAAAAAAGGAACAAAATTCGAATGGAATTGAATAAAAGGACGCACGAGTATTTGAAAGTTTAATCTGACAATCTGATTCTTTGAGGAGAATGCTTATTTTGTCATTATCCCAAAGTATGTGTGTGTGTATGTAAACGTGTATTTGAGTTTTAAGATAAAACTATAAATTAATTACCGCTGCGGGACTTTTACTTTTGGGAGAAGCGCATGTATTTTGCATGGAGTTGAACAAAAAGCACATCTTGTATCTTTTTCTTTTGTATTTGCAAAGCACAATCGAAACAAAAAGCCAACAAGGATTAGTCAAGAGAAATCATCCCTTAAGGTCGGTCCAGCATGCAAAACACAATACAAATGGAAACAAGTCTTTTAACATCAAAGTCGAAAATTTATTCGTGCGTGTGTGTGTTTTTGATAATTCCATTTTATGCCAGAAACTGGCCCAGTTTTTAGGTTGGTTGCTGACACATGCACTTTACAGCGACACCCAGGCGTGAAGTCAGTGAATCGTCATAATCACTTTTTAATCGCTGTAATCACTTGCTAAATCGTAGCATATACATACATACATACATATGCATGTTGAAATTGAACATGTTTCGTTTATATATGTGTGTATACTTATATTTCACATTCTGTTCAAGCTTTTGTATTTCTATTTGACTAATTTACAACAAAAAATTATAATAATAATAAATAGTCGATTGTAACTTACTTGTATTCTTGCTTCATTCAACTTCGTCGTCCTCGCTAACTCCTCTCTACAGTAGATGTCGGGATAATGAGATTTGGCAAAAGCTGCTTCTAATTCGGCTAATTGCTCCTGAAAATTTTGAAATTATATTTTAAAAAATTAAACAAATTGTAATTGTTAATTATAAATGATTTAACATGTATAGTTACAGTTGCGAGCAAAACTAATATTACATGTTGGGTTATAAAATTTTTAAATGTGTTTCTCCAATTCACGACATATTTTTTGTTGTTCCTAACAATTTCAAATAACCCAAGTAAATATATTTAAGAAAGCTGCATGGCTATAATCTATAACGAATGGAGAAAAAAATATATACTATAGAAAATATATTTTAGAAATTTTCAGTACAAAACATCATTCTAAGAATTTTATTTCACACAAGCCCCTCTTTCATAAAAGGAGAAAAAAAAACGTTAAACCTTAAATGTAAGGATTACAACATTTCCTGTGTCGATTCACTATAACAATGTGTAATAGAGGCCCGATGTAAACTTTAAAAACGTCGATACATGTTTATAATATTTGGTTCCTTATACTTAGCCTAGGGCGATATTTCATTTAAAGTTACCTTTAAGCTTTCGGACAAGCTACGCTCATTTGAGATCAACAAGAAACAGCCGGCTGGACCAGCACAATTATTGCCAAAATTTAATCTACGATTTATGGAAATCCCTGTAGCAATGGATGTGATGAGGGTTCTAACAAAAATATAAATTTATGAATATAATTTTTTCGCAAATCCTCCTTACGTGCGCGCCACTAAAAAAAAGTGGCGTGGACGACACATTTTTATGTGTTCGCTCAAAAGATTTTAAAGTCATAGCGAAAGTTTGATGCGAATATGTGCTACACAGCGCATAGTTTGTACCTTTTATCGCATCTTCTCTTTTGTTTGCTTGCATTTGTGTGTATGCATTTTAATACGGAACTCGCCTTGATCAATATAAAGCTCACTTTGACATCTTGTGGCATTGGTATATCACGAATTTTTATAGCTTCACTTGACATCAGCCTTAAGCCAAAATAAAATTTTAATTACAATTACGAAAATATTTGAATTTAGAAAATAATTTAAGAAGCTTTATTTTACTTAAGTTTAGTATTCATATGTCCTTGTATTATTTTTTATTTTAGTAAAGCTAAATACAATAAAAGTTTATTCACATGGCAATATCTAATCATTGCGTGAGAATGTTGGTGTAAACATCCGATTTGGCATTGGTGATAAAAAATTGCGACATTATTATGTCGCGAGTTCCTTTTGTCCAAATTAGATATGGGTGCAACGTAATTATGCAATATGGCATGCAAGTATAGCATGATATTATATATTAGTCATGTAATATATTGCTGCAATGATAGAAGTTCGGACTAAATTTAAATTAAAGATTTTTATTAACAGGCTGACAACCACCCGTCGTGTATTGATGCACCGGACTTGATGCTGCATCAATCATATTTGAGAAAAATGAAAATATAAAAAAAAATTTAAGGCGATTAGCTTATTTACCAGAAGAGATATTTCCCAAGTAGTCTATTCGATGTGCTTTATTTTCAATTAAAACAAAAATATAAAACTATAAGAAAAATTTTTTTTATTTGAATCTTGTATGAATTCTCGGGCACTCTTTGCGAACTCCTACACTCAGTAAAAATCAAAAAACATTTTCAACAAAGGTTGTTTCCAAAAAAAGAAAAAAAAACTTTCACATGTGCAGAAGTTTTAGGGCAACATGTTTAGCCATGTTGCACGTAACCGTACTTTTCGAAGTTTAGAAGTTTTTTATTAAAATTTAACTAATTATGGAGCTGCACGTTCCTGAACCATACTTACTACACAGTGTTTACGACTACAAACTTTTCTTAAGGTTTATGTTTGCCTACTTTGCTTCTGCTAAAGTTTATGTTCATAAGTCTTGCAACCATGTAGATGAATACATACTTATGTACATACGAGTATGTGTGTATGTGTACAAGTCCATATTTATAAGTTCTTATCCTGTAAATACGTGTGTATGAAAATAAATGTGCTACTGACCTGTGTGAATGTCGTTCGATGTCTTCGTCTGGCTGGCGTGGGACATGAAGCTGTGGTTGGAGTATGGCCGGCATGTTGACTTAATGATGACAAACCACTTCCTGGTGATGTAACACCGGCAGAAACAGTTGAAAGGCCCGAATTAGGCTCAGGTTTCAGTTTCTTGAAGGCTCCTTCCGCTATTTTGCATATTTGTAAATGAGCAAGAGAATTATGAAATAAATTAATTTAAATAACATTTACTCGTATAATGAATTTAGCTGCAAATGTTATCATAATGAAGCTAAATAAACATTAAAATATGCCCATTAATTTGAGGAAAGCGAAAATGATTCAAGAGCAACAGTATCTGTCGGAGTGCTACACCTCAATATTATTTTTAATTTAAGCAAACTGAACCTTTTTGTTATTCATTTGGCATATAAGTGCTTCTCTCTGTGTGACCCTGGCTAAAAGACACCTGAATTTTAAAATATAAAATATTATGAATAATTAGTGAAAAGCGTCGACCACACTGCGGCCACAAGATGAGTTTTGCTGGCTTCTGATGGTTTTCCTTTTTAACATTTCGCTATTTAACATTTAGCACGCAGCCATTTTGCTAAAATTAACTAACCTCTATACTTCTTGCCATTTTGGCAGCTGCTGTTGCTGTTGCTGCTCCAGTCTGTTTGAAGAAAGAAAGTTGGGCTGGAGACATGTGTATGAACAATACGCAGTGTAAAAGTGTTTGTGATAATATTTATTATCCTTAGTCCTGCGCAAAAGATTTGTTAACTTTTTCATTCCATAATGGACGGTTGTTGGGTAGACAGACAAAAGGCACACCGTTTTAAATGAATCTCTTGCATGAATATTCAATGCTATTTGGGATAATTTATGCAAATAGTTTTTTATTAATCGAGGTAACATTTCATTACAAGATTTGGGTATTTAGTAGTGTTTTTTTTATATTAGAGATTTTCCTAACCTTGATTTTATGCAAATTGAAATTTTTTAAATGATTTAATAGCAAGAAATTTGTAACATACATATAATAAAAATAAATTCGTTGTGCATAAAAATGTATGTATATTTGACTAAAAGCCGGTTAAATAGAGTAATTTTAAGCTTAGCAAATTCTAACTTCAGCATCAATGCTTTACACTAACAGGTATCAGAATAAGGAGGATGCATAAATTACACATGTAATTAAGGGCTTTAGAGAAATTGTTGCTGTATACACATATGTCTTCGGATCGTTTGCGCTAATGCCAATTTATCGGAAGACTTCAAGCATCATGTTGTAAAAGCGTTCAACAAGTCATCGGTAGACTTCAGCCATCATTTTGGAAAAGCGTTCAACAAATCATCAGTAAGTTTAACATACATAAGTACATATATCATGTTTGAGGTCTATTGATGAGTTGTCTTTAGCACTAAAGAAATACAGTCATATAAACATAGTAATTCGTTGGGAGTATATATAGCTAGAATAAAAGTCAGAAGTGTCTATATACCGCTTACAAAAATTCAGTTTCCTAAAAGTGTGAAACTTTGCCAAAATGGAACCAGAAAGAAAAACTCTTTCTAAATTTGCATTTTTTTCCCTCCAACTCTATCTTTGATTTCTTCAAGTACAAAAACTCTCAGTTTCTAGTTTAGAAAATGGAACACATTACAAAGGAGGGACATTTTCATAACTTTCGAAAACCCAATATGGCATATTTTCAACTTCCTAGGAAGTCAAGTTGACAATAGGTTTACAGAAACAATAAGTTATTTATTTTGAACCTTTATGAAAACATTATTTTTCTTCAATCAATAAATGATCAGGGAAAAAAAAGATGAGAAGTGTGTTCCTAGGGGCAAATAACAGACCCTGAATTAATATAACATCATTTTCTTTGCAAAAAAAAAAAAAAACATATGTAAAAAGTTTACTTTTCTCAAGATAATAAAGACAGCATCCAAATCGGTGAATAGGAATAAAAAAAGAGAACATCCTAAAATGACAAGCCTACGTTAGGTTCGGATATGATCCGAACTTGCACTACTTGCGAATCCCAATCTCAGCATTTTCGTGACTTTTTTGGGATCTCTTTTTTTAATGGGCTTGTCATATGTGCATATCGACATTGCGCTTTCAATATTTTAAATGCTATTGTAGTAAAGGCTTTTAAAAGACCGCTTTCAAGACATATATTAAACAAACACAAATTCACCACAGGTCCACTAGGGCACTGTGTACGATGAACCTGGGTAATTAGCCCTACAATTATCATGTGGATCTATGAAATTATTGTTAGGCTTATTGTAGCGTATGGCGCGATTGTATTGTGACCAAAAACTAGGCAAGTTACGGCGGCAGCTAAATTGGGTAGTGTTAAGAGGTTGGACTGATTCCTATGCAGATCTTAATTAAAACCTCTGCAGCTCAAGTAATTGGTTTTAGGGACTTTTGTTATAGCTATGGGCGTTCTTAGATTTTCGACACAATGTCTTGTGGGGACCTAATTGGTATTCTTAAGGACAGGATACAATGCGAGTTTAGATTTGGGAGGAGATTTATGGATTTTGGCCCTCTGGTAGACTCCAGAAGTTTACTATGGTTTACGGGTGGATCTAAAACCGAGTTTGGGGTTTGAACTGGCGTCATCGGACCCAACGCAAGCATTTCTACACTTATGGATAGTTCATCAACGGTATTTCAAGCGGCGATACATAGCCAGGTGGGTTTGATATTCATCTATTCTAGGGAATTCAGATCCAGGTTTGTTTTGGAGTTATATTTTATATAGGTAATTTTTTATAAGCGAAGATATTTCTGTCTTGGAAGGCTATGCCACCTCAGGACAAGCTGGGTTAATTTAGAATCTTTTCTTCTTATGGAAATTCTAAAACATTACAAATTTCCCTCTTCGTTAAGGTAGAATTCTCAAGTTAATTTACTGAAGTTGTAAAACGTGGCCATTATTTTCATTCAAATTCGTTTGAAAAATAATGTGAACTACTATAGAAATATGACAGTTGGCAAATGATATATTTAAAAAAGTATTTGAGGCTTAAAGTTATTTTATTTTATATCCGTGTTGAATGTCGATATAAGTAGCTTGCAGATTCCTATTTGATTATTTAAACCAGCTGACACTTCGTGTGAGACAATACGGCATAATCAAATATTGAATTTATCTCTCTGCCACCAAATAAAATAAAATAAAATTCAAAATAAAATAAAATTAAAATAAAATAAAATTCGTTCCATACTGCATTTATATATTGTATTGTATGTATATGAAAAGCATATTTATCATATTTAATTTTTGTTCAATCAAATTTTTTTTATATTTTTGTGATTTGCATTTCCACTCGAACTTGTTAATATTATTTCCTCAAGATATGTTTAACTTCCAAAGACAACCACAAGAGTGATTTTTTTAATTTTTGGCGACTGAATATTCTATTTGGCGATTTATAAATAAGAGTGAGTGAAATTTTTGCCGAATTTTTTGTTCTCATTGAATGAACTAGTTGGTTGTCATATGGGGCTGACATTGGAAGTTTTAGAGCAGTTAGAGGAATTTAAATTAAATATTATTTTCCGTTTATATAAACCGCTGAACATTATAAGAATGTTCAAAGTACTTACAATGAATTATGTGACGCCGATTTTGAACAATATGCATCATTTAAGCCGGTAGGATGCAGGATGAATAATTATTCTCTAAAATAATAATTTGTATATCAAAAATGTTTAAATTGTTAAATGATATTGAAATATCGACAACTAGCTAATCACGTCAAGCTTAACTATAGATATATTCGACTCTTCTCTATATTTGAAAGAAATAGATTATGGAATTGAGATTGAATAGTTTACCACAAAATATTAAGCTTTTCCAAATTCATAAAGATTTTTCAATAACAAAATACAAGAAAATTTTTTGTAATTCAAGATACATTAAAATTGTTTATGTTTTAGAGACGGAACACTAAAAAAATTTATTAGATTTTTGGTCTAGACTTTATAACTACAGCGATAGGTGCTGTACATCATTTTGAAGAAATATCTTTGGCCGCTCTTAATATGTTCTTAGTGCCAAGTAATAACGCTTGTGTGGAAAGAGCTATACCAAATTTCGTTCGCGGTTCAAAATTTAAGCATTAACTTTAAGATGTCTTAATTAATTATATGAATGTACGTTTGAATGAACGTTTGAGCTATACGTGTACGTTACACTGAAAATAGTAAAATGAAACAGTTGAGTTTGAAGTTTATACCCTTTCAGATGTCAGTATTATTTAATATATATATATATATATATATATATATATATATATATATATATATATATATATATATATATATATATATATATACAATATATGATGTTGTTTTTAGTACAGTTTTGGGGATAGAGATTAAAAAATATAACAACCGTGGCTACACGTCGGCAATGACTGGTGAAAATCAAATCCTTTTTTTCATTTGATGAGTTATTATTTGATCGTTTCCACTTCTGATTGACAAAAACCGGCTCAGTGGCTTTGTGCTTGTCCTGATGGACAAGTGTATATAGTGTATATAGTAATCGCGAAGAGAAAGTACGTAGTATGAAATATTATTAGAAGCGTATAAAATAAATTAAACAAAAATATATCACCATTCTATGATGAAGACATGCAACACAAAATGGTGATTGACGTTTTCACTTGTTCGGCCATTGGATGTTAAATGCGGCTAACGGGTCCACTATATAAGTATGTATATAAAGAAGTGAGAGAATTCAATCCCAGCCGTTTTTCATAACAATACTCTTAAGGACTTAATACTGAAATTTAACTGACCTTCGTAGACTAGTAGGTAGTGTACTAGACTCGTAGTGCGAAGGTCCCAGGTTCTTAAGGTTTATCAATATTCGTATATTTAAAATTTGTATGTAATAAAACATATGATGACAATGATTTTCGCTTAGTTTATTTTTTATTAGAATTTCTCAATTGGTACAAAATTAAATTGAAGTGGCACCATTGGCGGCAACAAATATTTTTTATTTAGGAAGGAAGACCGGGTGTTTTGTTTACATGATATTAAAAATACAATAAAATAATGAAACTCCTCAAATTTATCAAGGTAACAGCCATCCTGCAGTAGGTAATGGCATACCCTAGAATGTTCCTTATAGAATTATATTATGTAATATCTTAAAAGTTAAAGGCTTTTCCAATAGGGACAGTTGATAGCGGCCATATTGATGAACTACATCCGTCCAAATTGGCTGTCATGTATTCAGTCCGATTTGACAAATCATCATACAAAAATATAGCGTTCAACAAACTGTTGAATCAAAATGGATGTTTTGTTCGGGCAACGTTCCGCGTTCTTCGACTATATTGCGGTACCATAATCATCGTCCATTTCTGAGTTAATGGGTATATCAAAAAACAAAATTTTCAAATTTAGATCCAAAAATGTTTAATGCATCTCGAAAAGGTCACTGTTCGGTATGGAATTTGGGCTGGCGGCGTCATCGGTCTGTATTTCTTTGAGAACAACGTCGGACAGGCTATCAGGATTTTGATCTGATTTGGATGCTGTCGAATGTGGCTTCAACAGAACAACGCTACGATCCACACAGGTTATGATCGTTCGATTTGACTCTGTTATACATTTTCCTGTGGTATTTTCTTAAATAGCAGGTGTATGCGAATAAACCACAATTCAAAGCAGTGGCCCTCAAAGCCAACATACATAATCTATGCCATCGGCTGAATTCAGACATTTCTCATGCGCGCCATCCAAAAAAGCCGTGGCGAACATTTGCACGGTGTTATATTCCATACATAATGGCAGTGATAGGTTTTTAAAATGAATACAATTTTTTAATAATATATTTCACACACATGGTTTTATTAAAATTTAAAATCGGAAGCATGTTACGAAATTTTAACTCGTTTTCAAATAAATTTGACTGGAAACAGAAAACTTGCCAATAGTCACAAGTTGTGCTTTTTTATGAAAATGTCATTCGTCAAGAGCTACCTGCATTTTTTATATGCCTTCTACTATTTCGTAAAACAATACAATCACATAGAATTTGTGGCGTTGTTTCCTCGTCTTCAACGCAAAGACTATACATGGGCAAAGGGACCTGATTTCACCTTCACAAAGATGACAGAAAATCAGTTATTAATCTCAAATTCCAAGGAAGGTGTCATAACCGTTCGACATGTAAATAATTTAGTTCTTAGGTCATTTATACATGTGTATATTTTATTCGACGTTTTTTTAATTACATGAGTATAGCATATTTAAATAATGTTGAGCTTGAGATGTGTTTTTTCTATAAGGAATTAATTTAATACAATCCGATATAACAATACCCTTTAGGGGTATACCATTGATGAAATAAAAAAATCAATTCTTTCAAGAAAAAAACGACAAATGAGGAAATACATAAATAATATAACGGCTTTGAGATCCCTTCGCTCTTGAGAACTCAGATCTAGAGCTTGTTTTAGATTGCAATTCTGTTACAAGAAAAGTTTGGAATTTACAACTAATTACGGTTTTTCTACTAGGACACTTCAGTCTTAATTATCCTTTGTGGAGGAGTAACCAGGTCGTTTTGCCCAAGTGCCATCTTTGCTATGAGGGCGAGATAGCAACGGCACATATTCTATGTGATTGTATTGGTTTACGAAGTAGTAGAAGTCATGTTGTTCATTTCGAACTTTTGTACTCGAACGGTATTATGAAGTCTTCTCGCTCCTTTGTACTCACTTTCATTAAGAGATACTTGCGGAATTGGAAATTCAAGGCACAAAAAGTCGTTTTAGCGTCGTAAATCCGGTCACAGGAGCATGTCGTATGCTTTTTAGTTTAATATACATAAATAATATAAGAAGTTTCCTTTAAACAAACAAATAAAAATCGTGACCTACACTATTAGTATCTGCCTTAATTAACATTTAATTTTAATGGTGCATCTCCTACCAATAAAGATAATAATTATAATTGCTTTCTGAGGATATTTAAAACAGACACATAAATAATATTTCTGCAGTAAGACGAAATTACTTTCTGCATTGGAATCATTATTCTAATTTTGAAGTATAGACAACAATTATAAACATTGTTATTTATTAGAAATAATTTTGACCCTTATATTGAAAAATTATTTCAAATAATTTTCAAATTATTAACATTATACGATTGCGAAAAAAATCCACTAATTGATATATTGTAAATGATGGCAAGATCACTCTTTAAGAACGGCTGCCACTTTTGTCAGCGTATGTACACAATTTTACAATGATAATAAAATGAATAAGAAAGTAAAAAAACATCTGTAAATGAAAATGAAAAATCTAGCATTAGGGACGACAACTCTTCTATTAAACTGTCCAGCATTAATTGCAAACCTTCAACACTTTCCCTTCTATTAGAAAAATTACGTTTCAAATTTCTTCAATGAACATCAAGGGACATAATGGAAACAATTCACAAACACACAATTGGAAGAACATTAATACCCAGAGTCATGCAAACATTGTACAGACGATAATCTCTAACGCGTGTGCACACTCAAATACTGCAAGCAGTAAGTGTTCAATAGAACAAAAATACACAATAAAGTGTACTAAAACTAAAAGAACAATTGAAGGATAAAACAAAGAGAGTAATTATCCTATTGGGAGATTAACTTGCCAGAGAAATTGTGAAAATAAGCAAAAGAATGCCAGCAATAAAGTAATAAATGGGGGAATGGTCAATTTGTTACTGAAGACCATAGAGAACGTGACAAAGTGTTAAATACTTGAAAGGAATTAAAAGGATTTAGCAAAGGATCAAAGGTGCATAATTACCGGATATCGTATGGTCGGAGAGCCTTGTTGGCGGTGTATGAGCGGGTGTATGATGGTGCGAAGATGTATCAATGCCAGGTGTTGGTAGTCCTGAATATAGTGAGCTAAAGTCCTCCGGTGTGCTGCTACATTTGCGCTGATGGTTAAGCGAGTTTTTGTCAATGGAGGAGCTATGAATGGCAGGTGAACGACTGTCTTGTACAGAAGAGGCTAGTCCCAAAAGGCGATTTTCATGAGAGGAACTAATGCCCATGAGGCGGTTATCTTGAAATGACATGAATTTTGTGTCCTGAGGTACGCCCCCATGCTGCATGTTAGCAGCATGATCTTCTAACAATCCCTGCTGCAAGCCCAACAATCCACCCACCAAATTAGGTCTGAGCTCGTCCATGCTTAGTTTGCTTTGGCCGCAGCCACCAGCGGCGGAGAAATTCAACTGTCGACTAAAAATGGCAGGAAAAATATTAAATTGTTGGGAATCGGCTGAAGATTGTGGACTTAAGCCAAGACTGGGTGGTGCAATATGTGGCAACGAGGGCGCACTAAGGGAGGTTGGAACGGCTACAGATGAAGCAGAGTGCGTATCGTTATTGTGATGCACGGCCGATGGCGATGAGTTGCCTATGGAGCCCGCGGTATTAACTGTACTACCGTTGGGTGTAGAACTCAGGCCGTTGGTGCCACCAACGGTATGCAGTTGTGATTGTGATGATACCGTTGTCCCAGGTGTATTCTGTTGTTGTTGTTGCTGCTGTTGTTGTTGCTGCTGTTGACTAGCCGCTATATGTTGGTGGAGAGCGGCGGAAGAATTGGAATGATGCGAATTAAGATGAGAATGGTGGGTGGTCGTTTGATGAGCCGCAGGATGTGTGGCTAGACCATGTAGAGGAGCTGTCAAATGTGCTTGATGGCTGTTAGTGTTGCCGACGACTCCACCACCTGAACCAGGGCCGCCGGCACAATTTTGTTGTTTGAAATCCAATTTGTGGCCGGCGTAAAATCGCGAATCGATATACGTTTTGAAAAAATCAATCGTACAATCCAACGAAATAAAGTTAAGGAAAAAGTTGGCTTTAGATGTCTAGCGTTGGTCCGTTTGCTACTTGTGAAAAAAGTTTCCAATAAGACTTTTGATGTTATGTTGATTGCTCTTAGTTTAAATAATTTTATTATTTATTTTTATCACTTGAAGCTTGAATAAATTTATTATTTAGTTTTATCGCCTTAAGTTTAAATAATATAACTTTATTATTATTTTGTTAATTTGTTCTTTTTAAATAATTTCAAAATAATTTTATTCAAATTCTGAGTTTTTTCTTTTCGGTTAATTCCACTAAATTACATTAGAGTTAAAAATTTTTTTCACTTTTTTGATGAGAATTATTTATAAAAATTTTTTTGTTATACTTATATTTGTACCAATACATATATTTTAATTTTTGTGCAAGTCTTTATGGATTGTATTATTTTTTTATTTTTTCTCTAAAGCAAACATTAACTGCAGTCGTCAATGAAAAGAAGATATCTTAACACTTTTGGATAATTTTTTTAAATACATATAGACATTCAAACTTTATAATTTTGCTTTGTAAGTATATTTCTTATAAAATTATTCGGAACACATTTCAATTATTTTAAACACCTCCGTTCGTTTGAAATGGATAATTACATATGTAAATGTATTTTCGAAAATGCTAATTATTAAATTTTGAAAGCATGCCAAAAACTATTTTTTTTAATATCTCACTTTTAATTGTATGTATGTATATGTTTTAATTTGCACTTTTCTTAGTTGATTTAGTTATATAAAAACTTTGTTATTGTTATTTTTCAATGTGATTTTTCGCTTAATTAGATCAATCTAATTTCAAATATTTATACACATGACAAGGCTAAATTGCTTAGCGTCTGGTGAATTAAAACGATGTGAACGTGTGACTATTACGTTACGTCATTAGCATCTAACGGTATAATTTATAAACGTTGTAGTATGAAAGTTGTAGTAGAAGACTTTCCAATGTTTACAGATAAAGAAAATTTGATTTCCGTTTAAACAGCGAGACAAAATTTTCGCATAGATTGCGTAAATTAATACGTGTGCGAGTGTGTGTGTGCGAGAGAGCCTGTGTGTAGTTGTTTTGTTGTTTGGAAAAGTTTCATCACAGGTATTAGACTAGATGGTTTGTTGGGTAGTTGGCAAGAGTTAATTTTAATAACAAAAAAAAGTCCAACAACAATATATTGTATTTGTATAAATACGATGACACCGACTGTTTGGCGAATAATGAAATTTGCGTTTTTCATTTAACTCGATCCAGCATCAACTAATGATGATAGACTGCGGCAAAGGAATACACACAACAAAAAAACAACATACACATTTGTTAGTTCGACATATGCCAACTTCGGACGTGGCCCAAAACTTCGTTGTATGGACTATTGTGACATAACGAATGCACACACAACGACAAACAAAATATAACAACAACCGCAACAACAAAATGAGAAAACTTTTCAGCAGAGAAATAATTTTGCTTCGACGTTTACGTTTACGCTACCGTTGATGTTAATGTTGACAACGCAACTCGATACAGGACATGAAAATAGGCGGTGTGTAACACAATTAATTTGTTAAAATCCGGTCTCGTTTGTAAGGCTGGTTGTTGTCCCAACGTTTTTGGCACTTTTCTTTTTCTATTGCACTTTCGGTACGTGAGCAGTTGAAAACTGTGGTACGTATACGCGGCCGATCAATTTTTAAATGATGATTGAATGCAGGCGGGCAGGCAGTCGAAGATAAATAAGCAATAACAAAAATTATTGTAACGAAATTAAGGATCATAAGCATTTAAGAATCGTCAGTAGCAGCGGCCATACGTAGTAGCAGCACAAAGCTACAATATTGACAACGTTTTCACCTAATGGTGGTAACAGCCGGATTCGCACATGGTTAACTTTTTGTTAAATAAATCACCATCACCACCCCAACCCGTTGCCATAGACCGACCCAGTAGAGGAGGGTGGTAAATGAAAATTCTCTACATATTTCTTAAATATGATGCTTGAAAAAGAAGTAATAGATTCTATAAGTAAGACTGAAATAGATCATATTTACCACTATTTTCTTTTTTGCTTTTCTCTTTCATTTTTGCCACAATTCTGGGCATAGTAACGTTATCTCTTTCTAACCTAGCTTAATTTAATAACATGTTGTTTTGGTTTAAATGTGTGCTTGTGTAGTTGTAAAACATGCCGAGTAGCCATCATTTTCCCTGTGTTGTTGCTATTGCTGTTGTTGTTGTTGTGCAAACACAAAATTTAAAACCCCCAAAAGGAATTGAATTCATTACAAAAGTACACACGCACACACACACACGCAGACTGTTTTGGATCTTCCCTTTTTTCACACCAAAATAAACACTGGATTGATAACTGTCTGCTTTTTAGACGGTTTGCAAAGGCAAATGTCAAAGTCGGGGGAGTATTGTAGCATGATTGCTTCTAGGTACATACATATGTACATATGTATATACATATTTTCGTGTATGTGTGTATATGTGTTAATATTTGCAATATTTATTTTTCTTTTGTTAGGTTTTCTTGCTGTTTTGTCAACAAAACACATTATAAAAAGAGAAAAAGGAATACAAGCGTAAAATACTGTTATCGAATGTTAATATAAAATGTCTGACACACTTTTTCCGTTTGTTGGTTTTTGTTGGTGCATGCTTTATTTATGTACATATATACTTATGTATGTATGTATGTATGTACTACGTGTGCAAGTGCCACATGCTTGCAATTTAAATTTTCTTCAATTTGATATTTTCACTTATCAAATTTTGAGAAATGTGGCAGTGTAAAGTGTAAGTTTGAGATACTCTATATTAAATAACTTTAGATACTTTTAGCATCTCGTTTTAAAGTCTTTCTTCGATTGTTAGTGTCCAGTGAAAGTATAAAAATTGTGTAAGAAAGTATTATGTGGAGCTTTGCAATTAGCATAGCACTTTTTATTATTGTAAAATGTTCACAAGGTACAATATAGATAAAAATACTCTAGTTAGTTGCATGATTTTAAACAGGTAATAAGGCATAAAAAGAATAAATGGATGTGTTGGAAAAATGTATGTATAAATTTTTTTTTAGTGAAGGTCGCTTGAAAATTTGAATGTAATTTTAATTTAATTCTAATTTTATTTATACATCACATAGCTATCATATGCAAAAATTAATATGGTGTATATACATATGTATAGTCTTTGAGTGGATTGAGTAGATCAGGAATATTTTTCAGAGTAGTATTACATGTATATACTTATGTTACTTTGCCTGTATATATAGTTAGATATGTATTTGTGTAGTTAATTTGTTTTTATATGCTTGCAAGGTTTAATATATAGGCAGAAAAGAGTGGAGGAAAAGAAAGGAACTGTCGTCTGATATACATACATATTGCAATGAGTTTCGTTTAAAAGGAGTTATTTTTTGCAACTATAACATTGTCATCAGCATAGCTGGAATGTGTAAACTGAATACATATTTTTATTTCAAAAATTAAAAAAACTAAACAAATTCTCTCACATGCAATGCATTCTTTAAATTTATATTAGTGGGAATCACTATCGGTTATAAACTGCCCATACAAGCCTTTTAGATCTATCGAATTGTCAGTGTCCTGCGGTTGAGTAAATGTGCGGGACTAAAAACTGTAGCATACAGATCTTGTTTACGTTTGCATAGTAATTTGTATGTATTTGGGTATTTGTCTGCACAATTATAGCCCACAAATAGTGCTGTTTCGAGGATTTTCTTACTTCACATCACTTAATGTTACTCTTAAAATATCTGAATTGAAGTTATGTATTACCTTCCCTAATCTGATTGGTAGTAGAACTGACCATACCTTGTAAATGTGCCTTATTTCCATCCATAATAGTTTCTATCGCATTTAAATATTACACATACATGGGTATGGGAACGAAAAAATATATTAATAATAATAATTGCAATTCATTTATGTTCCAAATAAAATTGCAATCCACTTTTGAAAAATAATTAATAATAATATTTGAGAACAAGTGAGAATTTAAGGGAAAAGTTTATTTTTATGTAATTTTCAAACGTTTATATTTTGAAAACGTTTGATTTCAAATCATTCTCAAATTAAATTCAAACCTGTGTATTATGGTTTAAAAAAATATATTGTTGCTTCTTGGGGATTTAGCTATCCACATGCCTGATATTTCGCTCTACTCATGTGAAAATTTTTCCCCGGAATATATTCTTCCTACGCTAATCAAAGATATATATTGTGCTAGAACATTTTTTGCTGTACTGCACACAACTGAACATAGATTGTAACAAAGTTTAAGATATTAAGCAATATTAGACAGGCAGTGGGCGACATTCCTTACAGTATTCCCACACGTGCGTAGGGAAAAAACTTAGTAAATGACACTATTTCACTGTGATTATATATATATATATATATATATATATATATATATATATATATATATATATATATATATATATATATATACAGAAAATGATTTTGAATCACTCGAACCTCAAGCCAAAAATATTTTACATAGCCATCTAAGTAAATTATAATTATTTTGTAAAATATTTATTTTATAATATGTTAAGGCTTTGGTTAGTCTACACTTTGCCGAATTTTCCTAGCTTCAAAACTCACATCAAATATCAATTATTGCACAAAATCTAAGATCATCCGCTAAGAAAAGCAGTGAAGAAAATCCAAAATATTAATGATTCAAAGGTTGAAAATTTATATATGTAGTTAACATAAAATGCAAACAGTTTAAAAGCCACTGTAGTATCGGTTTAAGAGTCGAATGTTTACGGTACCTTTTTCTCAGAACTTTTAAATTCTCTCTGTTTGTGCTCTTCTAACACATGGCCACTCCAACCAAATTTAAATTTCAACCAATCAACAATAAAAAGAATTGTCAACATGGGGTGTATAATTTTTTAGCACGCTTGCGCAATGAATTAATTCCTTTAAATCATAAATACCCAGTAATTTTTTTCCATTATATCAACCTTTTACAAAAAACGATTGATGTTGTGCATGTCATGTGGGCTAAAGGAGAGCCAAACGAAATGGATGCTCTTTCATGAAAAAAGAAGTACTATGTTTGCGAAAGCATTTAATGTAAATCCTTAAAACAATACGGGACCATTACTATTTGACTGTGTTTGTGTGATTGTGTGCTGTAGGTGGGTGTACAGAGGATCTATGCTATTAGTTTTTTTCTTCTTCATTTTAATTTGTCATTCGTTTTGTAGTGTATTTCAAATGCTGCATGGCATTTAATACAGTATTACATGTGTTCGTGTGTATGTTTTCGCTTTGGCATGATGACTGTAAATACTATGAAGGGGCGCCTAGAGGCACAACAGCACTGATGCATTTACCAAAAACAACATAAAAATATAAATTAATGCTTGAAACGAATAGGTATTCTTTTTCGAATTTCACATTCAAAAAATTTGTTTTCTTTTTTTATTTATTATTATGATGCATACTATCTGTATCTGCATGTGGATTTTTTCATTTTTCAAACAAAACAAACAAATGAGCTGAAAATAATAAAAAAAGGAACAAACAAACGAAATATCAAAAGAGATATTTTTTTAAATACAACAATATAACAAAATTAAAAAATAAAGATAAATAAATTGTAAAGCAAAAAATATAAAAAAATTTTCTACTAGTACACTGAGAAAAGTTTAATATCAAATAGAAAACTATATACCCAATACGTTTTTATTAACACCATTAGAAAGTCTATTTTGTGTCTCATAATAGTTTTATCATTGAAAATTCCAACACATTGTAAAGTATGAATTTTGTTTTGAATACCGAGATATTTTGCACAGTTTAAAGCATTTGTTTGCTTATTTAGCGAAAATAGTCCAAATTTTAATATTTATAAAATTATATCGAGATGCATATACATATGTATGTATGTACATATTATAAGCTTTTTGAAATCAACGTCAAATCCAAAAGCATTTGTTGTTATTTTTAAAGCTAGTCTTCACGCTTGCCTAGCACTTACATATACTTTTGTCAACATTTCATAATGCCAATTTAATACAATTTTCTTTTGCAAAAAAAGGTAACTAATTATAACTATACATGTACTTTTCTCAACATACTGAAGATATATAATAATTTTAATTTAACTCATCACCAGATGAGGCCCAAAGTGCTCTCTTTCAAGTCGTCGTGCAATTGGCCTAAAGACACTTTACAGCTCAAAGTAGTAACGGCTGATCCGTGTAAAGCGGTATTAAATTTAAGCAGTATGTCAAGCTCCTCCCGGTTTGCAAATTCTTATAGTGAATTGGAATAGAAAGTGTTGTAACTTTTACATTTTAGGTGTAAGACTTTTTCAGCAGTTTATGTATTTTTTGGTGGCATTTTACCTCTCTAATAGTTCGCATTAGGGGCTTTTTTACCACTTTATCGACCACGACATCGATAATAATGTTCCACAAAAATATTTGTCTCATAAAATTTTAATAAAGATTATCGAAAACATCAAAACTTAAAATATGTTGAAGAGCTTATTTCGTAACAATAATTATAACATTTACATTTTAGGCATCAGCCTCTAACTCAGCACTTTAACCTTCCAAATCTTAAATGCTTGGCTGTTTCCAGTACCCTTTCGGGAAAAAATTCAAACTTAAATATATTTATAAATTATGCTGAAGGTTTTTTAATATGCAAAAGCTAAAAATTCAATTAAAAGAATTAATTAAAAAAACTCCCTTAAGCATTAATTACGTACTTATTCCAAATGTACAAAAGTCTTTCTACGTAAAACTCCCGACTCACTATAACAATTTGCAAAATGTTGTGGAAATTTTAACTCCCCATAAAGTGGAGACGAATGCCTTCTTTTGTTTCACAGTCTCCACTTACAGGACCAGTAGTTAGAAGGTTGTTATTTTTTAAAAAGTTTGATTTTGTTGCAGTGTAATTCTGCTTAATATACATCATTATTTTTTTAGAGCCTTTTGAACCCAATCAATCTCAATTATACCATGTGCATCTCTAAAAACTGTTACTATGGTCTTGGTAATCGATGAAACAATATTTCACTTCCTCTGCGCCAGTTTCTCAGGATAATGTTACAAATGGCTTTAATGTCAAACCTTTTTTAAGTGTAGTTTGCCCAGCCAACCATCATCAGTTCAGTCATACAGCCACCATGTGCTATATTTTCCCATTCTCCTTAATACGAATTAAATTTTGTTTAAAGAATTTTCAGTATTTTGGCTAAAATATATTTTTTGGTAGCATGTGCTTTTAAAGAGTTTGGAGAATGGCGTCTATGAATTTCATATCTACGCCATATTTACTTATTTATGGGTGTGTATTAAAGGAGGAAGCTGACATAAGTCGTGGGTGGTGTGTTGAATCATTTTGTAACAGACTTTGAATGGCATCGAGTTAAATCCTCTTAATAGATAAACAAAAGCAACAACGTAATGTACCAAATATACGTTTATAAATAATTTGTTTTAAAGTCATTGAATGATTTTTATACATTTTTAGTTCTCTAAAATAGAAGTTTTAAAGTGGCTTTCTGGTATAAGTTGTAAAAAAGAATAGAATAAAATAATATAAATTTTATCCATGCTTCGGGGATTTAGGAAAAGGGAATATTTTTCATATAATTTAAATGTAGGCTAAAGTTTTTTTCATGTTAATGGAATCTGGTGTACGTAAATGGATTCATGTATTAAGAAAGTGTTTCAAATTTGTTATTAATAATGCTTAATAAATATTAAAGTTTTGTTCAATATTTAAAAAAATAGTAGTTCTTAATATCTTTAATAAATAAAAAATAATGGAAATGCATGTACGAGTACATATTCGATTTTCTAAATAAAATTAAAAAGAATAATAATAATTCTGAATTATAAACACAATATTATTTTTAATTAAATAAATATTTTGAATTTACATAAACAGAAGAATAAAACAAGTGCAATATTAGACATTTTCTAATAAAAATACAACATCATCGGACTCCATTATAGAATGATATTTATTGATTTTTAATATATTGCATGATTAGAAATGACAAGAAAAATACTTGATGGGGGAACATCAGCACTCGAGCCTACCAGTAGGGCAGGTTTTGTTCAACATCATTACTGTTTGAACTAAGATTTTACTGGAAGAAGAATACGAAAACTTTCTATTCTTCTACACTAATTAATTTAATTAGTTAATTAATTAAATTAAATATTAAATTAATTAATAGCAGTTTGGGTTTATATTCGTAATTCACCCTTGACTCTTGAAAGCATACGAAGAATAAGAGTAATTTCCAAAAAATGATATCTGAACTTTTCAAATTTGTTTGTTGTGCAGATATTTCATTGGTCGCTAAATCAAATGGCTTCTAATTTTATACGATTATGTATTTATTTTATATGATTATGTATTTTGTAATAATCATATACATTATAGAATGCTCATATTGTATTTGACTCATTTGTCATAAAAATATGAGGTTGAATGTTTTCAAATTGGTTAAAGCTTACTGATTATTTGGTTTAGCGACCAATGAAATGTCGGCACATTAATAGCTAAAGTCATGGAAAACAAATTTTATAAGTTCAAATATCTTTTGGGTCAATCACGATAAATTTCAATATTAATTATTAAAAAATATCTTTCAGAATTTATCAAAAAATAGTGATAAAGTTTTTAAAAATCAATTTCATATTCGAGGCAGAACAAAATTTTCGATATAAATTTCAAAAACGAATTGTTTCACTACTACTTAGATGGAATTATTTAATCAGCCAAACAGCAATAAATAGTTTTATGGATACAAATGTCTGCAAAATGAAATAAATCCGTAAATATTTCAAGGTATAAAGAAATCCTGCTACCATTTTTGATTAAACTCAAATCCGTTTGCAGTGACTTCAACAAAAGAAGTTGTTGGATCCGACCTCTGGAATATTAAAATGCACAGCGCGCGAAATGTCATAATTGAAATTTACCAATTATCATGGAAAATAATTCAAATGACATATTATTGTTTAAAACGAATCGTTTTTAAAGACGAAGGCAGTTAAAAAAGCCCTTCATTAAGTACTTTATCTGTTTAAATTAAAATAAAACAAAGTGTGCGTAAAATATACTAGTACCATAAAATTTTTTTATTCATTTGAAAAACCTTATATAATGGCATTAATCATTATATAACATCGCGCAAATGCTTCCTGCTATCTTCAATGTCCAATTTTCCATGACTCTGGCGCATAAATCAGGCTGATAGATGGATTTAATAGATGGTATGTATTATGTTGGCTTTGAGTGTAGCTGTGGCCTATTCGTACAGATCAGCGACTTAAGAAAACCCCACAAGCAAAAATCTGACAATCTCGGTGGATAGTTCACTTCACTTGCACGTGAGATAACCATGCCCTCAAATCGTTTGTGCATAATATCTAATGTTGCATTAGCTGCGTTGCATCGTTCTGTTGAAACTACATATCGTTCATATCATCCAATTTAGGCCAAACGAAGTTGGTTATCATTGACCGCTAGCAAAATTATAATTTTTTTCCAAAATTAATTTCAGACACTGCCAGCGTAGGTTTATTCGTTGTGAAGCAACCATGAAATCAGTCAGTTTCGCAAATTGAAAGCCTTTCACTATCCGATTTAACGTCATGTCCAATTAATTAAACATATTCGTAAATTATATAAAACACTAATTTGTTTATAATATCAATTTAAACTGTCACATTGTGCATGTAGCGAACGCTTTGGAATCCCCATTAAAAACACGCATTCGCTTATCAAAATCATTATCATCATTTATTTTTTAATAAACCAGTGAAGCAACCAAAAAATAAAGTCCCATATCATTTTTACGTTTTACCGCAGCCGTAATTACAAAAACGAGAAAAAAAACCTCATGATTGAAAAAAGCCATTTAACACAAACAATAACACAGGGGGCCAATAACCATCCTTTAAGGATACACATGTACACACAAACCCAACTGCAAATGCTAAAATATAATAATAAATCATAAAAGGTAGATAAGAAATACTAAAGAATGGAAAAAGGATAATTTGTTTAACAAAAAAAAAGTAAAAAAGGCAGCAAAGTGCAAAAGAAATTAAAATAACAACACAAAGTAAGAAATCATTAAAATCAAGTGCATGTACTTGAAATGGATGGGTACTCTTTGTGGAATTCGGTAGCTTTTCCTATTACAGGAAAAACATTTTTAAAGGGCACATATCGAATTATTGTTTTCTTCGTCCTTAATTTGCTTAAAATTCTATTAGACTTTTTTGACGCTTTTCATATACAAATAAAACTGTTTTCAGTTTTATAAAATATTGTTTCATGCATTTTTTTATTCAATACATATTTTAAACACCTTCAGTGCTCAGGAAATTTTGGTAAAGCCTGTCTATTTATTTAGAGGCACGATTAAAATAATTTCTAAAAGAATTTATGTTGAAATATTTCTTTAGAAAAATAATGTATCATCCCAATGATTTTAGTAGAAACGCAAGTAGCCGCCCGTTTATGTAAAACGAAGGAAAAATTTTCGTTTCTTCTATTTGTATTGAAAACAACAATAACAAAATTCAAAATTGTTTTTGTTTTCAATGCTAATAGACGTAACGAATTTTCTATTTATTTTACATAAACAGGCAGCAATAAATTATTCTCGTATGTGCCAGAGATGGCATCGTGAGTCAGTTTTAATTCATAGTTTTCAGCCATAAAAAGTTTATGTATGAAATACTTTGTTCTTTAACTAATTCTTATGCGCATGAGCGTGGATAGGCCTGTCGAAGGGCTGTGAAGAAATTTACTCCCCCCTCTCTACTTTCATAGAATAATGTTTCCTCTCTTATGAAGCTTCTTTAAATTAACATAACTTTTCTTTTCGGTAAAGGGCTCTAGCTCCCCCCCAAAAAAAATTATCAATGCTGTAGACTTTCTAGCTGCACCCATGAGTATTGCAATTCCATTTGAATGTAAAGAAAAATTAATCAATTTCATTATTATTCGGTGAAAGCTCTTTTTTATTGACTCGCAGCATAAAAATTTCCAAACTGCTTTCTAAATCGTAAATAGATGTAGTCGTATCATAATTTAATTTAAAAACTTAAAATTGGTGTTTCAAAATTTATTTCTTTCCCCAAATAAAATTTATAAATTATAATTTTCCTTTTTCTTCAAACATGACCGGAAGAGTATAAATCGCTTTGTAAAATTCGTTTCGAATTTCTTAAGAAAATTGATTATGGGTATCATGTGTTGCTGAACGCTTAATAGTTCAATAGTTTTATTTAATATAATCTTGAAACGTATTTCTTTTTGATAAATTTAAATACATATATAAAAAAATATTTACGGATTATCCGTCAACAACACTTTTGAAAGTGAAAGGAAGAGCTTCGTCTGACATGTCATCGCTGTTAAATTATCTGCATTAATTAAGGAACTGTAGGTGAATCGGCAGATATATCTAACAGGTAAAGAAACATTTAACATTAGACTGATTTTTTTATAAGTCTAGTGAGTATTCCGTTCAACATTTCACTTAAAATGATGTCAAAGTCCATATAAAAAGTGTTTATGAAATAATATTGCGAAAGTTTCACTGTGTTCATGTGATGAAAAACAAACAAAATGTATCTTGCAACATTCAAGCAACATTTTTTCCAAATTGTGAAATACAATGAAGTTCGGTTATAAGGAACTTTCCGGAACGGAAAGCTTTGTTCATTATAGATGAAAGTTGTTATAACCGGAGTATATACATTTTTTCTTCCAGTATGTAAAAGCTGGAGTGCTACAGTAGTGCCTTTATGTACGTTACTTTAGGAATAAATTTGTATTCGAGTAAAAGCATTATGGTATAGTAGGGGGAAATGGCACCCCACACAAATTAGTTGTTAATTATCTCATATCTGGAGTTTTATGTAGATTACCCCGACGATAAAGTAATTTTGCAAGCAAAAGTTGCAGGCGGATGACGGGTAAACGAGTGCCGCCATTTGAAATAGTTATTTATTATACCATATCTGGGGAGCTACAAAATTAGGTTATCAAAATTTTGAGAGGGTTGCTTCGAAGATAGAGTGTGTAGTCAAACAGAAAAATTATGTGATCGGAGCGGGGAAAAGGTTACCTCCTTACAAGAAAATTATATTTTACCAGTAGAACTACAATAGTGGGGACATTTATCAAGTTGGTTTCCTTGGAAACAAAGGTCATGGTAGTAGAAAACTATACACTTATATACACTTTAATTTGTAACTGCAGATTTTATTTTAAGACGATGGGGGTAGCGAGGCACGCTGGGCATTTTTATAAAAACTATTTGAAGGCATTTACTTATTTTTCCTTGCAATGAGTTGCAGGTCTTTTTAGGTTTCACTTATTTCGAGACACTGCAATATTTGTTACTTGACAGTTGTCCGATTCTTCAAGCCATATAAAGTGAAAACGTCAAAACAAAATATATTTTTGAAGAACCGATAATTGGGGCTTAGGGTTCATGGAAGGTAAAAATGATAATAACGTGAGCAGCTACGAATACATTCAATCTACAAAAGAGAATTTATTTGTATGTATAATAGACACACAAATAATGCCCAGTAGTTTGCGTTGTAAGTAGACACTCTCCTAGATATTTTAGTTGCGAAAAGCGAATTGCTAGTGTAAGTAGCCGGCTAAAAAATTATTATGTAAAACAAATTTTCTAATCGGTACAAAACTCGAGAAAATTTTTGTCAAAACCGGAAAATTTTTTTTCTAAAATTGATAAGATCAAAATGAAGTTCTGACTACAAATATACTCATAAAGAAAAATTTTATAGTAGAAATATATTTAAAATATTTAGTTAAGGTCATAATTTTGAGGAGAAGCGACAGACAAGGCAGGATAAGCAAGTACTCTTTGAAAAAAAATCCTGTGTTCATTAGCTAAATCCTTTCTATTAGCAAAACAAATTCCAAATATTAAGGTCTATTCTACGAAATTAAGTTCCAAACTCACATAAAAATACAGCTATGTTCATGTTTTTCAACATGCTTCCAGCTCCAAAAGATCTTGAACAATTCCATGTTGAAAATATCCATGCGTTAAAAGAAAATATTAATATTTTGAATCTTTTCTAATACTACATTTACACCTACGCAAAATCTAATAGATTTCAGCTGAAATCTCGAAGAAAATCTCTGCCGTTTAGACCACTGCTTTTTGACGTATTATTGGATTTCATTTTCATAACAAACAGCTGACTAAAGAAAGAATAAAAAATTGCCTCCAAACTTTTATATTATTTTGTAAAAAAATGGAAGGGAAAAACAATATTTTAATATATTATACCTCTACATATAAAAAAATGCAAATGAAGCTAGTAAGAAAAAACAGTAAGAAAAAACAGCAGCATTTGTTACCGCAAATCTTTTGTTTCTACCGCGCTTTTTTCCTTACAAGTGTCTAAATTTTCTTATTCAGCGGTGTATATTTCAGTATAATACCAAAAAATACACAGTTGCATCATTCAGTATTGGAAGATTTTGTGAGATTTTGCCAAAATCTAGTTCGTAAGTAGATTTTGTTTTGTATGGGAAATCTGGTAGATAAGAGCTAGATTTCCCTCAAAATCTCATAAGTACTAGATTTTGCGTAGGTGTAAATGTAGTATAAAGCAATTGAGTTGTTTATTGCACATGGTTACCTTTGACTGGCAGCATTTGTTTGTATGAAAATAAAATTATAAAGCTTGTCCTACTTGGAGTATTTTACTTTCTGCCACGAATGGATTACGAATCGATACAATTTATGGTGTCGTATGTAATGTGCGCCAGATAGAAATAAGTGTAATCGGAAAAACTATTGTCCTATAATTACGGCGATTGCATTAGGACTTTCTAATTGAGTGATTCCAAAATGTTTTTGAAAACGTCAGGAGACTATTTTTATCATGTCTGAGACAGTAGTATGCCTGGTAGGAACATTTTTACACAATACAGCATGAGATGTTGATGATTGTTGGACTTAGAGTAGTTCATATTGTACCCGATTCTTATCTATTGTGATTATTAATAATTAAATTTCTTGTTAAATCACTCCTAGTGTAAAGGAAAGTTTGTAGCACAGTTTACTTTCTCAGCTGAGATGGGCGTCCAGGATTTTACGAAAGTTCTGATACTTTTTTAAATTAAAACACAAGTTTAGCTAAATGATTATATTTAATATGAATCGCTTTTGGACGGTACTTGTTTCACTTGGATAGTCTGTCTTCTTCGTTAAAGTGAAGTTCTTCCAATGGTTGGGTTAGATTGTACAGGCCGCCAGTCAGTACGAGTTATAACTGTCGCACTTGGGTTGAGGTCTCTTTGTGTTGCCTGGACAGAGGAGATGGCTAACAAGATATATATTTTCAACCTATGTTTCACCCTATATGAGTGCAGAGCTCCTGCGGTGATATTGGGTCGAAAATCGTTCCAAATCCCGTCGGTAGAAAAATATATTATTCAAATGTTATCTGCGAGTTACAAATACATGATACATTCGGAAGTTCATGCATTCCATTCTATAAGGCCCTGACATGCAAGTCTATAATCGAACAAGTATCGGTACAGCGCTCACTCGGCCAACAGTTCAAGTGGCCGACTTGCGGTATTGTGACTTGCTCCGCTGATTGATTTCAATGGACTTGACGAATATGCAGTCTTGTTAATATGATAAATACTTTTCGCTTCATTTTCGTCGCGCTTTATTTACAAGGTAAGAATGTTAAACAATTTATGTATATGGCACAACAATGTGTTTTGCACAAATCATAATATAGTTGTCGCAACCGTGTCACCACAATACCTTTTACATGAAACATTATAATATGGACAACTTTACGATCTACTTGTACAACGACACGCAGCGTAAGGCTACCACCAAATTATTTTATCTAGGAGAGCCTTTTTTGATACGTTCCATATGAGAAGCGCTGACTAACAAAACTCCTCAGGTGACCAATTGCCTTCAGGGTTGTGAATGAACTAGCGGGCATGTGAGTGTATACGTTTATGTATAAATTTTTAATGTATACGAACTACATACTTATGTATGTATGTAAGTACTATGTGTATATGTTTGTGTATGTGTATCATTGATGTGGCTTTTTAACTTTTCATTATTTACCGCTAAAAGCATCTTTTAAAACATTTCATTTTTTCTTTTCACTTATTTATTTATTTTTTTCTTTCCTTATCTTTTTTCACAAACAGGATCTTTTACATCCATTGGCAAAACAAACAAACAACTAAAAAAAAGTTAAATAAAAAATGAAGAAAATTGTAGCTTATAATGGCGTCCAACTCATTCCTATTTCCTTAAGTAGTATGACATGACAAAGTAAAATTAAAAATAGAGAATGTAAAAGAACAACAAAAACAAAGAAACCAAAACGCCCATTTCATTTTATCAACAATCCATTTGTGGATTTTTTTCCTTTCTGCGTTGTACTTTTTTAAATTTTTCCTTGATGTTGTCTTTTTAATAAGAATTAAATGAAAAAAAAAAACTTTATTGAAACAATTACTGAGAATGTGTGCGTATGGATGTGTGTATATTTTTGTGTGCGAGTATGTGCTTCTTAATACACATACATACATATATTTATGCATTTGTAAGGATATGCTATTTTTTGAGTGGGTATGAGAGTACAACGTCCATGAAAATTTTGAATTTTACAAAGTATTTTACTTTGGGGTATGTACATAGATTTACTTTTCAAAAAGATGTTTTAGAAAATTAAATATTTAATATCAGCAAAGCCGGAAAAGTAAAGCTATGGCTAGATTGAGACATGGCTTAATCTGAATGATAAATTGATGATGAGGGGCCACACTTAGAAGTGTTTCGAAGTTGATTCAATACTAAGAGGTATTGTTATCAGATCGTCTGTTTTTGCAAGTCTTTTGAGATTTAAGATTAAAGATTTAAGCCTTTTTCTTTTTTAATAGTAATTTATACACGAAAGTCTGCACCTTAAGCTATTATAAGACAACTTTAATGCAATATATCACATGTGGAAACAAGGGCGTAGCCAGGATATGAAATAGGGTGGTGCCACGAAAATTATGATTTTTTATGATTATAATTTTTTATGATTATTACAATTTCGATCTATTTGAGGAGTAATCTGCATGGATCTTCTGAAAATTTTGCTAGAATTTTTTCAAAAAATTCGTCCTTCTTCTCGGTTACCAATCTTCGGTGAACGCTTAGCATACATAGTCCTGCAATATACAATATGCTTATTTTTTCTTAATAAGCAAAATTGCATATTATTTTACCGTTTAAACGAGCTTCAGTCATTGTGGAGCGCAACCATGTTTTTACTCGCCTTAAAGTGCTAAATGACCGCTCAACAGTTGCAGTAGTGCACTGCTGTGACAATGAATAATACAGCGTCTTTCAAAATACTCGCCAGCTCTAAGTCGGCTAATTCGTCTTTACCCATTTTTTTGTTGCCAAGAATTATACCAAAGCTCAATTTCTCCCTCCAAATCATCCAACTCATAAAAATGCTCAAACGTTTTTGTGGCATATTTAAGCTCTTCCAGCTTCAAAGAAGGCATGTTTGACGGGTGCAAACAATGCAAACGCTAGCCTATTCTCTTCATTAAATCTTCTGTCTATTGATGAAATTAAAGAATCTATATAAGGAATGTATATAGATCGCTTCATATTCAGCAGGTGATGAAAACGGGGGATTTGAACGGTGCGTTTGTTGAGATACTATCCTTGGAACAGACACCTCTATTCCTAAATTGACAGTGTGTTCTTGAATAGAAAAAAGCAATCCGTCCACAATACTCTGTGCATTTTTTAATAATTTTATATTGTATGCTTGTAAAAAAAATTGTATTAGAATTAGGTGGGTGCCACGGCCCTCTATGCCCATACCTCGCTACGCCCATGTGTGGAAAATGCAATTGAAGTTTTTGAAGCTTCCTTCATATCGAAACTATTTGGTAAAACGTCGGTTTAGTTGATTTTGTCTTAAATATAACGAAGATATTGAGGAATAATTTCTTCTTAGTAGCAAACAAAAATGTTAATTTTCGAAATACGCGTCGCATTAAAGGAGGGATATGTGTTTATTACCATGATCTCATAATTTATACGAATTTCATTATGTTGGTGTTATTTTTTAAATAAAATTTTCAAGGAACATTATTTCATTTTGACATGTTTAACAAACCACGTTGTGATCACTTAAGCCAAATGAGTGTATGAAACACTTTCGGCACTAAGTTAATGTGTGCAAAGAGTAGCTGTGAGAGTAAAAGATTTTGGTATATACATACATATGTAGTTAAAAGAAGCTTTCTTAGAAGTAATGAAAATGCAAAGACTTTGATGTAATAGAAATGCAAATGAATTTAACATACCCAGTTAGAAAAGAGCTTCCTTCGGTGACAGTAAATTTCCGTTACTGATATTTAAAACATTTTTAAAAATACATTATAAAAATTTTTCAATCAGGCCAACTGACTTATTTCCAATTTACATTGCGCCTCTACTACTGATTAACAATCAGGACACGTGTTCGCATCTGGTTATTGTTTCGTCAAAGCTATTAATTTTCTTATTTGTACTTCAATGGCTAAACTTTAAAATGACAACAAAATTGCTCTTGATTCAATTATAATATAAAAAAAACTATATATGTAGATAACGTTACAAAAACTTTTATATCCTGTTACACAAGTATAACAGCAAATATAAAGTATTTCAGGACTATTTGATACAACCAAAATACGCATTTATACATCAAAGCCGAAAAAATAACATTAGGAGAAAACCTTTACATACGTATGTACATGTACAAGTGTATAATATTTAAAAAAAATTAAAAATAAAATCAAAACGTTTACCTTATGTTGCACAGTGGGAACGAATAGAAAATATTTATGTATGTGAAAACAAATGTGTGTTTTTCCCTTATAACCTGCAGAAGTTATTGTGCTCCCAGTTGGTTAATGATGATAGACACACGTGAGCGATAAATGGCCTTGATATATACGAGAGAAATATCGTTCGTTCGTAAATTAGATTTAGTATTTTCTTGAGGATCGTTTTTTCTTTGAATTAGTAAAAATTTTATGTTATATATCAAATTGATATAATATTGGGGAAATTCATTGGTGACAGAGAATTTTGAAAGTCGACAGTTTTCGGTTGTTTAGAATTGAGTTTCATGAGGGTACTATCGTCACCATGAATTGACGCACCTTAAAGTAAAATTTTGAAAATTGTCAAAATATATTTGAAAACAAAGCTCGATTAATTTGCATTTTACTAAATATACGTACTAGGATTATGGCGCCTTGACAATCTAGAAAATTTGAAAACAACATTCTTTTGAGAAAATCTACCGTTTAATGTATCTTATGAGGCAGTGGAATCGATGATCCGCATGTCTGAAAACCGTTACAAAAATGTCAATGGTGTACGATTAAAACACGTTATCGATAACATTTTAATATCTCAATTCAGTGACATTAATGCCGCGCATAAGCAAATGACGTCCATGGACTATATTGCATACCATCGAAAAGCCATTTGTGTCTCGATTGGTGATGATACTTGTAATATATGAAAACATAGTTAATCGAGGCACTCCTCAAGTAAGTATTTTATGATACTTAGTTGATTGATATGTTTAAGCATACGATCTCTGGAAAACTCTTGAATTAAGATTTGGAATCTTCGCTGATATTCTCGAGTCATTGCAACAGCAAACATTGATTTGATATCGAACCACGAAAGACTGTGTTTTCCCAAACTTAAAGTGATAAACCTTGAAACTCATTATGGATCTAAATATCCGAGAGACGGCAGTATACGAGTATAAGAAAATAACCGTTTGCAATTGAAATAAAATGAACTGAGATTAAATTCAAATCTAAATTATTCAGTCTAAATTATTTCATGATATAAATATATAAATCTGTTTTGAATGGTTTGAAGAGAGACTCTCATTGTAGGGCTCGGTATCGGTTCCAATGCATAAACGCTCAGTTCAACTCTAACCAAAACTTTGTTCGGTTTGATCAGTTGGCTCTCGCTGAATATTATGGCTAAGAAAAGGATCACATCTAGACGATCACACTAAAACCTATTTTTTCATCGCACAATAATGATTGATCATGACATGCTTATTTTTCTATTTTCATTACTTGCTCCTATTAGCAAGCATGCCGTGGATCAATCAATGTATTAATAGCAGAGAATTTCAGCATAATAATTCAATTCAGATTAAAGAGCTGCTGTAGTATATTGCAACTATTGTACTATATATTATATACTATATTATATACTATATTGTGGTCATCATTCATTCAAATGGTGGTTACATCCAAATCAAATAGTTGAAAATAAATGTAAGTTTCGTACCACTAAACACTGCTACATGGGATATAACACGGATTAACCTAAAAAACAGAAGTTTAGTGACATCGCTGTAGTCTACTTAATATAGTGTAACCAGATTTTGAAATAAGTTCAAATTTATTGAAATTTTCATATGCTGACATTTCATTGGTCGCTAAACCAAATCGTCAGTAAACTTTTAGCGACCAATGAAATGTCGGCATATGAACAGCTAAAGCCACAATAAACAAAACATTTTTTATAGACTTTTCTTAAATTATTTTAACAATTGGATGGGGAGCATATCCCAAAAGAATAAATTTTCAATATTAAGTACATTTTGAAATTTTTAAATATTATACGAGGCTTAGTTTTTGAAAGTTCCTTTGGTGGATTTGGCTTGGAAGGGAACTTTGAAGTCTTTCGAAAAATAAATGCCAACAATCATTCATCTAAATGGTTTTCGTAGACATATTTTGATTGAAAATAAATAAAATCACACTTTTTAAATTTGTTTGATGTGACTTTAGGTGTTCATAGATCGACATTTCATTGATCGCTAAACCAAATTGTCAATGAATTTTAAGCAGTTTGAAAACATTCAGACTCATATACAAATACAATATGAGAATTCTCTATCGCATATGAATATTAAGTTTAGAATTCTTTTCTACAGACAATTATAATCAACATGAGTCTATTTTATTTTGCTTGCAACATGTATACAACTAGACGCCGTTTGGGTATAGACATATGAACAGCTAAAGATGCAACGAACAAATTTGAAAAGCTTAAATATTTTATGTATACAATGCCGATAAATTTAAATATTAAATAAATTTACTTTTATACAACACAATCACATAGTAATTTTTAAGGATTGTAAAAATTTAATGATTAAATGTAAAAATTAAATTGTTCACTAGCCTACAATATTTACAATTAGCAATAGTAACTCCCCTACGACAATACATTGTTGCAGAGATATCACTTCTTTCATTTATATGCAGAGGCAACCAATTTAGGTCATGAAAGTGGCTGCACTTGAAACCTTATTTAAGCAACATAGTGTCCCGATGGTGCGTCTCGATTGTACTTATTGAGAATTTCAAGTAAATTTATAAAAAAGAGTGACCACATGGAAGAAAAAATTCACAACTGACTATTATTGTTGCGGTTAAATGATTAATATTTACATGCATTCAAAGTATAAATTCTTATTTACAGATCACATTACATTGAATATAAAAATAAACTAAAATGTAAAATATTAACCACTAGACGGAAGAAAGGATTAAGTGAATTTATTAGAATTATATTTCATCATAATTACGAATAAACATCTTCAAAATGTTAAATCAAATATATTTTTTATATCCTAAAATTTATCGGCGTGTGATGGCGGTTCGCTACAATTTCTGTTACAATGTGTGCAACCCCTTATTGAGGTGTTTTGCTGCATTAAAAACTTAAAAAAATTCTATTTATCCTTGAAAGTTTTTATTTTTGCTGCCTTAATACCTCTCTCCCTCTGCATCTATTAGATTTCTACAATACGACACGAAACAAACACTGATATAGAGGACAGACAAATATTCATATAGGCGGGCAGAAACAACAACAAGCAAGCAGTTGCAAATAACATTCAAATGATATGATTTTGTTAAAAGGACATTTCCAAAAGTTTCCAATTTCAAATGATGCCTTTCCTATTTTGTTTTACTGAACTTTAAACAAAAACAAAAAAAAAAACAAGAAAAAGTTGTTTGAATTCGCATTAAAAAGAACTGCGTCGGCGATATTTTGGTTTCTGTTGTTATTTATAGTCTATTTATTTTGTTGTTGTATTTTATTTGAAAAGTTTAGAGACATCTTGTAGAAGTAAAAAGTTTGTTGTGCATAAATAAAAAAGTTGACATATGTGCGCCTGAGGCAAGCCTTCTTTTATGCCAGCGTTAACAGCAAGGGGGCAGGCAATAATATGTAGTACCAGCTTGCAAACCTTACATTGAGTGGAAATATAAAACTTGTCATTCAAACTGTGTTCATACATACGTATTTGGTTGCTCACGCCAGCCTGTCGCGTTCACTTCAGTACTCCACTTGATTTTTTTGTCACAAGTGTTTTACAATGATGCTTCACTAGATTACTTTGAATGTTGCATAATTGAAAAATTAATGGGGGGAAATTTCATAACGGTTTATGTGTTTTCCTCGCCATCCTGGAATTTCTAACGAATAAATTCTCCATTAAATACTGTAATTATGAATTAGTTTTGATAACAAAATATTCATTGAAATTAAAAATAATGCAGCACTTTTCATGTAAGACCGCGGTGTTTATTTCTTTAGTTTTTATTAGTTTTTATTTCGAGATATTGGATTTGAGAATTGTTAAACTGGCACTGCCATTCTTCTCTTCACTGCAACGTGGAAGAAAGGATCTAGAAAGGATTTAGGAGCATGTTAGCCACACGTAGTAGTCATAATTAACGCAGGAAATTAACCTCAGTATATTTAACATTGAAAAATTATTTTTTTTTGCAAAGGTGCTGAATTGGGATGATTAAGTATTCCGGAGCGGAAATGGATCATGGACAGATATATATGTAATTCATTCAAATTGTGTTATATTGTGCGCTTTTGAAAAATATCTTCTCTATCATTTGAATATTATTTTTTTATACGTTTTCCTCCATGCAAAATCAAATGATCTACGAACAATATAAAATGTTTGAATTTATCCAATTGCAGTCATGCTTTTATATCATCATGCTATTGTATAATTGAAATACACTTTGTTTCTATTAACAAAATTGTTTGAAGCTATCATGTTATTATCATGTATAACAATATTATAATGATATAAATGTAAGTAGGTATTACTTCTCCATATATGAAATATGATAAAAATCTATCATATTTTTATGAAAGTTAACAAAAGTTTTATCAAATCAGATAACATTATTATACCATATAATCATAATGATTGATGCTTTCCCTTTACTATCATGTTCAATTATGCTCTATATGTGATAATAGTCGTATAATTGAAACTTATTTTATTCTACTTGTATAAGAAAAATGTTGCTTAAATGTGATCATGAAGTGATTGAAACAAAAATTATTATTTATATGATGATCATAATATGTTATGTTGATCATATTTTGATGCCTACTTTTTATAAATCACAATCGTGTTTCTTTTAATAGTAGTAGAATTAAAAAAAATTACATGAAAAGCACAAAGACATACGAGGTCTGATCAATAGAAAAGGTGAATTTTGAAATTTCTCCGGATACGTGCATTCGATTAGCGATTTTTTTTATGTTGGCACACGGCGCTCGTCCTGGAACGCCCATCACATCAAAAACCAATGAAAATGTTGAGAAATTGAGGAAAATTGTTACGAACAATCGTCGAATCACTATTAAGGAAGTTGCAGGGGATGCAATACCATGCAATTTTTTTCGCAAATTTCGTGCATGAAGCGTGTGGCAGCTCGTTCCGAAATTGCCGCATATTTAACAAAAAACTGTTGCATGGGGTCGCCCAGGAAATGTTGAATGATGTTAACGAAGATCCATATATGCTTCACAGGGTGATAACTGTTGTCGAATCAAGGTTAGGTTAGGTTAGGTTAGGTTGATTGGAGGGGTGTGATAGCCCATGTCATACGACATACACTTAAGCCAGTGAAGGCTTGTTGTGCGCTCCGTTTAATTATCAAACACAACTGCCAGAGTTCTGCGGCAGGATTCGAACCTGGGACCTTCGCACTACGAGTCTAGTACACTACCTACTAGTCTACGAAGGTCAGTTTTGTCGAATCAAAGTCCAATCTTCCCAATGAAAGAACCAAGACCAAATAAAGTACGCCAAGTTCGATCAACTGTCAAGGTTTTGCTCACTTCGATTACCGTAGCGTAGTACATCATGATGTCTTGCCACATATTTGTATGTTAATAATGAGTATTATCTTGATGTTATGCGCCGCTTGCGAGAAGCAAAATGTCCGGATTTGTGGAAAAATAATAAAGTTTTTGGCTGAGAAGAATACCGTAATCATGGCCCAGCTACCATATTTACCGAAGAAGCGATCCAAGAAAAGACGGCGTTTTGCGAGATAAAAACCGAATAGCTGAGAGAGCCGTACTAAAAAGTGAATATGTGAACTGCTTCGAGGATTGGAAAAAGCACTGGCACAAGGGGGAATACTTTGAAGCGGACACAATATTAATTGATACATAAATAAATATTTTTTGAGAAATTACAAAATTCACCTTTTCTATTGATCAGACCTCGTATTTTTTGACTGCTCTGCTCTTTTCATTGAATTTTAAGATATAATTCGAGTTTAAGATTTTTTAGGATTATTAAATTAATTAATTAATATTAACTCATGCAACTAAATAAACGGAACGCTTAATTTGAATAACAGAAATTGTATTTTAGACGGAAATGCATGCAATGGAATTATAGATAAATGAAGGAAACTTTTATTTTCATTAAATTTCTTATTCTTTACATTATTGCCACATTTCCCTGTTTGTTTTTGTTTTATTACACAATGAAATCAACTTTTGTATATTTTTGACACTAACGAGAATTAATTAGATTTTCGGCGGTTTATTTGTTTCTTAAATATTAATCACACTATTTTGAATATGCGATAATATTTATTTTTTAAATTCATATTTTATTTCATTTAAATTAATGCATTTAATGTATTTAATTTGTTTTAAATCAATGAAAATACTTCAAGAGACCAGTTGTTTTTTGTTTTTGTGCTGTTGTTGTTGTGTTTCTTCAATTATTTATAAGATTAATAATACATTCGATTTACTTTCGATCAGGTTTGTTTACTCAGTTTCAAGACGAGTAAAATGATGTCAATTCGGATCAAAGAACACCAATTATGTGAATTCGTTTTATAAACGAGAAATTTGCTGAGATTCGATATACAAAACAGGGCTGTACACTCGTATTATGTTCATATTTTTATTCCTAGTGTATTAAAAAAATACTTGCATGAACAAAAAGACTTTTGTAAAAATTCAATATTTATATATTTTTTCTAACAGTTGATATACTCTAATTTTTTAACGATTTTAAAATGTTTAATTCTAATTTATTTTTGAAGGCAGTACATCCACCACACTATTCATTTTTAGAAATCAGGATTTGCAGGACATGGCTGATTATATGCATTTTTTACTGAAATCTATGCATCCCATATATAATTATTAAAGATAATGATTCAAAATATAAAGAAAGAAAGAATTCGTTGACCGTATAACCAAAATCGGCCAAAATATCTGTAAATAAACAATCAGAGTCGAAAAACTAAATAAATATACAAACATACATCATCAGTGGTTGTAACAGCAGGTTGCCACTTCATACATGTTCATCATTGTAACTTCTTTCATCACAAAATACCATTTCCCAAGTGTTAACATCAATTTAAAATCGATCATACTAACAGGCCTCATTAAGTCAAGAGGGTGACGGCAACAACAACAACAACAAATGCAAAATAAGTCTAAGGGTGGATTGTATATTCAATTGAAAAAAGGGGAATACAACAGCTATTCCCAAATTTGAGAAAATTACAGAATTCGGCCAACACACTGTAGCACAGAATCGTCAATTCAAAGAAAAAATTTTATCTATTTAATATTTCTTAAACGAAAACTTTCTTGTATCAAAAATTTATAATATAATTGCAAAAAAAATTTATGATTGCTCTTCTGTAGTGGAAGCAGCCACGTATACCAGGTATGTTAAACAATTAATCCATTTAAAATATCGTAGCCTGGTGTCTGAGTAGCATATTGTCATAAATTAGGCCTGCTTTGGAACATACTTCTGAATTATATCAAAGAATATGGAGACGACAATAAAAATATAAATACAAAAATTATGTATTATTTTATGAAAATTACAATCTACAAATTACCTTTGCAAATTGTATTGTGAGCAAGAGTAAAGAAGAGAAGTAACAAAAGGAGCAGAAATAAAAGCGAGTATTAGTGTTAAGTCCTTCAGAGAATATTTTGCTTGTATGAGATGAGCATTCTATATGATGAATATTCTGCGATTATGTACAAGCAACCCCAGCAATTTTAGAAAATTTAAAATGCCTACTATTCAATATTTCACTAATTATTTTTACTCTTCAATAATTATTGTTTACTTCTTAAATCATTACTTTTATTACTTAATATTGAAATTTGTTGTTTGGGATATTTTGCTCAAACGTTTTCAAACTACTTAAATATCACTGACAATTCGGTTTAGCGAACAATGGAATGTCGTCATATGAACCTTTAGCTGTTCATATGCCACAACAAACAATAAGAGATCATTGAGAGATCTTCAGGGATTCTCGAAATACACAGACATTTCTGAATTTCAAAATGTTTCACCCTCTGCAAGTGTGAGATTAAAAAAAAATATATATATTTAAGAACCGGTGTGTTCGAATTTTTCTAAATGTGGGCATAAGACACAATAGTAATTATTCAGAAAATAATTGCAAATGATTACAACAAGTATTTCAAACACTTGATAGTATTCAATTCAAATATTTCGTCGGAATCTCACATAAGGAAAGGGCGTTTTATATCAGCACGATGTTTTTTTGTTTTTGTTGTGGTGTTTGTTATAAAATTACATACATATACACTACATACATATCTACATACGAGTATAAAAATAAAATTGGTAACATTTTTGAAAAAAGAAAACAACTAACAGAAAATACCAACATACGGTATGACTGAATTATCATCATGGGTAGTGAGTGGTTTCCAATATAAGAGCAGCATCAACTATCCATTTACACATCTTTCTCTCTCACAGCCCTGCTTTTCAATTTATTAATTTCCATCCACATGACCATAATTTGTTCTACAAATGAAAGCCCTATACATTCATTCATTCTTTCAATACGTATTTACACACATACGATCAATTTGTGCATACCAAATATTTTAACAATACCAGAATCTTGTTTGATTTTTACAATTATTCATTCATTTTATTTTACTTGTTTTGTTATTTCCAAATGACTGCCAACACCTCAGGGTGTCTGTCAGTCGAGTGTTTCGGGTAAAGACTACATTTATGCATTTACGCACTCTTTATATTGTTGGTGGAAGCTGCAGCACATTTGTCCTTGTTTTGTTTCCTTTTAATTTAAGCCCTCACCAATTTGGAAGAACAACCAAGAACAAATCTTCCAATATTGATGCATTAAGCATAAAAGCAAATAATTACAATCGAAATTTTGCCACATAATTTAATATCAGTTGGAATATTGTTTTTTCTTTAAAACTTTCTTTAACACGTATATTTATGCATATGTATACTTAAATACATACGTTTTAAATGCTAAACAAATAATTTTGAATAAAAAGAAAATTTTAAAACATGAGGCACTTCACGTGAAGCGGACAATCCAAAAATATTTTTATTTTTTATGGTGTTTATTTGTCGAGTTACGGCGTGCTAAAGTGTTGCGTTATTGAAATTTCACTTTTTTATTATTTTCGATTCAGAAAAATAAATAATTAAATTATTATTCAAAAATACCTTAAGTACATTACGAAAAAACTTCTATTATCTTACTTTTTTTATATGATTGGATTTATATGATTGATTATAAAGTTTGGCTAATTAATATGTACTTTTAATAAGGCTTTATGCATCTCCTGTAAAAAAATTAAAAAGTGTACTGAAATCCTCATAAAATAAAATTCTCCGCTCGATAACTGCATTCATGAAGATGTAAATGTTCCACTAGTTATAACTATTATTTCAAAATACCTGAAATCATGCATAAAAAATATGAGTACCATCTAAATCCACAAGCGTGCAACATTATAAACTTTAGGGCCCACACTTGGCTGTAAAGGCAGGACACTTTCGCTCTTTACCAAAGACGAGAAACTTGAAGACAACCACAGTGGAAACGGAATTTTTTGGATTTAATTAATTAATAATATTAGAGATAAGATTTGAGTACTTATTGTTAGTTGCGTATTCAATAAATAATAAGTAGAGATAAAAAAATATATATATTAAAAATATAAAAAAAATGTTTAAAATGTATTTATGCATCAATAACATAGTGAGACATTTCTTTAATTTATTAAGTTAAATCTTTTTAATCTACTGAATAAACAATTTGATTCGTAAGAAAGAAAAAAAAAATTGTGTGACACTCCATTTCCCAGCTTGTTATTGGATATTAAATAAACAAATAAATAATAGAAAAATCTATAAAAAAGGCTTATTTTAGGATCACGTGTCAACAATTTGCAGTCATTTGATGTTGACACGTGCATCCAATTGTAAGATAATGCTATAAAAAAACATCCACAACAACATCCTTTAACATGCCATGCCACCAACCAACTATTTACCAAGTCTTTCAATCCTACATATGTACTCGCATCTGACTACATACAGTAACGAGCAAAAATTTTACAACTTTGTAACAAATAATCGTCGATTCCACAATGTCTTTTAAGTTGGTTTTTTTATAAGCAAGATTAGAAACTGTTTTGCAATACACATTTCTGGAAATTCTGAAGTTATTGAAGTAAATGATAACTTTTAATTTAATGTTTGATGGTATTCACAAATTGGTTTTTCGCATTTATGACAAGCTGAATTTGTCATCGGGTGGTTTTGGTAACGGCACGTTATGCCCACACTTCTTTTTTCGATTCCTCTTCATTGTTATTACTGTTCTCTTTGTCTATAGTGATATCTTCATGAATATACGTCCTAGTACTTACTTCTAATTACAGTAGGCGTTTTCAAAATTTTTTTAATCCACTGCTCTACGAGGCTCTTGGGCAAATATTTTGTGTATTGTCTTCGATTCATTGGTGTTTTATTAAGACTGAACATTATGTATTGATAAAATCCATGTTCAGAATAAAAATAATTATTGGCCATCTATTGGTTGTACGAAAACAGGACATTTTTGCTACTCATATATTCGAAGATATCCACTCCTCCTTTTATGGAATTATAACACTCGATCATGTGAGGCTTATTAGTTTCGAGGTTTTACTGTTCCTCTTCATGGCAGGATGACAACACAAATACAATATTAACACTCCTGGTCATAACACAAAGAGGTTTGACACATTTGTTCTTTCGTGTTGAACAATTCCTTGGCAGATTTCTCTTTTATTTATATTTTCGCTTTCATCTTCAGTTGAAAATAGTTTCCTGTGACCAAATTAGCAATATAACAAATTCCCTATAATATCTAAAAATTTACATTAAATCTAACCATCGTCGTTCAACCAGGTACAAACTAAAAAAAACATACTTCCAACACTACAAACCCCAAAAATCAACTGTATATAAAACAACAACGGCTAATCAACTTATAGTATAATACAAAGACTAAGTGTAATCGAAGCAAGCAAAACATGGCGAAATAAAGGAATGAGCGTTACATTAGTACTATAGGGTTAATAAGCACGCATTCCGTTTCGTTTGCCACTGTACATGTAGCATATACATACATACATTTATATATAAACATGTTTCATTTCTGAATAGCCTAAACATTGTATGCCACTTAATGAATTTAGAAGCCCAACGTACTGAGTGGCAAAAGTTAATTATGAAACTGTGCCACATGATGCATATGAGTACATATTTTGCAATTCACACAAACTATTTTACTTTTTTTACCCTCTTTGCGGTGTGAGGCGTTCATTTTTTCGATTCATTCTGTATATGCGAAAGCTGGAGGTACACAAATGGTTGTGCCATATTCACACCTTCGATTATGCGTTTGTATATTCAAGAGAATCCTAATTGTACACAACAGGACACCTTTATATTTTCGAATATGAAATTTAAAGGTGTTTACAAGTATGCATTTCTTTTATAAGCATAATTTTCAGTTTATTGTTCAATTAAGTGCGACTGTTAAAAAACAAAGTGCTCGAATACGCCTGCAACATACAACAACCATTTCAGTTCGTTAAATTCTCATCAATATTAGAGCCAACAATTGCATTAATAGAGTAAAAAAAGAAAACATTTCAAAAGAAACAAGTAACGATGACGGACATTCGAAGATGTATATCCATAGATACGACGAAGGATAAACTAAGGACTAGGTTAGCAAGACATAGGAGCAGAAGTAATATCTCTTCGCGAAAAATATCGTTAATTAATTGCATTAATTTAAATCATTACCACGATTTTGAGAAAACTTTCGAATACAAAAAAAAAAAAAAAAATTACGAACGTCGTTATTTGTTAAAAATGTTACAAATAATTAATATAGAATTAGAACAATGAATTAATTTTATGCCATATACGGATAATTTAGCCCATACATAATTATTTGTCAATGTTTCCTCAAAAATTATGATGAACTAACCGCTTTGTTTTTTTGAAAAAATTACAAAAAATTTTTCCTTATTTTCGCCAAAATAAAATTTCTAATGAAAACTAATACGTTTAGCTATCCAACGCAAAAGAAACCAAGTCGATATCTTGAAAAGTAAGCAAGTTATGACCAAAAAGGTAACCAGTTCTACTACTGCCTTTTCCCGGCCACTTTTTAGTAGCACTGGTTACCTTAAAAAATTATGATAAACTAACCCCTTTGTTTTTTTGAAAAATTTACAAAAAACTTTTCTTTGCTTATTTTCGCCAAAATAAAATTTCGAATGAAAGCCAATACGTTTAGATATCCAATGCAGGAGAAACCAAGTCGATATCTTAAAAAGTAAGCAAGTTATGACCAAAAAGGTAACCAGTTCTACTACTGCCTCTTCCCGGCCACTTTTTAGTACCACTGGTTACCATTTTGCTCATAACTTGCTTAGTTTTTAAGATATTGACTTGATTTCTTCTGCGTTGGATAGATAAACATTTTGCTCATAACTTGCTTAGTTTTTAAGATATTGACTTGATTTCTTCTGCGTTGGATAGATAAACATATTGGCTTCAATTAGAATTTTTTTTTTGCGGGTAGTGCGAAAAAATTTTTTTCCTCAAAAATTATGATGAACTAACCCCTTTGGTTTTTTTTTTAAATTACAAAAAATTTATTTTTCTTATTTTCGCCAAAATAAAATTTCGAATGAAAGCCAATACGTTTAGATATCCAATGCAGGAGAAACCAAGTCGATATCTTAAAAAGTAAGCAAGTTATGACCAAAAAGGTAACCAGTTCTACTACTGCCTCTTCCCGGCCACTTTTTAGTAGCACTGGTTACCATTTTGCTCATAACTTGCTTAGTTTTTAAGATATTGACTTGATTTCTTCTGCGTTGGATAGATAAACATTTTGCTCATAACTTGCTTAGTTTTTAAGATATTGACTTGATTTCTTCTGCGTTGGATAGATAAACATATTGGCTTCAATTAGAATTTTTTTTTTGCGGGTAGTGCGAAAAAATTTTTTTCCTCAAAAATTATGATGAACTAACCCCTTTGGTTTTTTTTTAAATTACAAAAAATTTATTTTTCTTATTTTCGCCAAAATAAAATTTCGAATGAAAGCCAATACGTTTAGATATCCAATGCAGGAGAAACCAAGTCGATATCTTAAAAAGTAAGCAAGTTATGACCAAAAAGGTAACCAGTTCTACTACTGCCTCTTCCCGGCCACTTTTTAGTAGCACTGGTTACCATTTTGCTCATAACTTGCTTAGTTTTTAAGATATTGACTTGATTTCTTCTGCGTTGGATAGATAAACATTTTGCTCATAACTTGCTTAGTTTTTAAGATATTGACTTGATTTCTTCTGCGTTGGATAGATAAACATATTGGCTTCAATTAGAATTTTTTTTTGCGGGTAGTGCGAAAAAATTTTTTTCCTCAAAAATTTTGATGAACTAACCCCTTTGGTTTTTTTTTTAAATTACAAAAAATTTATTTTTCTTATTTTCGCCAAAATAAAATTTCGAATGAAAGCCAATACGTTTAGATATCCAATGCAGGAGAAACCAAGTCGATATCTTAAAAAGTAAGCAAGTTATGACCAAAAAGGTAACCAGTTCTACTACTGCCTCTTCCCGGCCACTTTTTAGTAGCACTGGTTACCATTTTGCTCATAACTTGCTTAGTTTTTAAGATATTGACTTGATTTCTTCTGCGTTGGATAGATAAACATATTGGCTTCAATTAGAATTTTTTTTTTGCGGGTAGTGCGAAAAAATTTTTTTCCTCAAAAATTATGATGAACTAACCCCTTTGGTTTTTTTTTTAAATTACAAAAAATTTATTTTTCTTATTTTCGCCAAAATAAAATTTCGAATGAAAGCCAATACGTTTAGATATCCAATGCAGGAGAAACCAAGTCGATATCTTAAAAAGTAAGCAAGTTATGACCAAAAAGGTAACCAGTTCTACTACTGCCTCTTCCCGGCCACTTTTTAGTAGCACTGGTTACCATTTTGCTCATAACTTGCTTAGTTTTTAAGATATTGACTTGATTTCTTCTGCGTTGGATAGATAAACATTTTGCTCATAACTTGCTTAGTTTTTAAGATATTGACTTGATTTCTTCTGCGTTGGATAGATAAACATTTTGCTCATAACTTGCTTAGTTTTTAAGATATTGACTTGATTTCTTCTGCGTTGGATAGATAAACATATTGGCTTCAATTAGAATTTTTTTTTTTGCGGGTAGTGCGAAAAAATTTTTTTCCTCAAAAATTATGATGAACTAACCCCTTTGGTTTTTTTTTAAAATTACAAAAAATTTATTTTTCTTATTTTCGCCAAAATAAAATTTCGAATGAAAGCCAATACGTTTAGATATCCAATGCAGGAGAAACCAAGTCGATATCTTAAAAAGTAAGCAAGTTATGACCAAAAAGGTAACCAGTTCTACTACTGCCTCTTCCCGGCCACTTTTTAGTAGCACTGGTTACCATTTTGCTCATAACTTGCTTAGTTTTTAAGATATTGACTTGATTTCTTCTGCGTTGGATAGATAAACATATTGGCTTCAATTCAAATTTTTTTTTCGCGGGTAGTGCGAAAAAATTTTTTTCCTCAAAAATTATGATGAACTAACCCCTTTGGTTTTTTCTAAAAATTACAAAAATTTATTTTTCTTATTTTCGCCAAAATAAAATTTCGAATGAAAGCCAATACGTTTAGATATCCAATGCAGGAGAAACCAAGTCAATATCTTAAAAAGTAAGCAAGTTTTGACCAAAAAGGTAACCAGTTCTACTACTGCCTCTTCCCGGCCACTTTTTAGTAGCACTGGTTACCATTTTGCTCATAACTTGCTTAGTTTTTAAGATATTGACTTGATTTCTTCTGCGTTGGATAGATAAACATTTTGCTCATAACTTGCTTAGTTTTTAAGATATTGACTTGATTTCTTCTGCGTTGGATAGATAAACATATTGGCTTCAATTAGAATTTTTTTTTTTGCGGGTAGTGCGAAAAAATTTTTTTCCTCAAAAATTATGATGAACTAACCCCTTTGGTTTTTTTTTAAAATTACAAAAAATTTATTTTTCTTATTTTCGCCAAAATAAAATTTCGAATGAAAGCCAATACGTTTAGATATCCAATGCAGGAGAAACCAAGTCGATATCTTAAAAAGTAAGCAAGTTATGACCAAAAAGGTAACCAGTTCTACTACTGCCTCTTCCCGGCCACTTTTTAGTAGCACTGGTTACCATTTTGCTCATAACTTGCTTAGTTTTTAAGATATTGACTTGATTTCTTCTGCGTTGGATAGATAAACATATTGGCTTCAATTCAAATTTTTTTTTCGCGGGTAGTGCGAAAAAATTTTTTTCCTCAAAAATTATGATGAACTAACCCCTTTGGTTTTTTCTAAAAATTACAAAAATTTATTTTTCTTATTTTCGCCAAAATAAAATTTCGAATGAAAGCCAATACGTTTAGATATCCAATGCAGGAGAAACCAAGTCGATATCTTAAAAAGTAAGCAAGTTATGACCAAAAAGGTAACCAGTTCTACTACTGCCTCTTCCCGGCCACTTTTTAGTAGCACTGGTTACCATTTTGCTCATAACTTGCTTAGTTTTTAAGATATTGACTTGATTTCTTCTGCGTTGGATAGATAAACATATTGGCTTCAATTCAAATTTTTTTTTTTGCGGGTAGTGCGAAAAAATTTTTTTCCTCAAAAATTATGATGAACTAACCCCTTTGGTTTTTTTTTAAATTACAAAAAATTTATTTTTCTTATTTTCGCCAAAATAAAATTTCGAATGAAAGCCAATACGTTTAGATATCCAATGCAGGAGAAACCAAGTCGATATCTTAAAAAGTAAGCAAGTTATGACCAAAAAGGTAACCAGTTCTACTACTGCCTCTTCCCGGCCACTTTTTAGTAGCACTGGTTACCATTTTGCTCATAACTTGCTTAGTTTTTAAGATATTGACTTGATTTCTTCTGCGTTGGATAGATAAACATTTTGCTCATAACTTGCTTAGTTTTTAAGATATTGACTTGATTTCTTCTGCGTTGGATAGATAAACATTTTGCTCATAACTTGCTTAGTTTTTAAGATATTGACTTGATTTCTTCTGCGTTGGATAGATAAACATATTGGCTTCAATTAGAATTTTTTTTTTTTGCGGGTAGTGCGAAAAAATTTTTTTCCTCAAAAATTATGATGAACTAACCCCTTTGGTTTTTTTTTTAAATTACAAAAAATTTATTTTTCTTATTTTCGCCAAAATAAAATTTCGAATGAAAGCCAATACGTTTAGATATCCAATGCAGGAGAAACCAAGTCGATATCTTAAAAAGTAAGCAAGTTATGACCAAAAAGGTAACCAGTTCTACTACTGCCTCTTCCCGGCCACTTTTTAGTAGCACTGGTTACCATTTTGCTCATAACTTGCTTAGTTTTTAAGATATTGACTTGATTTCTTCTGCGTTGGATAGATAAACATTTTGCTCATGACTTGCTTAGTTTTTAAGATATTGACTTGATTTCTTCTGCGTTGGATAGATAAACATATTGGCTTCAATTAGAATTTTTTTTTTGCGGGTAGTGCGAAAAAATTTTTTTCCTCAAAAATTATGATGAACTAACCCCTTTGGTTTTTTCTAAAAATTACAAAAATTTATTTTTCTTATTTTCGCCAAAATAAAATTTCGAATGAAAGCCAATACGTTTAGATATCCAATGCAGGAGAAACCAAGTCGATATCTTAAAAAGTAAGCAAGTTATGACCAAAAAGGTAACCAGTTCTACTACTGCCTCTTCCCGGCCACTTTTTAGTAGCACTGGTTACCATTTTGCTCATAACTTGCTTAGTTTTTAAGATATTGACTTGATTTCTTCTGCGTTGGATAGATAAACATTTTGCTCATGACTTGCTTAGTTTTTAAGATATTGACTTGATTTCTTCTGCGTTGGATAGATAAACATATTGGCTTCAATTAGAATTTTTTTTTTGCGGGTAGTGCGAAAAAATTTTTTTCCTCAAAAATTATGATGAACTAACCCCTTTGGTTTTTTCTAAAAATTACAAAAATTTATTTTTCTTATTTTCGCCAAAATAAAATTTCGAATGAAAGCCAATACGTTTAGATATCCAATGCAGGAGAAACCAAGTCGATATCTTAAAAAGTAAGCAAGTTATGACCAAAAAGGTAACCAGTTCTACTACTGCCTCTTCCCGGCCACTTTTTAGTAGCACTGGTTACCATTTTGCTCATAACTTGCTTAGTTTTTAAGATATTGACTTGATTTCTTCTGCGTTGGATAGATAAACATATTGGCTTCAATTCAAATTTTTTTTTCGCGGGTAGTGCGAAAAAATTTTTTTCCTCAAAAATTATGATGAACTAACCCCTTTGGTTTTTTCTAAAAATTACAAAAATTTATTTTTCTTATTTTCGCCAAAATAAAATTTCGAATGAAAGCCAATACGTTTAGATATCCAATGCAGGAGAAACCAAGTCAATATCTTAAAAAGTAAGCAAGTTTTGACCAAAAAGGTAACCAGTTCTACTACTGCCTCTTCCCGGCCACTTTTTAGTAGCACTGGTTACCATTTTGCTCATAACTTGCTTAGTTTTTAAGATATTGACTTGATTTCTTCTGCGTTGGATAGATAAACATTTTGCTCATAACTTGCTTAGTTTTTAAGATATTGACTTGATTTCTTCTGCGTTGGATAGATAAACATATTGGCTTCAATTAGAATTTTTTTTTTTGCGGGTAGTGCGAAAAAATTTTTTTCCTCAAAAATTATGATGAACTAACCCCTTTGGTTTTTTTTTTAAATTACAAAAAATTTATTTTTCTTATTTTCGCCAAAATAAAATTTCGAATGAAAGCCAATACGTTTAGATATCCAATGCAGGAGAAACCAAGTCGATATCTTAAAAAGTAAGCAAGTTATGACCAAAAAGGTAACCAGTTCTACTACTGCCTCTTCCCGGCCACTTTTTAGTAGCACTGGTTACCATTTTGCTCATAACTTGCTTAGTTTTTAAGGTATTGACTTGATTTCTTCTGCGTTGGATAGATAAACATATTGGCTTCAATTCAAATTTTTTTTTCGCGGGTAGTGCGAAAAAATTTTTTTCCTCAAAAATTATGATGAACTAACCCCTTTGGTTTTTTCTAAAAATTACAAAAATTTATTTTTCTTATTTTCGCCAAAATAAAATTTCGAATGAAAGCCAATACGTTTAGATATCCAATGCAGGAGAAACCAAGTCAATATCTTAAAAAGTAAGCAAGTTTTGACCAAAAAGGTAACCAGTTCTACTACTGCCTCTTCCCGGCCACTTTTTAGTAGCACTGGTTACCATTTTGCTCATAACTTGCTTAGTTTTTAAGATATTGACTTGATTTCTTCTGCGTTGGATAAATAAACATATTGGCTTCAATTCGAATTTTTTTTTTTCGCGGGTAGTGCGAAAAAAATTTTTTTCCTCAAAAATTATGATGAACTAACTAACCCCTTTGGTTTTTTTTTAAAATTACAAAAAATTTATTTTAAGATATTGACTTGATTTCTTCTGCGTTGGATAGATAAACATATTGGCTTCAATTCGAATTTTTTTTTTTCGCGGGTAGTGCGAAAAAATTTTTTTTCCTCAAAAATTATGATGAACTAACTAACCCCTTTGGTTTTTTTTTTAAAATTACAAAAAATTTATTTTTCTTATTTTCGCCAAAATAAAATTTCGAATGAAAGCCAATACGTTTAGATATCCAATGCAGGAGAAACCAAGTCGATATCTTAAAAAGTAAGCAAGTTATGACCAAAAAGGTAACCAGTTCTACTACTGCCTCTTCCCGGCCACTTTTTAGTAGCACTGGTTACCATTTTGCTCATAACTTGCTTAGTTTTTAAGATATTGACTTGATTTCTTCTGCGTTGGATAGATAAACATTTTGCTCATGACTTGCTTAGTTTTTAAGATATTGACTTGATTTCTTCTGCGTTGGATAGATAAACATATTGGCTTCAATTAGAATTTTTTTTTTTGCGGGTAGTGCGAAAAAATTTTTTTCCTCAAAAATTATGATGAACTAACCCCTTTGGTTTTTTTTTAAAATTACAAAAAATTTATTTTTCTTATTTTCGCCAAAATAAAATTTCGAATGAAAGCCAATACGTTTAGATATCCAATGCAGGAGAAACCAAGTCGATATCTTAAAAAGTAAGCAAGTTATGACCAAAAAGGTAACCAGTTCTACTACTGCCTCTTCCCGGCCACTTTTTAGTAGCACTGGTTACCATTTTGCTCATAACTTGCTTAGTTTTTAAGATATTGACTTGATTTCTTCTGCGTTGGATAAATAAACATATTGGCTTCAATTCGAATTTTTTTTTTTCGCGGGTAGTGCGAAAAAAATTTTTTTCCTCAAAAATTATGATGAACTAACTAACCCCTTTGGTTTTTTTTTAAAATTACAAAAAATTTATTTTAAGATATTGACTTGATTTCTTCTGCGTTGGATAGATAAACATATTGGCTTCAATTCGAATTTTTTTTTTTCGCGGGTAGTGCGAAAAATTTTTTTTTCCTCAAAAATTATGATGAACTAACTAACCCCTTTGGTTTTTTTTTAAAATTACAAAAAATTTATTTTTCTTATTTTCGCCAAAATAAAATTTCGAATGAAAGCCAATACGTTTAGATATCCAATGCAGGAGAAACCAAGTCGATATCTTAAAAAGTAAGCAAGTTATGACCAAAAAGGTAACCAGTTCTACTACTGCCTCTTCCCGGCCACTTTTTAGTAGCACTGGTTACCATTTTGCTCATAACTTGCTTAGTTTTTAAGATATTGACTTGATTTCTTCTGCGTTGGATAGATAAACATTTTGCTCATGACTTGCTTAGTTTTTAAGATATTGACTTGATTTCTTCTGCGTTGGATAGATAAACATATTGGCTTCAATTAGAATTTTTTTTTTTTGCGGGTAGTGCGAAAAAATTTTTTTCCTCAAAAATTATGATGAACTAACCCCTTTGGTTTTTTTTTAAAATTACAAAAAATTTATTTTTCTTATTTTCGCCAAAATAAAATTTCGAATGAAAGCCAATACGTTTAGATATCCAATGCAGGAGAAACCAAGTCGATATCTTAAAAAGTAAGCAAGTTATGACCAAAAAGGTAACCAGTTCTACTACTGCCTCTTCCCGGCCACTTTTTAGTAGCACTGGTTACCATTTTGCTCATAACTTGCTTAGTTTTTAAGATATTGACTTGATTTCTTCTGCGTTGGATAGATAAACATTTTGCTCATAACTTGCTTAGCTTTTAAGATATTGACTTGATTTCTTCTGCGTTGGATAGATAAACATATTGGCTTCAATTAGAATTTTTTTTTGCGGGTAGTGCGAAAAAAATTTTTTCCTCAAAAATTGTGATGAACTAACCCCTTTGGTTTTTTTTTAAAATTACAAAAAATTTATTTTTCTTATTTTCGCCAAAATAAAATTTCGAATGAAAGCCAATACGTTTAGATATCCAATGCAGGAGAAACCAAGTCGATATCTTAAAAAGTAAGCAAGTTATGACCAAAAAGGTAACCAGTTCTACTACTGCCTCTTCCCGGCCACTTTTTAGTACCACTGGTTACCATTTTGCTCATAACTTGCTTAGTTTTTAAGATATTGACTTGATTTCTTCTGCGTTGGATAGATAAACATATTGGCTTCAATTCGAATTTTTTTTTTCGCGGGTAGTGCGAAAAAATTTTTTTCCTCAAAAATTTTGATGAACTAACCCCTTTGGTTTTTTTTAAAAATTACAAAAAATTTATTTTTCTTATTTTCGCCAAAATAAAATTTCGAATGAAAGCCAATACGTTTAGATATCCAATGCAGGAGAAACCAAGTCGATATCTTAAAAAGTAAGCAAGTTATGACCAAAAAGGTAACCAGTTCTACTACTGCCTCTTCCCGGCCACTTTTTAGTAGCACTGGTTACCATTTTGCTCATAACTTGCTTAGTTTTTAAGATATTGACTTGATTTCTTCTGCGTTGGATAAATAAACATATTGGCTTCAATTCGAATTTTTTTTTTTCGCGGGTAGTGCGAAAAAAATTTTTTTCCTCAAAAATTATGATGAACTAACTAACCCCTTTGGTTTTTTTTTAAAATTACAAAAAATTTATTTTAAGATATTGACTTGATTTCTTCTGCGTTGGATAGATAAACATATTGGCTTCAATTCGAATTTTTTTTTTCGCGGGTAGTGCGAAAAAATTTTTTTTCCTCAAAAATTATGATGAACTAACTAACCCCTTTGGTTTTTTTTTAAAATTACAAAAAATTTATTTTAAGATATTGACTTGATTTCTTCTGCGTTGGATAGATAAACATATTGGCTTCAATTCGAATTTTTTTTTTCGCGGGTAGTGCGAAAAAATTTTTTTTCCTCAAAAATTATGATGAACTAACTAACCCCTTTGGTTTTTTTTTTAAAATTACAAAAAATTTATTTTTCTTATTTTCGCCAAAATAAAATTTAGAATGAAAGCCAATACGTTTAGATATCCAATGCAGGAGAAACCAAGTCGATATCTTAAAAAGTAAGCAAGTTATGACCAAAAAGGTAACCAGTTCTACTACTGCCTCTTCCCGGCCACTTTTTAGTAGCACTGGTTACCATTTTGCTCATAACTTGCTTAGTTTTTAAGATATTGACTTGATTTCTTCTGCGTTGGATAAATAAACATATTGGCTTCAATTCGAATTTTTTTTTTTCGCGGGTAGTGCGAAAAAAATTTTTTTCCTCAAAAATTATGATGAACTAACTAACCCCTTTGGTTTTTTTTTTAAATTACAAAAAATTTATTTTAAGATATTGACTTGATTTCTTCTGCGTTGGATAGATAAACATATTGGCTTCAATTCGAATTTTTTTTTTCGCGGGTAGTGCGAAAAATTTTTTTTTCCTCAAAAATTATGATGAACTAACTAACCCCTTTGGTTTTTTTTTTAAATTACAAAAAATTTATTTTAAGATATTGACTTGATTTCTTCTGCGTTGGATAGATAAACATATTGGCTTCAATTCGAATTTTTTTTTTCGCGGGTAGTGCGAAAAAATTTTTTTTCCTCAAAAATTATGATGAACTAACTAACCCCTTTGGTTTTTTTTTAAAATTACAAAAAATTTATTTTTCTTATTTTCGCCAAAATAAAATTTCGAATGAAAGCCAATACGTTTAGATATCCAATGCAGGAGAAACCAAGTCGATATCTTAAAAAGTAAGCAAGTTATGACCAAAAAGGTAACCAGTTCTACTACTGCCTCTTCCCGGCCACTTTTTAGTAGCACTGGTTACCATTTTGCTCATAACTTGCTTAGTTTTTAAGATATTGACTTGATTTCTTCTGCGTTGGATAAATAAACATATTGGCTTCAATTCGAATTTTTTTTTCGCGGGTAGTGCGAAAAAAATTTTTTTCCTCAAAAATTATGATGAACTAACTAACCCCTTTGGTTTTTTTTTAAAATTACAAAAAATTTATTTTAAGATATTGACTTGATTTCTTCTGCGTTGGATAGATAAACATATTGGCTTCAATTAGAATTTTTTTTTTTGCGGGTAGTGCGAAAAAATTTTTTTCCTCAAAAATTATGATGAACTAACCCCTTTGGTTTTTTCTAAAAATTACAAAAATTTATTTTTCTTATTTTCGCCAAAATAAAATTTCGAATGAAAGCCAATACGTTTAGATATCCAATGCAGGAGAAACCAAGTCAATATCTTAAAAAGTAAGCAAGTTATGACCAAAAAGGTAACCAGTTCTACTACTGCCTCTTCCCGGCCACTTTTTAGTAGCACTGGTTACCATTTTGCTCATAACTTGCTTAGTTTTTAAGATATTGACTTGATTTCTTCTGCGTTGGATAGATAAACATTTTGCTCATAACTTGCTTAGCTTTTAAGATATTGACTTGATTTCTTCTGCGTTGGATAGATAAACATATTGGCTTCAATTAGAATTTTTTTTTTTTGCGGGTAGTGCGAAAAAAATTTTTTCCTCAAAAATTGTGATGAACTAACCCCTTTGGTTTTTTTTTTAAATTACAAAAAATTTATTTTTCTTATTTTCGCCAAAATAAAATTTCGAATGAAAGCCAATACGTTTAGATATCCAATGCAGGAGAAACCAAGTCGATATCTTAAAAAGTAAGCAAGTTATGACCAAAAAGGTAACCAGTTCTACTACTGCCTCTTCCCGGCCACTTTTTAGTAGCACTGGTTACCATTTTGCTCATAACTTGCTTAGTTTTTAAGATATTGACTTGATTTCTTCTGCGTTGGATAGATAAACATTTTGCTCATAACTTGCTTAGCTTTTAAGATATTGACTTGATTTCTTCTGCGTTGGATAGATAAACATATTGGCTTCAATTAGAATTTTTTTTTTTTGCGGGTAGTGCGAAAAAAATTTTTTCCTCAAAAATTGTGATGAACTAACCCCTTTGGTTTTTTTTTTAAATTACAAAAAATTTATTTTTCTTATTTTCGCCAAAATAAAATTTCGAATGAAAGCCAATACGTTTAGATATCCAATGCAGGAGAAACCAAGTCGATATCTTAAAAAGTAAGCAAGTTATGACCAAAAAGGTAACCAGTTCTACTACTGCCTCTTCCCGGCCACTTTTTAGTAGCACTGGTTACCATTTTGCTCATAACTTGCTTAGCTTTTAAGATATTGACTTGATTTCTTCTGCGTTGGATAGATAAACATATTGGCTTCAATTAGAATTTTTTTTTTTGCGGGTAGTGCGAAAAAATTTTTTTCCTCAAAAATTATGATGAACTAACCCCTTTGGTTTTTTTTTAAAATTACAAAAAATTTATTTTTCTTATTTTCGCCAAAATAAAATTTCGAATGAAAGCCAATACGTTTAGATATCTAATGCAGGAGAAACCAAGTCGATATCTTAAAAAGTAAGCAAGTTATGACCAAAAAGGTAACCAGTTCTACTACTGCCTCTTCCCGGCCACTTTTTAGTAGCACTGGTTACCATTTTGCTCATAACTTGCTTAGTTTTTAAGATATTGACTTGATTTCTTCTGCGTTGGATAGATAAACATATTGGCTTCAATTCGAATTTTTTTTTTTTCGCGGGTAGTGCGAAAAAATTTTTTTCCTCAAAAATTTTGATGAACTAACCCCTTTGGTTTTTTTTAAAAATTACAAAAAATTTATTTTTCTTATTTTCGCCAAAATAAAATTTCGAATGAAAGCCAATACGTTTAGATATCCAATGCAGGAGAAACCAAGTTGATATCTTAAAAAGTAAGCAAGTTATGACCAAAAAGGTAACCAGTTCTACTACTGCCTCTTCCCGGCCACTTTTTAGTAGCACTGGTTACCATTTTGCTCATAACTTGCTTAGTTTTTAAGATATTGACTTGATTTCTTCTGCGTTGGATAAATAAACATATTGGCTTCAATTCGAATTTTTTTTTTTCGCGGGTAGTGCGAAAAAAATTTTTTTCCTCAAAAATTATGATGAACTAACTAACCCCTTTGGTTTTTTTTAAAATTACAAAAAATTTATTTTAAGATATTGACTTGATTTCTTCTCCGTTGGATAGATAAACATATTGGCTTCAATTCGAATTTTTTTTTTCGCGGGTAGTGCGAAAAAATTTTTTTTCCTCAAAAATTATGATGAACTAACTAACCCCTTTGGTTTTTTTTTAAAATTACAAAAAATTTATTTTTCTTATTTTCGCCAAAATAAAATTTCGAATGAAAGCCAATACGTTTAGATATCCAATGCAGGAGAAACCAAGTCGATATCTTAAAAAGTAAGCAAGTTATGACCAAAAAGGTAACCAGTTCTACTACTGCCTCTTCCCGGCCACTTTTTAGTAGCACTGGTTACCATTTTGCTCATAACTTGCTTAGTTTTTAAGATATTGACTTGATTTCTTCTGCGTTGGATAAATAAACATATTGGCTTCAATTCGAATTTTTTTTTTTCGCGGGTAGTGCGAAAAAAATTTTTTTCCTCAAAAATTATGATGAACTAACTAACCCCTTTGGTTTTTTTTTTAAATTACAAAAAATTTATTTTAAGATATTGACTTGATTTCTTCTGCGTTGGATAGATAAACATATTGGCTTCAATTCGAATTTTTTTTTCGCGGGTAGTGCGAAAAAATTTTTTTTCCTCAAAAATTATGATGAACTAACTAACCCCTTTGGTTTTTTTTTAAAATTACAAAAAATTTATTTTTCTTATTTTCGCCAAAATAAAATTTCGAATGAAAGCCAATACGTTTAGATATCCAATGCAGGAGAAACCAAGTCGATATCTTAAAAAGTAAGCAAGTTATGACCAAAAAGGTAACCAGTTCTACTACTGCCTCTTCCCGGCCACTTTTTAGTAGCACTGGTTACCATTTTGCTCATAACTTGCTTAGTTTTTAAGATATTGACTTGATTTCTTCTGCGTTGGATAGATAAATATATTGGCTTCAATTCGAATTTTTTTTTTCGCGGGTAGTGCGAAAAAATTTTTTTCCTCAAAAATTATGATGAACTAACCCCTTTGGTTTTTTTTTAAATTACAAAAAATTTATTTTTCTTATTTTCGCCAAAATAAAATTTCGAATGAAAGCCAATACGTTTAGATATCTAATGCAGGAGAAACCAAGTCAATATCTTAAAAAGTAAGCAAGTTATGACCAAAAAGGTAACCAGTTCTACTACTGCCTCTTCCCGGCCACTTTTTAGTAGCACTGGTTACCATTTTGCTCATAACTTGCTTAGTTTTTAAGATATTGACTTGATTTCTTCTGCGTTGGATAGATAAACATATTGGCTTCAATTCGAATTTTTTTTTTCGCGGGTAGTGCGAAAAAATTTTTTTCCTCAAAAATTATGATGAACTAACCCCTTTGGTTTTTTTTAAAAATTACAAAAAATTTATTTTTCTTATTTTCGCCAAAATAAAATTTCGAATGAAAGCCAATACGTTTAGATATCCAATGCAGGAGAAGCCAAGTCCATATCTTAAAAAGTAAGCAAGTTATGACCAAAAAGGTAACCAGTTCTACTACTGCCTCTTCCCGGCCACTTTTTAGTAGCACTGGTTACCATTTTGCTCATAACTTGCTTAGTTTTTAAGATATTGACTTGATTTCTTCTGCGTTGGATAGATAAATGTATTGGCTTCAATTCGAATTTTTTTTTTCGCGGGTAGTGCGAAAAAAATTTTTTTCCTCAAAAATTATGATGAACTAACCCCTTTGGTTTTTTTTTTAAAAATTACAAAAAATTTATTTTTCTTATTTTCGCCAAAATAAAATTTCGAATGAAAGCCAATACGTTTAGATATCCAATGCAGGAGAAACCAAGTCGTTATCTTAAAAAGTAAGCAAGTTATGACCAAAAAGGTAACCAGTTCTACTACTGCCTCTTCCCGGCCACTTTTTAGTAGCACTGGTTACCATTTTGCTCATAACTTGCTTAGTTTTTAAGATATTGACTTGATTTCTTCTGCGTTGGATAGATAAACATATTGGCTGCAATTCGAATTTTTTTTTTCGCGGGTAGTGCGAAAAAATTTTTTTCCTCAAAAATTATGATGAACTAACCCCTTTGGTTTTTTTTTTTAAATTACAAAAAATTTTTTTTTCTTATTTTCGCCAAAATAAAATTTCGAATGAAAGCCAATACGTTTAGATATCCAATGCAGGAGAAACCAAGTCGATATCTTAAAAAGTAAGCAAGTTATGACCAAAAAGGTAACCAGTTCTACTACTGCCTCTTCCCGGCCACTTTTTAGTAGCACTGGTTACCATTTTGCTCATAACTTGCTTAGTTTTTAAGATATTGACTTGATTTCTTCTGCGTTGGATAGATAAACATATTGGCTTCAATTCGAATTTTTTTTTTCGCGGGTAGTGCGAAAAAATTTTTTTCCTCAAAAATTATGATGAACTAACCCCTTTGGTTTTTTTTTAAAAATTACAAAAAATTTATTTTTCTTATTTTCGCCAAAATAAAATTTCGAATGAAAGCCAATACGTTTAGATATCCAATGCAGGAGAAGCCAAGTCCATATCTTAAAAAGTAAGCAAGTTATGACCAAAAAGGTAACCAGTTCTACTACTGCCTCTTCCCGGCCACTTTTTAGTAGCACTGGTTACCATTTTGCTCATAACTTGCTTAGTTTTTAAGATATTGACTTGATTTCTTCTGCGTTGGATAGATAAATGTATTGGCTTCAATTCGAATTTTTTTTTCGCGGGTAGTGCGAAAAAATTTTTTTCCTCAAAAATTATGATGAACTAACCCCTTTGGTTTTTTTTTAAAATTACAAAAAATTTATTTTTCTTATTTTCGCCAAAATAAAATTTCGAATGAAAGCCAATACGTTTAGATATCCAATGCAGGAGAAACCAAGTCGATATCTTAAAAAGTAAGCAAGTTATGACCAAAAAGGTAACCAGTTCTACTACTGCCTCTTCCCGGCCACTTTTTAGTAGCACTGGTTACCATTTTGCTCATAACTTGCTTAGTTTTTAAGATATTGACTTGATTTCTTCTGCGTTGGATAGATAAACATATTGGCTTCAATTCGAATTTTTTTTTTCGCGGGTAGTGCGAAAAAATTTTTTTCCTCAAAAATTATGATGAACTAACCCCTTTGGTTTTTTTTTAAAAATTACAAAAAATTTATTTTTCTTATTTTCGACAAAATAAAATTTCGAATGAAAGCCAATACGTTTAGATATCCAATGCAGGAGAAGCCAAGTCCATATCTTAAAAAGTAAGCAAGTTATGACCAAAAAGGTAACTAGTTCTACTACTGCCTCTTCCCGGCCACTTTTTAGTAGCACTGGTTACCATTTTGCTCATAACTTGCTTAGTTTTTAAGATATTGACTTGATTTCTTCTGCGTTGGATAGATAAATGTATTGGCTTCAATTCGAATTTTTTTTTTCGCGGGTAGTGCGAAAAAATTTTTTTCCTCAAAAATTATGATGAACTAACACCTTTGGTTTTTTTTAAAAATTACAAAAAATTTATTTTTCTTATTTTCGCCAAAATAAAATTTCGAATGAAAGCCAATACGTTTAGATATCCAATGCAGGAGAAACCAAGTCGATATCTTAAAAAGTAAGCAAGTTATGACCAAAAAGGTAACCAGTTCTACTACTGCCTCTTCCCGGCCACTTTTTAGTAGCACTGGTTACCATTTTGCTCATAACTTGCTTAGTTTTTAAGATATTGACTTGATTTCTTCTGCGTTGGATAGATAAACATATTGGCTTCAATTCGAATTTTTTTTTCGCGGGTAGTGCGAAAAAATTTTTTTCCTCAAAAATTATGATGAACTAACCCCTTTGGTTTTTTTTTAAAATTACAAAAAATTTATTTTTCTTATTTTCGCCAAAATAAAATTTCGAATGAAAGCCAATACGTTTAGATATCCAATGCAGGAGAAACCAAGTCGATATCTTAAAAAGTAAGCAAGTTATGACCAAAAAGGTAACCAGTTCTACTACTGCCTCTTCCCGGCCACTTTTTAGTAGCACTGGTTACCATTTTGCTCATAACTTGCTTAGTTTTTAAGATATTGACTTGATTTCTTCTGCGTTGGATAGATAAACATATTGGCTTCAATTCGAATTTTTTTTCGCGGGTAGTGCGAAAAAATTTTTTTCCTCAAAAATTATGATGAAATAACCCCTTTGGTTTTTTTTAAAAATTACAAAAAATTTATTTTTCTTATTTTCGCCAAAATAAAATTTCGAATGAAAGCCAATACGTTTAGATATCCAATGCAGGAGAAACCAAGTCGATATCTTAAAAAGTAAGCAAGTTATGACCAAAAAGGTAACCAGTTCTACTACTGCCTCTTCCCGGCCACTTTTTAGTAGCACTGGTTACCATTTTGCTCATAACTTGCTTAGTTTTTAAGATATTGACTTGATTTCTTCTGCGTTGGATAGATAAATTAATTGGCTTCAATTCGAATTTTTTTTCGCGGGTAGTGCGAAAAAATTTTTTTCCTCAAAAATTATGATGAACTAACCCCTTTGATTTTTTTTTAAATTACAAAAAATTTATTTTTCCTATTTTCGCCAAAAAAAAATTTCGAATGAAAGCCAATACGTTTAGATATCCAATGCAGGAGAAACCAAGTCGATATCTTAAAAAGTAAGCAAGTTATGACCAAAAAGGTAACCAGTTCTACTACTGCCTCTTCCCGGCCACTTTTTAGTAGCACTGGTTACCATTTTGCTCATAACTTGCTTAGTTTTTAAGATATTGACTTGATTTCTTCTGCGTTGGATAGATAAACATATTGGCTTCATTCGAATTTTTTTTTCGCGGGTAGTGCGAAAAAATTTTTTTCCTCAAAAATTATGATGAACTAACGCCTTTGGTTTTTTTTTTAAAATTACAAAAAATTTATTTTTCTTATTTTCGCCAAAATAAAATTTCGAATGAAAGCCAATACGTTTAGATATCCAATGCAGGAGAAACCAAGTCGATATCTTAAAAAGTAAGCAAGTTATGACCAAAAAGGTAACCAGTTCTACTACTGCCTCTTCCCGGCCACTTTTTAGTAGCACTGGTTACCATTTTGCTCATAACTTGCTTAGTTTTTAAGATATTGACTTGATTTCTTCTGCGTTGGATAGATAAACATATTGGCTTCAATTCGAATTTTTTTTTCGCGGGTAGTGCGAAAAAATTTTTTTCCTCAAAAATTATGATGAACTAACCCCTTTGTTTTTTTTTTAAAAATTACAAAAAATTTATTTTTCTTATTTTCGCCAAAATAAAATTTCGAATGAAAGCCAATACGTTTAGATATCCAATGCAGGAGAAACCAAGTCGATATCTTAAAAAGTAAGCAAGTTATGACCAAAAAGGTAACCAGTTCTACTACTGCCTCTTCCCGGCCACTTTTTAGTAGCACTGGTTACCATTTTGCTCATAACTTGCTTAGTTTTTAAGATATTGACTTGATTTCTTCTGCGTTGGATAGATAAACATATTGGCTTCAATTCGAATTTTTTTTTCGCGGGTAGTGCGAAAAAATTTTTTTCCTCAAAAATTATGATGAACTAACCCCTTTGGTTTTTTTTAAAAATTACAAAAAATTTATTTTTCTTATTTTCGCCAAAATAAAATTTCGAATGAAAGCCAATACGTTTAGATATCCAATGCAGGAGAAACCAAGTCGATATCTTAAAAAGTAAGCAAGTTATGACCAAAAAGGTAACCAGTTCTACTACTGCCTCTTCCCGGCCACTTTTTAGTAGCACTGGTTACCATTTTGCTCATAACTTGCTTAGTTTTTAAGATATTGACTTGATTTCTTCTGCGTTGGATAGATAAATATATTGGCTTCAATTCGAATTTTTTTTTTCGCGGGTAGTGCGAAAAAATTTTTTTCCTCAAAAATTATGATGAACTAACCCCTTTGGTTTTTTTTAAAAATTACAAAAAATTTATTTTTCTTATTTTCGCCAAAATAAAATTTCGAATGAAAGCCAATACGTTTAGATATCCAACGCAGGAGAAACCAAGTCGATATCTTAAAAAGTAAGCAAGTTATGACCAAAAAGGTAACCAGTTCTACTACTGCCTCTTCCCGGCCACTTTTTAGTAGCACTGGTTACCATTTTGCTCATAACTTGCTTAGTTTTTAAGATATTGACTTGATTTCTTCTGCGTTGGATAGATAAATTAATTGGCTTCAATTCGAATTTTTTTTCGCGGGTAGTGCGAAAAAATTTTTTTCCTCAAAAATTATGATGAACTAACCCCTTTGATTTTTTTTTAAATTACAAAAAATTTATTTTTCCTATTTTCGCCAAAAAAAAATTTCGAATGAAAGCCAATACGTTTAGATATCCAATGCAGGAGAAACCAAGTCGATATCTTAAAAAGTAAGCAAGTTATGACCAAAAAGGTAACCAGTTCTACTACTGCCTCTTCCCGGCCACTTTTTAGTAGCACTGGTTACCATTTTGCTCATAACTTGCTTAGTTTTTAAGATATTGACTTGATTTCTTCTGCGTTGGATAGATAAACATATTGGCTTCATTCGAATTTTTTTTTCGCGGGTAGTGCGAAAAAATTTTTTTCCTCAAAAATTATGATGAACTAACGCCTTTGGTTTTTTTTTTTAAATTACAAAAAATTTATTTTTCTTATTTTCGCCAAAATAAAATTTCGAATGAAAGCCAATACGTTTAGATATCCAATGCAGGAGAAACCAAGTCGATATCTTAAAAAGTAAGCAAGTTATGACCAAAAAGGTAACCAGTTCTACTACTGCCTCTTCCCGGCCACTTTTTAGTAGCACTGGTTACCATTTTGCTCATAACTTGCTTAGTTTTTAAGATATTGACTTGATTTCTTCTGCGTTGGATAGATAAACATATTGGCTTCAATTCGAATTTTTTTTCGCGGGTAGTGCGAAAAAATTTTTTTCCTCAAAAATTATGATGAACTAACCCCTTTGGTTTTTTTTAAAAATTACAAAAAATTTATTTTTCTTATTTTCGCCAAAATAAAATTTCGAATGAAAGCCAATACGTTTAGATATCCAATGCAGGAGAAACCAAGTCGATATCTTAAAAAGTAAGCAAGTTATGACCAAAAAGGTAACCAGTTCTACTACTGCCTCTTCCCGGCCACTTTTTAGTAGCACTGGTTACCATTTTGCTCATAACTTGCTTAGTTTTTAAGATATTGACTTGATTTCTTCTGCGTTGGATAGATAAACATATTGGCTTCATTCGAATTTTTTTTTCGCGGGTAGTGCGAAAAAATTTTTTTCCTCAAAAATTATGATGAACTAACCCCTTTGGTTTTTTTTAAAAATTACAAAAAATTTATTTTTCTTATTTTCGCCAAAATAAAATTTCGAATGAAAGCCAATACGTTTAGATATCCAATGCAGGAGAAACCAAGTCGATATCTTAAAAAGTAAGCAAGTTATGACCAAAAAGGTAACCAGTTCTACTACTGCCTCTTCCCGGCCACTTTTTAGTAGCACTGGTTACCATTTTGCTCATAACTTGCTTAGTTTTTAAGATATTGACTTGATTTCTTCTGCGTTGGATAGATAAACATATTGGCTTCATTCGAATTTTTTTTTCGCGGGTAGTGCGAAAAAATTTTTTTCCTCAAAAATTATGATGAACTAACCCCTTTGGTTTTTTTTTAAAATTACAAAAAATTTATTTTTCTTATTTTCGCCAAAATAAAATTTCGAATGAAAGCCAATACGTTTAGATATCCAATGCAGGAGAAACCAAGTCGATATCTTAAAAAGTAAGCAAGTTATGATCAAAAAGGTAACCAGTTCTACTACTGCCTCTTCCCGGCCACTTTTTAGTAGCACTGGTTACCATTTTGCTCATAACTTGCTTAGTTTTTAAGATATTGACTTGATTTCTTCTGCGTTGGATAGATAAATATATTGGCTTCAATTCGAATTTTTTTTTTCGCGGGTAGTGCGAAAAAATTTTTTTCCTCAAAAATTATGATGAACTAACCCCTTTGGTTTTTTTTAAAAATTACAAAAAATTTATTTTTCTTATTTTCGCCAAAATAAAATTTCGAATGAAAGCCAATACGTTTAGATATCCAATGCAGGAGAAACCAAGTCGATATCTTAAAAAGTAAGCAAGTTATGACCAAAAAGGTAACCAGTTCTACTACTGCCTCTTCCCGGCCACTTTTTAGTAGCACTGGTTACCATTTTGCTCATAACTTGCTTAGTTTTTAAGATATTGACTTGATTTCTTCTGCGTTGGATAGATAAATGTATTGGCTTCAATTCGAATTTTTTTTTTCGCGGGTAGTGCGAAAAAAATTTTTTTCCTCAAAAATTATGATGAACTAACCCCTTTGGTTTTTTTTTAAAATTACAAAAAATTTATTTTTCTTATTTTCGCCAAAATAAAATTTCGAATGAAAGCCAATACGTTTAGATATCCAATGCAGGAGAAACCAAGTCGATATCTTAAAAAGTAAGCAAGTTATGACCAAAAAGGTAACCAGTTCTACTACTGCCTCTTCCCGGCCACTTTTTAGTAGCACTGGTTACCATTTTGCTCATAACTTGCTTAGTTTTTAAGATATTGACTTGATTTCTTCTGCGTTGGATAGATAAATATATTGGCTTCAATTCGAATTTTTTTTCGCGGGTAGTGCGAAAAAATTTTTTTCCTCAAAAATTATGATGAACTAACCCCTTTGGTTTTTTTTTTTAAATTACAAAAAATTTATTTTTCTTATTTTCGCCAAAATAAAATTTCGAATGAAAGCCAATACGTTTAGATATCCAATGCAGGAGAAGCCAAGTCCATATCTTAAAAAGTAAGCAAGTTATGACCAAAAAGGTAACCAGTTCTACTACTGCCTCTTCCCGGCCACTTTTTAGTAGCACTGGTTACCATTTTGCTCATAACTTGCTTAGTTTTTAAGATATTGACTTGATTTCTTCTGCGTTGGATAGATAAATATATTGGCTTCAATTCGAATTTTTTTTTTTCGCGGGTAGTGCGAAAAAATTTTTTTCCTCAAAAATTATGATGAACTAACCCCTTTGGTTTTTTTTAAAAATTACAAAAAATTTATTTTTCTTATTTTCGCCAAAATAAAATTTCGAATGAAAGCCAATACGTTTAGATATCCAATGCAGGAGAAACCAAGTCGATATCTTAAAAAGTAAGCAAGTTATGACCAAAAAGGTAACCAGTTCTACTACTGCCTCTTCCCGGCCACTTTTTAGTAGCACTGGTTACCATTTTGCTCATAACTTGCTTAGTTTTTAAGATATTGACTTGATTTCTTCTGCGTTGGATAGATAAACATATTGGCTTCAATTCGAATTTTTTTTCGCGGGTAGTGCGAAAAAATTTTTTTCCTCAAAAATTATGATGAACTAACCCCTTTGGTTTTTTTTAAAAATTACAAAAAATTTATTTTTCTTATTTTCGCCAAAATAAAATTTCGAATGAAAGCCAATACGTTTAGATATCCAATGCAGGAGAAACCAAGTCGATATCTTAAAAAGTAAGCAAGTTATGACCAAAAAGGTAACCAGTTCTACTACTGCCTCTTCCCGGCCACTTTTTAGTAGCACTGGTTACCATTTTGCTCATAACTTGCTTAGTTTTTAAGATATTGACTTGATTTCTTCTGCGTTGGATAGATAAATATATTGGCTTCAATTCGAATTTTTTTTCGCGGGTAGTGCGAAAAAATTTTTTTCCTCAAAAATTATGATGAACTAACCCCTTTGGTTTTTTTTTTTTAAATTACAAAAAATTTATTTTTCTTATTTTCGCCAAAATAAAATTTCGAATGAAAGCCAATACGTTTAGATATCCAATGCAGGAGAAGCCAAGTCCATATCTTAAAAAGTAAGCAAGTTATGACCAAAAAGGTAACCAGTTCTACTACTGCCTCTTCCCGGCCACTTTTTAGTAGCACTGGTTACCATTTTGCTCATAACTTGCTTAGTTTTTAAGATATTGACTTGATTTCTTCTGCGTTGGATAGATAAACATATTGGCTTCAATTCGAATTTTTTTTTCGCGGGTAGTGCGAAAAAATTTTTTTCCTCAAAAATTATGATGAACTAACCCCTTTGGTTTTTTTTAAAAATTACAAAAAATTTATTTTTCTTATTTTCGCCAAAATAAAATTTCGAATGAAAGCCAATACGTTTAGATATCCAATGCAGGAGAAACCAAGTCGATATCTTAAAAAGTAAGCAAGTTATGACCAAAAAGGTAACCAGTTCTACTACTGCCTCTTCCCGGCCACTTTTTAGTAGCACTGGTTACCATTTTGCTCATAACTTGCTTAGTTTTTAAGATATTGACTTGATTTCTTCTGCGTTGGATAGATAAATGTATTGGCTTCAATTCGAATTTTTTTTCGCGGGTAGTGCGAAAAAATTTTTTTCCTCAAAAATTATGATGAACTAACCCCTTTGGTTTTTTTTTTTTAAATTACAAAAAATTTATTTTTCTTATTTTCGCCAAAATAAAATTTCGAATGAAAGCCAATACGTTTAGATATCCAATGCAGGAGAAGCCAAGTCCATATCTTAAAAAGTAAGCAAGTTATGACCAAAAAGGTAACCAGTTCTACTACTGCCTCTTCCCGGCCACTTTTTAGTAGCACTGGTTACCATTTTGCTCATAACTTGCTTAGTTTTTAAGATATTGACTTGATTTCTTCTGCGTTGGATAGATAAATATATTGGCTTCAATTCGAATTTTTTTTTTTTCGCGGGTAGTGCGAAAAAATTTTTTTCCTCAAAAATTATGATGAACTAACCCCTTTGGTTTTTTTTAAAAATTACAAAAAATTTATTTTTCTTATTTTCGCCAAAATAAAATTTCGAATGAAAGCCAATACGTTTAGATATCCAATGCAGGAGAAACCAAGTCGATATCTTAAAAAGTAAGCAAGTTATGACCAAAAAGGTAACCAGTTCTACTACTGCCTCTTCCCGGCCACTTTTTAGTAGCACTGGTTACCATTTTGCTCATAACTTGCTTAGTTTTTAAGATATTGACTTGATTTCTTCTGCGTTGGATAGATAAACATATTGGCTTCAATTCGAATTTTTTTTTCGCGGGTAGTGCGAAAAAATTTTTTTCCTCAAAAATTATGATGAACTAACCCCTTTGGTTTTTTTTAAAAATTACAAAAAATTTATTTTTCTTATTTTCGCCAAAATAAAATTTCGAATGAAAGCCAATACGTTTAGATATCCAATGCAGGAGAAACCAAGTCGATATCTTAAAAAGTAAGCAAGTTATGACCAAAAAGGTAACCAGTTCTACTACTGCCTCTTCCCGGCCACTTTTTAGTAGCACTGGTTACCATTTTGCTCATAACTTGCTTAGTTTTTAAGATATTGACTTGATTTCTTCTGCGTTGGATAGATAAATGTATTGGCTTCAATTCGAATTTTTTTTTTCGCGGGTAGTGCGAAAAAAATTTTTTTCCTCAAAAATTATGATGAACTAACCCCTTTGGTTTTTTTTTTAAAATTACAAAAAATTTATTTTTCTTATTTTCGCCAAAATAAAATTTCGAATGAAAGCCAATACGTTTAGATATCCAATGCAGGAGAAACCAAGTCGATATCTTAAAAAGTAAGCAAGTTATGACCAAAAAGGTAACCAGTTCTACTACTGCCTCTTCCCGGCCACTTTTTAGTAGCACTGGTTACCATTTTGCTCATAACTTGCTTAGTTTTTAAGATATTGACTTGATTTCTTCTGCGTTGGATAGATAAATATATTGGCTTCAATTCGAATTTTTTTTCGCGGGTAGTGCGAAAAAATTTTTTTCCTCAAAAATTATGATGAACTAACCCCTTTGGTTTTTTTTTTTTAAATTACAAAAAATTTATTTTTCTTATTTTCGCCAAAATAAAATTTCGAATGAAAGCCAATACGTTTAGATATCCAATGCAGGAGAAGCCAAGTCCATATCTTAAAAAGTAAGCAAGTTATGACCAAAAAGGTAACCAGTTCTACTACTGCCTCTTCCCGGCCACTTTTTAGTAGCACTGGTTACCATTTTGCTCATAACTTGCTTAGTTTTTAAGATATTGACTTGATTTCTTCTGCGTTGGATAGATAAACATATTGGCTTCAATTCGAATTTTTTTTTTCGCGGGTAGTTCGAAAAAATTTTTTTCCTCAAAAATTATTGGTTTTTTTTTTAAATTACAAAAAATTTATTTTTCTTATTTTCGCCAAAATAAAATTTCGAATGAAAGCCAATACGTTTAGATATCCAATGCAGGAGAAGCCAAGTCCATATCTTAAAAAGTAAGCAAGTTATGACCAAAAAGGTAACCAGTTCTACTACTGCCTCTTCCCGGCCACTTTTTAGTAGCACTGGTTACCATTTTGCTCATAACTTGCTTAGTTTTTAAGATATTGACTTGATTTCTTCTGCGTTGGATAGATAAATGTATTGGCTTCAATTCGAATTTTTTTTTTCGCGGGTAGTGCGAAAAAATTTTTTTCCTCAAAAATTATGATGAACTAACACCTTTGGTTTTTTTTAAAAATTACAAAAAATTTATTTTTCTTATTTTCGCCAAAATAAAATTTCGAATGAAAGCCAATACGTTTAGATATCCAATGCAGGAGAAACCAAGTCGATATCTTAAAAAGTTAACCAGTTCTACTACTGCCTCTTCCCGGCCACTTTTTAGTAGCACTGGTTACCATTTTGCTCATAACTTGCTTAGTTTTTAAGATATTGACTTGATTTCTTCTGCGTTGGATAGATAAATATATTGGCTTCAATTCGAATTTTTTTTCGCGGGTAGTGCGAAAAAATTTTTTTCCTCAAAAATTATGATGAACTAACCCCTTTGGTTTTTAAAAAATTACAAAAAATTTATTTTTCTTATTTTCGCCAAAATAAAATTTCGAATGAAAGCCAATACGTTTAGATATCCAATGCAGGAGAAACCAAGTCGATATCTTAAAAAGTAAGCAAGTTATGACCAAAAAGGTAACCAGTTCTACTACTGCCTCTTCCCGGCCACTTTTTAGTAGCACTGGTTACCATTTTGCTCATAACTTGCTTAGTTTTTAAGATATTGACTTGATTTCTTCTGCGTTGGATAGATAAACATATTGGCTTCAATTCGAATTTTTTTTCGCTGGTAGTGCGAAAAAAATTTTTTCCTCAAAAATTATGATGAACTAACCCCTTTGGTTTTTAAAAAATTACAAAAAATTTATTTTTCTTATTTTCGCCAAAATAAAATTTCGAATGAAAGCCAATACGTTTAGATATCCAATGCAGGAGAAACCAAGTCGATATCTTAAAAAGTAAGCAAGTTATGACCAAAAAGGTAACCAGTTCTACTACTGCCTCTTCCCGGCCACTTTTTAGTAGCACTGGTTACCATTTTGCTCATAACTTGCTTAGTTTTTAAGATATTGACTTGATTTCTTCTGCGTTGGATAGATAAACATATTGGCTTCAATTCGAATTTTTTTTTCGCGGGTAGTGCGAAAAAATTTTTTTCCTCAAAAATTATGATGAACTAACCCCTTTGGTTTTTAAAAAATTACAAAAAATTTATTTTTCTTATTTTCGCCAAAATAAAATTTCGAATGAAAGCCAATACGTTTAGATATCCAATGCAGGAGAAACCAAGTCGATATCTTAAAAAGTAAGCAAGTTATGACCAAAAAGGTAACCAGTTCTACTACTGCCTCTTCCCGGCCACTTTTTAGTAGCACTGGTTACCATTTTGCTCATAACTTGCTTAGTTTTTAAGATATTGACTTGATTTCTTCTGCGTTGGATAGATAAACATATTGGCTTCAATTCGAATTTTTTTTTTTCGCGGGTAGTGCGAAAAAAATTTTTTTCCTCAAAAATTATGATGAACTAACCCCTTTGGTTTTTTTTTAAATTACAAAAAATTTATTTTTCTTATTTTCGCCAAAATAAAATTTCGAATGAAAGCCAATACGTTTAGATATCCAATGCAGGAGAAACCAAGTCGATATCTTAAAAAGTAAGCAAGTTATGACCAAAAAGGTAACCAGTTCTACTACCGCCTCTTCCCGGCCACTTTTTAGTAGCACTGGTTACCATTTTGCTCATAACTTGCTTAGTTTTTAAGATATTGACTTGATTTCTTCTGCGTTGGATAGATAAACACATTGGCTTCAATTCGAATTTTTTTTTTCGCGGGTAGTGCGAAAAAATTTTTTTCCTCAAAAATTATGATGAACTAACCCCTTTGGTTTTTTTTAAAAATTACAAAAAATTTATTTTTCTTATTTTCGCCAAAATAAAATTTCGAATGAAAGCCAATACGTTTAGATATCCAATGCAGGAGAAACCAAGTCGATATCTTAAAAAGTAAGCAAGTTATGACCAAAAAGGTAACCAGTTCTACTACCGCCTCTTCCCGGCCACTTTTTAGTAGCACTGGTTACCATTTTGCTCATAACTTGCTTAGTTTTTAAGATATTGACTTGATTTCTTCTGCGTTGGATAGATAAACATATTGGCTTCAATTCGAAATTTTTTTTTTCGCGGGTAGTGCGAAAAAAAATTTTTTCCTCAAAAATTATGATGAACTAACCCCTTTGGTTTTTTTTTAAATTACAAAAAATTTATTTTTCTTATTTTCGCCAAAATAAAATTTCGAATGAAAGCCAATACGTTTAGATATCCAATGCAGGAGAAACCAAGTCGATATCTAAAAAAGTAAGCAAGTTATGACCAAAAAGGTAACCAGTTCTACTACTGCCTCTTCCCGGCCACTTTTTAGTAGCACTGGTTACCATTTTGCTCATAACTTGCTTAGTTTTTAAGATATTGACTTGATTTCTTCTGCATTGGATAGATAAACACATTGGCTTCAATTCGAATTTTTTTTTCGCGGGTAGTGCGAAAAAATTTTTTTCCTCAAAAATTATGATGAACTAACCCCTTTGGTTTTTTTTAAAAATTACAAAAAATTTATTTTTCTTATTTTCGCCAAAATAAAATTTCGAATGAAAGCCAATACGTTTAGATATCCAATGCAGGAGAAACCAAGTCGATATCTAAAAAAGTAAGCAAGTTATGACCAAAAAGGTAACCAGTTCTACTACTGCCTCTTCCCGGCCACTTTTTAGTAGCACTGGTTACCATTTTGCTCATAACTTGCTTAGTTTTTAAGATATTGACTTGATTTCTTCTGCGTTGGATAGATAAACACATTGGCTTCAATTCGAATTTTTTTTTCGCGGGTAGTGCGAAAAAATTTTTTTCCTCAAAAATTATGATGAACTAACCCCTTTGGTTTTTTTTAAAAATTACAAAAAATTTATTTTTCTTATTTTCGCCAAAATAAAATTTCGAATGAAAGCCAATACGTTTAGATATCCAATGCAGGAGAAACCAAGTCGATATCTTAAAAAGTAAGCAAGTTATGACCAAAAAGGTAACCAGTTCTACTACTGCCTCTTCCCGGCCACTTTTTAGTAGCACTGGTTACCATTTTGCTCATAACTTGCTTAGTTTTTAAGATATTGACTTGATTTCTTCTGCGTTGGATAGATAAACATATTGGCTTCAATTCGAATTTTTTTTTTCGCGGGTAGTGCGAAAAAAATTTTTTTCCTCAAAAATTATGATGAACTAACCCCTTTGGTTTTTTTTTTAAATTACAAAAAATTTATTTTTCTTATTTTCGCCAAAATAAAATTTCGAATGAAAGCCAATACGTTTAGATATCCAATGCAGGAGAAACCAAGTCGATATCTAAAAAAGTAAGCAAGTTATGACCAAAAAGGTAACCAGTTCTACTACTGCCTCTTCCCGGCCACTTTTTAGTAGCACTGGTTACCATTTTGCTCATAACTTGCTTAGTTTTTAAGATATTGACTTGATTTCTTCTGCGTTGGATAGATAAACACATTGGCTTCAATTCGAATTTTTTTTTCGCGGGTAGTGCGAAAAAATTTTTTTCCTCAAAAATTATGATGAACTAACCCCTTTGGTTTTTTTTAAAAATTACAAAAAATTTATTTTTCTTATTTTCGCCAAAATAAAATTTCGAATGAAAGCCAATACGTTTAGATATCCAATGCAGGAGAAACCAAGTCGATATCTTAAAAAGTAAGCAAGTTATGACCAAAAAGGTAACCAGTTCTACTACTGCCTCTTCCCGGCCACTTTTTAGTAGCACTGGTTACCATTTTGCTCATAACTTGCTTAGTTTTTAAGATATTGACTTGATTTCTTCTGCGTTGGATAGATAAACACATTGGCTTCAATTCGAATTTTTTTTTCGCGGGTAGTGCGAAAAAATTTTTTTCCTCAAAAATTATGATGAACTAACCCCTTTGGTTTTTTTTAAAAATTACAAAAAATTTATTTTTCTTATTTTCGCCAAAATAAAATTTCGAATGAAAGCCAATACGTTTAGATATCCAATGCAGGAGAAACCAAGTCGATATCTAAAAAAGTAAGCAAGTTATGACCAAAAAGGTAACCAGTTCTACTACTGCCTCTTCCCGGCCACTTTTTAGTAGCACTGGTTACCATTTTGCTCATAACTTGCTTAGTTTTTAAGATATTGACTTGATTTCTTCTGCGTTGGATAGATAAACACATTGGCTTCAATTCGAATTTTTTTTTCGCGGGTAGTGCGAAAAAATTTTTTTCCTCAAAAATTATGATGAACTAACCCCTTTGGTTTTTTTTAAAAATTACAAAAAATTTATTTTTCTTATTTTCGCCAAAATAAAATTTCGAATGAAAGCCAATACGTTTAGATATCCAATGCAGGAGAAACCAAGTCGATATCTTAAAAAGTAAGCAAGTTATGACCAAAAAGGTAACCAGTTCTACTACTGCCTCTTCCCGGCCACTTTTTAGTAGCACTGGTTACCATTTTGCTCATAACTTGCTTAGTTTTTAAGATATTGACTTGATTTCTTCTGCGTTGGATAGATAAACATATTGGCTTCAATTCGAATTTTTTTTTTCGCGGGTAGTGCGAAAAAAATTTTTTTCCTCAAAAATTATGATGAACTAACCCCTTTGGTTTTTTTTAAAAATTACAAAAAATTTATTTTTCTTATTTTCGCCAAAATAAAATTTCGAATGAAGGCCAATACGTTTAGATATCCAATGCAGGAGAAACCAAGTCGATATCTAAAAAAGTAAGCAAGTTATGACCAAAAAGGTAACCAGTTCTACTACTGCCTCTTCCCGGCCACTTTTTAGTAGCACTGGTTACCATTTTGCTCATAACTTGCTTAGTTTTTAAGATATTGACTTGATTTCTTCTGCGTTGGATAGATAAATGTATTGGCTTCAATTCGAATTTTTTTTTTCGCGGGTAGTGCGAAAAAAATTTTTTTCCTCAAAAATTATGATGAACTAACCCCTTTGGTTTTTTTTTTAAAATTACAAAAAATTTATTTTTCTTATTTTCGCCAAAATAAAATTTCGAATGAAAGCCAATACGTTTAGATATCCAATGCAGGAGAAACCAAGTCGATATCTTAAAAAGTAAGCAAGTTATGACCAAAAAGGTAACCAGTTCTACTACTGCCTCTTCCCGGCCACTTTTTAGTAGCACTGGTTACCATTTTGCTCATAACTTGCTTAGTTTTTAAGATATTGACTTGATTTCTTCTGCGTTGGATAGATAAACACATTGGCTTCAATTCGAATTTTTTTTTCGCGGGTAGTGCGAAAAAATTTTTTTCCTCAAAAATTATGATGAACTAACCCCTTTGGTTTTTTTTAAAAATTACAAAAAATTTATTTTTCTTATTTTCGCCAAAATAAAATTTCGAATGAAAGCCAATACGTTTAGATATCCAATGCAGGAGAAACCAAGTCGATATCTAAAAAAGTAAGCAAGTTATGACCAAAAAGGTAACCAGTTCTACTACTGCCTCTTCCCGGCCACTTTTTAGTAGCACTGGTTACCATTTTGCTCATAACTTGCTTAGTTTTTAAGATATTGACTTGATTTCTTCTGCGTTGGATAGATAAACACATTGGCTTCAATTCGAATTTTTTTTTCGCGGGTAGTGCGAAAAAATTTTTTTCCTCAAAAATTATGATGAACTAACCCCTTTGGTTTTTTTTTTAAATTACAAAAAATTTATTTTTCTTATTTTCGCCAAAATAAAATTTCGAATGAAAGCCAATACGTTTAGACATCCAATGCAGGAGAAACCAAGTCGATATCTTAAAAAGTAAGCAAGTTATGACCAAAAAGGTAACCAGTTCTACTACTGCCTCTTCCCGGCCACTTTTTAGTAGCACTGGTTACCATTTTGCTCATAACTTGCTTAGTTTTTAAGATATTGACTTGATTTCTTCTGCGTTGGATAGATAAACATATTGGCTTCAATTCGAATTTTTTTTTCGCGGGTAGTGCGAAAAAATTTTTTTCCTCAAAAATTATGATGAACTAACCCCTTTGGTTTTTTTTAAAAATTACAAAAAATTTATTTTTCTTATTTTCGCCAAAATAAAATTTCGAATGAAAGCCAATACGTTTAGATATCCAATGCAGGAGAAACCAAGTCGATATCTTAAAACTAACCCCTTTGGTTTTTTTTTTAAATTACAAAAAATTTATTTTTCTTATTTTCGCCAAAATAAAATTTCGAATGAAAGCCAATACGTTTAGATATCCAATGCAGGAGAAACCAAGTCGATATCTTAAAAAGTAAGCAAGTTATGACCAAAAAGGTAACCAGTTCTACTACTGCCTCTTCCCGGCCACTTTTTAGTAGCACTGGTTACCATTTTGCTCATAACTTGCTTAGTTTTTAAGATATTGACTTGATTTCTTCTGCGTTGGATAGATAAACATATTGGCTTCATTCGAATTTTTTTTTCGCGGGTAGTGCGAAAAAATTTTTTTCCTCAAAAATTATGATGAACTAACCCCTTTGGTTTTTTTTTAAAAATTACAAAAAATTTATTTTTCTTATTTTCGCCAAAATAAAATTTCGAATGAAGGCCAATACGTTTAGATATCCAATGCAGGAGAAACCAAGTCGATATCTTAAAAAGTAAGCAAGTTATGACCAAAAAGGTAACCAGTTCTACTACTGCCTCTTCCCGGCCACTTTTTAGTAGCACTGGTTACCATTTTGCTCATAACTTGCTTAGTTTTTAAGATATTGACTTGATTTCTTCTGCGTTGGATAGATAAACATATTGGCTTCAATTCGAATTTTTTTTCGCGGGTAGTGCGAAAAAATTTTTTTCCTCAAAAATTATGATGAACTAACCCCTTTGGTTTTTTTTTAAAATTAAAAAAAATTTATTTTTCTTATTTTCGCCAAAATAAAATTTCGAATGAAAGCCAATACGTTTAGATATCCAATGCAGGAGAAACCAAGTCGATATCTTAAAAAGTAAGCAAGTTATGACCAAAAAGGTAACCAGTTCTACTACTGCCTCTTCCCGGCCACTTTTTAGTAGCACTGGTTACCATTTTGCTCATAACTTGCTTAGTTTTTAAGATATTGACTTGATTTCTTCTGCGTTGGATAGATAAACATATTGGCTTCAATTCGAATTTTTTTTCGCGGGTAGTGCGAAAAAATTTTTTTCCTCAAAAATTATGATGAACTAACCCCTTTGGTTTTTTTTAAAAATTACAAAAAATTTATTTTTCTTATTTTCGCCAAAATAAAATTTCGAATGAAAGCCAATACGTTTAGATATCCAATGCAGGAGAAACCAAGTCGATATCTTAAAACTAACCCCTTTGGTTTTTTTTAAAAATTACAAAAAATTTATTTTTCTTATTTTCGCCAAAATAAAATTTCGAATGAAAGCCAATACGTTTAGATATCCAATGCAGGAGAAACCAAGTCGATATCTTAAAACTAACCCCTTTGGTTTTTTTTTTAAATTACAAAAAATTTATTTTTCTTATTTTCGCCAAAATAAAATTTCGAATGAAAGCCAATACGTTTAGACATCCAATGCAGGAGAAACCAAGTCGATATCTTAAAAAGTAAGCAAGTTATGACCAAAAAGGTAACCAGTTCTACTACTGCCTCTTCCCGGCCACTTTTTAGTAGCACTGGTTACCATTTTGCTCATAACTTGCTTAGTTTTTAAGATATTGACTTGATTTCTTCTGCGTTGGATAGATAAACATATTGGCTTCATTCGAATTTTTTTTTCGCGGGTAGTGCGAAAAAATTTTTTTCCTCAAAAATTATGATGAACTAACCCCTTTGGTTTTTTTTTTTTAAATTACAAAAAATTTATTTTTCTTATTTTCGCCAAAATAAAATTTCGAATGAAAGCCAATATGTTTAGATATCCAATGCAGGAGAAACCAAGTCGATATCTTAAAAAGTAAGCAAGTTATGACCAAAAAGGTAACCAGTTCTACTACTGCCTCTTCCCGGCCACTTTTTAGTAGCACTGGTTACCATTTTGCTCATAACTTGCTTAGTTTTTAAGATATTGACTTGATTTCTTCTGCGTTGGATAGATAAACATATTGGCTTCAATTCGAATTTTTTTTCGCGGGTAGTGCGAAAAAATTTTTTTCCTCAAAAATTATGATGAACTAACCCCTTTGGTTTTTTTTAAAAATTAAAAAAAAATTTATTTTTCTTATTTTCGCCAAAATAAAATTTCGAATGAAAGCCAATACGTTTAGATATCCAATGCAGGAGAAACCAAGTCGATATCTTAAAAAGTAAGCAAGTTATGACCAAAAAGGTAACCAGTTCTACTACTGCCTCTTCCCGGCCACTTTTTAGTAGCACTGGTTACCATTTTGCTCATAACTTGCTTAGTTTTTAAGATATTGACTTGATTTCTTCTGCGTTGGATAGATAGACATATTGGCTTCAATTCGAATTTTTTTTTCGCGGGTAGTGCGAAAAAAATTTTTTTCCTCAAAAATTATGATGAACTAACCCCTTTGGTTTTTTTTAAAAATTACAAAAAATTTATTTTTCTTATTTTCGCCAAAATAAAATTTCGAATGAAAGCCAATACGTTTAGATATCCAATGCAGGAGAAACCAAGTCGATATCTTAAAAAGTAAGCAAGTTATGACCAAAAAGGTAACCAGTTCTACTACTGCCTCTTCCCGGCCACTTTTTAGTAGCACTGGTTACCATTTTGCTCATAACTTGCTTAGTTTTTAAGATATTGACTTGATTTCTTCTGCGTTGGATAGATAAACATATTGGCTTCAATTCGAATTTTTTTTTCGCGGGTAGTGCGAAAAAATTTTTTTCCTCAAAAATTATGATGAACTAACCCCTCTGGTTTTTTTTAAAAATTACAAAAAAATTATTTTTCTTATTTTCGCCAAAATAAAATTTCGAATGAAAGCCAATACGTTTAGATATCCAATGCAGGAGAAACCAAGTCGATATCTTAAAAAGTAAGCAAGTTATGACCAAAAAGGTAACCAGTTCTACTACTGCCTCTTCCCGGCCACTTTTTAGTAGCACTGGTTACCATTTTGCTCATAACTTGCTTAGTTTTTAAGATATTGACTTGATTTCTTCTGCGTTGGATAGATAAACATATTGGCTTCAATTCGAATTTTTTTTTCGCGGGTAGTGCGAAAAAATTTTTTTCCTCAAAAATTATGATGAACTAACCCCTCTGGTTTTTTTTAAAAATTACAAAAAAATTATTTTTCTTATTTTCGCCAAAATAAAATTTCGAATGAAAGCCAATACGTTTAGATATCCAATGCAGGAGAAACCAAGTCGATATCTTAAAACTAACCCCTTTGGTTTTTTTTAAAAATTACAAAAAATTTATTTTTCTTATTTTCGCCAAAATAAAATTTCGAATGGAAGCCAATACGTTTAGATATCCAATGCAGGAGAAACCAAGTCGATATCTTAAAACTAACCCCTTTGGTTTTTTTTTAAATTACAAAAAATTTATTTTTCTTATTTTCGCCAAAATAAAATTTCGAATGAAAGCCAATACGTTTAGACATCCAATGCAGGAGAAACCAAGTCGATATCTTAAAAAGTAAGCAAGTTATGACCAAAAAGGTAACCAGTTCTACTACTGCCTCTTCCCGGCCACTTTTTAGTAGCACTAGTTACCATTTTGCTCATAACTTGCTTAGTTTTTAAGATATTGACTTGATTTCTTCTGCGTTGGATAGATAAACATATTGGCTTCAATTCGAATTTTTTTTTCGCGGGTAGTGCGAAAAAATTTTTTTCCTCAAAAATTATGATGAACTAACCCCTTTGGTTTTTTTTAAAAATTACAAAAAATTTATTTTTCTTATTTTCGCCAAAATAAAATTTCGAATGAAAGCCAATACGTTTAGACATCCAATGCAGGAGAAACCAAGTCGATATCTTAAAAAGTAAGCAAGTTATGACCAAAAAGGTAACCAGTTCTACTACTGCCTCTTCCCGGCCACTTTTTAGTAGCACTGGTTACCATTTTGCTCATAACTTGCTTAGTTTTTAAGATATTGACTTGATTTCTTCTGCGTTGGATAGATAAACATATTGGCTTCAATTCGAATTTTTTTTTCGCGGGTAGTGCGAAAAAATTTTTTTCCTCAAAAATTATGATGAACTAACCCCTTTGGTTTTTTTTTAAAAATTACAAAAAATTTATTTTTCTTATTTTCGACAAAATAAAATTTCGAATAAAAGCCAGTACGTTTAGACATCCAATGCAGGAGAAACCAAGTCGATATCTTAAAAAGTAAGCAAGTTATGACCAAAAAGGTAACCAGTTCTACTACTGCCTCTTCCCGGACACTTTTTAGTAGGACTGGTTACCATTTTGCTCATAACTTGCTTAGTTTTTAAGATATTGACTTGATTTCTTCTGCGTTGGATAGATAAACATATTGGCTTCATTCGAATTTTTTTTCGCGGGTAGTGCGAAAAAATTTTTTTCCTCAAAAATTATGATGAACTAACCCCTTTGGTTTTTTTTTAAAAATTACAAAAAATTTATTTTTCTTATTTTCGCCAAAATAAAATTTCGAATGAAGGCCAATACGTTTAGATATCCAATGCAGGAGAAACCAAGTCGATATCTTAAAAAGTAAGCAAGTTATGACCAAAAAGGTAACCAGTTCTACTACTGCCTCTTCCCGGCCACTTTTTAGTAGCACTGGTTACCATTTTGCTCATAACTTGCTTAGTTTTTAAGATATTGACTTGATTTCTTCTGCGTTGGATAGATAAACATATTGGCTTCAATTCGATTTTTTTTTCGCGGGTAGTGCGAAAAAAATTTTTTTCCTCAAAAATTATGATGAACTAACCCCTTTGGTTTTTTTTTTTAAATTACAAAAAATTTATTTTTCTTATTTTCGACAAAATAAAATTTCGAATAAAAGCCAATACGTTTAGACATCCAATGCAGGAGAAACCAAGTCGATATCTTAAAAAGTAAGCAAGTTATGACCAAAAAGGTAACCAGTTCTACTACTGCCTCTTCCCGGACACTTTTTAGTAGCACTGGTTACCATTTTGCTCATAACTTGCTTAGTTTTTAAGATATTGACTTGATTTCTTCTGCGTTGGATAGATAAACATATTGGCTTCAATTCGAATTTTTTTTTCGCGGGTAGTGCGAAAAAATTTTTTTCCTCAAAAATTATGATGAACTAACCCCTTTGGTTTTTTTTTAAAAATTACAAAAAATTTATTTTTCTTATTTTCGCCAAAATAAAATTTCGAATGAAGGCCAATACGTTTAGATATCCAATGCAGGAGAAACCAAGTCGATATCTTAAAAAGTAAGCAAGTTATGACCAAAAAGGTAACCAGTTCTACTACTGCCTCTTCCCGGCCACTTTTTAGTAGCACTGGTTACCATTTTGCTCATAACTTGCTTAGTTTTTAAGATATTGACTTGATTTCTTCTGCGTTGGATAGATAAACATATTGGCTTCAATTCGATTTTTTTTTCGCGGGTAGTGCGAAAAAAATTTTTTTCCTCAAAAATTATGATGAACTAACCCCTTTGGTTTTTTTTTTTAAATTACAAAAAATTTATTTTTCTTATTTTCGACAAAATAAAATTTCGAATAAAAGCCAATACGTTTAGACATCCAATGCAGGAGAAACCAAGTCGATATCTTAAAAAGTAAGCAAGTTATGACCAAAAAGGTAACCAGTTCTACTACTGCCTCTTCCCGGACACTTTTTAGTAGCACTGGTTACCATTTTGCTCATAACTTGCTTAGTTTTTAAGATATTGACTTGATTTCTTCTGCGTTGGATAGATAAACATATTGGCTTCAATTCGAATTTTTTTTTCGCGGGTAGTGCGAAAAAATTTTTTTCCTCAAAAATTATGATGAACTAACCCCTTTGGTTTTTTTTTTAAAATTACAAAAAATTTATTTTTCTTATTTTCGACAAAATAAAATTTCGAATAAAAGCCAATACGTTTAGACATCCAATGCAGGAGAAACCAAGTCGATATCTTAAAAAGTAAGCAAGTTATGACCAAAAAGGTAACCAGTTCTACTACTGCCTCTTCCCGGCCACTTTTTAGTAGCACTGGTTACCATTTTGCTCATAACTTGCTTAGTTTTTAAGATATTGACTTGATTTCTTCTGCGTTGGATAGATAAACATATTGGCTTCAATTCGAATTTTTTTTTCGCGGGTAGTGCGAAAAAATTTTTTTCCTCAAAAATTATGATGAACTAACCCCTTTGGTTTTTTTTTAAAAATTACAAAAAATTTATTTTTCTTATTTTCGACAAAATAAAATTTCGAATAAAATCCAATACGTTTAGACATCCAATGCAGGAGAAACCAAGTCGATATCTTAAAAAGTAAGCAAGTTATGACCAAAAAGGTAACCAGTTCTACTACTGCCTCTTCCCGGACACTTTTTAGTAGCACTGGTTACCATTTTGCTCATAACTTGCTTAGTTTTTAAGATATTGACTTGATTTCTTCTGCGTTGGATAGATAAACATATTGGCTTCAATTCGAATTTTTTTTTCGCGGGTAGTGCGAAAAAATTTTTTTCCTCAAAAATTATGATGAACTAACCCCTTTGGTTTTTTTTTTTAAATTACAAAAAATTTATTTTTCTTATTTTCGACAAAATAAAATTTCGAATAAAATCCAATACGTTTAGACATCCAATGCAGGAGAAACCAAGTCGATATCTTAAAAAGTAAGCAAGTTATGACCAAAAAGGTAACCAGTTCTACTACTGCCTCTTCCCGGACACTTTTTAGTAGCACTGGTTACCATTTTGCTCATAACTTGCTTAGTTTTTAAGATATTGACTTGATTTCTTCTGCGTTGGATAGATAAACATATTGGCTTCAATTCGAATTTTTTTTTCGCGGGTAGTGCGAAAAAATTTTTTTCCTCAAAAATTATGATGAACTAACCCCTTTGGTTTTTTTTAAAAATTACAAAAAATTTATTTTTCTTATTTTCGACAAAATAAAATTTCGAATGAAAGCCAATACGTTTAGACATCCAATGCAGGAGAAACCAAGTCGATATCTTAAAAAGTAAGCAAGTTATGACCAAAAAGGTAACCAGTTCTACTACTGCCTCTTCCCGGACACTTTTTAGTAGCACTGGTTACCATTTTGCTCATAACTTGCTTAGTTTTTAAGATATTGACTTGATTTCTTCTGCGTTGGATAGATAAACATATTGGCTTCAATTCGAATTTTTTTTTCGCGGGTAGTGCGAAAAAATTTTTTTCCTCAAAAATTATGATGAACTAACCCCTTTGGTTTTTTTTAAAAATTACAAAAAATTTATTTTTCTTATTTTCGCCAAAATAAAATTTCGAATGAAAGCCAATACGTTTAGACATCCAATGCAGGAGAAACCAAGTCGATATCTTAAAAAGTAAGCAAGTTATGACCAAAAAGGTAACCAGTTCTACTACTGCCTCTTCCCGGCCACTTTTTAGTAGCACTGGTTACCATTTTGCTCATAACTTGCTTAGTTTTTAAGATATTGACTTGATTTCTTCTGCGTTGGATAGATAAACATATTGGCTTCAATTCGAATTTTTTTTTCGCGGGTAGTGCGAAAAAATTTTTTTCCTCAAAAATTATGATGAACTAACCCCTTTGGTTTTTTTTAAAAATTACAAAAAATTTATTTTTCTTATTTTCGACAAAATAAAATTTCGAATGAAAGCCAATACGTTTAGACATCCAATGCAGGAGAAACCAAGTCGATATCTTAAAAAGTAAGCAAGTTATGACCAAAAAGGTAACCAGTTCTACTACTGCCTCTTCCCGGCCACTTTTTAGTAGCACTGGTTACCATTTTGCTCATAACTTGCTTAGTTTTTAAGATATTGACTTGATTTCTTCTGCGTTGGATAGATAAACATATTGGCTTCAATTCGAATTTTTTTTTCGCGGGTAGTGCGAAAAAATTTTTTTCCTCAAAAATTATGATGAACTAACCCCTTTGGTTTTTTTTAAAAATTACAAAAAATTTATTTTTCTTATTTTCGCCAAAATAAAATTTCGAATGAAAGCCAATACGTTTAGATATCCAATGCAGGAGAAACCAAGTCGATATCTAAAAAAGTAAGCAAGTTATGACCAAAAAGGTAACCAGTTCTACTACTGCCTCTTCCCGGCCACTTTTTAGTAGCACTGGTTACCATTTTGCTCATAACTTGCTTAGTTTTTAAGATATTGACTTGATTTCTTCTGCGTTGGATAGATAAACATATTGGCTTCAATTCGAATTTTTTTTTCGCGGGTAGTGCGAAAAAAATTTTTTTCCTCAAAAATTATGATGAACTAACCCCTTTGGTTTTTTTTAAAAATTACAAAAAATTTATTTTTCTTATTTTCGCCAAAATAAAATTTCGAATGAAAGCCAATACGTTTAGATATCCAATGCAGGAGAAACCAAGTCGATATCTAAAAAAGTAAGCAAGTTATGACCAAAAAGGTAACCAGTTCTACTACTGCCTCTTCCCGGCCACTTTTTAGTAGCACTGGTTACCATTTTGCTCATAACTTGCTTAGTTTTTAAGATATTGACTTGATTTCTTCTGCGTTGGATAGATAAACATATTGGCTTCAATTCGAATTTTTTTTTTCGCGGGTAGTGCGAAAAAAATTTTTTCCTCAAAAATTGTGATGAACTAACCCCTTTGGTTTTTTTTTTTTAATTACAAAAAAATTATTTTTCTTATTTTCGCCAAAATAAAATTTCGAATGAAAGCCAATACGTTTAGATATCCAATGCAGGAGAAACCAAGTCGATATCTTAAAAAGTAAGCAAGTTATGACCAAAAAGGTAACCAGTTCTACTACTGCCTCTTCCCGGCCACTTTTTAGTAGCACTGGTTACCATTTTGCTCATAACTTGCTTAGTTTTTAAGATATTGACTTGATTTCTTCTGCGTTGGATAGATAAACATATTGGCTTCAATTCGAATTTTTTTTTCGCGGGTAGTGCGAAAAAATTTTTTTCCTCAAAAATTATGATGAACTAACCCCTTTGGTTTTTTTTAAAAATTACAAAAAATTTATTTTTCTTATTTTCGCCAAAATAAAATTTCGAATGAAAGCCAATACGTTTAGATATCCAATGCAGGAGAAACCAAGTCGATATCTTAAAAAGTAAGCAAGTTATGACCAAAAAGGTAACCAGTTCTACTACTGCCTCTTCCCGGCCACTTTTTAGTAGCACTGGTTACCATTTTGCTCATAACTTGCTTAGTTTTTAAGATATTGACTTGATTTCTTCTGCGTTGGATAGATAAACATATTGGCTTCAATTCGAATTTTTTTTTTTCGCGGGTAGTGCGAAAAAAATTTTTTTCCTCAAAAATTATGATGAACTAACCCCTTTGGTTTTTTTTAAAAATTACAAAAAATTTATTTTTCTTATTTTCGCCAAAATAAAATTTCGAATGAAAGCCAATACGTTTAGATATCCAATGCAGGAGAAACCAAGTCGATATCTAAAAAAGTAAGCAAGTTATGACCAAAAAGGTAACCAGTTCTACTACTGCCTCTTCCCGGCCACTTTTTAGTAGCACTGGTTACCATTTTGCTCATAACTTGCTTAGTTTTTAAGATATTGACTTGATTTCTTCTGCGTTGGATAGATAAACATATTGGCTTCAATTCGAATTTTTTTTTCGCGGGTAGTGCGAAAAAAATTTTTTCCTCAAAAATTGTGATGAACTAACCCCTTTGGTTTTTTTTTTTAATTACAAAAAAATTATTTTTCTTATTTTCGCCAAAATAAAATTTCGAATGAAAGCCAATACGTTTAGATATCCAATGCAGGAGAAACCAAGTCGATATCTTAAAAAGTAAGCAAGTTATGACCAAAAAGGTAACCAGTTCTACTACTGCCTCTTCCCGGCCACTTTTTAGTAGCACTGGTTACCATTTTGCTCATAACTTGCTTAGTTTTTAAGATATTGACTTGATTTCTTCTGCGTTGGATAAATAAACATATTGGCTTCAATTCGAATTTTTTTTTTCGCGGGTAGTGCGAAAAAAATTTTTTTCCTCAAAAATTATGATGAACTAACCCCTTTGGTTTTTTTTAAAAATTACAAAAAATTTATTTTTCTTATTTTCGCCAAAATAAAATTTCGAATGAAAGCCAATACGTTTAGATATCCAATGCAGGAGAAACCAAGTCGATATCTAAAAAAGTAAGCAAGTTATGACCAAAAAGGTAACCAGTTCTACTACTGCCTCTTCCCGGCCACTTTTTAGTAGCACTGGTTACCATTTTGCTCATAACTTGCTTAGTTTTTAAGATATTGACTTGATTTCTTCTGCGTTGGATAGATAAACATATTGGCTTCAATTCGAATTTTTTTTTCGCGGGTAGTGCGAAAAAATTTTTTTCCTCAAAAATTATGATGAACTAACCCCTTTGGTTTTTTTTTAAAAATTACAAAAAATTTATTTTTCTTATTTTCGCCAAAATAAAATTTCGAATGAAAGCCAATACGTTTAGATATCCAATGCAGGAGAAACCAAGTCGATATCTTAAAAAGTAAGCAAGTTATGACCAAAAAGGTAACCAGTTCTACTACTGCCTCTTCCCGGCCACTTTTTAGTAGCACTGGTTACCATTTTGCTCATAACTTGCTTAGTTTTTAAGATATTGACTTGATTTCTTCTGCGTTGGATAAATAAACATATTGGCTTCAATTCGAATTTTTTTTTTCGCGGGTAGTGCGAAAAAAATTTTTTTCCTCAAAAATTATGATGAACTAACCCCTTTGGTTTTTTTTAAAAATTACAAAAAATTTATTTTTCTTATTTTCGCCAAAATAAAATTTCGAATGAAAGCCAATACGTTTAGATATCCAATGCAGGAGAAACCAAGTCGATATCTAAAAAAGTAAGCAAGTTATGACCAAAAAGGTAACCAGTTCTACTACTGCCTCTTCCCGGCCACTTTTTAGTAGCACTGGTTACCATTTTGCTCATAACTTGCTTAGTTTTTAAGATATTGACTTGATTTCTTCTGCGTTGGATAGATAAACATATTGGCTTCAATTCGAATTTTTTTTTCGCGGGTAGTGCGAAAAAATTTTTTTCCTCAAAAATTATGATGAACTAACCCCTTTGGTTTTTTTTTAAAAATTACAAAAAATTTATTTTTCTTATTTTCGCCAAAATAAAATTTCGAATGAAAGCCAATACGTTTAGATATCCAATGCAGGAGAAACCAAGTCGATATCTTAAAAAGTAAGCAAGTTATGACCAAAAAGGTAACCAGTTCTACTACTGCCTCTTCCCGGCCACTTTTTAGTAGCACTGGTTACCATTTTGCTCATAACTTGCTTAGTTTTTAAGATATTGACTTGATTTCTTCTGCGTTGGATAGATAAACATATTGGCTTCAATTCGAATTTTTTTTTCGCGGGTAGTGCGAAAAAAATTTTTTTCCTCAAAAATTATGATGAACTAACCCCTTTGGTTTTTTTAAAAAATTACAAATAAATTTTTTTCTGATTTTCGCCAAAATTAAATTTCGAATGAAAGCCAATGCGTTTAGCTACCCAACGCAAAAGAAACCAAGTCGATATCTTGAAAAGTAAGCAAGTTATGATCAAAAAGGTAACCAGATCTACTACTGCCTCTTCCCGGCCACTTTTTAGTAGCACTGGTTACCATTTTGGTCTTAACTTGCTTAGTTTTTAAGATATTGACTTGATTTCTTCTGCGTTGGATAGATAAACATATTGGCTTCAATTCGAATTTTTTTTTTCGCGGGTAGTGCGAAAAAAATTTTTTTCCTCAAAAATTGTGATGAACTAACAACCCCTTTGGTTTTTTTTTTTAATTACAAAAAATTTATTTTTCTTATTTTCGCCAAAATAAAATTTCGAATGAAAGCCAATACGTTTAGATATCCAATGCAGGAGAAACCAAGTCGATATCTTAAAAAGTAAGCAAGTTATGACCAAAAAGGTAACCAGTTCTACTACTGCCTCTTCCCGACCACTTTTTAGTAGCACTGGTTACCATTTTGCTCATAACTTGCTTAGTTTTTAAGATATTGACTTGATTTCTTCTGCGTTGGATAGATAAACATATTGGCTTCAATTCGAATTTTTTTTTCGCGGGTAGTGCGAAAAAAATTTTTTTCCTCAAAAATTATGATGAACTAACCCCTTTGGTTTTTTTTTAAATTACAAAAAATTTATTTTTCTTATTTTCGCCAAAATAAAATTTCGAATGAAAGCCAATACGTTTAGATATCCAATGCAGGAGAAACCAAGTCGATATCTTAAAAAGTAAGCAAGTTATGACCAAAAAGGTAACCAGTTCTACTACTGCCTCTTCCCGGCCACTTTTTAGTAGCACTGGTTACCATTTTGCTCATAACTTGCTTAGTTTTTAAGATATTGACTTGATTTCTTCTGCGTTGGATAGATAAACATATTGGCTTCAATTCGAATTTTTTTTTTCGCGGGTAGTGCGAAAAAAATTTTTTTCCTCAAAAATTGTGATGAACTAACAACCCCTTTGGTTTTTTTTTAATTACAAAAAATTTATTTTTCTTATTTTCGCCAAAATAAAATTTCGAATGAAAGCCAATACGTTTAGATATCCAATGCAGGAGAAACCAAGTCGATATCTTAAAAAGTAAGCAAGTTACTACTACTACTACTACTGCCTCTTCCCGGCCACTTTTTAGTAGCACTGGTTACCATTTTGCTCATAACTTGCTTAGTTTTTAAGATATTGACTTGATTTCTTCTGCGTTGGATAGATAAACATATTGGCTTCAATTCGAATTTTTTTTTCGCGGGTAGTGCGAAAAAAATTTTTTTCCTCAAAAATTATGATGAACTAACCCCTTTGGTTTTTTTTTAAATTACAAAAAATTTATTTTTCTTATTTTCGCCAAAAAAAAATTTCGAATGAAAGCCAATACGTTTAGATATCCAATGCAGGAGATACCAAGTCGATATCTTAAAAAGTAAGCAAGTTATGACCAAAAAGGTAACCAGTTCTACTACTGCCTCTTCCCGGCCACTTTTTAGTAGCACTGGTTACCATTTTGCTCATAACTTGCTTAGTTTTTAAGATATTGACTTGATTTCTTCTGCGTTGGATAGATAAACATATTGGCTTCAATTCGAATTTTTTTTTTTCGCGGGTAGTGCGAAAAAAATTTTTTCCTCAAAAATTATGATGAACTAACCCCTTTGGTTTTTTTTTAAATTACAAAAAATTTATTTTTCTTATTTTCGCCAAAATAAAATTTCGAATGAAAGCCAATACGTTTAGATATCCAATGCAGGAGAAACCAAGTCGATATCTTAAAAAGTAAGCAAGTTATGACCAAAAAGGTAACCAGTTCTACTACTGCCTCTTCCCGGCCACTTTTTAGTAGCACTGGTTACCGTTTTGCTCATAACTTGCTTAGTTTTTAAGATATTGACTTGATTTCTTCTGCGTTGGATAGATAAACATATTGGCTTCAATTCGAATTTTTTTTTCGCGGGTAGTGCGAAAAAAATTTTTTCCTCAAAAATTATGATGAACTAACCCTTTGGTTTTTTTTTTAAATTACAAAAAATTTATTTTTCTTATTTTCGCCAAAATAAAATTTCGAATGAAAGCCAATACGTTTAGACATCCAATGCAGGAGAAACCAAGTCGATATCTTAAAAAGTAAGCAAGTTATGACCAAAAAGGTAACCAGTTCTACTACTGCCTCTTCCCGGCTACTTTTTAGTAGCACTGGTTACCATTTTGCTCATAACTTGCTTAGTTTTTAAGATATTGACTTGATTTCTTCTGCGTTGGATAGATAAACATATTGGCTTCAATTCGAATTTTTTTTCGCGGGTAGTGCGAAAAAAATTTTTTTCCTCAAAAATTATGATGAACTAACCCCTTTGGTTTTTTTTAAAAAATTACAAATAAATTTTTTTCTGATTTTCGCCAAAATTAAATTTCGAATGAAAGCCAATGCGTTTAGCTACCCAACGCAAAAGAAACCAAGTCGATATCTTGAAAAGTAAGCAAGTTATGATCAAAAAGGTAACCAGATCTACTACTGCCTCTTCCCGGCCACTTTTTAGTAGCACTGGTTACCATTTTGCTCATAACTTGCTTAGTTTTTAAGATATTGACTTGATTTCTTCTGCGTTGGATAGATAAACATATTGGCTTCAATTCGAATTTTTTTTTCGCGGGTAGTGCGAAAAAAATTTTTTTCCTCAAAAATTATGATGAACTAACCCCTTTGGTTTTTTTAAAAAATTACAAATAAATTTTTTTTCTGATTTTCGCCAAAATTAAATTTCGAATGAAAGCCAATGCGTTTAGCTACCCAACGCAAAAGAAACCAAGTCGATATCTTGAAAAGTAAGCAAGCTATGATCAAAAAGGTAACCAGATCTACTACTGCCTCTTCCCGGCCACTTTTTAGTAGCACTGGTTACCATTTTGCTCATAACTTGCTTAGTTTTTAAGATATTGACTTGATTTCTTCTGCGTTGGATAGATAAACATATTGGCTTCAATTCGAATTTTTTTTCGCGGGTAGTGCGAAAAAAATTTTTTTCCTCAAAAATTATGATGAACTAACCCCTTTGGTTTTTTTAAAAAATTACAAATAAATTTTTTTCTGATTTTCGCCAAAATTAAATTTCGAATGAAAGCCAATGCGTTTAGCTACCCAACGCAAAAGAAACCAAGTCGATATCTTGAAAAGTAAGCAAGTTATGATCAAAAAGGTAACCAGATCTACTACTGCCTCTTCCCGGCCACTTTTTAGTAGCACTGGTTACCATTTTGGTCTTAACTTGCTTAGTTTTTAAGATATTAACTTGATTTCTTCTGCGTTGGATAGATAAACGTATTGGCTTCAATTATGATGAACAAACCCCTTTGGTTTTTTTTTAAATTACAAAAAAATTTTTTTCTTATTTTCGCAAAAATAAAATTTCGAATGAAAGCCAATACGTTTAGATATCCAACGCAAAAGAAACCAAGTCGATATCTTAAAAAGCTACATTCTTTCCCGGAAGTTCACTGTTGTGGAAGATGACTTCATGAGTGTGCACGGTGTGCCACAGGGGAGTATACTGGGGCCAGTTTTGTATTTGATTTATACCTGTGATATGCCCTTAAGCAGTAATATCCTCACTTCTACATTTGCCGATGATACAGCCTGCCTTAGTATGCATTAAAACCCTCACGAGGCATCCCGTTATCTTCAGCAACATATTAACCTGTTGGAATTGTGGTTGAACTTATGGAGAATAAAAGTAAATGAACAAAAGTGTGTTCATGTCACATTTACCCTACGAAGAGACACTTGTTCCCCCATTCGAATCAACAATCAAGTTGTTCCTCAACATTCACAGGTGAAATACCTTGGTATACACCTTGACCGACGGCTTACATGGAAACACCACATTGACTCTAAGCTGACACAAATGAAGCTTAAATTAACCCAGATACATTGGCTGATTGGTAGAAATTCTACACTATGTCTAGATTGTAAACTTTTAATATACAAGTCGCTTTTGAAACCCATATGGTGTTACGGAATTCAGCTATGGGGCACTGCTTCAGTTTCCAATGTAGAGAGAATACAACGAAGGCAAAACAAAATTTTAAGGTTAATAACATCGGCTCCTTGGTACATGAAAAATTCAATTTTACATCGTGATTTAAATATGCCACTTGTGACCGCAGAAATTGGAAAATATGCAGGCAAATATTTAACAAAACTCGAGTCCCATCCTAATCCCCTTGCTCGTAATATCTATTTTTGTGCTTAACACGACATTTATATGTTGTTAATTACTATCACTAAGTTTATGTCCGACACTGGTTGGGCCTAATTATTTAAGATTTGAATACTCTTTTCTAACAAAAGTCCACGGTTAACTACGTCAGATATTTTATACCCAAAATAAAATTTCACTATTTTTTTATGTGTAATTAATTATTATTGAATGAAATGTTAATTAATAACACTGTCTTAATTTTTTTCAGCAGCAAATTACGGCATTCGATAACGACCCAAATTTCAATACATTTCAAGAAAATTTTGTATGAAATTTCGCCCGATATTGAATGTCGTAATTGACTCCCAGATCATTGAAGTTATTACAAACATAATTGCTTCAGATCATTCGGATCATTTCTAATAATCCTAATATAGGCTTGTTATTGCAGGATGTTTTTTATGCTTATTCACCAAACAATATTAAAAGCAATTTTAAATATGTTGGGAAAAGAATAAAACATGGAAAAAGTCATTTTATATTAAATTAGGATTAGGTATTTACCACTGGGAATAGACTTTATATTTGAAAGGATTACGATTTCTTTTTCCTTACGTGAAAATAATGAATAAATAGTAATGGTTAAATGAGATTTAAGAATACCATATAATTTTTTTTATAAAAAAATTATTCTCAAAATCGTAAACTGAATTTAATTTTTGTAAATGTAATTCCGGTTTGTATTCAAGATTTTGTCAACTTGACTGCTACGAGGTCAATGGATTTTTCGAAGCAATGATATTGACTTCCATTTCTTTTATCGTCAAATTTGCAGGCATTTTCTATTGGTTATTTAAAAGGAAGTCGCCATAAGTGAAAGTTCGCTGTTATCGAAGTCCGTTATAATCGTAGTAGTTTCTATGTAATATTTATTTTCTGGAGTGGAGAAGTGGTTCATTATAAATGAAAGCTCGTTATAACTGGCGAATCAGTAATATCAATTGGTTTTAATTACGGTGTTCCTTCGATTTAAGAAAGTCGAGTTCCTGTCCATGTTGCTTTAATTTAAAGACTTATATTCAGGATAATTTATTTTAGCTTTGAAATTTAAAGCTTTAAGGCTGACAAACGTTTGTTAAGAAATTATATTCAAAACAATTCTTTAGCCACACATATACATAATAATTTAAGGAATTTAATTGGCAATACAAACGTGCTTTAAAGCTTATGATGTACAAAAAACGCTCGCACATCGTAATTTTTTTAAGAAAAATAAATTATTTAAAATAATTTTTAGTTTCCATCATGATAAGGAAACAGACAAATATTTCTATGAAATTAAAACAAAATGTTATGAATAAAGAAGAATTCACAAAATATTTTTTATTCGAATAAATATGGTATTTGAATATAGATTTTTTTATATTCGTTTTGTGAAAAAATTGTATATTTATATTTCTTCTATAGCATTTATTAAGCATTTTAATTGAATTGCAGAATTTGTTAATATTTCCTATCACATGAACAAATAATTAACTTCTACCAATAGCCAATATTTCTAGCTTTAAATAAAGATACAACATGTATTGTATTAATAAAGCAGATATTTGAAGTAAAAATTACTTTTTGAAAATATAAATTTACAATACGCTTAAAAAAGGTACTCGTATGAGTATTTTCTTACTTTAAGGTTCTAATATAATAATTAGTTTTGAGTGCCATTGAGTGCCTAACAATGGTTTCCAAAGCTGTTATAAGTTTTCTTTTTTGCATATGGGCGTAAATATTTTTTAGAACCTAACATGCCATAATAGATAGTTTATGTTTGTTAATGTTCTAAAAAGAATTAATTAAAAAATTAAATCAACTTTATAGTAGGATTGTTAACACAATATGTAAACCAATAGTTGAAAACTTTTGAATGCATACGTTTTAAGTATGCAATGTGAGAGCTTTGAAAAGCGGAACTATAAATTCAACAACAGAAAATCTGTTCACGTTATATGTACATACTTGCTAATACACACTTAAGTTTTTAAATAAACCTCAAACTTTAATGTATCTTTGGTATTCATTGGCATCTGCACCAACTACTCATATGGAAAATACTCACAAACATAACATGAAATTGATTTTGCATTTTTGAATATTTTTTTAATGCAAGAGAATTATTAAAACCGTAATCTAGTTCGCATTGCGTACTTTGCAGCCATTCCCCATTAATAATACATACATATATACATATTAGACTGGTCCCGATTTAACACTGATAATTTTATTTTTTCTAATTTTTAAAGCAGGATTTTATTAAATGTTATTTCCAGCAACAAAAACATATTCTATAAAAATTTCAAATCTATATCTCAATGTTACACGTGCCGCATTGAGTTATAAAATGCCGTCAATCAGCTGGCGTATCAAAATACCGTTGTATTTTCTGCTAGATGTTCGTTTAAGCAAATGCAATTATGTAATTTTTGAAAAATATTTTTATCAACAGTGGGATACATATAAAAATTTTCTTAATTGAAAAGTGCATTCGGCGGATTGAGGTACGGATTTGTGAAGGGCAAATTTAGTTAAAGCGAAATAATAAAAATCATTTTACTTATTTTGAATAGTTTTTAGATTAACAAGCATTATCTTTAGGTCATCAGCCTTATATAATTACACTTATGTACATACATACGAGTATGTATGTTTATAAAGCGGGTGCCAGACATATAAATTTTTAGCTTTAATCTTTGCGTTTGTTTACAAGAAATCGTCATACTCATACGTTGTGTATAATATTGAAGAATACTTGTTCATCATGCTTGTGTAGTTAGTTTCTCCTTACATCTTCCTTAATAAATATTTAAAAAAAAATTAGTTTGAATTTACAAATTTAGTACTCAATTAAGCCAATACTGTTCGAAAATTTACATAAATATCCCTAATACCTACATGTACTTATTTTAAACTAATATAACGAAATTAATATTAATAGAAAACTTTGCTTCCACATAAACGACACCGGTCTAATATTTATTGTAAATATGTACGTACATGTGATGTCTATATGAATTTACAAGCCAAATAATCAATCTTCATTTTACATTCTATACATACACAACATATATTTATGTATGTGTACTCTTATATAAATTATATGCGGTTACATTTGATGAAAGGCTTATTAAAATTTTTGCATACTCGTACATATTCGTACTAATAACTAAAAACGTTTGTTACGTGAGTTTTTTTTTTTTTTTCTTTAAATTTTCAATTATTTTTTATTTGAAAACTCAACTGTTTTTATGCATCATATAACATTTTTTCAAATAGTAAGTGTTCTTATTAATTTCTATTTTATTTGTGCTGTAGTAACGTAAGTAAGACGCAAATGCATGAATTTAAAAAAAGAAATTAAATATTCCGTTTGATGAATTTGTTGAGACAACAAATAATTGGCAAGATATTAAGTAACGAAGGATTGTTGTTGCAGTTGTATTGTATTCGAGAATAAGCAGAATGAGTATTTTTATTAACATTTTTGTTATTTTTTTGTTGTAATTTTTTCTTTGATATTTTCAGTGATGGGTTATTGTTATCATTGAATCCTTAGCGCACAGTTTGTCCATTTGTTCGTTATAGAATGAGTTGAAATTAATACGATGTACTAAATTGATAAAGCGATCTGAAGGATTATCTGACGCCACATCATTTATTTGCTTTAGCAAACCAATTAACAGTCCAGTGAACTCTAGGTCAAAGCGCTTAACACGCTCTGAAAATGTATCAGTCGGTGCTAGGGAAGATTCTGACTGTAAAAGAAAGAAAACAAAGTTAAAAACATATTAATTATTAGATGTACATATAATGTATGTATGTAGCTGAAAATAATGATTTGCTAAGAAGCATTTAAGGTTCATATTTATTTGCACCTAAAAAATAAAAGTTCCGCATCATTTCCTATAATTTGTTTATCGAAAATTTAAGCTTATAAGACAAAGTTCACTCAATTCGCTTTATTTATTAAGCAGTTCTAAGATTACTATTTATATATGTATATAGTTTCAATATTTTTATCGTTATTGTTACTATTAATGGAATTGCAATTATTGTCATTTAATTTCATTTTATTATTATAAATTATTATCAATATTATTAATATATATTATTATGTAATGCCGTTATTATTCTTATGTAATAACGTTATTATTATTATTGTTAATGATACTATTATTATTATTGCTGTTATTGATATTTTGAATAGTTAACTTTTCATATATATTTTTTTTTTTGCTTTAGCTGTTTATATGCCGATGACCAACTCAACATCTAAGCTCATCATTTTTAAAGTTCAGCTTTAGACAGGTTCAGCTCGTTTATGTGATTCTTCTATCATAACTCTTCAGTGCAATAAGTATATTAAATGATAATTGGCGTGCGTTTTTTTTACTTTCAAATCATTTGATTCTAATTTCACTGGAAATAGTGTTTGGGGATTCTATCTCTCTCTCTCTCTATCTCTCTCTATTTTTAATGTTGGTAATATTTTCAACCTAGAAGACATTATTTCGCGAGCCTTACTTAACATCCTCTGGCTTCATGCATGAGTCAATATCTTTTATAATGATATAGACGCCTTTTGGCACTTTTTAGTTGATAAGTGTAAAAATTCTTCAAAAAGCGCTTTCATCAATTAAAGTTTTTATTTTATTTTTTTTTTACTATTTAAGTACCACTCTCTCAAATTAATCGGAGGCGGTTAATTCGACTTCAGAATCGTACTGTGTTTGCTCGTGCATTTCATTTTGCAAAGTTTTCATATGCATATATTTTAGCTAGGAAAGCTCTTTTCGAAGATTTTAGACTTCTTCGGTGTTTGACCACTTTACCCAATTTAGGTAGTTATCTTCTGGGATACTTCAAGTTATTTCTTCAGAAATGAGGTTGCTAATGCTACTGCTTATTCCAGTTTTATTAGCCTCTGAAGTTGAAATATTCAGCACAGAACTTACAGAGGCAATAAAAAATTTAGGCCCACCGTTATGTTAACAAGGATCGAGTGAGATGGTCTAGTTCTCGCAATTAAGATCTATTTTGTTCTCTTTTTTAATAATTTTTTATCTGCTCCCCTCAACACTTTCTGTCACATATGTACGTATTTCTGCCGTTAGAAGGTTGATCACAATCAGTAAAATTAGAAGCACTTATTAAGAGTATGATTCTGCTTTTAATTTAAATCACGTACTTGTATGTACTAGTATATAATGCGAAAAAAAATAAGTATTAATAAGTAAAATAACTGTTCTGTTGCACAGAAGAGCTGATTTTACGAATATTTTAATATTAATTGTTGCAAAAGTATGACGACGATGCCGATATACGGTTTCGGTAATCGCGGTTTATATAAGACGAATGATTAATTGGGCCAAAGCGTTTTGTTAAAGACACAATATTTGACAGAGTTTTAGTAGCTTCGCGTGATAAATTTTCCACACAAATAGATTTAAGCAATTGTTGACAATTCAGAGATATATTATTCAAGTTATAAATTTCAATGCTTTATAAAATTGTATAGTCATTCTTTATATGTATATTGTTTTGTATGTTGTTAATTTCTATGTCATATATGATTTTGTGCATTTAAATCAATTCCAAAAATATATAGATAATAAATGCAAATATATATTTTTTAATATCTATATCAATGTAAAAATAGATCAAAACAAATGCTGTACTCGACTAAGCACTGATTTCATTGTTTTGAGTCGAACAATTTTAATGTTTTTGTGAATTATACCTTCTAAGTTTGAAATTTTTTATAGTAGTTTTCGCCTAAAACTACATGAAATATTCTCACTTTTATGCGTTAATTTTTTTAAGTAAATTTACGTAATAGTTACTTATTTTAAATGTACATAAATTTCTTTTCGATGTAAAAAAAAAATTAAAAACAAAGGAGTTAAAAAAAGCTATTAAAAATCCTCTTTGGAGATATACTCGTACGAGTATATATAAAAGGAGAAAAATAAAGAGATAAAAGGTGGTCTTCTTCTCTCTTTATTTTGGGATTTTTCAAATTAACATTTTACCTGTGGTGAAAGGTATAAAAACTTTTATTTAAAAGTTATCATGCAGAAATTAATACGACTTTTTTTGTTAACTGATGCAAAAATATAATTAGCAATGAGAAATTGAGCGTAATTTAACTAAACATTTAGATGAATACAAAAATATATATGTAATAATTTATTTAAAAAAGTAAAAGAAATTATGACAGTGAAATAAGTATGTAAACCTTTATAAAAAATACCTGCTTTTGACTAGAAAAGTCATAATCTGAATCGGAATTATCCTCGTCATTACTATCGCACATCATACAAGTAAGTTCCGCATCGAGAAAGAAACGTTGCGATTTCTTTTATGTAGATTTAAGTAGATACAATAAAATGGCAAACAGTATTTAGAAAACAAAATATTTTTAATTAAAAAATATTCTATGCTAGAGTTAATATTGCAGTGATTAACAAAAAAAAATAAGAACAAAAACTAAACACTCAAACTAGTATAAAAAGGAATAAGTGCAAGAGAAAATCATTTAAACTTTGAGATAATATACATTGGAATGCAAATACATATGTATGTATGTATGTATGCATTTATGTATTTATATTTTTAGTTACCTGAATAAATTCGCAGAATTTCAAACAAATATTACACATTTTAAATATGGATCTATTCAAGGCAGTTGTATCTGTGAGCATACAGTTCTTGAGACAGGAATCCAGAAAGTCTTGATGAAATGATAGAACCTCATCAACGTTTTCCACCTATCAATAAGATCGAAAAATAAAAATAAAAAATTAATAATATATTATAAAGAAATTTTCATATAAAGTTTAATACTTGTAATGCCATGCTTATTGTAATGAATTGCAATATATAACCATAATTCATTCAAATCCATTTCACAAGATAGTTTTTATGCTCTTAACTAGGCCTTTTTCAATTTTAGCTTTTAAAAAAGTCAAATGAAAGAAATATTGAACCAAGTACAATCAAACTGACCTTCGTAGACTAGTAGGTAGTGTACTAGACTCGTAGTGCGAAGGTCCCAGGTTCGAACCCTGCCGCAGAACTCTGGCAGTTTGTGTTTGATAAATAAAGGGAGCGCACAACAAGCCTTCACTGGCTTAAGTGTATGTCGTATGACATGGGCTATCACACCCCTCCAATCAACCTAACCTAATCTAAGTACAATCAAAATGAATTACTCATTTATTTCCGTGGTAAACATGACTTTTTCTAATTTCCAAACACAAACTGCGAAGCTACCTGGCTGGAGTCGACTCTTGCGACCTTCAAATTCCAACTAAACTTAAAACCAGTTACTTTTTATGTTTATGTCAACACCATTACCTTGCTCATATTTTGTATAAATATATGCCAGTTGGGTTCAATTACTTCAATCATCATATAATATTCCAGATTTTGCACAGCATTCATCATACGTTGACGTAATGTAAAAGCTGATCGATAAAGTTCAGCCGCCTGCGGTGAAAACTTTTTAGCAATAGAATTTTCTTTCCAAATCCTGTATATTGATTGGAAAAGTGATGACAAAAATATAGTTATACATACACACATATTTTTAACTGACTACTTACTTGCACAGTTGCCTTTCAACATGTTTGCAATAAAAAAGTTGACGGAACAGCATTTGGTACTTGGAAATAGCAATATGATTTAATACCAACGAAACGGGCCACTTGACTTCATATCGAAAAGCAAAGCATTCCAAACCATTTAAATCTAAGCGATCATGAGTTTGCCAGTACTCTGCAAAAAGGTACATACATATACTCTATATAATGGAGTTTTTGGCTTTTTCAAAGAGATTTTAGTTCATTCTACCAAAACTCTCTTAAGATATTAAAAAAAACCTTTGGAATATTTGATTAAGTACAGATAATCTATTTGTGCTTCACTGATATTATCGTTGTATCCTTTGACAGTTTTGTCCCACTTTTGCAAATGTGTATTACAATATATCGTATAATTGTTCATGTTTTATTCCCCTCAATTCAAGGTTATTTATCTGAAAACAAAGATCTGCATAAAGTCCCATTTCTGCTGGTTAGCCAAGCTCCTAACAACGTGAGTACCAGAGGATGAAGCTGGATGCTAATAAAGTGCGTGATGGCAGAGAAAACTCGTATTCATAATTGTGATTACTAATAGAGAACTAAATAAATCGATATTAAGCTTGATCAAAATTCTTCATTGATTTATGAGACGCTTTCTGCCAAATTCAACCAGTTCATCATCACGTGCCCCGTTGACTCATTCACATCTTTCATTTTATTTCACCTAAATGCTAAATACAGTCGTGAAAACCATTGAAGCAACCAAGTCATACTCGTATGCCTCAACAATTGCTTCTTTTTTTGTCTTGTGTATATTATGGCCATGATACATCTAATGATTATACCCCAGAATTTGTCTTTATGCATACTGATAGAGATATTTTACTTAGCGTTTTGTATTTCAATGCTTTGTAAAGTGGCAGGAATGGTTTTGTTTTTGTGAAGCAAGAGGCAAAATAGGTACTCAAGGACATTATAGTTCCATTTTTCATAGCTTGAAGCTTAAAAATAGTAATGTTGTTTGTTTTGACCGCATCTAGTTGTGACGTACGTAGAAGATAAAAAGATGAAGTAGCAGAGAAAACTTTAGTTAATTTGTATGACTAAACTAACGTGATTTAGGCAGATCGGGATAGATGTGAAAGGTTTTTCCGTTTTCTCTCTCTCTATCTATCTCTCTCTTTGTATTCATCGTCCAAAGGTTATTATTATATGTACTTATATTTCAGCAAGACCATCTAGTTTGACAAAATAACCATCCTTTTCTTTGAATGAAAAATCAATATTGGCAGTAGTCCAGATAAATTCTTCAGAGATTAGATTAGATTACAGCCTCAATTTTGTCTAGAAAACTAGGAAATTTTTCTAGGAAGTTTTTCTTTAAGAGCAAATAGGCATTATTACTGTGCGTGCAAAGAGCAAAACATGATTAACCATCTATAATAATAATGTTGATTGTTTTATCAATGGACTGTAGCTTCGTATATATAAAAATATATATTTTGTTCTTTTAGCTTAGGAAATTCAAAAACATTTTAGATGCTTTGAATAAAACGAAATTAATAGTCGGTAGAAATAAACTCGAAATCATTTCTCTACACTATTCCATAAGCCAGGAAGTGGATCTCAATCTTACCTTCTTCGTTATTCATAATTTTTGACATTTGTGTAACCAAATCATACGTCAACAATTCGCAGTGAACATCGTCTTTGTAAGGATCATGTTTGGCCGAAGATAGTCGTAATGTTAAGCCCAATAAATTCTCCAAAGTCATTGGCAACACCTTATCAACATTTTTTGCAAGTTCATCCTCACAGGCATCCATAAATTGGGTGATAAAATCACCTTGATGTAATAGCAAATAACGCTTTACTGACATTAAGTGGCCCATTAAGTCGTTCTCTTTCAGTAATACTTCTAATAAGTTTTTAGATGCAAAACGATATGCGTTTTGTATAACGGCAATATGGTTTTGATTGGTGGGTGAAAACTGCAAATTCATGGTTTGTGGAGGTGTGACTTTTTTTCCGCATTGTCTGATGACATTTAAATATTTGCCCGTGCGTAAAATAATATCGGATACTTTTTCCAAAAAACATGGGATGCGTTCACGGCGTATAGTATAACTATTAAGACCATAGAATATTTATAGATATGTAATTTTAATATATATCAAGCTGGAAAATCTTACCGTTTTTCCCAATAATCAGCTGAATAGTGTTCAGGTAATTCTTCTCTTCTAATAACTTCATTGTCTTCAACCAAAAACTCTTGTTGTGGATCGTTGATGACTCCCTTTTGTATCCACAACTGCAAAATATTCATGTAGGGAACAGCAGCTCTTTGAGTTAATTGTATCATAAACTTTTGGGATTCTTCATCGCCCGTCAATGCGCTAATTTGATTAAACAACAAAGTCAAAGCCTGTCCACCGCGTAATTCATTCTATAAGGTATGACATGTTAACTTTAGATCTAATATATTTATCTTAAATGAGACTCACGACTACTATAAGCGATACAGCTCCTGCTAATACTTCCATAGTGTTTAACGTTGGTCTTACATAAAACAACATTTTATGTAATGTTAAGTTGCCCGCATTAAGTTCTGATTCCAATTGCGCCAATAATAACTAAAATCGATAATGTTGAAATATATTTGTGACTTTATTTATGAACATTAAAATGATAAAGAATACGGTAAAAATATATATACTTTAAAAATTTAGTGTTTAACGAGGTTGACCGTAGAAATCCTTATGTTTTAGCTATAAACGACGCATGGTATTTTTTACTCCTCCCATTATAGTTAGAAAGCATTTTGCTCTGATAGTAATAAAATGTAAGAATTTGGTTAATATATTACTCAAGCTTGAGGTCTTATTTTGTGGTCAAACAAATTTATTTAAAACTATCGATATTTCGATATTCATTGAGTAATATATTAACCAAATTGTTATAAAAAAGGTCAAAAAATATAGAGATATTAATAAACTATAAGTCTAACCATCATAATTTTTGATGGGAGCAGAGCATCAATAGAGAATGCCTAAATATATTAAATTAATACTAGCAATTTTTTTATTCTTAATACTTTTGAAATTTTCAGCCAGTTTTTTATTTTAATTAACAAGCCTGATATGGTATATGTATGATTGCACCAATATTTGTATCCCTATTATATCTCGAAAATCTCAGTTATATGTACCTCCAAAAGAAAGTTATCTAGCCCCAACAACGCAACGACTGACCCATATATAATCGATTTATCTTATTGATCTAATCTTACGTAGGCAGCGAGGGCGATTGGTACCAAAACTTAATCGAGTACATTTTTTGAAAATTGTATATGTTTTGGTTAATTTTATTTATTATTTTCTATACACTCGAGCTCGGAGGAGCATTGAAGCTTTAAATAAAAGAGAAATATCTTAAACGAAAACTAAAACTGTTGACTCTTGTTATTGATTAATTTCAAAACATTTTACTTGGCTTAAAAGAAAAACCGCGTAAAAAGGCAAGATTATATGGAAAAAATATGCAGTACCGTCACATTCTAATTGTAGTATATACTACCAATAAAATCTTATTTTATGAAATAAATCTGAGTTCAAAATCAACATACACATATGTTTCTATTTTATTTTTAGTATCTATCATACTTTCTTTCTATCTTCCGATCAAAGAAATGAAAACTAAGCTGTAATTTTCTGATGTGAATTCGACTGTATTCCGTTGTATAATTTTCGAACTGCTTTAAGAATTCCTAAGCTTTAATAATAACCATTTTGTGAATTTAGGTTAAAAAAATACACTCACAACACTCATAAAAAACTGCATTTTAGTTTTTAAGCAATTTGGAAGATTTTCAGTTTCTTAATTCTCTAAGCTATACTATTATCGTTGAATTTTGAAGACAAGTAAATGGTGCAGAGAATGAAAACATAAAGAAAAGTTATGTAGCCCCTTTCCATTTGTGTCAAAGAGGTTTTTCACCCTTACATTATAAAGATACATTCTAATACACATACATATGTACTTACGTAATAATCATGTATTAAATTATTTAAAGCTTCACTCAGTGCTTGCAAAACCTGACTACAATTGGAAAACGTGGCCTTTTGTATGAACTTCTGTATACATGTGTAGTGGGACGCCAACGGGAGAATCTCCTGTGCAATATCACGCAAAGAACTGTGAATTTGTTCGGAAATTTTAAATTTCATAGAGAATGATGCACTGCCAACATTCGTGCATCCTTCGGGCGTTATATAAGATCCCCGCATCCCCGTCAAGCAATATATTAAATCATACAACAAAAGGTTTTCTTGACTCGTAATTGGAATGGCAGCAATGTTACTTTGGTGAAACTGAAAGTTATCAATGTTATGGAATTCCCACAGCGATTCAGTATTTTGTTTTGCTTTTGAGGAGATAAATAGCGTCGAACCCATCGAATTGGGTGAATTTGATTTGCCGGTAGCAGTTGTTGCAGACATTAAAGCGGCATTAATATTTGCATTATGTTGGGCTGTACGACTCAAACCACTGGAGGCAGCCTGAACAACGCGCTCTTTTATCTAAACGCCAACAAATAAAGTTATGAAACTATTAATTTTCTACGGCTTAGTTGTAAAAACCTTACGTCTGATACACTTTCTGGTGTGACCGCATCAAAAATATTTTTGGCCAACAGGGGAGTCGAAGTAGACAAATCCTTTTTACGCACAGACTGCATGATATTGGTGTCGGAATAATAATTTAAAAAATGAAGCAGACAGTAAAAAGGGTCTTTTCTGTAAAACATAATAATGGTATTTATCGCATTAATGTAATTTATATATTCGTATACTACGTACTTTCATAATAATTTTACTTACTTTTCTAATAACTTTGCAGCTACTTGCAAATGTTCAAATGCTTTCGGCTGATCTTTTGATATGATTTCTAAAATTTTCAATAATTTGCGATTATTGCGTTTCTCCTTAGTGATTCGAAACTCTCTCAATACATCATCTGCACTAAACGTTGCACTGTTTGTAAGAAATTATAATGTTTGTAAGAAATTATATTACTGGACGGCACATATTGTATTTCTAATTCACTGGTAATTTGAACAAATTTATTCATGTAGAAACATCTGCTATATTGGAATGTTTAACTTACTTTGAATGTTCGATTAGTTTTTTCAGCGTTGCCCTAATTGGATCCCTTGTAGTTGTTTTTGTTTCATCCATTCTTCCAAAATTGTTTTCAGCCATATATGTATTTGATTGTTTATTTAACCGTTTTTAACTTTAACTTTTATTTATTTTGGTTTTTTCTTTCTTCAATCTAGCAAAAGCTAATAAGGTTGGCGTCCCAACTCAACGTATCAATGCTCCCTTTGTTTTACACAAAATTAAGTTTTAATTTTTCTGTACAACTTTTGTCATTAGAAAACTAAAAATTAGCAACAGATTGCTTTTACTTCTTAATACACCCTGCTACAGCAACAAATCCAGGAATAGTAAATTTAAAATACAATTCTTTAAGCTTTACATTTCAAAAATGTGCGGATATAATTAAAAAATTGCAAGTCATTAGCACAACTCAGTGTTTGATGTTTTTATATTGCAACTATTTGTAATTGCAGTTTTGTTGTTAATTGTGAGACATCCTTTTTGTTCACTTGAAAAATTGCTCCAGAACTAAGTAGCAGCTGACATATCTGTACAATTCTCAGTGTTGCAAGCAGTGCTGTCAACTCATTTTTTAGTGATTTTCAAAATTTTCCAGTTACTATTTTCTGTTCCATGAATTTGCCTTGAAAATTTTATGATTTTATGCATTTACAATCTGGCAATTTAGTCAAACATATTGGTATTGGAAGTCCCATACAGGAATGAATGCCTAATTTGAGAAGAAGAATTTGTCGAAAACATTAAATTACCGCTTTCTTCAAGTTGTGTTAACTTTACAAAAGTTAAATAGTTAATCGCAGAATATAGCCTATGGTTTTAGTTAAAAAAAACTTTTAACTCTTCAAAGAAACAATACATTATTTGCCAAAATGTCTCAGTCAATGTCAATGAAGCAAATTGGTGCACGACACATGAGCTGCGTTATCGAAATAATGGAATGGAGTAACAAAATGGATTTAGTTGCTTATGGAACAGAAAAAGGAAAGCGAAATATTAATTTTAAAAATAAAACTAATTACGGAACTAAACAAATTTCTTGTTGACAATGTTATGATCATATCAATAAAAAATTCCCATATACATACATACATATGTTTGGATGAGAAATTTATCACAGCTATAATCTCTTATAAAACAGGTGAAATAGTGATCCAGCGATTGAACTGGCAAAAGATAGTGACGTTTCCATCCCCTGGAGAAGATGTTAAGGTGAGAAGTTTAAGTTGGCAGTATGATGAGACTATAATTGCGGTGGGTACGTATTAAAAATATTAATGTATGGTGCTATAATTTTATATAGCCATTTTAAATTTTGACACATAAAGGTTACAGTAATGGTCAAGTGTCGTTATTAGATGTGGAACGTGAAGAAGCTATTTCTAACTTATTTTACGACGACGATATAGAAAATTTGTATTTTAGCAAAGCCATTAAAGCTCCCGATTACAGACAGCTATATCGAAATAAAACAGAGGTAAAAAATCATTAATGCACATAATTTTGTCCTTTTATAATTATTTCAATTTGTAGTTAACGTTTGATTTCTTTTTGCCACCATTGCCACATCTAAATAGTTTGGGTGTTTCATCGAAAGCACAAGAGCATAAATCCTTCGCCAAAGGTAGTCCATGTTTTTTAGTGGTTATATTGAAAAGTAAAGTCTATTTACTGTTGCTGGGAGCCTTAAAGGCGGGAACGATTGATTTGTCCCAACACGTTTCCCATCCCGATGAATTAGAAGTTTATGATGTTCGCCTATGTGGGGACTTCAATGCTATGTATGCTCTACTACGAGATGGGAACCAACTGAGAATTCTACATTTTCATAATTCTGTCTTGAAAGAATATATTTCTCCGATGGTGCACTTGGCGCAGCACTGTGCAAATATTTTGGAAACAAAAAAGTGAGTAATTAGAATATCATAACTAATAGTTCGTAGATATTCTTTAAAAAAATAATCTAAAGTTGACGTTGAGTCGAGTTGAATGCAAAATATAAGTTTTTGATTTAATAATTCGGTATTTTTCGTTACATAAAATTTTGGAATATAAAAACTGCATTATCGTATTCTATTTTCTTTTCTTAATTTCCTAAAAATATGTTTTTCTAACCAATAAGAAGTATGTATGAACCTGTTACTGATAATGAAATTTTAAATTGTGTTTGGTTGCAACCTTGTTTTTCAATCATGTTAATGTTCATGCATGTGATCGGGATTTTCTTTTCTTATTATAATTGAAAGTAATAATAATAAAAAACTTTTAGCAGCACAGTCTTGTAAGCCTTTCTATGCATAATATTTTTCTAGTTACATCAATAGCACAATACAGTGCATATTGGAGGCCTGGGAAACCGTTTTGCTCGAAATGGATAATAAACTCACTAGTTATGCAAACAAACAAACAGAAGGATCATTATCTGCCGATTTTATGGAGTTGTTGGTCTTCGGTTATGCTACGTATGAAATTGAAGGATTTTTAATGAAGTAAGTCAATATTTTTTATATAAGTTGATTATCATGATTTGGCTAAAAGGGTACTGATGATTTGGTTAGCGCCAATGAAATACAGGCATATACCTAGCTAAGCCAACAACAAACAATAAAATATTAATATAAATAAATGTTTCAACGAAATTTTCATTAAAAATTTAAATTATATATATATATATATATATATATATATATATATATATATATATATATATATATATATATATATATATATATATATATATATATATATATACGCCCATGTTCTGACAAATGCTGCGTTTTCAAATCGCAAATCGTTTGTAAAACGCAAAACGCATTTAAGCATGTTCTGAAAACGAAGCGATTTGCTGCCGTTTTTTTTTTTTTTGACCAGCTGTTTGCATAAATCGCCAGTTTATAAGTAAACAAATGATACCGATAATTGACAAAAACAAAGCAAAATTTTAAATTGCATATTTTTAATTAAAATTGTGAAAAAAATTTAAAAGTTTTTCTTCAAATAAAAACAAAACATATTAAATTTAAATTTTACATAATTTTATTTTCTCTTTCAAATGCAGTTTAAATAAAAATGACCAGATCGCTTCAGCATACACTAGCGGTTTGAAAACGCCAGATTTCTAGCGTTTTCGTTTGCCAGAACACCTGTTTGGCATTTTCAAATCGAAAACACAAATTTTAAGCGATATGCGATTCTCAGAACATGGGCGATATATATATATATATATATATATATATATATATATATATATATATATATATATATATATGTATATATATATATATATATATATATATATATATATATATATATATATATATATATATATATATATATATATATATATATATATATATATATATATATATATAACTTTAAGCAGACTTATAGTATTTATTAATTTGAAAATTAATCACTTATTATAATTAAAGGGATCTTACGGAAAAGGGTGTTAAAAAGCTTCAAAACTCTGTGGACTTAAGCTATTCTACAATACAGAGCTTGGTGGTAAAACCATTACAAATGGCATCAATAAACATGTTTTATTTTCTGAACACCATCAAGGGCTTATCCAGAATGACATATTATTATGAAGTAGTTAAAACAAATATATATAAATTACTAAAGAAAACTCATATAATATTTTTAATAGCCTCTTATTTTGTGCGAATCTATCGAAGCTGCATTGCGGGAATGCGGAGCATTTTTAATGAAAATTCTAGAATTACAACAAGTAATTGATCAATCAGTTAACGATATGAAACTATTTTTCTGTTGGCTCAATGTAGTTATAGTTAGGCTACACCAACAGGACGTTACTGAGGACATGGCGCAATTATCTATGGAAGACACTATATATCTGGCAGAATATTTGAACAGTTTTGAAGACAGTATTATTGAAAACGGTATTGTTCTGCATAACCTAATATCTAACTATTAAATAAAAAATGTATTAATTTTTAGACGATGGAACTGTTATAAAAAGAAAGTTTAATTTAGAAAAAGTTGGTCAGTATTTGGAAGATAAACCTCTACAGCAAATGGCTAAAACCGATGTTCATCATATGTGGCATAAACTCTTGGAGGAAAACGATTGCCTACGCAATTCGTCACTGCTTTATCCACATGAGAAACGCTTATCGCTAACACAACAGCGAGACAAACTTTGTGGGGCCATTGAAAAAGTATTCCAGAAACCAAACGAAAGTATAAGTTTAGGATTCGAGCTAAATGCTTGTTTTACATGTTTTTCTTTTAATGAGAACTCTGAATATAATTTCGACTTCATTAGAACATCATATTTCGTGAGTGAAACTAAAAATCGCGATCTTATGCTTGTTACAATTGGTTGGCAGGATTGTTTAATTATGGAATTTGATGTCTGTTTCACCCAATTAAAATGCTTTCGACTACAAACTACTCTTGGACCCTTTACTAAAGATCTCAACAGCGGTTTGGAAAATTTAAAATTTGTTGATTTACAGTTTTACAATGATGATGTTCTATCAATTTTACTGCGAAAAGAAAACGAAACGATGAAACATCATAGTTATTTCATACAATTTCCTCTGGATCAAATAAATGGAAAATGTTCTTTATATACTCTGCCTCAAAATTTAAATTTAAGTGATTCAACAATCGGGCACACTATATTGGACATAGTGGATATGACCAACGTAAAGCCAATTGAAAGTATTTGTACTAATTTGGCAGTATCAGGATGCAGAAAGGTATTTTCATATAAAAAATATGTGTAGCAAATTTTATTTAGTTTTCTTTCATATAGGTTGCTTCTATACTAGCTGAGAAGCGGAAGAAAATGATTGTTTTCGAAATGGAAATTGAAGACGACGAAGACGAAACTGAAATATCCCAAAATTCAATGTTGGATATAAGTAAAGAGTCTGCAGCTTCGTGATAATTTTATCTTGTAATTTATTTAAAAAATTCAAAAGAATTTAAATGGAATTTAAAACGATTTAAAATAGAAACATTAATAAGAACCCCTTAAAAAAATTTATTAACAATTACGACAAATATCCCATTACGTCCAGGTATGTTCAAGTTTTTCAAATTATTAACAAAATATGCATATATATTTGTCCGTTTTTTATTCAAATATATATATATATATATATATATATATATATATATATATATATATATATATATATATATATATATATATATATATATGTATGTATGTGTGTGCGTGTGTGTGTGTGTGTGTGTGTGTGTGTGTGTGTGTGTGTCCAGAGATTATTTTCTTACTATTATTTTGTTTAATTCACTTCGTACGTGTAAGCATTATCTGAATCTTCATCTGATGAAAGGTCGCGTCGTCTTCTTCTTTCCTTGCGTTTATTACGTTTCTTTCCTCCATTTTCTAATAAACTTTCAGCTAAATCTTCGGCCGTTACAGGTTTAGATTCATCTGATCGAACAGTCCCCGTACTTTGTTCTGCGACTTGTGGGAGCTCGGTATTCGTATTTGCTTCTAAAGTTGCTTCAGACTCATTTCTTTTCTGTGATTTAACTAACTCACATAAGTATTTGTAGCGTATTAAACACTCTTCTTTTGATTTGTTAGGAACACAGTTTGCAATCTTTTGCCACCTGTCAGTTCCAGCAGTTTTTCTATATTTAACTATAGCTGCCTCTAGTGCTTTTTGCTGTTCTTGACTCCAGTTTGTTTCTGGTACCTGAATATTTTTTTCTCTCTTTGTTTTTTCCTTCTTTACAATTTCTTGTGTTTCCTCCATTATATTTTCTGCTACGCTTTCGGTTTGTCCGTGAATTCTAAAGCCATTTTCTTTCATTTTTGCTGCCATAAAAGTAACTTCCTGTACGGTACGATTCATGTTTTCTGCAATTGTTACCCAACGATTTCCTAACCCAACTGGATATTTTTTAACTAATCGTATAAGTTCAGCCAGGTCTTCGTCGGTCCAAAAACTCCCACTTAAAGAAGCCTGTGATATAATAATTTATTAAATTGAAATATTATTCTGTTTTGTTCACTAAGCTTACCTTCTGTGTTACGGGTCTGATAGCATCATCTTCCGTTAGTTCTCGGCCTTGTATTTGGGAGTAGCCCTTCAATTCCTCCTCTGTTTTTTCAGGCGCTCTTGAATTTTGTTTTCTCTTCCGCAAATTTTCTTTTTTCTCTTTACGTAATCTGGCCTGCTCTTCGTATTCCTTTTCTAATTCTTCTTGTCTTTTAGCTTCTTCCAACTCCCTATTGAAAACAAAAACGTTTTCAAAAATAAAAACACTATTATTTATACAATGAAGCACGCTCGAAACAGCCCCTGAAACTAACGTATTTATTTATTCCATTAAATCCATTAGTATTAATTCCATGCTGAGAAAGTGCAGCCTCTAAAGACCCAAATAAAAAGGGTCTGAAGAGTTCAAAATTTTCGGAACTCATCTGCAGAAGAGATAATATTAGTTTAAAAATCCTTCATCCAGAATGTCCGTATATACACATAAACAACATTCGAATCTGCCCGAGTCAAAATGTTCGAAAGTACAAGTTCTTGTGCAAATAAAAGTTTTTCAGTAGTGCAAGGAGAACTAGTGAAATATGGTGCAAGCAAAACTTTCAGTTAAACCAAATTAATATTAGCTAAATTTCCCAAGCGGCTATAAAAATTTCTAGAAATTATGAGGTAATTCAAGCATTTCGCAGTTTTATCATCGCTCAGTAAAGCAAATAAAGGATTGTTTCTGCAGGTGCTTCGCGTGTATTCAGCATAAGAAATGGAAAAGGAAATTTTTACTTACTCCCTTCTTTTTTTTAGAGCCATTTCCTTCAATTCATTGGCTTTATTGAAGCATTCCTTAATAGTTGAAGGCAGATCCCAAATAAACATAGGTATTTGAATTGGCAGTGTATTCTATGTATGTATTCAATACAATATATTAGCTTATATTCACCAAGGACTTTTAGTTTAATATATGTATATACCTTTAATGATGGCGACGGAATCTCATTCAAAATCATCTCCATATCAATATTTTTATTTTTCTTCTGTAATTTTTTTAATTTTGAACCTAGAACTTGTTCAGCAGTGTACTTCTTTTCTAAATATGCAGCCCAGGCAAATAAATACTGACCAATGGTTGTTATCAAAAATAGAATGCCTGCCCCCTCGTACAGACCAATCTTTCGCATGCGTCTGTAATAATACAACGCAGATTTCCAATTCGGCAAGCCATCTCGCAGTACTTTGTCATACTTCTCACGCTTTGATGAATCTTTTAGAATTTCGTATATGGAAACTAGATTTCGAAATTGAATATTGGCATCCTCTGAAGGATTTTTGTCAGGATGCAATTGTATGGATAATCCACGAAAAGCTCTTTTTACTTCATTATTGGTAGCGTTCTAAAAAAATATTTTAAATGCTTATAAGAAAATATTTAGTAAATGTAATTATTTATATTAACTCGCTTACTTGCGATATTCCCATGAATTCGTAGAAGTTTTTATTGATTTCCTCTACTAAATCGAAAATTTCTAGTTCCTCTGAGTCCCATCCATATGCAAATGACATAAAAATACTGCAGGCGAAAAAGAATATAAAAAATAACTTCATTTTAAAGATTTATTGAACTAAACGCTCTATAAAAAACTACACTCATAGGACGTGGTTCAATTTTGTGGTCAAAAATGCTTTTCCATTTGGAATTTGACAACGTCAACTCAACCACATGAAGTAAATATTAAACAGCTGATTTATTAGTGCTGTCGGACTGGCAAACTTTTGAATTCAAATACGGTTTTATCAGGAAGTCGGGATAAAGAATACACAAGGTGGCGCAAGTATGTCATTATTTGAACTTGCTACCATTTTGTTATAAATGAAAGAAAAAAACTGTTTTTATAAAAAAAATTTTAATTGAAGATGTAAAGTTGATGACATTGATTGGGAAAAGTTATATCGCTCAAATAGACACCTCCCGAGTTGATGCATAGTTGGGTTTTTTTATGGCATTTTGAATTGTTGATCGCAAAATATTTGGCTCCCAATCGACGATTTTATCTTCAATTTTAGCTCTCAAGATCTGCTAGATTCGTGGTAAAAGCGATAATTTAAAAAGACCAAAGGAAGATGCCTGGTGATGTTAGATATTTCGATCTGTACGGCCAGCTCAAATTTCCGAAACGCGAGATCACTTGACCTGGGGAATGCAAAGGCTTTTCATGCATTTCATGAGGGTTCTCTGTGCCGCAGAGACGAAATATTTTGTTTGCTAATGTTTGCTTCGCTGATCATTACCACTTTTGATAAGAAATCATCCTCTTCTTGCACTACGTCTTAAAAGAGTACAATAATAAGTTAACTTTATCCGACAGTCAACAGACAAGGATTCGTGGACAGTTTGCACATTCTATGGGAGCATTTTCAAATCATTCAGCAAAATTATTTACAACGAACGTTTCCTTATTTGTAATTTGAGCATTGTCGTCTCGTTGATCGTTGTGAACTCTCTCTGACGTCATCGGCAAGATCAGCGATGTTATTAGTCATACAATCAGTACGAGATCGGCCAATTCTTGCGACATCTGTAGCGGACCCTTTTTGTACGAGGTGCTCAACTAAACGCTTAATTATTCGCACACATGGAACATGGCGACGAAATTTTGCACTGCGTAACACAGCAGGCTAAACATTTGTTAAATAAGCAGTAACGAAACTCCACATTCTTGAGGTATGTATCACTACATGACTTTTTGACAATTAATTCTTAATATATCCACATCATAAATATTGAAGCGCAAAAAATGGCAGCCAATTCTAATTAATTTCCATTACCTTGTAATTGCCGCTACCTTGTAGTTTAGAGATTGTGGAATTATGAAACGTTTTTATACTTCATTATTTCAGTTTCTAGCATACTTAAATTAATTGCTTCAAACGAAAAATGTCTTTCGCTCAATAGCAGCTATAGAATTTGTATATGTGGGTACATTATAAAGGAACAAGGTTCATATGAAGGGTATTTTGACAAAAAAGAAAATGCTGACTGTAGGAAAATATATACTTATATATGTATGTATAACTTCCGTCAGCCAAGTGAAGAAAAATATTTTCTATTTCAAAAACATGTCAGTGTACTTTTTTGTTTTATTTTCAATTAACAACATAATATTAAAATTTATTATTTAGGATATTCTTTCCAACTATCCATTTAAACAATAAGATTTTAAAATTAGCTGTTCACATGCTGACATTTAATTGGACGCAAAGTCAAATCGTCAGTGAACTTTAAGCGAAAGGTGGCTGTATAAGAATGTATGTTTTTAAATATTCAAATTGACTAACATCGAAAAACTTTTGTTTTGGCAATGCCGTTATTTTTTATGTGTGGGGGTTGGTGGTTACATACATTACGAAAGAAGCAAATTATTCTTTAGTCATTTTACAATAATAGACGAAAGAAAAACCCCTAATAACTTCTATTTTCTATTCGGAAAATCAAAAATATTAGATTTATTTTACTAAAATTGAATAAAATTAGACGTCATTAAGAAACCAACATTGTGAACAATTAAATTTTAAGCTAAAAAGGCAACAGAATTACATTAATACAGCACCACATTTGTTGTAAACGTATTTATTGTGTTAACAAAGATGATGCCATTCTGTGGGCTATCGAAAATATATATGTATATTGTATATGCATACATATGCATAATATATATATTTCAAAAATTTATTGCTAATGCTAACTGAAGTGAATTTAACGAACGAAATCACTACTACAATTTGTGTAATGTTTTTAAGGCTAATCATTTTGTTTATATAATTTGATTCATTATACTGTACTTCCTTGGAGTTGAGTTGAGTTTGCATATTTTTGGGCGTTAAAATATTTTCGATGCTTGAGCTTGTGTGTGTAAACTAGAATTCAACATAGTAAAAAGGAGATTTTTTTTGTAATAAAAACTGAAAATAATCTTAACTAATAAAGTACATAAACATAATAATAGCTTATATTTACATACGATTATGTTATACACAAAAAGTACAATAAATAAATACTTAGGTATGTATACAGTATGTTTGTGTATTTAGAAAGTACACACATATGTACATATGTACAGATGTTATGTGTTCGTTTAAGAATGTAAGAAAACTGTAACAAAAACAGAAAAATAACAATAGCCAGATTAAAAATAAAGAAACGAAAAGTATTTCTTTCTTCAAGCATGTACGTATATATATATATATATATATATATATATATATATACATATATATATATATATATATGTATATATATATATATATATATATATATATATATATATATATATATATATATATATATATATGTATATATATATATATATATATATATATATATATATATATATATATGTATATATATATATATATATATATATATATATATATATATATATATATATATATATATATATATGTGCGTGTGTGTGTGTGTGTGTGTGTGTGTGTGTGTGCATGTACATCCATACTCGTACATTAGTATATACGCAATGGACTTATATAAGTGAGTGTGTTTACGTGTTATACGAGTATGTGTAAAAGAAAAAAAATAACAACACATACATCAATTTGCATTGTATTCTTATTCCAAGGACACATGCTATTGTTTTTGTTGTTAAATAAACATTATTTTGCTGTATGTTAGTGTCATCACTAGCATCCTCTTCAATTACAGGAGAAGTAGCTGTGGCAGCAGCGGCGACAACACCTGCAACAGAATTGCACTCAAAAGCGGAAATATAATAAAGAATAAAGGTTTACAACACAAATACATACAAAAACAGAATATATAGGATATTTATATTGTATCCTGGCTGCATCAAAAATGTGTTTGCTCTTAGTCACACTGTGTGTAATATTAATGCAAATGTCCGAACTTGTAAGTAAATTCAATGCACTTTTTACTCTGTTCTTTTTTCATTTAAATACATTCTTACAATAACACTTACTTTATATACATATGTATTACTATTTACATTATTACATAAGTACAATTATTACATATAACATATTAGGCACGTGAGAATATAAAAGCAACTGAGATGCTGCGCCGAGTTTTATCCTTCACTATAGCAGCAAATTTATGTTTTGAGAAAAATGGCATTTTTGCGACCATAAAGTTCTATAATTATATCATTTCCTTTCAATTAATTTTCTTTATAATGTATTTTAATTGAAATGAAATACTATTTATTAATTATTTTTATTGCATAAAAATAAACATAATATGAAAAAAATATATAAGGGGGAAACAAGACACATGATCGGAAATGAGCTATGTATATTTACCGTTACACAGCGGTATTGAAACTAGATAGCGGTTTGCATTGAAATAATATTGAACAAAAAGTTCTTTTTATTCCTTTAATTGTAAATAAACCGTTGATTTTGTGTTTCAAACGTGGATGCCTTGATACGCTAGACACAAAAGCAAAATAATTGTGTTCTTAGTTTTAGGTGTTCAATGAAATTTAAAATTGCGCCTTTGAAATATTTGGGCCTACTTTTTATATAAGCTTTTCGTTTAATTTTGTTTCTTTAAGTTTTTTTCTTTACATAAATTTTGTGATATTTTACATTATTATACTATAATTGTGAATAATACTGGAATTATTCGCATTTATTTTAATTGTCATCGTCGACGTCACACCAAGTCGACAACAATATATTCACAATTGTGGTATCGTAGTCGACAATAATTAAATATTGCAATATAATAACTAAGGCCTATAAAATAAGAGCCCGTCAATAATAATTAATTGTTTCAACGAGTTACGAACTGCAATTTTCGCTATCGACTTAATTTGAGTATGACAACGACAATTAGAATGAAGGGTCTATATACATATACATATGTACTTGACTTAAAAAATTAAAGGAATCACTCAATAAATTTATATTTTTTAGGTAGTAGCCCGATTTTGTGAAGGTGGTCACATATGTTCCTTACCTAGAGAATGTTGCACACAAGGATGCTGCCCTCCTTATCAAAGCGGACCACGACAGTTGCCACCTTCTTCAGAACATGTGCTGAATCTATTTTTTATAAGTCATTGGTTTTTTTGGTAAGTGTAAAGGTTTATTTACATATGTAATCTAGGAAGTTAAAAAAGTGTGCAAAATGGAAGTATACACATAGTATTTGCAACAATGACGAACAAATTGCGATATTTCGCTATTTTGACGATTACAAACCTAAATCAATTTAATTGTAATACGCCAAATCGTAGGTGCATAGTGCCAAAATGGAAAATATGTAGCGAAAGAATATTTGTATAGAACTTTCTTATCAATAACAATTAATGCGTTTGTATAAGAATTGATAAATTCTTAATTCTTGGCGAGGTGACAAAAATACACACGCGGTGAGGTTGGTGTACAGGAAAATGCTAAATTAGTTACTTATTTTATAAAAAGAAAATATATCGTTTATTACAAGACGGTTTTGGAAGCCCGATTTAGTGTTTTTAAAAAGAAATGTAAGAAATTTCAGTAGACCAACGCCACCGCTTAAGGGTTAATTAAGAGTACCTAAAAAACATTTGCTTTATATGACCTGTAGACATGCACAAGGTATTGAATTCGAAATAAAAAATAAAGCGAAAGTTTGGAAGTATCTACATATATCCTATTAAGTAACTCCAAATCGATTTATTGTATGATATAGTTAAAGTAGGGAATTTTGCAAAACAAAAATAGTAAAATTGCACAAATTAAAGCTAATGAAAAATTATATTCATGAATCAAAATAAGTGCAAATAGAATGACGTTAGTATTCTTATCATTGCCAAAAAAAATTAAATTAATATAAAAAAGACTAATCAGGCTTTTTTGAAAGCCTACGTAAAATATTTTATAACATCTAACCGTAAAAGATAGCGGTTATTGTTTACATCAGGTTTTTGATCTGAGCGAAACGGGACTTTTTTGGAAATAAATGGCTAACCGGGCTTAAATGCTGTAAAGATTGGACAACTTGTCTATTATGTAGTAATGCTTTAGGTGGTCGAATGTTGAAGTAAAAGTTTGAGACCACCTGCTTTAAAAGGAGACGATTTGAAGCGACTACCGGTGCATTAGATGTAAACTCAAAAGCTTATAAAAAAAATTTTACTGCTTGGTTTAATGCCTGTTTTTTACACGAAGGGTAATGTTACATGAAGGAAAAGAAATTAAAATTTAAAGTTCACTTAATTCTTGATAGTGCTTCTTGCCATCCACACTTAGAACACCTGTATCGAAAAAGATAAGACTACAGGCCCAAATGCGTCCTGGAAGACCTCTATGTATTTTAGGCAATGAAGAAACAGAAGTCACTAGTGTTTCTTATGACATTGTATCATTAGCAAAACAAATTGGTTGCGTAGAGTTTAATGAAATTATTCTCAGTGATTTAGTAGCATTAATCGTGGGAGACCCTTTGAGTGACGATGAAATTATAAGCAATTTCCGTGAAAGCAACGCGCAAAATGATGAAAGGACTTCAATGAAGAAATTACTACCACTTCAACAACGGAAACAGTTGGAAATTTATTAAATAAAGCGTGATCCGAGTTACAAAATCAAATAATTTCTTATGAACTGGCCACTGAAAATGCTTTACAAATTAACAGGAAGCTTAATAACCTAATGTCAGGTTATTGCGAGCAGTATAACTAATAAAAAAATATTAACAAATTATTTTGATAGAACAAGCGTTAACAAACTTTCTTATACTGAAGAAAGCGAAGGGGAGGAGTTTAATGGATTTCGAAGCGACAATAACATTTAAGCATGTAAATTTATTTATTTTTTCTTTATAACACAAAGTACGTCCTGAATAACAATTTATGCTCTTAATATTATTTTACGTATATATTCTGGTTTGTTATTTATTCACTACAAATATGTAAATGGATTTCTCTTAAAAATGTGTATTCCCAAAATTTTTTATTCGGTTTTAACACTGTGATTTGAATTTATATGGTGTTTTGATTAACAGGAACGTATCTACCATTTTGTATGACAGTAGGGCCTTTTATTAATACTGTTCCCTATTGAACGCCACTAGCGCGTAAACAGAGGTTTATGTGTATAGTATATTGCTAGAAATAGCTGTCGAATTTAAAAATAATTACTCATTTCTTAAATTAGTCTAATTACTCGTTTTTCATGTTTACTTGTAGGTGTGTTGTGGTAGCAATAATTTTAGCAATCCTATGTGCCTATTCGCTGTGGAAAAAAAGACGAACGCTTTGCGGTTGGGGGTTCAACGATCATCACGTACAGTCGGAGGGCGATTCAGCTGGTTCTTGTTACGCCCCACCCCAATACAGCCGTTGCAATTCATTTCATCATCCACCGCCACCATATACGGAGGTACATAAGTTAGATGATTAATAAACGGTTTATATAAATATATATGTACATACATTCATATATTTTTAGGTCACATCGAAGCCGGATCTCTACCCGTTGGTGTTCACGTGCAATAGTGATAACGGTAAAAATGGTTCTAGTTATCTAATGGTGCAATATTTTCGCAATTATATAGTGCGTCCTGCTGGATCTATGTCAGCAGCAAGTACGGTAGACTCACTTAGTTCTAGTTTTATATGCAACATCAACGAAGCAAATACTCTGGTACCGCCTCCGTATTCAAGGGCGGCAAGCCCTGAAATAGGTTTCAGTCCACACTTTCAGCAGCAGTACATGATGCCACGTTCTGCGTCGCAGTTGGTGTGTCAAAATGTAAATGTTGGTGTTTTAATGCCAAGTGGCACGAGCGGAAATACCAATGGTCCATTTGAATTAAATGCCACTGTAAATGGAAATGTGCAATACAACTACAACAATGGACGAAATATTCACTATAATGCAGCCAATAGTCAAAGCAATGCATCCACCACGGGCCGCTTAACTGTTGTAGGAAGTAGAGGGAGTGAAAGAATCACCCATTATAATAACAATTTTAGGGAATATGAAAACGAAAGTGGCAGTGTCGATGGTAGTGATGGAAGTATAGAAGAACGCACAAATGGCGACCATGTCAATGCAAATGTGATAAATAACAGAAGTAGTACTACTGATTTACGTACGCTACCTAACAGTAGTGGCTTCGTACAGTCCCAAAGTGACCAACAGTTTCGATATATAACGAACAGCAACAGCAGCATTAGTGATATCTTCGTGAACAACAGTTGTGCGGCAGGAATTGGTGGAAATGCCGTCAGTAGACAACAACAGCGATCGGAGGATTCCTCTATAGGTGGGTCGCTATCAGGTGCAGGTGCTGTCGTTCATCCACAAGTTGGTGGTACACCTGTTATTTTTAGTAACGGCTGTATTAAACCGAATCCCTTGCATCGTGTTAATACTAATCCTACACATTTTCATGTTGATTCCTCTGCCAGGGAGCCGATGTTTTATCAATCAAATAATTCCTTAGGCGGTATTTCCGTAACAGTTCCTAGTGGTATCGACTTTGATTCGTCAATAATTCGCAATGACAACGAAATTCGGGATCTGCAGTTTCTACGTCGCAGTCTTGAGACTTGCTGCCAGCTACTGCAGCAACAGCAAAAAATACCTTCAGGAAACTTTGCCGTAGGAGATTCTCCACTGCGAATAAATGATGTAGCCAAAAAATATATTGATGATGGACTCTTGCGTAGTTATGTGACTTCGGGTACCTGTTCGGGTGTTAGCAGCTTAGCTAATGTAGGAACACCAAGTTCACCTCCACAAGCCACTAGCCCAACCGGAGAGGTAAAGGAAATACTCGACCAGATTCGTCAGCTACAAGAAGGTGTTACTAAATACGAAGAGGATCTCGTTTTCCGAACATCGAGTAGACCTCTACTCCACCAAACAATGTCCACACCATCGCCTGCAGTTGACAAATGCACCTCTCCAGCCTTAGAATCGGGATCAAAACTTCAACGTATATCAACTATGCCCGAACAGCAAACCTTAAAGGACGCTTCGAGTACCAGCCGAACTGCAAACAACTCACTCGCCAACTCAGTACACTCCATACCAACGGCATCTTCGCCAGTAGTTGCGACAGCGCAATCAAACCGAATATCGAACAGCAAGTCGTCCCTCAACAGTAACAGTGCTGCCACCAGTACCAGCTTTATGTTGCCATCTTCTTCGAAACGGCCATCTACTCTCCAGCATAGCAAAAAGCGCTTCTACACATCCAAACCCAACAAAGCTCTTTACATTCCTATGACGGCATCCAATCAGCTGTCATCAGGCAATCGTTGCACGATCCTCAAAAGTCCTGTTAGTAGCATTGTGAGTTCGAATTTCTTTATTAATCGTGGTAACCGGTCACGTAAATGTTGGATCTCAAGATCTGCTCCCACTACCCCAGCAACACCGTTACCACCCAGCTATTTAGGAGATGACAGTCCGCTTTTAAATGAGCACGATGAAGATCCAGAAGGCGAACAAAATGCCGAAATGGACAATTAGCTCCATAAACGTCTACACACGTTTCCATATAAAACTATGTACGCACAAAACTTTAAGCGTGAGAATTTTTCGATTCCAAAAATTTTTTATCAGCCTGCAAAAAACAGTGTGGAGGACAATAAAATTTAGTTTCTGTTTCTTTTCTTTGTCTATTTTCATACGTTCAGTTTAACTATTTCTTAAATCACACTGCAAAACAGAGAATGATCAACATGATCATTTTACATTTTTATTCAATGCGAAAACTTCTCACGAGTCACAAAACATGGTTACTGGTTACAAGTAAATACAGTGTAAAACAAGTCTATGGATGTTCTAGTAGTAACAGGTATGTTCGGTTGAAATTATTTTACTTTATTGTAAGAAATAGGATCAGAATGCTTCCGTTCTTTTCAAATATTTAAGAAAATTTTAATTAAAAAACACAACTAAAATCTAACAAAATGCTCAAAATAATGTTTATGTACATATGTATGTACGTCTAATTTTCGTTTAATTAATAGTGTTAATATAAAACTGATTGCTTGGATTACATGCATACAAAAATCTAATGCTTTACTAACTAGTTCACAATTAAGTTGCCAAATTACTGACAAAAAATATTTTTCGATTTTCTACACAGACGATAAAATTATTTCTTAAGACATTAATTAATGCTCAATTAGAGCTGAAGTATGGGATTGAAATAAAATAAATAAAAGTACGAGTATAGTGGTATCCCGATTTAGCAAAATTATTGAATTCACGATTGAACTTACACTTAATTTTATTTCCTTTAATAATTTGCTTGACAAACAAACTCAATATAATCCGTAATTTTTATGTACTATATCTAATATTGAAGAAATAATTTTGCCATAAAGGATAAGACATTAATATTTAACACAACAACTCCAGGGGGGAAATGTAACCATGTGTCATCGACAGCAACACAAGCCGAACAATCATGACTACAGGTTAATTTAGTATAATTTACGGGACCATCCATGGTTAGTTACAAGAACCAAAGTAAAGACATCTTTCTAGACAACTTTTAAAGCTGATAATAATGCTGGTGAATTATTAAAAAAAGTCGACAATGTATGTAGTCGGGGTAAATGAATTGATTTCCTTACAGTCCATTCACCTCAATGCGTAGCCACTTTACAATTTTAAGCACATTTTTATTTTCTAAATACTATAAAATTCTTGTTAAACGGCTTTTCCACTAGGCGATTCTAACTGCACAATATTTTACTCAACTTGGAGAAAGATAGACAGAGGAATACATGTTTATCTCATCTTTCTCCCACCTGAATTGAAATTGCCGAGTGAAATAGACTTGTTAGCAATTGCACAATATAATAGCGAGCTCACACAACCATTTTTAAGCATGCTTCACGTGCTTAAGAGCTAAGGAATTTAATTTCTCGTTGTTTCCCATACATGGACTTCATTAGAGAAGTCATAAAAGTCCGAGTTTAGATAGTGTTATATGGTATGTTGGTTTGATTTGTTTATTTTTTAGTCACTGAACACATTTTATAATCACGGCACATCATAAATTAAATGCAGTTGAAGGAAGAATACACAAAAAATTAAAATTTAATTATTCAAACAAAAATTGTAAATCTTTATTTTTGCCGAGCAAAATTTGAGGCGGTAAAAAATCAATAACAAATTAAATGAAAATAATGTATGTATAAAGATTAAATAAATAAAATTCCCATTTTTTTAGCTCTTTTAGAATATGAAAAAAGTTCTGATACCCTTAACAGTAGGAAGTTAATGGCCATATCTAAAACAAAAAGGCTTTATATTTTTCCAAAATTATCAAAAGCTCTAAAACTGTATTAAATGGATCAAATATGTACATACATAATTATTAGTAAAAGTATAGATCATAGAAATATAGAAATGGATAAGATTTGTATAATTTTTGTGGAACATTTTGTTTTAATACGACAATTTCAGATTAAGAAAACACAAGGAATAAATATAGTGTTTACTGATTTCTTGTCTTGGACCGATATATCATTTATAATAACTGTTTCAATAAAAACATAGATAATACTTACGAATGTGGCCTTTTATGCTTCGGCTCTTCCTCTCAGCGCTTTTTAGCGCATTTTTTTTAAACAGTTGGCAATCGTATCGACAAGCAACTATTCTATTCTTTTCACTGCTTGTGCTCTGAGAGAAGAACTTCGCATGTACTTGTATAACAGAAAGTTACTTAATGCAGATTACAATTGGACTAACTGCCTCTTTTTCTACATGCGAAAGAGTATTTCCTTCGATCATTTATATTGAACACAAAATAAAATTTGATTTTTTTTATCGTTTTCAATAAAAAAATATTCGAACGAAACTTTCTTTGGTACTTACAGGAAATAAACACAGGTTGGACGTTTTAGGAAACGATTCTACTTCTAAAACTATAAGAGAATATTTGTGCGCCTAGATTTACATAAGGGAACTTTAGTTAATGGTCTTATAGCCCAATACTTTCCGAATCGTCATATTGTCTATATATAGAATTTAAATTTTAAGAGTATATAGCATATGTAGATCTCTGCCTCTATAATATGTTGATAACCCTTTTCAAACTGGATTAAAAAATCTAAGGCGTCCCATAGTCCTAAATTTTATGAAATAAAATTGAAGTAATTTAAATAATTTTTCGATTGCCTTTGACATTGTATATAATATTATTTGTTGAATCAGGGTGCCACTATACTTTTATGTTGTTTAAATTAATATTTTATATCGGTATATTGATAACAATCCAATTATTACTATTGTATTATTGAATTCGAATATGAAACACAAATTAAGTCAGTTGTTCATGTTCGTATAAAATTTTTAAATTTTTTAAAATTTTAAGTTTTCAAATAAATAAAATTTTAATTTTATTAAAACACTAAAAAGTTAATTATATACGATTTTTAATAAAAAAATAATGTAATAAATTTATTGAAACGATCAATTCTTGTATCTAAATGTTAGCACGGGAAGTTTAAAATATTCTCATTAGTTCGACCAGAAAACATAAGGTTTTAATGCTTAATTACTTTTATCGCAAGCGTTAGACGATAAAATTTGTTTTCGGCGACCGAACTTCAACTGGGGCTGCTATTCAGCAATCACAAAATTTTATTTGCCATCCTTAGTCACTAGAAGCCCTCAGCATTATTATTTTGAAGAACCCATATTAAGGTTTGATAGAATTAAATTACAATGAAAAATTTTTAACTACAATACAATAATACAATATAATAGTTGCGTTCGTATATACAGCACTGCGCTGCAACAGAGAAGAAATCTTTCTTCTCTACACCTATACAAATCGAATGGTAGTCTTTTATTATGTGATTATTATACCAGGTCTTTCAGTAAAGACTTCTAAACTTTGACAGGTAATAGTGTCTATATTGTTGAAGTTACATTTGTCCAATTGACTGTTATTTATTCACTCTAATTTGGCCACTTGGGTGTTCTGTTCGACCCTAATTTTTATCAAAAAATCATCTTCAGCGATGGGGACCATTTCTGGATGAATGGGTAAGTCAACAAACAAAATCGTCGAATTTATCAATACAAATGCACATGAGATCTAAGAGCATGCCGAAAAAGTCACTGTTTGGTGTGGATTTTAGGCTGGCGGAGTCATTGGTCCATATTTCTTTGAGAAATATTGAAAGTAAGCGGTCAATGATTTATCAACTTTTTTGACCTGAATTGGATCATGTTGAAACCAACATGTTAAAATCGACATGTGATTTCAACAGGACGGCGCTAAATGTCATACAGCTCATGCGACATTCGTTATTCTGCAAGAGCGATTTGACTCACGTGGTGATGATGTGAACTGGCTACCGAGCACGTGCGATTTGACCCCGTTTCTTGTGGAGTTTTCTTAATTCGCTCAGCCTGATTTATACGCCTGAGTCATGGAAAGTTAGACATTTTGGATGTGAGCCACCCAGCGAAGCCGCGGCGGACATTTGCACGATGTTATATTTTATACTTAATATTCCATATATGGTATAATTGCATCAGACCTATCGATGCCATTTAATGATATCTCACACACACTTTGTTTAATCAAAATGTAGAGATAGGAAGCGCTTAGTGAAAGACCCATACAAACATACTTTTGTACATAATATGCTTTTGTACACAATATGTTGCAGTTAGGAACATTTAAGTTGCACTTACGAACGTATAAAAACATATTAAAGATTTCAAATTATTTTTGGCAAAAATTTAATATCTAATAATGGACAAGGACCTACTACACATTATTGCAGAAGAGCTTTTCAAAGGAGCATTCCCAATGCCCCAATTCATTAAATATGTTAACGAGACATTCTAACCAATAGGTTATCTAGATGCTAAGACATGTCCGGTAACTCTGGAGCGGACGAGCTAGCCAAAGAAGAAACGTTTGTGGTTGGAGGCTCTTTAAAATAAAACTATAATTCACTTGTACAGCAACAGCCATTTAGAAAAGCTTACACTAAATGATTTTCAGAAACCATTTGTGTGGTCGCGGGATCACTAGCACAATAGTGATCGTAATGACGGCACACAAACTCTTTTATTCGCCAGTCAGGTTGGTTTAATATCGAACCACACGAAAATTTATAGGACCAAACTGGACTCAAGTCAGTAGGTCATAAGCTCTAATCGACGATCTGTGCAACCTAACCTCACCTAGTTTCCCTCAAAATCTACGAGTGTTTAGCCAGTACTATGGCTCTGAAAGATTTAAATTGAAGAACGATCATTACACTGTGTCTTTAACGTATCCACACTTATTTCATCACGCTAACTTTAATGGATTTATTATACTCTTTAGCAGGCTGAGTTAGTTGCTCAATTCTAGGCCTTCAATTTACAATTCTTTATTGAATGCTATATAACGCGTTAGGGATGGGGGTTTCGATAATCAAACACAGAATTACACAGAATTCCTTTATGGCTGAGAGAAAAAACTACATTGGAATAAAATTATAGAACAAGTAACTAAAAATAAGAGGCCATTAAACATTCCTGTAGTAGTCTTAAGTGATTACTGTGCGATATGTCCAATGGCCGTCTGCCAAGACTGCTGCTATTTAGGTTATTATGAAGATAAATACGCAGTTTTATCACATTGGATGAGTATCATAATGTATGTTGGGGGAGCCAAGCCATTATTGAGCAATGCTTAAAAAACGTAAACAAGTTTGACTTCTAAATTAAATATCCAAATAAACTGATAGATACCACAATTTTAATTACCAAAAATAATAAAAAAATTTTATTTATTAATAACAACATAGTATGTTTGTGTTTATACTATATTAACACGTTCATAAGTACATTCAGATACATACTTATATGTACGTACTCGTACAATCATATACATACGTATGTATGTATATGTACATGTAAATAAAGCTATATAAAAATGTATACATATATAATAAAAATAACGATACAACCTAAATGTACAGTAGAATTCGGATATAAAAAAATTGAAAATGTCGACATTCGTCTAAGCGAGATTTTCGTTTAAGTGGACTTCGGATAAAAGAAGACCGTTTTGTTTAACGAACTCAGCAGCACTTTTAAATATATATATGTAAGTATATATATTTTTTCCTTTAAGCGATGTTTGTTGTTTTATATACTGCCTGTCCCACGATGTCACTCGACATCGATCGCTCGCATAAATACGTTTGAAACAGCAACAAATTTAAAAATGTTGTTTTTGGTTTGAATGTAAGTATTTATGCGAGCGATCGATGTCGAATGACATCGTGGGACAGGCAGATAATTACGCCATTTTATAAACAAAAATTTCTTCGTTTAAGTGGATTTTCTTTTAAGCAAAATTGAATGCTCTGAAATTGATCAAAGTTACGAATTTTTGTTTTCTTATACGCGATTTTTCTCTTTTAAACGGCGTTCGTTTATCCGTATTCGACTGTCTATGGTACATATGTAAATATATGTATATAATAAAGATAACGATACAACTTAACAACTAGTTTACAATTTAGTATAATAATAATAATAATAATAACATTTAATAAAATATAAATTTTTATTGCTTCATGGAAATTGCTTCCTTATGATCTTTTTCAACAGCTTTTAACTTGTTTTCAAATCTGTTCGCTATTTCCTTGTAGTATGGGCCGAGCTCTTCACGAACCGATTGATACCATGTTGACAGTTTGCGGCGATTGCCAAATGGATTGTATCCAATGTATTCTAAATATATATACAAAACAAGTTATTAAGTATAAATTTTTGTTATTATATTCTCCACTTTAAAATCTTACTTGGCTGATCAATTTCACAAATGGCAACCAAGTCGGCAAAAGATACATTATCGCCGACCATAAACTTTTTCGAATTCAAAAAGAGATTTTCAAAGTCATTGAGGGTATGTTCCAGTTGTTTTGTTGCGACATTCACCTGCAGGATAAAAAGAGCAAAAAGGAACAAATATTAAAAGCAATCAAAAGGGAATATAATAAATTTTAATTTATAAATTTAAGCTGGTAGAGGATTTTCCAATAAAGGAAAGACGATTTTGAAATGTAGTAATAAAATAGGTTTATGTGAAGCTTTTGTTTTCCTCATTTTTCGAGGTCTGCTAATGAAACCAAAGGATAATTGTTGTGTTGTTTTGTACAAAATTTTTTAACGCTTTTTATTTTAAATTTCTTATTTTTTAACCAGATTTGAAAGCGTGACCGAAATTTCTCATGTTTTTGCAAGTTCACTACTTATGATTATTTTTTTTAAACAAATGCACTGAATGCGATTAGAAATGACATTTTTCTTAATTTTAGGAATAATAGCATATGAAAAAGTAAAGCGGATGATCAAGTAGTGCAGCTACTCTTGATACAATTTGTTACTAGTAAGTAAAGCATTCATTTGATTTCTTTTATTTAAGAGAATTTGATAGATCAATTTTGAAACTTTTTGCATTATTCTCTCGTTACAAGTTATAACTGGAAAAGTTAAAGAACTGACCTATTATTGGAATGGAAAAATTTTAATATTTCTTGTGTTGAAGGGAAATCATGGCGCTTATTATTCAATGAAGGCTTGACCCTCTTTCAACTGCACCATTTGAATAAGGAAGAGCGAATAAAAATACTACGGAGCTAATAGAGACACAAAAGGCTTTCTTAAAATTTTACGGTTTCCGATACTACAGAAACAAAATAAATTAATTTGCCAAATTTGTTTGTTGTGGCCTTAGCCGACATTTCATTGGTCGTCAAACCGAATCGTCAGTGAACTTTAAGCATTTTAAAGTTTTAGCTTCCGAATCAAAACTTTTTGCTATGACTGCGGTTTAACTTCAGATATGATTTTGATTTTTAACTACATACGTGTCCACAATGTACGAGTATAAATGGTATATGGAGAAATTTTTCTTTTATGGATTTTTTTTATACTTACTAAGTTTTCATTCGGTCTGCTTTTTTGTAAATATGGCACCAACCATTTTTGTTGAAAATATTCTGTGGTTGCCAAGCCCATGTTTCGTTGACGCCATTCGAGGAACTCATCGATTCTACTGCGACCTAAATTTCTGCGTGGATACCAATGTTCTGGAACAAGTTTCTCACGTGATAAATGACGAAATATAGCAACGCTTTCTGATAACTGAAATCCATGATCGGTTATAGCAGGAATTTTCTTAAACCGGTTGACTTTATCGCGATATTCTCCAGTCAAATGCTCACCTGAAAATTTTTTTTAAATATATACACTCATATGATTTACTGGTTCCATGTAACAATGCTTGCCTAGAAAGAGTATTTCAAATTACGAACTATATCAAAATTCGTTCGAGTTTCAAAATACATTATGGACTTTAATATGCCTTAATTCTGGCGTTATTTTTGTAGCCTTTATGGCGATTGAGGTAAAAGAGAATCTGACAACCGTGATTGCTTTAGTTACAAACTGTTGAAAAACATTCATTTACTTTATTTCTCTCTTTGACAATTTGTGAGAGTAATTTAGTAAATTTTTGCGTTACTCTTTTGTTAGGATATTTTTATGGGAAAGTAAATGAACAGACCTAATGTACCCTTGCGGCAAACGAATTACTCAGGTCTAAGAAAAGTGTTGAAAGGCCGAAGATTTCTTATTAAATTTTAATATGCGTTAAATAAGCTTCAATGCCGAAGATTTGAGTCCTGTTTTTGAAGTGGCTCTGGTTCTCGATCTAATTCTCTCTATGTATGAAATGAAAGCGGTAGTTCCAAATGACCGCTTATTATTCAAGAAACGTACGTCCGATTTTATGAAATAATATACCATTAGATTAAGAAAAGAACAACATCTTCTTCTTCAGAAAGTTTTAGCGAGAGAATCAAAATTTTCATGCCAATTTCTACAAGACCTATTTATAAGGTACATATATGCAAGGCGAATGGATTACAACATATAGAGTTTGACACCTATCACCTGGGTTGTTATATAAACTTTTTTAAAAGGCCTGGTTCACTTTGTTTTCAATTCGCCTGGGCCATGAGGTGTGAAATTTCTACAATTTTCTTCTATTTTGTATATTAAATTTCCACGTTGTTAATTTTATTTCCCAAGTGTAAGATATTTGTAAGTAATTGCGCTTGAAATCGGTGGGTCCTACGTTTTTAATTAATAAATTTTAATAGATAATAAAGGTTATTTAATTTGCATGGTTCGGCATGATGCGCTCAAAAATAAAACGAAAATAAAAATACGAAAGTTAACATCAATGCATTAAGAGATTCTAAAAATATTCAATACCGAACAGATGTGAGCCATGAAATACTTCTTATAAATTTAACGAAAAGGTCTGTGTCTGTATCTACGATATCATCGCTTCTAAACTGACTAAATTTAATTTAACTTTTTTATACAAAAGTCATTTCAGATTATTTCCATTTTTTTAATTTCTTAAAATTGGAAAAGTTGTCTCAACTAATTAAAATTGAAATGGTGGAGAAACCTATTTTGCTCCAGATTCTTAATGTTTTCACTTCCCATTCCAACGGCATTCCTTAATGGGTTAAGAAAAAAACTTAACAAAATGAATGCGAGAATAAATTTACCTGAATGTGTGTGTGTGAAAATATGCAGCGTGTATATTGACCCTCAAAACGTTCATTGGATCTAACAGTTCACCGAACTTATAATTTTCAAATATTTTCATGCAACAATGTACAAATTGTTAATAAATTTGGTGTATATGTACATACAACCAGACACCAAATATATTCACTTGTGATCAAAAATGATACATTTCGAAAATGAAATTTAGAACATTATGAGAATATGACTTAAAGCACGCCAGTATAATAATTTTTAGTCAGTTTTCACTTTATTATTGAAATCGAATTAATCGCATTTGTGTATTATTTTAAACTTAGCAAGATTACTATCCATATCGACTTCTGTATTAGATCATAGAAGAGAGATCAGTTTTTATTTATTTCCACCAGTATTTCTGTATTTAAAAAGTTTTGTCTAAAAGCTAAATTAACATTTCTTCTGGCTAAACGGAATGACAAATTGCTAAATCTAATTTTTAAAAAGAGGCTAAATTGGCAACACTTGCTGTCAAATATTTATTTCAGTAGGCCTTACTTATTGCAAAATGGCGGTAAATTCAGATTTTACTGGAATTTTGAAATAAACTTTCTTGCAGCGTATAAACGATTTACATTAAGCATATTGACCACAGCATCAATCATGGGCACTTATCAATTTTGAAATAATATTTAAATATCAGATGTACATACATACATACATATATTCATATGTACACACAAAGATGCTTATATTAATGTCGAGAAATGCCGACAAGCCTTCTCTTTTAAGGTGCGCAACAGTTTGTCTTAGAAAGCATTAACAAAATTTCAGTTGCATTCATAATCCGGTTTAAAAACGTAAATAAATATACTCGTACTTGACAGACTTTGGTTAACAAGTTTGTAAATGCTTAATTGTATGCATTTAATAATGGTATTTTATACAGACACAATACATACATAAGTATGTAAGCATATGCATACGTACGAGGTTTGCTCAAAAAAGTCGAGTTTATAATATTTCACGGCATACGCACTCTGCGAAGTACGTCGTGCGTTCTTTTCGGAATACCGTACGGTCAATAAGAAATATTGCCTTCAAGTTATGGAACAAAAAAAACATGCATGCCTTAGCAGACTGGGCCACAACAACACCCACATCTTGTAACGGCCTTCAAAAAAGCCATTGTTATATTCTGCTGTTAAGTATATGTAAGATGGGATTGAAACGATGCCTCGTGTTTAATTTGTTCTTAAGTAAAAATTATGAATGAATGAAAATTAGGCTATTCATTTAGACAAGAAAAAAATCACTCTTCTTGAACAAACCCCTTGAAAACGTACAAAAATATATTTTCATAATTACGCAAGAACACATACTGCATTTATGGTATCAAACTGATTTCTAAAAGTTGGATAATTAAATCCGTTTTTATTTACGATATTATTTTGAATAACATTGAAAACTAATTACAATCACCAATTTACAGCGGATAAGTGATTATTTTTTACCATCGAAATCTAGCATATACTGTTTAATATTATCGGAAGGTTGTAAATAAATGCTTTACTGATTCACAGGTAAATACATACTTACTTATATACATACTTAGATTTCGTGGTATTAAAAGAAAAAGTTAAATCTTGTACAGCACTTTGTACATAATACACTTTGTAAAATATACGAATAAAATCAAAACAAAATATTTTTAATTTTATTTTATGTTTTTTTTTTTTTTAATTTAGGAAAGAGTTTAAAGGATTAACATTTTTAGCGGAAAATTAAGGAGACGAAAATATAGTAAGGAGCATTCTTACATTCAAACGAACTTCAAAAGTTGGTTCTAAAAGGAATGAAATATGTAACTACTTTCACCCATTTTTCTTTAGCAATTAAACTTGCGCAATTTTTTTATTGATTCTTGTCTTAAAATTACTCTCATGTTTCGGTTGAGCAATTTGACTTGACCAAGTTTCGTTTCTTTTACATCAATATTCTTAACATTGTGTAAGTGTTTACACAAAAAGCAGTATTGTCAACTTTGAAATTTAGAAACGCACTAAAATCGATAAGAAGCGCCTATTTTTTAATTTTTAGCTTTGGTTTGATTTATAAGGTTTATTTTATAAATTTATTACATTTAATTTTTTAACGTATATAAATAAGAGGCAATAGAAGTAAAGTTCTTTCCCCTCTTTTTCGATAGAAAATTAAATTTATTAAAAAAAGGTCTTAATATAAATAAGAATTAATATAGACTTAAAAAATTACAACATTTTGTGGCAGTACACAATTCCTTTTACAATGACCTAGGCTATGCGGCACGTCTAGTTGTGTAATAAGTTCTTAAAATCTGACTAAACTGATTAAAACGGTATTTTAATCTTCAAGGACCAACAAGTTTGTAGATAAGTAATTATTCCAATGATTTAGAAATGTTAATATATGTACGTAATTATTGTTGGTCTTCTATCAAAACACAAAACAATAGGTTTAAAATTAACACAATTTATTTTTAGCAGCACTTTTATGAAGCTCTAATTATTTTTAAATATATTTTAAAAGCGCACTTAATAGCGATTGCAATATTTGTTTATTTTTTATTTTATTGTACATTTTCATATTTATTTAAAAAAATGTTTCTATAGGTGTTTGAAATTTTTTTCGATACTAAAAAATATAATCACTCAAATCTTTATCGCCTCCAAAATAATAAATTTTATTCATTCTTTTCAATTAAATTTTTTCTATTTATACATTTAGATAAATTCTATTAAACACTTTTTTCTGTTTCCATTTTCATTTTCCATGACGTTTGCTTTAGATAAAACCAAACTTCAAACGGATGTACAAACATAAAACCAAAAAAAAAAAAAAAAATTGTGTTCTGTTTGACAAGCCGTTTGTGTAGTTTATTTAGCCATTAAAGCCTTATAATCATAATCATACTCATGATTGAAAAGTGAGTAAAAATTTCGGTACTCTGTACACATAGATACGATCAACATGCTTTGAGTGCTTGAACGAACGACTGATTGCCCTGGTTTGGGTGTATTTGGCATAACGATAACACATTGAACATTTAACTAAGTTCTTCATAAGGATAAGAAAATAGATATTCTTCATTTCTTATCTCATATAGAAAATACTTTTTTGTTTGTTTTGTTTTTAACATAAATTATTTATTATCATGTGCTATTTTGCATGCGATAACTATCGCTGTCAACTAACAGAAAACGATATTCTTAATAGATTTATAGATATAATTTTTTTGTCACAAATGCTTTTATTATCACAAAAAATCTGGTTCTGACTTGTTCGAAAATATCACCCTCATTTCTAGGTCTATCATTTTAGATGACAGATCAATAACAACATTATAATAACGAGTAAAGTGAATATGACAATTTCACAAAAGGAAAATTTAATATCAATAAAATAATATTCATTATATGAAACCCATTAGCAATAATAGAATATTTGTTAGCAAATAAGTATACATGAGTGTAAATAAAATAAAATGTTTTCATTCTTAACATTTCATTTTAATGCTAATTATATTCATATCATTCACTTAGAAAAAAAATTGTTTTGAATCAAGATTTAGATTTAAGGTCGAAAGTACAATTGTGTAAATGAGAGCAGTGAATAAGACATTAAAAATTCATATGAGGGAAACTAGCAACTAGAAACGAAGAAAGTGTCCCTAAAATATCAACTTCTAAAGGCACTGGAAAAGTTTTTAGAAAAGGATTGCTTGACAAAAGAAATAATTATTATGTACCATCACACAGTGGATATCAAACTTTTTACTCAAAATATCTTAAATGCATGGAAGCGTGAGGCTCCCTAGCACACAAAGCTTGTCGCCTTGGCTGTTTATAATTTTTAATCACCAAAAATGTGTTTGGTCTTCATGCTGATAACAGAAAATACTAGACTAGTATTATTTGATATAAAAGAACTATATCCATCAATTCCAGTGATAGAGACATTGTACAACAAAATAAAGGACAAGGAATTTCCAATGCAACTCACACGAATCACGCTAAAAGAGGCATTGGTAGACAAATTACTACAATTTCAACACTATTACATACATGTACATCGACAAAAAAACGGACTAGAAATGGGGAAATCTAACATCAACGATTCTCTGGGAAAAGTTTGTGCAAAATTTGAAATAGTAATATACAGAGAAACTAAAAACAAATTTTTGGGTGTTATTTTATGCAAGATACATATGTATACTGGAGCGAAATAACCAGGAACAAATTCTGGATCTAATAAGCAAGAAACTCAAGAATAAATTACCTAGACCTAGACCTATTAAGAAAAACAAGGGCTCGAATAAAATAGCAAGATGCACAATTTATCAAACCATCCTCAACCATACAAGAACACAGTGAATAGACAATTAGTAACGAGACTTGAACGCACACCATGAACATGAGGGGTCTACGAGCATAGGGAGAAAATGAGAGCAAAATATGCCTAGTAGACATATAACTAGTAGATAAGATCATGAAGGACATCAGGACAGACAAGGGACTGAACAAGAAGCAGGATAAAATATTTTAACACATACATATAAAAGCTAACGCATTTTTTAAGGATACACAACATTAACAAAGCATTCCAAATAAGAAACAATTTGGATCGAATACTACAGAATAGAACGAACGAAACAGACTCTCTCGACAAAAAGGGGGTATACAAATTAACCTGTTTATACTAATAAAGTTAAATCGAGACGAAAGATCAAAAACAAAAGATTTCGGATGCACATTAGGAAATAGAAAACTAGGGAAACCAGAATCGACTCCAGAATCGAATTTTGCGAACCACATGTTTGACCACATAGAAAAGTGATTACAATTTCATTCGAAGATGTTCACCCTATTATATACGTCGCAGTCGAATATGAAGATTTTAAATTTCATAGAAGTGATTTCAAAATAAAAATGCGGCTGTTTAATTTAATATTGAATATAAGCAATGACTTAATTTGTAAGTCATACTATTTGAATAACATACGAATTTATTAGAATTTCAATCACTTACATAAAAGATAATCAAGTAATTTTAGTGCAGGAAATAATATATAAAAATAATTATAATAATTTGATTTGTAATTGCTTATAATTTTTATTGTAATTTTAATTTGACGTAATATATCGAACTGTTTTGGTAACCAACTATTAACGATGGCACATGTCATACATACATGTTTACTACGTCAAAGCTAGTTGACTATAAAAATGAACAAAAACAAACTTTAAAAGTTCCCAAACCAGCCGTTTAAGTATTATGTGATAAAGAATAAGGGGGGAGAGGAACCTAAATAACAACAGTGTTGTTAAGGATTAGGGATTTTTTCTGAAATTAGGACAAAAAAAATAGATTTGGCAATTGGCGAATTCATTGAGGATATCCGAAAGATTTTTCAGGATTTTTTATTTCAGTTTTCCATTAAACTCAGACTACGTCCATCAATTGATTTACCAAACAAATGATTACTATTTTTAGAGCACAATTTTATTGGATTATTTCTCGAATCACTTCTTTGAGTGTTTCTTTCTAAGAACAAGAGTTTTGAACTTTGCAATAGGATAATTTACTGTGAAAAGTTCTATATAGCACATCTATCACTATTTTTTTAATATCTCGTTTTCCCATAAACGTCAACATAATTATCGCGGAAGTTTTCATTTTTATATATAATTTTGTGCATTTTATGACAATTGACGTACGTACAATTATGTTTATTTGCAAAAAACCCTTATTTGTATACTTATACAAAAATATGTATGTGTGTACATATTGGAATTTGGATCGTGAGGTACATTTCTCCACGATCATGCGCTCTCAAGATCAAAAATGTTACTAATGCACTAATATAATTTTTTAACACACTTTCTTTTTATTTGTTACACATGATTGCGAAAAAAATATATTAATCACGACTTAGAAAACGGTCACACACAAACAACGAAAACATTCCTATATTTTCAATAAAAAAATTTATTAACAACGATTTTTATGAGTTTTGCTGCCAACGTTTTATTTTAATAAATTTCAGAAATTCTAAATCGCGTAAAAATTCTACTGCAACCGTTTTTATACGCATGCATACGAATTAAAAAGAATCAGTGACTATCGCGTGATTCGCAATCTATAATATGTATTTATGAACATATTAGTGACTTGTTATTTTAACATCTAGATAAGAAAATTTCCAAATTTATTTTCTTCGTTATCATAAAAACACATTTTTAATAACAATACAAATGCAAACAAACACTATTCAGTTAGAATATGTTAGTTTACGAAATTAACTTATCTCGAGTTATTATTAGATTGTTTTTGACAAATAAATGTATTATAATAATACCATAAATAGTGAATAAATATTTTGAATATATTTTGGTGATAAGTGTTTTTTATCGGTGTATATAGACCACACTGGGAAGGGGGCAAGGCCGCCCAGAATGAATTTAGTTTTCTTCAGACGAACATTAATATATTTTCACAAATCTTTTTCGATTTTGTAATAAAATTCAGAATATATTTAAATAAATTATAGTTCTGCGTATCGCGGGATGTAGTTCTGATAAATTTAAGCTCGAATAAAATATTTTCATTTTGAATAAGTTACTTGCAACAAAATTTATGTTATTAAATCGCACGATTTGAAATCATGTGATTTACAGAACAGAGTCGGGTACATACCCGCACAATAGTGATTCAATTCACAGGGAAGTTTTTAATTCGCCACCACTCGCTGGATCTTAATGTAATCAAAAATATTCAACAGGAATATATTCTCTTATGAAGGCGATAAGCAATTTGAAATAAAAAAAGAGTCCTTTCTAGGGGTGCATTAACAAATGCCCGTAATATCATTATATTAACTCTTAAATGCAAGGGCGTAGCCAGGATATGAAATAGGGTGGTGCCACGAAAATTATGATTTTTTATGACTACGATTTTTTATGATTATTACAATTTCGATCTATTTGAGGAGTAATCTGCGTGGACCATCTGAAAATTTTGCTAGAATTTTTTCCAAAAATTCGTCCTTCTTCTCGGTTACCAATCTTCGGTGGACGCTTAGCATACATAGTCCTGCAATATACAATATACTTATTTTTTGATAATAAGTAAAATTGCATATTATTTTACCGTTTAAACGAGCTTCAGTCATTGTGGAGCGCAGCCATGTTTTTACTCGCCTTAAAGTGCTAAATGACCGCTCAACAGTTGCAGTAGTGCACGGCTGTGGCAATGAAATTAATAACGCCTTCCTTATATTTGGATAAAATAATCCAGCGTCTTTCAAAATACTCGCCAGCTCTAAGTCGGCTAATTCGTCTTTACCCATTATTTTTTGTTTCCAAGAATTGTACCAAAGCTCAATTTCTCCTTCCAAATCATCCAACTCTTAAAAATGCTCAAACGTTTTTGTGGCATATTTAAGCTCTTCCAGCTTCAAAGAAAGCATGTTTGACGGATACAAATAATGAATTCCAAACGCTGGCCTATTCTCTTCCTTAAATCTTCTGTCCAGTGATGAAATTAAAGAATCTATATAAGGAATGTATATAGATCGCTTCCAGTATTCAGCAGGTGATGAAAACGGGGGATTTGAACGGTGCGTTTGACGAGAGACTATCCTTGGAACCGACATCTCTATTCCTAAATTGGCTGTTTTTTCTTGAATAGAAAAAAGCAATCCGTCCACAATACCCTGTGCATTTTTTAATAATTTTATATTGTATGCATGTAAAATTTTTATATAGAATTAGGTGGGTGCCACGGCCCTCTAGGCCCATACCTAGCTACGCCCATGCTTAAATGGCCAATTCCACATTTTTGAAATAATAATTTTTGGCAATGTTGTTGATTTATTTTGTTACCTTTATTACAATTTTACTTAACGAAACATCTAATTTGTATAATTTCGAAACAAAATAATGAATTTCTCCTCCATCCGGTTCATAGGATACGTGCATATGTACGTATGTACATAAGTAAATACCTAAATACGGCTGTCCGAAATTAGAAAAATTTTAAATTTTTCCTTTAAATCGTTAACACTGCAAATACATCAGGTTCGCAATCATTCAATATTCAATTTTTCACACTGAATATAATCTATTTTATTTTTTTAATTTGTATTTTCATTAAAAAAAATACTTCTTTCGATGTGACTAAATTTCGCACGGCATTTTTTCCCGCGAGTATATGCCTGTTTGATTTCTCAAAATAAAAGATATTCAAGTGCAAATGGAAAATTATTTTAAAAAAGTTCTGACCCCATCCAAATATCAAAAGTTTGAAACATCGTTAGTCTTGCGGTCGAGTATGTATATACTCATATGTACTTAAAATTGAAGGTTGAAATGTTCTTTATAAAATGCATCAAAAAGCCAGAAGGAAAGAGTATCGTTAAATTTTTGTTTATTATTTAAAAATATTGATAAGGTTTGATATTATTTGGTAAGATATCTACCAAACTCTTTCAAATGATATAGAATGTATATCATATCACATAGAGTGTATTAATATCATATTCATATTCATTTAGTACGTCAGATTAATAAATTTTATAGAAATGGAAATATTGTTGTTTTTATATTTTAATTTTAGGATGCATAAGTTGCACTCAAAATAGAGCCCAAATACGAGGTGCGTACTGTTTATTTTTGTATAAAATTATTTATTCATTAATATTCATATTGTCGCCTACGAAGAAATCTCCCCACTTACATACATATGTACATAGATGCTTTATTCAATCATCATCAAAGTACTTCGGCAATAACATTTTTATATTTTTCATTTTTAATATCTTTAGTACAAATGTCACATACTTTAAAATTTTTAATTTTGTTTAATTACCTATTATTTATTTTTATTTATTTTTATATACAATATTTTTTTTTTTGTTTTTTCTACTATTTGATATTTTTATAATTTTGTGTAAATATATGTAAGTATATGTGTGTGTGTGTGTGTATGTATATGCATATCTTGCTGCTTTCTAACACTGAAATATTAGCCAGTCCAGTATGCTTCGCTACACTAATCGTCATAAAATGATAAAAACATTTAAATGTAAAGGTACATACTTACTTACATACATACTCGTAAGCATACGAAAGATTATGTTTTTCTATAACTATAACGCGATAACTTTTCTTCTGATAAAATAAAATAAATAAAGTTCTTGTAGGAGGGCATCCTTCTCAAAGCTCTTATACAAGCAGTTTTTGCCTTACTGTGTACCTTATCTTTTCAGAGTAGCCCCAATATATAAAATACTTATCAGCTATTTTATTGCCAGAGTAATCTACATGAAGAGTCTCACTATAGGATAATGGATAAATACTTTGTATGGGGGTAAACATCTCACTCCGAATGTGCTTTTTATTCCTATAGTAACATACATACATTCTAAAAAGTCCCACTATTGAAGTTCTCTATACAAGTACCATATTTATATTGAATAATTAATAATCACTTTGTAGGGGGAGTTACCCGTCTCGTTCCTACTACACATCTATACTTTTGCTCGAATATACACGTTAGTTCCATAACGAAGTGTACAAAAATTTGGAAATTCTTTCTATTGAGGTTTCCCAGACATAGAATAATTAATAATTATTTTGCATAGGGGCGACCATTTTCCCCCTCCTACAAGTATAACTTCGTGCTCTCGCTCGAATATGTGGTTTGTTCCCGTAGTGATGTCCCAAAAATTTGGAGTCACACCGTGTTAGCTCTACAGATGTAGAATAATTCATTCCCATAGCAACGTACAGAAAATTGGAAGGGTCTCACTGTTGTAGCTCTCTAGCTATATATCATTACTATGTGTGGGCTGTACAATCGTAAAGAAGACGGTTGCAAGGCGACCGCCCTTGTCGTTTGGCTACCTATACGAAGCAAACAAACATGCAAACACACATTTATTTTTATATAAGTACTATATATAGATTCTTTCCTGTTGTATAAGAAGAAAATCTATATAAAAATAAACGTATAAAGAAAATTTAGTATGGCCTTGACATCATTTATTTTGGGAACTGGTAAATGCCGTAAATAGGTGATTTGATGGTTGAGGCATGATTGCGATGTTGTTTTTGGTCGAAAAAATTTTCACAACCAACGATGATTGAACATGACACATGTAATAAACAACCATATAATGCTACACGAGCAACTAAGAACATATAGTAAGTATATTCTTTAATCCAACATAGACATATACCTGGTTCACACACGTCAAGTTTTCTTGCTCAAGTTTCAATTCAGCTCTGCGAGAGATGCAGGAAGTATGTAATACATTCTCTTTCTCTCTACCGGCTGAATTAAAACTTAAGCAAGAAAACTTGACGTGTGTAAACCAGCTAATACTTATGTATTTATATATGTCAAAAAACAACGAAGTGGGCAAAATTCGACTTGAGTTTTTAAAAGTTTATCTTAAATATCGAACCTTTTTATAGTATAACTTCGGATTAGCTTCAGTTTCCGATTTTGAGGATAAAGAGGATATTTAGGATCACTTTTCGCTGAGTAATTTAAAATAGTTTTTGATATATGAGTTAGTTAGTTCGTTGTTTTATGGAGTCTTATTATTTTCCATATTATAGGAGTCCCCAAAATACATTTTTGAAACGAACACTAAAAAGCTATAAAGTATTATTTTGATAATATTAATAAACATTAACACAAAAGTTAATTAACGCTATTTAAAGGCAGCATTTGCCTATATTTATGAATATGTTGCATTTAATAGTATCTTAATTTAAATGGCATAATGACACTTTTTGGTGTAACTTCGGTTTAGCTGCAGTGGGGCAATGCGTATTTCGATTCGAAAAGTAAAATTTTTCAAAAAAAATTTCTAAATCAAAAGGCAAACCGTACCAAATGTATTTAAGTCTACTCATAATTTTTTGCTACAGGTTTATTAACTTAGGTTTAGCATTTTCAACATAAAAGTGCCCTTTTCACAATACTGAATGCTCCGACAAGAATTGAATCATTTCTTAATATTGTATTTTATCTGTGTATGTACTTTCCTTTAAGAGTTAGAGGGCATAAATACACTAATTTTTTGACAGAGCCACCACTATTAATTTTAATTTACATACTTATTACAAACTTTTATTTATCGTGTTACACTTTCTATTTTCGGTTCAATTTGTCAATAGCAATATATGTACATATCTTTCGAACAATTTCAATCACTTTTGGCATAACAGACATAGACGTTTTCGTAACAGACATAGTTAAGTTTTCGAAAGGGAATTTATTTTTCGGTCGAGTACCACAACATTCCGCACTTTTGTATCAAAAAGTACGAATATCGTACTGCGCGAAATACGCGGTAACCGCCAGATAAGATTCTTAATATTTAATATTGAGATACTTCTTCATCAATAGATAAATGATAGATAAAAAAAGAAAAGTTCTAAATATTAAGAGTCCATAAAACCAAAAAGCCCGAGTAGAAGAAATACTTACAAATAAACAAGTTTTATTAGTTTCTAATGTGTTGTTTGGAACCTTTGTACAGTTACATATGCGAGTACATACATACATACATACATACATACATACATACATACATACATACATACAGATACATACTTATGTACATAAGTATGTGTTTATTATAATGAAGCGTGAAAATGTATTTTTAGTAGGCGTTTTATTGTCCAATAAATTTTCGATTGTAATGAGATCTGTGAAGTCATTCTTTAGGTATAGGGTATGTTCGTATATGCAGTACTGCGTTGCAACAGACAAAGTAAACTTTCGCCGCTGTAGCGGTAAAAATCAAATCATGCTCGTTTATGATGTGAATATTGTACGCTCGTATGACCCATATTCAACATATTTCTGTTATACTTAAGAACATTTTAATTCACTATTGGAGAGCTGTACTCACGGCATGGAAACTGAACTGTTGTTTCAAGAAAAGTCCAAAACTTTTTTAATTTAACTTCGACTCTACTTGTCATTAACTGCGTTAGCTGAATACAGTCCATAGGAACTAAAACAAACTATCACCTATAAGCAAGATTTCATCGGTCTTATCTGACATACATATGTACATACATAAGTATGTATGTATGTATATAAGTATGTATGTAATTATACGATATACTTACACACATATATACATTCGGTAGCATGCATCTACTTATGTACGAGCATAAGATGATATACATATGTATGTATGTACATAAATTCAAAAATCATCAGCAACTTTAAGATCTTGAATGTTTTACAAGCTACCTGGAAAAAATTAAACATAACAATAGATTTAAATTAGAGAGTCTATCAACAGTAGACTGACTGCACTCACGATCACATTCGAGGATTTCAATGGCAGAAAATTTGTTTGAATTAGCGAGATACATAACTATTCGTTTTGTGAATTTCGCCTTTTTGTCATTTTAATTGCAAGCAATAAGTATCGTTTATAAGCGAAATGTACTTTTTGTAAGAAAATGTCGATTTAATTAATAACATAATAATTAAAAATTTGTTAAACAGTTTTGAACTTGAACACACACAAATGGAGTTCGACCACTTTCAAAGTAACCGGCTCATATACTTATGTATGTATGTTTGTATGTACATATTTAAAACACAATTATCAGAATTTATCTATTGCCTTTCCATACCTACTAAACAAAACAATAATGAATCCTGTTTTGCAGAAGTGCAATCGGCTTCTATGAACTATATGACCATATGTATGTACAATTTATACACTAGTATGTCGTTATTTATGTACTTACATACATATGTACACAAGTCCATACATGTTTTTTTATTATTAATATATTGAAGACCCTTTAGAAATTATGGGCCTAATTTTGTACATACTTATATCACCAAGGTGAAACGTTGCGTTATTTCAAAACAATTGTTTTTGTTAAAAATATTTAATAAATAAATATTGAAATAACTCAGCACCATACTTACTTGACATACAAAATTCGGCCCTATACAAGTACATACATACTTAAGTACATATTTTCCAATAATTGAACAAAAAAAAAAGCACGTACCTTTTAAAATAGAGATGGGAACTGCTTCATATGGAATCTTTGATGCCTCCAAAAGTATGTATAGAGCTCGACTGGATTGATTAATAATATCATAATAAAATTTCACTGGCTGCATTGGCATCTTCGTTGTTGTTTTTTTTTTTTTTTTTTCTTATTTGATCACTGAAGTATTAACAATAATAGAATCAAAACTCGTTCAAATGAAATTCACACAATATTTATATAGCACTTCGCTGGGATACAGTTAACACTGAACTGAGCTTAGTTCGCTTGTGAAGATCGGTTAATATGGTATGTGGTTTTGAGTACATTTGCAGTTGCCTCCACCACCTTCCATATGAGCTATTGTTACTCGTTTTAGTATTTTGAGTAATATTTATTTATACCTAAGTATGCACATAGTCATGTATGTATGTATATGTACACATCTATACATACATACATATGTATATGCATAAGCAAGTCTTGTCTTTATTTGCAGCACTTTAAACTCATAAGTTATTGATCATAACGAGCCCACAAACAACCCAAGTAAACATATGTATGTATGTAGGAGCGTATGCATGTGTAAAGATCTGTTTATATGCTTAAATATAAGTATGTATGTATGTACGTACATATGTATATGATCTATTTTGTTGTTAGAATTAAAAATTTAGTTTTGTTTTTCTTCGCCTTGTTGCTTTATTAGCGTGTACATACATATGTATGAATGTACATACTTCTATTAAAAAGCCGGTCGATTTCTACTCACTACTATAAACATATCGTATACTGAACCGCATCAAGTTGTTATTACTCAAAATAGTGTTAAATGATTACACTGTGCGACAAGCTTTTTAAAAGAAATACACGAACTTAGAAGTATAGGCTAGACTCTATATTCTGCTGGTATATTCGGTTCAGCGAGTGTGGTAAACAGTTTTTTATTGGCCTCAAAAGATTCTGAAAATCAGTCGGCCCCTCGAGCATATACATATGTATGTCACCAGTTTTTGTCCAACAGCTAGTTCAGATTTGGTGTCTGCTGAACATATGTTACTAGCGGACCAGGCGAACTTCGCCTCGCCCCAATTTTAAGCCTTCAGACAAACTTTCTATTTTTTAATTTGAAAAGCCATTAAGGAATAATTTCAAACAAAATTTTATACAAAAACTCGATTTTCGATTTTTCCAATTTTCTCACTTTTCCGTAGGGTTTTTCCAAAATTTTCTTCCATAAAAACCTTCTCCTCGAAAATACGAACAACTGACAAAAAGTTTTACGGAAATCGGCCAAGCCGTTGTCATTTTATGAGTTATTGGATTTTGCCACGCCCCTCCGCCCACAGACCGAAAATAAAAAATCGGACTTCACAGTGTCACCCGCCCGAGTATTCTGAAGGTTTCCTGAAAATTTCGTCAAAATCGGCCCAGCCATTTTGGAGCCATTACTTTACATACATACATACATACACACATCCTATTTTATATATATAGATTAACATTCAATCACAAAAAATACTTTTGGTCGATTGTTTAAGAATATCTTTTATTGAATCATCAATTTGTAATAATTTTTGGAGAATTTAAAGTTTTGAACCCTAAATAAACATTTACATACAATAAGTGTTTACAAACATGTACACGATCAACTTAACGAGTTCCCGATTAAATTTAATATACATAAGTACATATGTATGTACATATAGTCAGAACAGTTGTCATGTTATTTTTTAAAATTTTTCTTCCATGAAAAATTACAATTTCATAATGTTTATATTTTTTAATTTTCATAGCTCGTTACTTTGGTTGTTTACGCATAAAGTGGCCAAAATTTCTCACATTACAACGAAAACAACAAATAAACACCAATATTGCGCAGTTTTACTAGTATCAAATAAATCCCTCCAACATACTTAAATTATAACAAAGGATCGGTGGATATAAATAGGCTTTTTTATAATACCTACGGTATTGCATAGAGGGTATACGAGTAACGTTTGTTCACGATCTCAAAGTTTGGATATATGAGTATATCCCTATCTAACCTACATGTATTAGTGCTTCATATCACAAAGAACACCAGAAACCTATTTTTTGTTTTCTTTTGTTATACAATTTCTGGCGATGTAGAAATACAATGTATCTAAAAAGCATAAAGGTACAAACAGACGTTTAATTAAACCTTCAGGCATAACTATTCCATATACATAATTGTCTCTTTCTGCTACGAAATCGAGAGAAAATCGAAGTTGTTCATTTTTAAACGTCAAAATCTTCAGCTCTGCTGTACTTTCTGGTTCAAATACCCCGTTCTACAATTTTTTTGACAAACTGTGTACATAACTTATATGTATTGATCTAGGTAGTGAGTAAATTAATAGTTGGTTTTTTATCACATACATACATACATACATACATACATACGCACATACACAGGCATTTAATTATTTTTTTATTCTTTGTTTTGTTTATAAATTTCGCTGCTTTGTTTGTAAACACTTGCTCCACATCACTCCCCATTATCAAACTTGACTTTTGTATGAACCTATTCCTAATGAATAAACGAGTAGAATGTGTATGTGTTTGTGCGCGTGTATATGAAAATGTGCGTGCGTGTGTATACGATTACTATGTGCATATGAATGTTTTTAATCAAACGTAAACAAGCTGAAGTGACTCAAAAATCCCATTTGTGTACCACAAACATTCACACATGCAAACAAACAAATTATTCGATAATGAGTAGAATTTTGAATTAAAAATATTTTTGTCCCCTCAATCTTTGTGAGAGGGTGATTTCATAAACACTACAATTGCAGTTTTCAATCTTACAGTGTGGTTTAAAGAAAACTGGAACGATGCAGAGATAAATTCATACATATGCATGTACATAAGTACATACATACATACATATGTATGTATATATGCATTTCTTTCAGTGTTATATATATATATATATATATATATATATATATATATATATATATATATATATATATATATATATATATATATATATATATATACCTACATAGGTATGTCCATACATATGCATATACATACGTACATATGTATGTATGTAGGTACTTGTCAAATATAAAATTTATTTTCAATTGTTGTGACTTATTCTTGGCTTTTGCTTAACTAGCGGACCAGGAGAACTTCGTCTCGCTCCAATTTTAAGCCTTCAGACAAACTTTCTATTTTTTAATTTGAAAAGCCATTAAGGAATAATTTCAAACAAAATTTCATACAAAAACTCGATTTTCGATTTATCCAATTTTCCGACTTTTCCGGAGCGATTTTCCAAAATTTTCTTCCATAAAAACATTCTCCTCGAAAATACGAACAACTGACAAAAAGTTTTACAGAAATCGGCTAAGCCGTTCTCATTTTATGAATTATTGGATTTTGCCACGCCCCTCCGCCCACAGACCGAAAATAAAAAATCGGACTTCACAGTGTCACCCGCCCGAGTATTCTGAAGGTTCCCTGAAAATTTCGTCAAAATCGGCCCAGCCGTTTTGGAGCCATTACGTTACATACATACATACATACATACATACATACATACATACATACACACATCCTATTTTATATATATAGACTAGCAGACCAGGCGAACTTCGCCTCGCCCCAATTTTAAGCTTCCAGACAAACTTTCTATTTTTTCATTTGAAAAGCCATTAAGGAATAATTTCAAACAAAATTTCATACAAAAACTCGAATTTTAACTCTTCCAATTTTCCGGAGGGATTTTCCTAAATTTTCTTCCATAAAAACCTTCTCCTCGAAAATACGAACAACTGACAAAAAGTTTTACAGAAATCGGCCAAGCCGTTCTCATTTTATGAATTATTGGATTTTGCCACGCCCCTCCGCCCACAGACCGAAAATAAAAAATCAGACTTCACAGTGTCACCCGCCCGAGTATTCTGAAGGTTCCCTGAAAATTTCGTCAAAATCGGCCCAGCCGTTTTGAAACCATTACGTTACATACATACATACATACATACATACACACATCCTATTTTATATATATAGAAGACTAGCGGACCAGGCGAACTTAGCCTCGCCCCAATTTTAAGCCTTCAGACAAACTTTCTATTTTTTAATTTGAAAAGCCATTAAGTAATAATTTCAAACAAAATTTCATACAAAAACTCGATTTTTGATTTTTCCAATTTTCCGACTTTTCCGGAGCGATTTTCCAAAATTTTCTTCCATAAAAACCTTCTCCTCGAAAATACGAACAACTGACAAAAAGTTTTACAGAAATCGGAAAAACCGTTCTCATTTTATGAATTATTGGATTTTGCCACGCCCCTCCGCCCACAGACCGAAAATAAAAAATCGGTGTCACCCGCCCGAGTATTCTAAAGGTTCCTTGAAAATTTCGTCAAAATCGGCCCAGCCGTTTTGGAGCCATTACGTTACATACATACATACATACATACATACATACATACATACATACATACATACATACATACACACATCCTATTTTATATATATAGAAGATTTAAGACGCTACAGGGATTAGATATTTTGTCGGTGGGACATTAGGTTCTTAAAATTTATGTATTCTCGAATTTTTAATTTATCACGATTCGCACAGTTAGACATTTTCTTAGATCATATAATAATAAATTTTCAATGAAAAAAAGCAAGTACTAGGAAAATATCGGGTAATTGGGTGAAGCACAACGCCTTTTTGTCTTAAACTGGAATTTCGTAATATCATATGCTCTTTAAACTTTTTATTTTAATTATTCATGGCATTCATTTGTTTTTTTTTATTACTTTTTCGTGCTGAAACAATTATTTGTTATTTTTACTTTCCATTGTTTAGTTTTCGTTTTATTCCGTATGAATATTTTTCCGCCGATATACAATATTTTTTGCAGAACTAATTGATATTCTTGGATATTTAATTGTTATTTTTTGTTTTGTTTTTTGTTATTCGACTTTCATCAGAAATGATCGTAAAGTTTGAATTTTTATATTTTGAGCGGAAATAAAATTTAATTGTTGATTTTAACTATTTTAAAGACAAATTAAAATGGTTTTTAAATGACTAAAAATAACTGTTGGTTACCTTCGATACAAAGTTCAATTTGATAATCCTATATCTCGCCATTCGGTGACCAACTCACGTCGCTTCAAGAAGTAATAACTGGATAGGAGCAAAGGGAATAGTACTTCCCACACAAACTATTATACATATATCTTGATGACTATAACAGTGAGAGTGTTCAAAGTTGGTATGCTCCAAAGTTGATAGGCTTCTGACCAATGTGTAAAAAAATAGTCTAAAAAGTTCGATATAAATGCAATATTATGTGCGTTGAGATCTTTGAAGAAGGCGCCAAGAATGTTGATAACTAAATGCAAAATTTTATTCATAGTTTCGGTCATCTTTCTATTATATTTATGTATATAAGTACATATTTCGAACATTTTAAAGGCTATACACTTGATTGAAGTGGGACGATTTTTCTATTGTTTTTATTTTCCATACAAAGTAATACTTAATTATATCATGTCTAGCTGACTATTATAAGGAGAGTATTATTTTTTTTTTCAGATCGACTTCAATAATAGACTCTAAAAGTCAAATAACAGACAAATTTAACCATCTTCAAAAGAAGTCTCTAAAAATATTTAAATAAATAGAATATTATCGTATGCTTGAAGCTGATGGTAAAATGGCTGAAACTTACTTTTGGAAAAATATTAATTGGAATGCAGACATATTTACTTGGTGGAAATGTTGATCGAATGAATGGTGGTGCAATTTGTTTTCCTTGTATTCAGAAATAAGAACACATTTTTAATAAATATTTTTGATTAATATTTATTTCATAATTGGTTTTTGTTTTTTTTTCACCACAGTTGAAGGAAATAATAATATTGTTTAACGTAACGGAGATGGGAAAGTATATTGCAACATACATCTATAATAAGACATCATGTTATGAAAATATATGTATGTTATATGAGCATGTTTGCCTTAAAAATAGATTAAAAATGAGTAAGTTTTTTGTGTTATATTTTTTACGTTATATATTATTTACCTGAGCGAATCTTTCCCAAGCATTGCCTCGCCAAATTGGAAGTTTTTCAACTTGAGACCATTTTTTGAATTTGCCAGAAAGTGTTCTTTTCAAATAAAAATATTAAAATTCGTGTTAGAGTACAGATAATACTTCTATAATATATGAAAATGTATTACAAATCAAGTATCATGTTTATTTTATTCCAAAATATCGTTACAGAACGTATGTAATTGAAAAAAAAAAAACTATTTTGTTTATATAAAATTTTAGATCTACTTTCTACACATTGACACATAAATTTAAAAACGCCATAAGCGAAAAAAATACTTGTGTACAAATACGACTCTGTCATAGTTTCGATCGATTCAGAAATTGCTTTGGAAAGAATGGTTAGAGATCACCATTACATATTTTTTTTTTTTATCAATGAGAAAATATTATAGTTTGTTTTTATGTTGGAGGATGTCGTTTGCGTTCCAGAAATATATTTTTAGGGTAATTTCTTGCCTAATAATGCTGGTTGTGAGATTATTTACTGTCTGGGTAAAGTTTCTATTGAAGCTTCAACACGACTAAAGTTAAGGCATTAGGTTATGAAAACTGGCTAGTATATGGTTGAACTAATTTGGCGTCAAAGAGATTCGAAAGATGATGTAGAATTATGTTGTTTGTATAAAAAAAAACGTTTAACGGGCACGTAGACTGGGCAGTCCTTATATTTTGTTGTGTGGTTTCAACCGCAATTACTACAATTTTTGATTTTTGAATCGTCGCTATAGTCAACATAAACGCTAGATATCTTACTTATTGTTTCTATATTCTTAACTGTTCAAGCACGGAACGAGTCCTGTTCGCTAAGTGGCTCCTCTTCGGTGCAACAAGTATCTTAAATTATTTTTGAGACATAAAATCTAGGTGCAAGGAACTCACAACTTTCTGCATGAATATATACATACATATTTATGTATGAGTGTTTCACTCTATATATAGATTTGTATATAATTAGAGGTATAAAAAGCCGCCATTTAGTTCTTGAAACTGAACTGGGACAGTTGGTGCCTTTGCATTATGTACGTCATACTACGCCATTGAAATGAGAAGTCGTAAACATATTCCGTTTAGCTTCGCAAATTTTTATTTTACTCTGATTGGTTTTTGATATGAAAGTAATCGGCACAACAATTTATAAATCACTTGTCACTGGCTCATAAGACATTGACCTGAATGGTTCATTATATATCAAAGTTGGCAACCAATTGCCAATTGCAGTGTATACTGGCACTGATAATACCTTTAACAAAAACATTTTTTAATCAAGATTTTAAACTGTACTTTCCTTCAGAAACGTTACTAAGGCGTATTAAAAAAGAAACGTTATCTTGGTACAAGTTTTATACGTTGCATGCATGAAACCCGAATTGTTTCCGTGCCCACAGGAACACAAAACAAAATTTTTTTTTCTAAACATTTCAAATATTTCTATAAACATGCTGGAGAAAAATACTAATAAAAATTGTATAGCTCTACTTATATGTACATAAGTATGTACACATGTATATACGTACCTTTGCGTTACAATTAGATAAGCGGTTTTTTGTCCAATTTGTGGTAAAATCTGTAACTCTTTCATAGAACCCGTGTTCAGCAAATCTAGAACGGCCTTACGATGTTTGGCTAAACTTGTTTTATTAATCGTTGACGCTGATCCATTACAATAACCATCGATGATGGTATTATTTATTGAATTTAATTTTGTGGCTTTATTCGATTTTTTAACAGCATTAGATTCTTTTACACGTTCCTCTCTTTCTTGGATTTGAGGTGATTCAGTACGTGCAGCCAGACGTATGCTTCTTCGTTTGTTTTGGTACATTTGTAAAACAGATTGGCGTGTGCTGCGACGCAATGAATGATTAGAATTCGCCAATACTGAGTCATTAATGCTTGTTGATTGTTCAAGACGTTGCTTTTGTAAAAGCCGACATGAACGACGTATGGATTTGTTTAAGACCGTTTTATCTAAATTTGACGCACCAGAAAAGAAAGTAAGTGAAAAAGATTCAGGTGTTGTTACAGAGTATATATTTTTCATAATCGGACTGGACGTTTTTGGCATGTTAGGTTCCGAAGGAACGTCGGGAATTTTAAATACTTCATCACAGCTATTAAACTTGAAAAGAAATAAAATATCTACATCTAAGTACTATACAGAAGTAATAATTATGACTTACTAATTGACATTTAGTTCGTGTATTTTTCTTCACATCTTCATCATTTGTTTTCGCATTTTCTTCATATAGAACTTCTTTCATAATACTTTTTATTTCTTCACGTATCGTAGAAGGTAATCTAGTTTGATTTTTCGGCGTAGCCACAGGGGCAGGTGTTTGATGAACATAATTTGTTTGCATTATTTTTGAAAGGTTATCTTCCAAATCCTTTTTTAATTTGCCGATATACTTCCTAATAATTGGGCTAAAACTAAGTACATAAACAATTTAAATAAACATTCTCCCGTAATTAAATTATTTTCGCAAATTTCCAAACCTACTTCGAGCTTCGATTGTTTGCAGCACCGTTGATAGCGGTCGATGTTGACATGTTGTTTAAGCTAACCAAGGAACCATTTGAATCCGAACTTCTATTGAACAAGGATTCTCTGTTACGAATTAACTCCAACTGGTTTATTTTTGGCAAATTTATGGCATCATTTGATAGTTTTTTCCTGGAAATAGTTAAGTTTTACATATGTAAGTATGTATTCGTCTGTATTAAACCGTATTGAAATACCTGTAAGCATTACTGGATATTTCGGTTTGATTGAATTTATTTGCTTCAACGGTTTGCTTCTTGGGAGTGCAAAATGTACTGCTCTTTTTGATCATTTTCGCTTGTGTACCATATAATGTAGAATAAGGTCGTTTTTGCGGTGTAACCCTGTTATTATTTACTATCTGCATGGGTCTCACCTTATAAGGTGTTTGCTTTAGTTTAATATTTTTCTAAAAACAAAAAAAAATTATTATTTATAAACATTTAATCATTGTAGTTGGTATTGAAGTCCATAACATTTTAAAATACTATGTAAATAGATACGAACAGGTTTCTTTTTCTTATTAATTTAGGTATATGAATAATAAATATAACAAAAGGATCATCTAGAGACTTATCTTCATCTGAAATTCGAATGCTTGAAAGATTTTTGATCCACAATATGTGATGACTAACGGATACTATGTCCAATGTGAAGAGTCCTATTATGGTACAATAACAACTAATCGTATTACATATACTTAAAGTTCACAAATTTCACAATAAAACTACAATAAAGATTCTGCTGTCTTTGGCATAGGGAAAGGAAAATGTACATTGGAAATACCTTTAACAAAGGACATGTCCAATTTCTTCTCTTAGTAAACTATAATAATAGAAAGCTTTACCATAAACAATAATATTTTTTTTTGCGTATTCTCAATAATATGTTACGAGTACGTCCATTAAAGATTTTAACAGAATGTATAAATAATTCGCAAGTTTTAACTTTTTTCAGCATAACAGATTTGAGGCTCTTGCACTTGATCAAGCTATTTACTCTATTGGAATTGATAGAAAATTATATGCAATATCACAGGCCAAAAAGGAACAAAGCCCAAAGTGAGCACTCTGTAACCCATTGCCAATATTCTGGAATAATGGTGCTAAGCTAAATATTAACTATGAAAGTCTTAAATGCACTGATTTGAATAGCATTACACAGTGTTACAAAATTGAATGAAATAGAAAATTTCATTTATTTTTCTTGTAGGTCTTGTCGAGTAAAACAAGATTCCAATAGTGAAATATGCCGGACACCTCCAAAATCCGGATTTACGGTTAAAAAAGCGGTTTTTTTTTCCTTTGCGCACTTATAAGCCTGTAACTTTGTTGATAATAATCCGATTTTCAACTTCTTACTAGATTTGGAAAGAAGAAACTGACATCTTTCAAATAATATATAACTTATTTAAGAAAATTTTGGAAATTTGGGTGTTATTGTCGAGCAAACACAAATTTTGTAGATTTTTCAAAATTTTTTCAAATTCGGTGACGTTTTTATACATTATTTTATTAAGAAATTATAATACTATTGAATTTATTCAAAAAGTACGTTTATTTACAATTACAATGCATACGTGGGGTTAAAAATAGATATGCAATTGACTGAGTTATTTAACTTTTCATGAAAATAAACTATTAAACATTTTATACAAAATTTTAATTTTGGTTTTGGTGTTTGCTTGAAATTTTGCTATATTTGTGGCTTATTTACTGATATCAGTCACCGGCGTGATTTTAAAAACAATATTGGAGTGGTAGAAGTGTACAATAAAGTATTTAATAGTTCTTTTGACACTAGTCACTGGTACGAGCCAGAATTTGTTTGTCAATATTGCTGTAATACATTAAAAAAGAAAATTCAACCTTAGTTTGTTTTGCCCTTTTCTACGCCTATGATTTGGCATTATCAGCCATATCATAAACTAAATGATTGCTACTTTTGTCAAACCGATGTTTTAGGTCACTGTTTCAAAACGTGCAAAAACATTAAGTACGCAAATGTTGTAACTGTTACAAAACCGATACCTGTAAGTTATGATCTACGGACAATGAGCAAATCTGTCGATGTAACAGAAAAAGATTTTGAACAAGACGAGTTCCTTCCATCCAGATCTACAACAACGGAGCGGCATTTTTTGTCAAAAGCTGATTTCTTGTTCGCGATTTACACTTGGCAAAGCGGCAATCTGAACTCCTCGGGTCGCGATTAAAACAGTGGAATTTGGTGGAAAAAGATTTGGTTATAACATCTGGCAGAAAAAGTGACCGGACTTGGTTACTTGAAGAAAGTTTTAAGACTAGTTCTAATGACTGTGATCTCGTGTATTGCGTTGATGTACCAAACCTATTTTCGGCACTAAATCACAATTATAATGCAGATGAATGGCGACTTTTCATTGATGGTTCATGTAAAGTAAGTTTTCTTATAAAAATGTATGACTTTATTTTTATTAATTTAAGATTTGTAATGTAATATCTAGGCTTAAAAGCTGTTTTATTGCATAATAAAAATAAATTACCTTCAGTTCCAATCGCATATGCGACTAATACAAAAGAAACTTACGAAGTGATCAAAAATATACTAATGTTTGTTAGCTATACCACCCATAAATGGAAAATCGTCGCTGACTTAAAGGTATTGACAATTTTATTTGGTATTTTTTTTTACATATCTAGTAAGTTTTTCATCGTTTTTATCTGTTTTGATAACTTTTAGGTATTTTTATTGGACCTCAAATTCGAAAAATTATGAGAGATGCAGATTTCATTAACAAGCTAAGTTCCGTTGAAAGACGTGCATGGAAGAGTTTTGTTGTGCTATGCGATAAGTTCCTTGGAAATCACAGAAGCGACGACTATGTTACAGTTGTCAATGAGTTTTTAAGTGCGTATGGTGAAATGGGCTGCAACTTGTCCATAAAAATTCATTTTCTGCATTCGCATTTGGACTTTTTCCCAGATAACCTGGGCCAGTTCATTGATAAACAAGGCGAACATTTTCACCAGGAAATGGCAACTATTGAAAAACGCTTTGAAGGCAAAAACAAGATAAAAATGATTTCAGAATATTGCTGGTCACTTAAACGAGAAACTGATGATGCTGATTTAAAAAAAATGGTCAAGCAAACACTTTTGAGTTAAATAACCAAAAATAAAATTTTGTATAAAATGTTTAAAAGTTTATTTTCATGAAAAGTTAAATAACTCAGTCAATTGCATATCTATTTTTAACTCCACATATGCACTGTAATTGTAAATAAACGTACTTTTTGAATAAATTCAATAGTATTATAGTTTCTTAATAAAATAATGTATAAAAACGTCACCGAATTTGAATTTTTTTTTTAAATCTACAAAATTTGTGTTTGCTTAACAATAACACCCAAACTTCCCATGTTTTCTTAAATAAATTATATATTATTTGAAAGACCTCAGTTTCTTCTTTCTAAATCTAGTAAGAAATTGAAAATCGGCTTATTACCAACCAAGTTACAGGCTTATAAGTGCGCAAAGGTAAAAAAACCGGTTTTTTAACCGTAAATCCGGATTTTGGAGGTGTCCGGCATATTTCACTATTGGAATCTTGTTTTACTCGACAATCCCTACAAGAAAAATAATATCCGGTCCCAGGTTTTTTGGACTGTCGCACAGTGTTATTAATGTAAACTATAGAGAATAAATTAAAGGAGCATTTTGTATTCTAGCTCAATCTAATTGGATAAATACTCTTATATAAAAAAAATCAGCATTAAACTGAAAGAATTACAATGGTAAACATAATTTTTGTCCCATAGAACACAATATGGTTGCTCTCAGGCTTCTCGCTAAGCAGATAATGCCTTTACTAATAAGAAATTGTTGTACACTACTGCGCTGCAAGAAGTAGTTATAACACATACATACATACAGCAGTGTCCCAAAGGTTATTTTATGCAGAGCATATTTTCCTTTTGGAGATAACATAGCAGCGAAACGAGTAGGATTTCTAATATCAATTTCCACTTCTCTTCTTTTTTCTTCTATAATTAGGTTGCAGGTTCGATTTCAGCGGAAGACTCTGGATGTTTCTGCAGACAAGCCAAGTAGCTTCCCAGTTTGTGTTTGTTAACTTAAAAACAATGTCTTATTTTGTTATTCATGTTTTAAATGGATCCGTATTCATCGCTGGAAAAACGTGAATTGATCCTAAATCATTTCAAAAACAAACGATTTATAATCAATTCAGCGAAAAATTGCTGAAGTTCGCAGTGACTATTTCATTTTCAAAACGAACCAGACTTAAAAAAAAACTGAATCAAGAACTTTCTGCTACTCAATCAACCGAACCAATGACAAATGGTTTTGTAGAATTAAAGTCTAAGTTTCTCAATGAAGAAATATATACGTGGCATCATAATGGACTCTACTCATTGGAATTTTATTAAAATTTGTAGCTAAAATCAATTTACCTTAATCTCAGCTATGACGGTATTTATTTCTGGTGCACTTTTCAACTGTTTGGCATTTTGGGCAAATCTCAATGTTGACAATGTTTCACTTAAATCTTCACGATGAGGACTAACGCAGGCCAACAGAGTTAAATATGAGTTGGAATTTAATGATTCTAGGCAAAGAAAATAATAAAACTAATATGAAATAAATCCCATCGTAATATGGAATGGTATCAATCAGTCGATCATGACGTTTTACTTTATTACCTTGCAAAACCGAACTTAAAACACTGTCTCGATAAGGTATCACTTTGCTGCCTGTTGTCATTGCCTGTAAAACTTTTCCAATAGATAGAAGGCCTTGATTGATATGCACTCCTTCTGACATTGCAACACCCTGATGTCCTGTGCGTCTAACGCCTTCGGATCCAGCTAAATCCACCATATTCATGCATGATGTTGTTATGACTTCTTCGCCGTTCGCTTTTTGTGTTCTCGTAAGAACATGTATTTTGAAAATTGCATGAGAACGTGAACTCTGTGAATTCATTTTGGTAGGACGTACGTGACGATTCTTGTTGCCTTGCATCAGTATTGCATAACAGTCTTGGATACTAGTTAAAGGCTTACGTGTTCCCCCAGTGTATTTGTAACCTAAAATAAATAAATTTTTAAAACAAAGTCGAAGATTATAATTCTTTTTTTTTATCTTCAAGCACGTAGACAAAGATAAATCTGCGTTCGACATTAGAATATGATGTTTGGCATGTATTGGTATGGGATTATTACTCGGTTGTCGGTATTAGTAACTTGCTTTTTAATACAGAAAGCATAGAAACAATGCAGCACTTAAGTATTCTAGCAAACAGTCTGAAACAAGACTCTGAGAAAATCAGAGTAGAACGGTCTGAAGAAGTTCCTTTTGGATCTCGGAATAAAATTAGCCTACCTAAATAGGCAGGACAATTATATTTTAATTTCGTAAAAAAGGGTATCCGTCGTATTTTCACACTGATCAAAACTACAACCGAGCAATCCTGTCCGAATGGTGTTGCACAAAACAAATTCTTTACTCCTGATTGAATTAAAAAATCAAATTAGATAGCCTTTAATATTTTATTACATTAAATGCATATTTCATTTAATATAAGTACCTCGATCAATCACGCATGAGATGTTTATACTACATTTAATATCATTAAGAAATTATTAAACTTTTATATAAGAAGTTTATAAGTTTATGCAAATATTGAAAACTAACATAAAAAATGTAAAAAAATATATACTGTATGCAATACATACCTCTCGCAGCTATTGGTTCATTTGTGTTTTCTCCTAATAAATCGTAGGCCTTTTCATTATAAATTTCAATAAACGATACTGATATCTCCAATTTCGGTAAAGTTATTACATTGTCGTAGTTTTCCTGATTTTCGATTATAGAAAACAATTCTTCCAAACACCGTGGAATAATTCCAACATCATCTTCATCAAAACTCTACATATAATGCATTTAGAATTTTAATCAAAAGTATCATTCTATATAAATTAAACTTTACCTTGGAATTCAGTCCCATAGTATATGATTTACCCGTACCAGTTTGACCATAGGCCAAAGCAGTACAATTGTACCCCAGCTTCAGATTGATTACCAATGGCTTTATTAATTTATCATAAATTTCCTCCTGAGTAACCATTGGACCCAACACATAATCAAAGGTAAATACTGCCTCGTTTACAATGATATTCTAAAAAGTTATTGATAAAAACTGATTGTCAATTTAACATCTAATTATATCCCATTATATTACATTTCCATTTGGATGATAATTAATAACACTAGAGTACGAATTGCTTTTCAGATGATCTTTAGCCGGTCGCTCCCGCACCGCTATTCTCACTGTGCTATTTTCATTTGTGGTAATCATTTCTCTAACTTTAAATCCAGTTTATCTGTGTAATTTTTATATTTTACACAGAATATACAATATTTTATAATCTAATGCACTTTCGTATATTGAAATTTGATTTTTTAAATTCGCTGGCGTTCTTTTGTGTTATCATTTATGTACAACAGCATTCAGTTTTTGTATATACAATTTTAGGAAGTGTTTTAGAACGGAGAAATATAAAGGGCATAATTACACGTTCGAAATACGCATCTATGGTAATTATATCTCCCCATCTCTCCAATATAAACAACAGCACATATTTAATTTATTTAAATACGTTAAAGTAGTTACATTTTGATCTAAATGTTCAAACCTATAAAATAATCTATATTACATATAAAGTTTTTATGTAAATTTAAGTCTAAGTACATACAGACATATTACACATACAAATTGTTAGTATATTATTTAACAGTGGTGTAAATGAAACACAAATATATATACTGACTGATAGTTTCAATGCTTCCAGATATAGTATTTTTTTATTCACTTTCATTTAGTCAGTAATCAAAAATAATTCTTTTTGCGATATGAAACATTAACATTGAAAATTATATATATAAGTACACACACACACACGCACCTATCATGAGCATGTATGGATCTCCTGACATTCCTCATTGTTTATTTTGAGCTTTGAGCAGCTATTTGCATTCAGGCGAAGCACTTTGGTCTTGTTATATAGCTCAATTCCTCGTGCATTCGCGTAATTGGTATGAAGTTTAGTTTACAAGGCTGTGTAGTTGTGCGAAACTAGACAAATATCAGCGGCATCAAGCCAGCCCCACATGATCCCCAGCCGAATTGTGGTTAATTTGCCCATAATTTCCTCCAGCAAAATAGAGATAAGACACAGTCTTATATAAGCTTGTGAATACACAGTATAATGGATATCGCGTAAGCTATTTATATGGTTAGTGCACGAACGGTTAGATATGAATCTAGCCTGTTGATGACGAAGTTCCGATGAAAGCGAAGGTCTTACATGTATAATATCTGATCTTATATATCATAGATAATAACGATATACATCTCTAAAAAAAAAAGTATGAGATCAAAATTCCAAGGTAATGGGATATATCATCTTAGCGGTAAGAACTGGTTCGACCATAAGTACTTCAGATTTAGTTTATTATATCAAACGCTTCAATTTTTTCTTTTGAATAAGGTCTAATATTATGAAATGAACACCGTTTCATTTTGGTCAACAATTGAATTATTTCTATGAAAAATTGGAGTTTGTGAAAAACAAGTATGGTAGCACAAATTTTAAGTTGTATTAAATTGTCAAATGTTAATACGTCAGAAAAAAGAGAGAGAGTGAAACTACCTTGTATACCTACCCGATGGTATTGTGTTGAATTACATATCGAATCAAAATTTGTGTTTCGGTCGCAAAAACCACTTTTATTACGTCTTATCAAAATTTGAAATTCGTGGTGATATTAATAAAAAGTTATGAAAAAATAGTTTCCCAAAAGCTTATTTTGTAAAGACTACCAAACGGGTACTACATACATACATATGTATATGTTTGTGCAAAGTCACAATTCACTTAATGAAAGGTATGTACGTAAAAAATTAAAAAAAAATTGAAAATTATTAAGTGAAATACATATGTACGTATAATATAAATATGTATATAAAAAAGTTTCCCAGTTTCGCGACCTTGTAACGAATTTCCCAATTTTTTTTAGAAAACTGAAATTTTTATATTTCAACACACATATTCTATTACAAAAGTATTTACGTACATACATAAATATGTACCAATGTTTTTCTATTGTTTTGTGTATAGCACATACATACATACATACATATATAGCAACCCAGCAAACAGCTTCATTTCAAATTAAGAAGTATTGGTGTCAAATTCTTAACAAAAATGGGAAATGTTTTCAAATTGACAAACTCATTTATTTTCAATCAAGTTACAGTTATGTACGTCCTAAGTAATAGCGAAACTGGTAGAAGTAAAACAATACAAAAACTCCGAGCATTCCGCTCGGTTAGGTTAAGTTTATGAATTTTGGAAGGGTTTTCTTATGTTTTGTTCTGTTATTACCGCTAGTCTAGCACTTTGCTGATTTCTTCCACTTAACTGCGGTTAAGATTAGATGATGTTTCAGAAAACCTAAATGCTCGTACACCATTTCCTACCAAATAACGTTAGGAGGTTAGGTTCAACAGGCAGCTTTCGCTCACTTGGGTTCATAATTTGGCCTCTTTATGATACCCGAAATAGAAAGAGAATAGAAAATTGGAAACAATTATAAAGAAGACAGAAAGCAGAAATCATTCAGAGCCTACTGCAGGGGTCGAACCAGTGACCTTCTGCCTAGTAATCTAGTGCACTAGCCAGTAGTCTACTAGAGCAACAAATGCGGGACATGTACATATAGTAACTTCTACTTATTAATTTTTGTCAATTAGGAAACAAAAATCAAAGTAACTTTTTTTTAATAACAAAAAACTAATGAGTCGATTACACTGCTTTAAAAACTTTTATTTCTGAATGTTTAAATTTTTAATTTAGTTTTTTGAAGATAATTTAGGGTGTCCTAAACAAGAATAAAATAACAATATAATCGTTTCAACTATCTAATTAGATAATGGGTCTTTAAGCAACATCCAAAGTCAACGCTATTAAATTACACAATCGAAGTTAAATTTTCATTAAATTTTGAAAGCTTTTCACCAATTGGCAGTTCAGAAGCTGTTTTGTATAACAAATAATATCCAAAGTTTTCTAATTATATTAAACAGACCATTCGGTTTCAAAAATTTTAAGCCATTATAGACCGAAATGGGGGAAAAAACACTATCATTTAAATTTACTATAAAATTTTGCATTAAAAGAGATATTTAAGGTACAAAATTAGTTTTTGAATACATAAACTTCATGTAGATATAAGGTATGTGCTCACTTTAAAATTTTTATACAAAAATTGTTCTTGAATCCAATTTTACCTAACAATGGCTTATGAAGCTGTTGCACATCTTTTTTTTTAATATGAAAGAACTGCCGGGCATAATACCAGAGAAAAATGTAATTTAAAGTTGCAAGGAAAAGTCAATCACCATAATACAAATTTATTGATATATGTACATATGTATGCATTTTTATATAAACACCAACTTATGTATGAATATATTTGAACATATGTATGTATGGATATATACATATGTATGTACTCGTATGTACATTAAAGTAAACATTCACAGTTTAATTTAAAAAAAATTACTGAATAATTTTAATTTTTTCGCCATTTTAGGTAAAAATTAAACTTCCTGAAAATACTTTTGAAACAAAGAAGACATTAACAACGTTTTAACAAAGTGAATTATCTCCATCTATCTGTTCCCGTGAAACTTCTAATAAAAAAGAACAACCTCTTTTGGCTGTAACAACTTTATCCAGCAGGTTTTCTTTGTTATAAAAAAAGCAAAAAATAAAGCTTAACAAAGAAAACAAAATGCCAGCTGATTCTGTGCAAAGGTATGTAATGGAAGGGGGTGGGAGGTTTAAAAAGTGACTGTGCTTTTTTGTTTTGCACACCCTGTAGAATGTATGTATCTGCTTAATTGTGGGTAAAACTCATAACAATTTATTGGAAGAACAACAAAGAAAATCAACTTATTTCAAGTTTATACATACAAGCAATTGTAATTTTAAAAAATTTCTTGAAGATATAAAGTTAATGAAAAATATTAATATCGAAAACGTAAACTTACGAAAATACTTTTACTGATTGTGCGTGCTTATTAACTAAATTTTTAAAATACTTATATTTTTAGAATGAACACGAATGGTGCATCTAGTGGTAATGGATCTGAAATACCACCTGAAAATATCCTAGGAACATCTCCTGGTGCTTCGAGCTTGCGTTCGCGTACAGATAGTGAGAGTTCAGATAAGTGGGTTTCTTAAATGTATATATAAAAAGAATTATGAAAACGTATTAGTTCTGTGTATTAGATTGCTACGATTTGTTTTACCCAGTATGGATGGTAGTCCTCCCAAAGTAATGACTTTGGACGAGGTAGCGGACGTTGTTAAAAATATACAAAATATGGAACTAGTTCATGAAATTGCCCTAAATCCGGAATTTAAATTGCAGCCTTATGAACCGCCAGAGAATAGGTGGGCAAACACTGTCATGTTTATTAATGCCAATAACATTTTTAATTTTATTGAATAATTTTAAGTCTTGAAAAACGTATAAAGGAGACTATTCACAAAGTATTTTGGGATGACTTACGCACACAGCTAAATAAAAATCCGCCTTGTTATGACAATGCTATTAGACTTTTAGCCGATATAAAGGAATGCTTTCCACAAATTTTATCAACAAATAATAAACGTGCCTTGCAGCATATAGATGAAGTACTTGACGAGTCTCTGATACGTCAACAAGCTGAAAAAGGAGTATTAGATTTTAGAAATTATGCAAACTTCATTATACAAATAATGGCTAAATCGTGTGCTCCAGCTAGGGATGATGCAATAAAACAGTTAGCAAAAATTGAGGATGTAGTTGACACCTTTAAGGGAATTTTAGAAACAATGACCCTGATGAAACTAGATATGGCAAATTTTCTTCTCGATTTCTCTCGCAACGATATAATGGCTACTTCGGTAGAATACGAAAAGCAGAAATTTCAAGAGTATTTGGAGTATTATAAATGTAAAGTTACTTTCTGCTCCTTTACATATTAATAATATTTTAATGTTAATATAATATTTGCAGTCGGGTTTCCAGCGACTGAAAATTGGCTTAAACGCAACCGTGTTCAAGATACAGATAACGCCTCAACTGCTGGAGATCAAACAATATCCAACGCTTATATTGAATTAATGGACTGGCCAGAAGGTGTGGATTTTCCTGAAATCCTCTCCATTGATAAAGATCGCATTTTCAAACTAGCTCAAAGAGCTAAACGTCTATGTGTTGGAGCGTCTTTGGTTGCTATATGTTCAGCTGTTCCTATCGTATCACAGCGTTTGGAAAATCGGATTCAATTGGCAAATCAGATTAAAATACTACTTCAGACTGTTGCAAATGAAAAGTAAGTATATTAGTATGTATATATAAAACTATCTGTCACATGTAATTGATATTGATATTAAATATTTAAATTTGTGCATGAATTCAAAGACTAAAATATGTATATTTGCTATAGCTTGTGTCCAACAAATTTGTAAAAATTTATCCAGCAACGGAAATTAAAAAAATCAATTAATATTCTGGGGTCTAATCACCGCATACGATATCGAGTATATTATTGTATTGCATAATATTTTGAATCGAGAAACTGATAATGATGAAGATTTCTGGCAGTTGAAACTGCTTTTTTACGATAGGCACTGGCGTTTCGAATAATTGCTCGAGAGATGTCGATACATTTCATGCGATATCGAAATGAAAAATTTGGATTAATATTGCCCGATATTGCCGTGATTAGGTCCTTTTTTCTTTTGTAAAAACATTTGGGACAAATATGTCAAAGTCATCAACAAAATTCTGCAATTTTTACGTTTCATGCACCTCTATTGTTATTCTATTGTGAGCAAGCGAAGGTGTTGGTAACATATTAGAGTTATGGTCGATCAGTTTTAATTTTGGCAATTACGCTATCATTTGTGAAAAGCTGTTTGTTTTAATTAAGCTGAAATTAGTCGTAATAATCAGCTTTGATTAAAAAACTAATCTATTTTACTTTCAGAGATATTACGGAATTAATAGATAATATTTGGGAACAAATAAAAACCGCGGTGAATCAATTTTTAGAAAAGGAAGGCCAATCAACAATGGATAAAGCTGCGGAGTCTTTACTTAATTCGCAAATAATGCAAATCGCTAACAAAGAATCACCCGTTCGACAATTAATGTGTATGTATTAAAATAATAACCATAATCAATTTCGTTTTTTAATATACTCATTTTAGGGAAACGTTTACAATTATATTTTCGTCTGGCACTTCGATCGAAAGCTGGTCTACCCCCACCTCCACCGGGATATAATGAGTTTAAAGAAGAATTGGAAAATTATGCCACTGCCCTTAAACGCGTTATTGCTTATAATCATTCTGTTTTTGGTGAATATCTCTTGAGTGTTTTAAGTAAGGCACAACCCGATCCCAACAGTAGTGAGGCCAGTCAAGGTGCAAGCGGCTCAAGCTCTCCGGAAACAAAAAGTGAGAAATAGTTTTTTTAGCCTACACATACGTACCAAGTAGAAAAAATCCTAAATAAGCGTACGAATGTTAGTGCTTTAAATTGGGCATTGGTCAAATAACTCGAATGTGTTCCGACGTTGAGTATTGAAGTTCATAAAGGCTGCTAAAGGGACTAAACTATGACAAATGAGTTTATATGTAACACAAAAGCAAACATAAAACCTTAATATTAATTCACTCGAAAAACGGAAGAGGTAATAAATTACTGAATTTTGGAAAAGCATTCATTCAAGAGATAAACCTTCTATATAATTGAATAACATAAAAAAATTTATACTAACGTATTAACATATGAATTATGTAAAACAATGCTGACCCTGTTCTCTTTAACAAACTTTAAAATTAAATAATAATTTGAATTAATAAAAAATGCAAAACGTTGTCCCTACAAATGTTTAAATCTAAGTTGAAATCGTAAAATGTTTTAGGAAATGTAAATATTTTTGATAGCACGACTATACATTTGTTAGCAATACTCTGAAGGTGTTGAAAACTCAAAAACATTTGACTTTTTGTTTACTTAACGAAATAGTACTCGTATTAAGCAGAATGTACCAGCAAGGCCTATTAATCCCCCTTATTATGATTGTCAACATCGACGTCACATCAAGTCGACAGTAAAAAGACAGCAGTTCTGAACTCCTTGTAGGCAATAATTAACTAATATTGATGGGCAATTGTAATTTTATAAGCCATAGTAGTAGCAATATCCTATCAATAATATTTAATAGTTCTCGATAACGATCCCACAATTGCCAATATATTGATATCGACTTGGTGTGACGTCGACAATCATAATAAGAGGCAATAAGTTCTATGCATCAAGCCAGGTGGTAGAGAATCTGATTGTCAAACTCGATACATAAAAAGTTTTCGTCAACTTATTTATAGAGTGACACTTCCATTTTCTGCTTTATTGTAATTAATTCTACTTGCATTGTACTTATAAATGGTCATTGGTTATCAGCCCGATTCTGAAAATTCACACGGAAATTTTTATCTTGCAGATTTCTTTCTGAGAAAAAAATCTTATAGTCTGCTGGGGATAATTGAAAAAGGAATAGAAAGAATCAGCTGGTTGCTATAAAGTTTTGATTGTCCCACAAGAACGCGAGCTAAGTAGTAAGTACTTACATATGTATATGTAACAATGGGTGTTTGTTTACTTCTAGTAATAATAATGCAAATTTTCCTATCAGTACGTGAGAAATGAGCAGTAGTATTTACTAAATGTTTTAGTAGTACTGCATTAAGCCGATATTGAATTGGTTGCGTATAAAATAATGTGTGAATTCATTTAGCGCGTTTAAGCAAAAAACGGCAATTACTTTCCCACTCCTCATTCTACATAGTTTTATTCTCCCTTATTATGATTGTCAACGTCGACGTCACGTCAAGTCGACAGTAAAAAAAGACAGCAGTTCTAACTTCTTGTAGGCAATAATTAACTAATATTAATGGCCAATTTAATATTATATTGTTTGTTGTTGGCTTAGCTAGGTATATGCCTGCATTTCATTGGCGCTAACCAAATCATCAGTACCCTTTAGCCAAATCATGATTGAAAGTATTCAAAGCTCGTATACTTAAGCCACAGACTACAAACACTATATGAGAATTCAAACAGAACTCAATCATATTTTTCTATTTGTAATCAACAAAAAATCATATAACTCAATCGTATTTTTTTTGTAATCAACAAAAAATATGATTGAGTTCTGTTTGAATTCTCATATAGTGTTTGTAGTCTGTGGCTTAAGTATACGAGCTTTGAATGCTTTCAATCATGATTTCGCTAAAGGGTACTAATGATTTGGCTAGCGCCAATGAAATGCAGGTATATACCTAGCTAAGCCAACAACAAACAATATAATATTAAAATGGTTATTTTGGAGAATATCTCGAATAACGAATTTGATAAATATTGATGGCCAATTGTAATTTTATATGCCATAGTAGTAGTGATATCCTATCAATAATATTGTGCAAGGCATATTCATACTAAGTAGTCTTGACAGCTCAGGTGACTACTTTTACTGCTTGTATTTTACCTTGTTTTGTTTTCAAAATTTGTTTATAAGTGGTTTTAGTCTTCTTCTTTACATAAAATTAGTTCTCGTGTTATCAACCCAAATGAATATTCCTTGTGCGGTATTGTGAAAACTATTTATTAATAAAATCAAATTTATCAATATGCGTTCGTTTGCTCTATGCAAAAAAATATATTTTTTGTCCTTTAAATATATAATATTGATGTAAATTTTATTTATTTTATTTTATAATTTGTTTCACTCACGCTCGTTTGATTCGTCTATCCTCAAAACGTGCATGTTCATGGATTTGACGACATAACTGATATTGATATCCGAACAAGTAATTTTTCAGTTTTTCTACCTCGTATGAATATGCCTTGCAGCTGTGCAACCAATACCACGTATTATGAATTCGATTTGCCTTGATATAAAACCAGCCCTGATATCGAAAAACATGTGTTTATCGAAGCAATCATGATTACTATCGATTGTTTTGCAGCTCTAATTAGTAGTCACAAACTATACGTTCATTGATGGCATATTCTGCGATTGTTTACATCACGATTTAGTATCAGTAGTAATAAAAAATTATATACTCTGTGATAAAAAATGCCTAAACGACCAGCAAAGACCCACGAGGAAAACGCAACCCAAATTCGTAGAAAATCTATGTTCATTGATAATTCCTCTCAACTGTCTGCTAATCTAGAGCAAACTCAAGATGAAAACATAAAAGGAACGCCTGTTAAAGAAGCAACTAATCACATGAGATATATGAGATCAAATCAAAATAATGAAATTGAACGTATACTTCTTCACAATAGTCAAGACTTATGCTTTAGTGTTGACCATAGTGATTTTCCAGCATTCAATGTTGGTATGTGGCCAAAGGAAAATAGTGATATGCTAACAAATTACCCATCCTGCGCTCTTTCCGTTCCGCGGCCCATATTTGTTGCAGATAAACAATGTGATAAACTTGATGTATGCTACAAAAGGCCGATGACCAGGTCTTTGTTTAAAACACGCCTGCGGTTCACTAGATCTACCTACCAAACTGCATTGAAAAGTATGTATTTTCATAATATGTATGTAAGGATATATGTACATATGTATAGTAACTCTAAGCGAAACCAGTACAGCTTAAGTAAAATTTTCAGCACTCCCAAAATTAAAAAAAGTTTATAAAAACTATTTTAATATTTTATTGTGTGTTGTTGGCTTAGCTACATAGGTATATACCTGCATTTCATTGGCGCTAATAAAATCATCAGTACCCTTTTAGCCAAATCATGATTGAAAAGTATTCAACCTCGTATAATTGTGTAGTCTGTGACATATGTAAGTATACGAGGTTGGCTAAAAGGGTACTGATGATTTGGTTAGCGCCAATGAAATGCAGGCATATACCTAGCTAAGCCAACAACAAACAATAAAATATTAAAATAGTTATTTTGGAGAATAAGAAATTTGATAAATATAGTTTATAAAAACTTGCTATAAATTTTATTATTTTGTATGTATGTGAGTCGCAAGGTGTATAAAGTTTAGAAGGTGGTCGCATAAGGACAACAATTGTAACAGCTAAATAAACAATATACCTTGGTAAGTGGTTTAACCGACAAAATTAAATATTCAAATATTCTACGAAAGGCGACTTCACGTCAACCCGACAACAAATTGTTGGCGCATGTGTATCCACAATAATTGATCTATATGATAGTCATTTCTTGTTTTCTAATTTTCAGCTGTCAACAGTGGACAATGATTGTTGATACGGGTACGCGATTGCTAATTTTCGGCTATTAGCTGGACGTAACGTCGCCTGAGTTATATAATTAATTAGACAGAAACTATAAAATATTACTGTTTTGTATGCATACCATCCTTATTAAAACAGATATATAATCTACATACCTGACTTTGGTTTATGTATGTGACAGCTTTTTGAACAGTTTTTGAAAGAACTAATTAATTTTTTTATCATTCTTAAGGATGAGTTTCCTTCACAAATTCTAAATGGGGATAATGTGATATAGTATTCTTAATAAGTATGTGGTCGATTTTATATCAAAGATGATACATATGTATGTCGCAAGCCTTGTATTTCTGTCATTGGTGTGGTATAAATAAATATCTCTACCAAGCCAGTTGTTTTTATGAAGGGCAAGCTTTCTTTCAATTAGGAGGAACAAATTTAGTTTGGCGAAGTTTATACGTAATATTTTCGGATGTTTCATTTAAAAGCTTTTGATAATATTATGCAGGAGGTGCTAAAATTGTTTAAAATTTGTTAACACATCGAGATCCGACACATTTTTACAAATCTTTTGGGATTTCCTTGATACATTTTTGAGCCCTATGCTCCTGAAAGGAACCACGGGATCTTATATATTATATATAACAATATGAATATCATATGAAAGCTATCAAAATTACTAAAAAAAAATCAAATTACATTTAAAAAATAACCCGTTTAGAGCTGATATTTTTAGTTTTTCAAAATTTATTGGCAGGATTAATGTGATATACATTACAACCAAATAATGATTTTGAAAATATTTTCACATCAGTGGGCAATGCATTAGCAGAAGAGTCAGTTAATGACAAATTATTTAACAAAGTTAAATAATTAGTTTCCTTGCATAGCTGGCTTTCAGATAAGCGAAAGGACTTGCTCCTTTATGGTATGACGAACCGGCCGGCCTTCGACGGGTCATAAGGATTTTCTGCTCTATGGTATGACCAAACAGCGGCTTCGTTTACAAAAAATTTCATCTGCTCTTAATAGGTTAATATATTATTGGGATAAAGATATTTTCACAAGCTTTTATATAATACCAATATTGAACTTATACGTCCAGAAATTCAATAAGAATCGCAATTTTATGTGAAAAGTTCAGAGCCTCGATTTTTGTACAAATTTTCTTTTTATTTTTTAATTTTCTATCACCTATTCGTCCGGCCTAGACTCAGAAAAATGAAACCTACTACAATATTGAATACCACCATATTTCACTGCTGATGCCACATTATTGGCATAAAGCGAATTATTTAACATTCCCCACAGATCGATCGTTCTCTCAAGAAAATATTTTTTATCGCAGTGCAGCATTTGACTTACTTTGTTACCCAGCTTTTTTGTGCAATTACAATCAGCACTATTAAAAATATTACTTGTTTGTGTTAAACGCTATTTCGAAGTTTTTTCTTTGGCCATTTCTGCACAAACAAATATATGAGAATTTCGTACTAACTCACTTCAATATTGATGTTGGAAAATACAATTCTTTCTTCACACGTAATCGTGTTTTAAAATTTATACTCCTAAATACATGAACGCAGACTATGATGTTGTATCGAACCATTGAAAATAGTACGGTTCCGTTCTGCTAGTGTAATTATTATCCTCCTTACTTCTTCCTTCAGAACAAAGGTTTCAACCAGTATAAAAGTTGGCCATTTCATGTCTTAGGATTCACCACCAGCCTGTTCAAACTATTTAAAAAAGAATTTAAAAAATTTTTAAATTCGGATTTGAATTTTCAGCGTTTTATCTCCTCGAATATATACTGAAGCGATTTCTTAATTTCTTATTGCATATTTATCAATTTCCACACTTTAACACGAGTTTATTTCCTTTGTCTTCCTAGTCATTTTATTACAAATTTTTAAAATGAATTTAGTTTCAAATATATTAAATAAACTAATTTTTTTTTGGCTGTACGAGTTTCGCTTGAAGCCGCTGTACATACATACATATATTTTTATGCTTATTTGTCCTCTATGTATGTATTATTTCTAGGTAACAAAAATATTAGAAGTGGCACACAAAATGAAATATATCACAATTCAGTTTATGACATTGCTGAACGCGTATATATGCAACCAGATCCATTTTTTCACAGTAGTTACGATTATTATTTTACGGGTGGCAATTTGTGTGTTTTACCACAGCAAGGAAAGATTATACATGCAGGAGGGGAAAAACTACAAGAAATACGTAAGTACTCCTTCAATATCAATAAAACATTATTTACGATTTTATATTATATTACATATATATATATATATATATATATATATATATATATATATATATATATATATATATATATATATATATATATATATATATATATATATATATATATATATACATATATATATATATATATATATATATATATATATATATATATATATATATATATATATATATATATATATATATATATATATATATATGTATATATATATATATATATATATATATATATATATATATATATATATATATATATACTTCTCTCAAATATTTTTTATATTCCCTATAATTGTATACATGTTGAAACAAAAATAAATTAGACTCATGTTAAGTATAATTGTTTTGTTGTGCTGTTTGTATAAAAGCATTCTAAGCTTCCTCTTATTATGTATTTTGTACTAATCATATACGATAAGAGAATTCTCATATTGTATTTGACTCGTAGGCATATACATACATACACGATTAAATGTTTTCAAACTGCTTAATGTTCACTAAGGATTTGGTTTAGCGATCAATTAAATGTCGACATATGAACAGCTAAAGCCACAACAAATTAGAAAAGTTCGAACTAGAATAAGTTTTTTTTATAAGTTTTTAATTTGGAAACAACAAAAATTGGCAGTGTTCGACAAAAGGCAATCATAAAAGATTTGTCATAAGGCAGGCAACGGGCGAATTCATCATATAAGCTCTTGAGGTTACCCATATTTTATCATTTCCGTGGCAATCAATAAAACAATCGTGTATGATTCTCAGTACCACGCAGGCCGAATATGTGACCACGTCTGAAGCAGCAAAACAAAGTAAAATTCTGAACTGACTTTTTGAAGAAGTCAGTTATTCATCAGATGAAGCATCCAATCCAGTCTATCACAAGTGAACCAAGACATAGACATCAGATTTCCTCATGTCCGGGAAATTGTTGATAATAAAATGACATTTGCAGAGGCAATGATGTTGAAAGGTAATTAATTGGAAACGCTTCAAGATGATCATCGTTACTTGCCTTTTGTTTTTAAATTCTTCAATCTCTGTTCTAACGCGTTTGATTGTGAATTAATTTTTATATAAGTACGTACATACAACTTTTCTTTTATAACTATAATCTTAATTTGGCTTTAAAACACTAGTGACTGCGGTTTTAAAATTTTAAATTGATTTATAATAACTAGTGATAGCCAAAAATTCGACCGCATTTAAAAAAAGGTTTTGAATTAACAGTCAAGCTCGTCAATACTTTCGAATATTTGCTTCAGATGCTTATAAATTCCGAGACACTTAAATGATTTTAATAAAATATTCTGCTTGTTATAAGGACTACTAAAAGAAATGAAAATCGATTAATGAACAGAGGAGGAAATGGTTCCCTATCACAAAGGGATAATGTTTTCTGAACCCAAGTCAACTGACAAAGCTTCCCTATTTATTTATCAAGAACCTGTGAACTTAACTTATTTATATATAAAGATACCTCAATTAATTTTCAAATTAATTTAAAAAAATAACAAATGAAAATGTAATAGGAAAGTTTTTCATTAAATAAAATCCAATATATAGTACAAGACCATAAGTTATTATCAGTAAATATTTACGTATAATCGAACTAATTTACGCAATACCTTTTGTTACTTATTGTTTATTTCCGCACATGGAGTACGATGGATGAAATGCACCAAACAAAACTATAGAAAGTAATTTTGTATGTCATGAAAAAAATTAACCCTGTTTTGCAGGCTTATTAATTTAATACAATACAATAATGTATTCGTAAGTTACTAAATTGTAATTAATGTGATTAAAATTAACAAATTAAACTTTTGCAATTAAAAGCTCTAGTTGTGTACAAAAGTCAGAATAATAAAATATATTTATGTATGTCCAATGCCTTGCTTTTTAGCCTTAAGAATTTTTATACTTAATTCTTTTTAATTTATTATTTTTTTATTCATTTAGTGGCCAGTGAATTTCCGGTAGTGAATGAATACTGCGATAGCAATTCCTTGCGTAATGTTGCATCTCTTAAAAGGGCTGAAAATTCTGAAATATTTGAATTTTATCCGTTAACAACTTCGCTTAGCAATAGCCGACAAAATTGGTTTTTATCACGTCAACGGAATCTTATTACTCTGAACTACATCAATGGGGACCAAGTAAAATCTGTGACGCGCTTTAATACAAAAGCGACCCCATTCATAAGCTTTGCACAATCGGAACGTGATATTAACAAATTTATTATAACAACAATGAAACAGCATATTCGCTTATACGATTTGAATACCAATCCGCCGAATTTGGCGAAACTATTTCAAATTTCACCCAATGAGCTGAAAATATCGTGGAATACTGTAAAGCCGTGGCGAGAAAATACATTTATATATGCTAATGAAAAACAGTTCTTTATGATCGACGTGCGCACTTCCCCGGAAGAGTGGTTGAAGGAAGTTTCTTTCGCTGACAATAGTTTATCATGCAATCATATTTCTTCTATACAACCTAGTAAATTTAATAATTTATTTTATGTAGCTACAAACCATAAACTGCAATGTATGGACATAAGGTGCCTAAAGAAAACCTCATTAAGCGATCCTGGTGGCGCTATTTGTTGTTGGACGCATCAATTACGTTATGCACCCCTAATGATGGATACATTCCGTTTGCATCAAAACGAATATATTGCTCTCTCATCACCTATTGCTGGTGATCTTCATATATGCCAGTTATCGAGAGAACGCAACGATGATAATATTTGTTTAGAACCATCATTACGCATACATAAACACATTTATAGTTCATCCTGTTTACCTTATCAACCACCGACACTGTTCGAAGCTTTTGAGAACGCTCGACTGTCAGGCAAATGTTTAAGACCTGAAGCTAATATGGAACCACGTCTTAAATGTTGTACAACTGGTATGAAGTTTTTTAGTTCATCTATGAGCGATTCAACCTGCGCATTAGGCCTATTATTGACATCCAATTCAAATGGTGACGTTTTTGCCAGTACCTTGAGTAAACGCGAGGATAAAGAAACCGAGGAACGTTGTAATACACAAAGCGATGAAATAATGTTGAAGTTTGAGCAAAAAATATGCGAGGAAGTTAAGTCTACTCTAAGCTACAGCGAAATAAAAAATTTGAAAGGTAAAGAAAAATAGTGTTTTTTTCTTCTAATTTTTAATGCTAAATTTATGTGCTTAAATTCTTAGGTTTGCGTAAAGTTTTCCTTTGTAAGAAATTATCTTCAGTTAGCAAAACTTGTGTTGATGCCATTGATAATGAATATAATGAAAATCTCACGGGAGCTAACAATGCAAGTAATCGACAAGAAGGAAAACGCCTTAAACGGCTTCATTTAGGTCGATGGCAGAAACCGCTATCCACTTTATGCTCGTACAAAGATGCGCTGGTTTCTAATTTATTATCCATTTGGGATATAGATATTGATGAAGAAAGAAACATACGCTTAGACAATTTGTCAAATAATATCAAAAACGATCCGGCAGTAGAAGTTGAAAATTGGCTTAAGAAAAACGCGAATCCTAACACTCCTATGTTGTCAATACCTTTCACGGAAATTTCCAATTACGTCGAAAATGACACATCTAACATTTTTGATAGTACTTTTGATATCAGTCGAACTCAAAATGCAATTGATTTTGAAAATGCGGCACATTCGACACAAATTTTAGATAACACTATTAAAACATCAATAAATTTCGATACATCAGGTCTTCAGACACAAACAAATAATGGCACAAAAATAACCGTCGTTGAAAATAATAGGACCAAAAAGAAAAATAAAAAATATATTAAAGGATTTTAACTATATATGTACCTGGGGTGCAGTTTGGAAATGCAAATGTATTGATCGATAAACAGTTCTTAAAAAAGTTTCTATCATTACGTGCGTCAATATTTTTTGTACGCTAATATTTATTTAAAATATGAACTATGAAATGTAATTGAATTTAAAGATATACAGCCGTATGTAAAAGAAATATGTATATACATATGTATGTATTTAGCTTTAAAGTATTTGTTAAGAGAAATGGTATGCAAAGAAATACTGCAAGTATTTTATGACAAGAAATCGGAAATATCGGAAATTATTTATTTTGAAATAAAATAAATTATGTTAAAAATCAAATAAAATAAAAAACAAAATTATAATGAAGTAGAATTCATAGGATATTTTTATACGAATGAAAGATGTATTTGAATACATGTTTTGATTATATGTTCATCACTGACATGTGTTTTTGTACTTAATTTTTCTTTTAATAATAAGATCCTACTAAGAGCTAAGACTTCAAGCTTTAATTTAAGATTTTATATTTTCAGCATAAAATGATATTTTGATAATATCAAGTTAAAGTAATTTTAAAGTAGAGTTGTATTATACTTTCTTAATACATTATTGCTTAAGAAAGATATACGGTCATTGTATTTTATAATAAAAAAGGATTTACGAAACTGTATATTTTGACTAAATTCAGATTTAAATAATACACATATGCATGTTCATACGAATACGAATATAAATATTAAAAAAAATTATTGCATTCTTATCTCTTTTTAACATAAAGGGGCTTGAGTTTTCCGTTTTGTCACGATTTAAATTCGCATGTGTTTTTTTTTTTGTGTCAAGTTTGAAAATTCTTTTGTATTAAATGCTTTACTCCATAAGTGACAACTTCCTTAAAAAGTGATAGTTATTTTACTGGCTATACTACACTACTTGAGATCCTTGATATTTATTAACAAGTTAATCACTCTTATTCTGCGTTTCGAATACGTTTCCGCATTCAGCTACGCACGGATCGAAAAAAGGTATTATGCAAAAAAAAAAAACTCAATCGAAAGAAAAAGAAGAGGGGAAGATTATGTTTAATCCAGCAGCTTTGTTATGAAACGTGTGAAATAGGAACAGAAAAAACAAGCAATTTTGTAAACATTTTAGTAAAAAGTTTCATTTAGTGTAAAAAACAGTGATAAATAAAATAAATAATTACAAATTAAATATTGTATGAACTTTAACATCGTATATTAACATTAGCTAAGAACTTAAACAAATAAGAAGGCACTATTTATGGTCAAACTATTCCATTGTACAGAAATATATAGTGGCAGAGGTGACATTTGAATTTTTGATACATCATTTTGGAAGAAAAGCAAAGTGAATTTATTTTAATTTGAAGAAATGTAATCGACAGCAGCGACATTGTTGTTGGAAGAGGGAATCAATGCGCTTTAGAATACAGGGAAAATATTTGTTTTAAATATTTTTGTGCGAAACACATTTTACTTTAATTTTACAGATTAAAAAAACGAAACTTTCGCATTTAAGTATGTGTTAGACATTTTTACATCACACGTACAGTCGAATACGTTGACATGTTTATCACCGCTTAAACGAGTTATAACTGCTTAAAATAAATCTTTAAAATTTCAGTACAGCAAAAAATAATTATAAAATAAATTTATTGAATTTTATACTTATATTTTTTAACACAAACAAAAATCGAAAAACTTTCTGTTAGTAAACTAACAACTTACAAAAGCGTAGTTACGATCGTAATGCAGAATACACACAATCGAAATAAAACGGAACGCAGAATACCAAAATTGCTAAACGGAGAAAATTTCGATTCGAGCCGAATCGCAGAATAAGGGTGAATATCTTGACGCTAATTTAAATAAACCAAATAAATGCAACTCAAAGAGTTTACTAGGAAATATTGCCCCCTGAATGTCGTTTCAAGTTAAACACTTCATAATAATCATACGATAGACTTTAAAAGGCAGTCACAAGATTAGAAACATATTCAGACATGTGGAGGAAATCGGTCGATTTAAAGAGTAAATAATTTTTTTTTTTCAAATCAACTGGGGGTTAATGATTTGGATTAATTCCATATTCCTCATGTATTTCGTTTCCCTAACAATTTTAATAAGTTCAACTCTGATGAAATTTTAAATTCAAGTTTTAGTATCATATACAGTGTTAAAGCAAATTAATTTATTTTGGGCTATTTCCGCCGCAGTTTATTTATTTTGAAAAATAATTCCAAAATTTTGAAAATTTGAGACGTAAGTAAGTACTTAATAGGTGAACATAACTTACTTACCGGCTAATTGCCTCTTCTTTTTTGGATACATACATATGTACATATCGCACACTAAATACAAAAGAGTCACAACTCAAAAAATCTAAAATGTTCAGGAGAAGCAAAAAACTACTGACGCTCTACCAGCGACACAAGTAAAATAAAACAGGCAAAACTGCAGTTTTTCCAACTAATGCGTAATCTAATGGAAAGAAAATTTTAGGGGTCGTTGAAGATTTGTTATGTGAATTGATTTGTGAAACAAAAGCGATTTCGATAAATTTTGAGTTGTGACTGTTTTGTATTTAGTGTGCGATATGTACATGTCCAAAACTGATTACAGATATGAGTCATCTGTTGTTTTGACTGTTTGCAATCAGTTTGTTGAAAATTGTGTTTGTTAAATTAGGAAATATATTTTTAAAAAGGACATTTTTATGCGCATGTGGTTGGTCTATTCAATTTAGTAGTCAAATCATTTCATTAATTATCTACAAACGTCAAGTTCAACGAAGCGTAGAGTTAAAATTATTGTTATTGCAGTGTTATAAAAATTGTTATGAGAGGGTTGTTATAACACATTTCGTCACAACAAATTTGTTATATAAACTATGTCATATAACCGCAAAGAATTACAAGAATATATTGTTATAAAAGTGACAAATGTCGGGTAAACTCACCAGTGTAAAGAAAAAACAATTCTCTCATTACTTAATGTCAAAAACAGAAGACTAAAATGCGAAAGCAAAGGAAAATATTCAAAAGTAATCAAAACAAATAAGCAAATAGTTCAGACTAATTAAAAAATTTTGACATTGAGTATAACGACAAAAAAAATTATCAGCTGCACTGTCAATTCCACCTGTTATAAATTCGCTTTGCTAACAACGTACATACTTATGTACATACATACACTTTAAACTATTGTGAGTACGCACAAGGTGTCGTATATAATTTAAACTGGCTGTCATTTTGTTATTAATGAAAAAGGGATGTATTTTCATAAAAATTTTATACGAAAGTGTAAAATTGATGACATTGAGTGAGAAAAATTATATCGCTCAAATGACTACCTACCGAGTTGATGCATAAATCATAGTGACATTTGGTGCCATCTGCGAAAATGGCATCTAATTCAAATTATGGCGTTACTTTACGCTTTTTTGTAGTATTTAATTTAAAAATATTAGTTTTGTAATCCTGGCGGCTTTCTATCACAACTTGTAGAGTTGTAGATGCTGTGTAATATTGAAAGTATTATGTGTAGAGTATTTTTTCAACCGACTTCCAAGAAAGGAGGAGGTTATATGTTGCATAAAACGAGTATTTTTTTAAATTAAATCTCTTCTCAAACTCTTACGGAGTATATGCCTAAACGTTGTATATTACATAAAGTTAAAATAATTCATATTATTTTTATTTAATTTTAAATGTTATGAATACAATAATTACAAATTGTATTATAACTTGTGCTTAACGAACATAAGTATGTAGTAACAAAAAATTTAATTCGTTTGTATTTAAGCAGACTTAGATAAGAATCGAACCCACAACCTACCCAACGGTAGGTTAGTGCACTACCCGCTAGTCAAGCGAAGCAGCCACCTTAGTATATACATACATATTTGTACTCGTATGTATATCTGGTTCTTTTTAAAGCATAAATGTATAAGTACACACAGATCATATAGGAACATATGTACATACTTATGTACATACAAATCTTCAAATCTGCATTGAATTTTTCTGTGGAATACTTGGTTTCAGTGTACTAAATGGAATAAACTAGGTGTTTTCGTGTTTATTATTAAGTTTAATTAACAAAAACACTAAGTAATGTTAAACTGTTTGCCACAATTGTATTTGGCTTCGTACGTTTTTTTGTTTTTGTATTATTCTTTCACCCCGTCCACATTTGCAATTTTGTTGCAGCAATTCTTGGTTGTTTTAGGTGAGAGAGGTAAGAAGCTTGGGGAGGGGTACAGAGTTTCATGTTCTCTGCAATTCTCTTTTGCTTTGAAATTCTTACTATTAAACTTGATGTTTGGTGTTGTTGTATTTGACCTTTTATATACGTTTTTTACAAAAATTGCAATACCAGATGTTTTCTACTGTGAACACTAAAGCAATTTCAAAGCAGAATTGTAAAGAATTGCATGCAACAAAATTGCAAGTGTGGACGAGGTGTAACACGCTGTCCACATTTGCAATTTTGCTGCAACAATTCTTGGTTGTTTTAGGTGAGAGAGGTAAGAAGCTTGGGGAGGGGTACAGAGTTTCATGTTTTCTGCAATTCTCTTTTGCTTTGAAATTCTTACTATTAAACTTGATGTTTGGTGTTGTTATATTTGACGTTTTATATACGTTTTATACAAAAATTGCAATACCAGATGTTTTCTACTGTGGACACTAAAGCAATTCCAAAGCAGAATTTTAAAGAATTGCATGCAACAAAATTGCAAGTGTGGACGGCGTTTAAGCAATAAAAGTTTTTGTTGTGTTTCGTGTTGTCCTTTTTCGAAATTTTAGTACATGGAACAACAGTGAAAAAGAGTCTCTATAATTTTTATCAACAGTTTCATAATAGACGTCGCGGTGTACGCTTGTATTCGATTTTGCAGAAGAGACGGAAAAAGTTAAAAAGGAATTTCTTATTATTAAGTTATTAAATAAAAATCATTTTATAACATCAATAAGAAAAGGTGCTTAAAATAATAATATGCATATACATACATTTCTGTAATTTGTACTCACACAAATGGAAATAAAATTAAATAAGTTTAGCAAAAAAGCAGCCTAATATCAGAAAAATCTTAAAACTGTTATGCAAAAATTATTTTAATATACATAGTTTTATGCCACCAACAGTTCACCCTCCTCCTATACATCCGAAAAAAAGGAATTAATGAAAGAAAAACAACAATATTAACACATATACAAGTAAATTTTTCTTGTCGTCTACATTCCCACCAACAAACAAACAAAAACTTCCATTTGTGTTAAAACGCCCTCTTAAAGAAATCCTTTCTCTTCTTTTCGGCCTACATAAACTGCTGTCGCCTCAATTGTTCCTGACTTTGTTCGTGTTTACCATTTTTTCGTGCTCTTTTTACTTTCGTTACTCTCAGCTTACCGCTAGTTTAAGTTCGTGAGAGTGTTGTTTCTCTACCCTGATTACTGTTATTTAAAGTACTAAAATGTAAAAGTGTTGAAAATCAAACAAAATAAAATAACAAAAAAAAAAAGAAAAAACCAAAACGATAAACTGGAATTACTTTGACGTGTGTGTATGTATAATTTTGTAAATAGTTTATTACAGAAAATGTTTTTGTTCATAAATGCATACATGCAACAAAACATCAAATGTTCGCATGAAATATGATTTTTCTATTAAGCTTTTATTTTCGTGCTTCCTTGATATCGTACACTTTTAGCCAATAACAACAACAGCTGCTGCTGATGTTATATAAGTTTTCAATCTGTGTGTTTGTGCCACACTAAATCCCACCATTCAAGTGGCATTAAGGAGTAGTGATATTAATTAGGAATTGCTTATTTAATAATTAAGTGGTTTAAATGATTTGTATATATGAAATTATCTTCAACATATACATACACATATATATACACACATACATATGTATGTACATATAAACATACAAATATGTAACGTCTGTGTACGATGCGTGCATGTATGTACATGTATTATGTACATATTTTTTTTGTTTGTTTGGGATTAAAAGTTTACTAATTTAATGTTTAATTATCTTTCCTTAAAATCTTAAATGATTTCATATCTTTTTCGATTAAATGTAAGACGTGTATGATTAATAAATATTTATTAAATTGAGCGTATGAAATATTACGTATACGTATGTATGTAGGTATGTATATAGATATACGAGTATATAACCAATAGAAATATGTAACAACAGGGTTCGGAAATATCCATTATTTGAATTCTAAAATACATAATATAATTTTTGGTAGTTCTAGTACATGAGTCTTATAATTTTCCATTCTCAAAAATAAATGTGTGTATTTGTTTTTTTTTCCTAAGGAAAAGTGAAAAACATTTTTGGGTTCATCCCCTCTTATATACTCGTATGCATAATACGAGTATATAAGAGGGGATGAATTAGCTTCACCTTATTTAGGGATTTTTAACCGAATTCAAAATGAGGAGGAAATTATAATATTTATTTTTTGTATTTATAAAGATTTTGCATCATTTTGACAAATACGTGGAAGGAACAGCCAGGAATGGTAACTATTATAATGATTTCGAAAATAATCTCTAAAAATTTAAAACAAATCTTTTTAATACTATATTCAGAAATGAATCTGACCTTAATTGAGGTCAATTTACAATAAAAGTATTCAATTAATAAATTGACTAATTAGTGCTTAATCGCATCATAAATTGAGTCAAATTCCTTACGTAACCTTTATGAAGTCGCTTCATTGAGAATAAAATATTTTGTACAATGACACTAATATAAAGCGTTGCTTTAATAACTACAATTATTATTTTTATTGAAAAAAAATGAAGTAACGCAACGTCTCACTTAGGTGAAATACACAAATCAGGACCTAAATGACATAAAAAATATATATTTTTTGAAAATATCAAAACATTTACCTCTTAGAAATATATTTTGTATGAAAAATTGCTAAAATATATTTTCTATAGCCAGTATAATTTTAACAGTTTTTTTTATTTAAAATATTGCGATAAAGTTTTTTTTTGTCAAAATAGTTTCAACTGTCAAATGCTAATTGAGCAAGTTTAATTGGATATGTGTTAACACCAAAGTGGATAACTCAATTTAAAATTTAATTGCCTCAATTAAATTGCATGTGCAAACTTATAATATAAATATATTTTGAAGCCGATGCAAGATAGCTGAAAACTACAAATTAAATCTAGTGTTTTCCTGCCACCGTCTTTAACACATTTCTTGCAGTATACAATGTTGTCAGTGGCTTCTTTTAATAAATCTGTCTGTTTGTATACTATCTTTATTGATTTAATTAAATATTTCAATCCATATAAGTTAATTATCTTTATTCATAAATAATAAGCGGCCTTAATTTCATATTCCCATTAGAACTGTTTGTAGAAAAAACCTATGTAACTTCAGAAACTGTCCGTTTGATACTACTACTTCGGTAAAAGGAAAACTACACGAAATTTTCGTCATTTATTGGAACTTTAAACAGTTGATACGTTGTGTGCTTATTGCGCACAAAATGGTGCTTTGTAATAATTTAATGTATATTTTCTTATTTTTATAAAAATAAATTCATATACTCGTACATGTACAAATGAATATCTCATCAAGTGGATTTAAATGCAAAATTTAAAACGTAAAATTCAAATTCAGTACCATCCCTTAACTGAAAAAATATATAAAACTTTCATGAACAGATTTTTCATTATGTACATACTGTTAAACAGCTAATATGAAAATGAAAAATAATATTTACAAACTTTAATTTGGAATAATTTTCAAGAAATGTCGTTAACATTTCGTGTTTCTCGAAAGTAACGATTTCGAGAAACCCATTTGATGAGAATTTTCAGAGAAATTTAAACAAAAAGCCCACTTTTGCCAAAAAATTTTCAACAAGAATCAATATACAGTTAAACCTCGATTATCCGGGCCTCTATTAATCGGTTACATCTATTAACCGGCATGCTGTTCTTTTTATTTTTTCCCTCTATTACCCGTGCTTTACCTCTGTTATCCGTGCTTTAGATTTATACCTCTATTAACCGTGCTTTACGTCTATTATCCGTGCAGCATTCACATGTTTTTTATTATGCAAATCTATGCAAATCCGGTGTTTCCCCTTTTTAAGTTCATGTGCCCACACATAAGAACATATTTGCGTTTTTATTCATTAAGTGAAATTTGATCTGCTAACACCTATTGTGAAATGATGGCTCCTTCAAATAGTAAATTACCAAAAATAGCAATGAAAAGTTCTTTCAATTAAAGACAAAATTACTTTGATTCATGACTACGACAAAAACATATCTGCTAAGTTGCTGTCTGAAAATTATGGAGTTGGTAAGCAAACTATACGCGATTTAGTGAAAAATAAAGAACAAGTTTCGCTATATGGTTCTAAAAGTGATTCAATCGGCGGTTTAAAAAATAGATATACAATAAAAAATTCTGAAAATCCGAAAGTAGATTTTGCACTAAACGAATGGTTTAGGCAAGAAAGATTCAAAGCAACACCAATTTCTGGTAAGTCAACTTTAAGACAAGCTATACATACATAGTACGGGAGCGGCAGCAAATTTCTTCAAAATTTCACGACAGATGATTACTGAAAAACCAAAATTTTTTTCATGCTAAATTAAACATTGATTCCGAGTGTCAGTATTCAAATTATGTATAGACATGTATTTTGATCAACCGAAGCATTATCAGTAAAAATCACAATTTTAATGTTTTTGATGATACATACATATGTACATATGTACATATTTGACGATTTGTATGTTTTGTATAAAAATATGTGATATATTTGAATCTCTAGTTACATAAATCGAATGTTTAAATAAAAATAAATAAAAAAATAAATTACTGTATATTTTAATATAACCTCTATTAACCGTGTATTTCGATTATCCGTGCTGGTGCCAGTCCCACGAGAGCCGGTTAATCGAGGTTTAACTGTATTTCAAACGAATCAATCGATTTTAAAGAAATTCGAAACAAAATTTACTTAAAAAAAATTTCAAATCATATTCCAACGGACAAAATCTTTAGGAATGAAGCGAATTATGTTCCGTTCGCTCTAACTGTTCAGTCATCATCACAAAAATTATTGAAGTATCGTAGCTTTCTAGGAACTCAAAACGCCGAGATCTGATTTAAAAAAATAATATGGCATTTTTTTGATGAAAGTTTGAACAAAATAAAAACATGGTGATATTTACTCCTATGAAGGGTTTCCATTATATAAAATATTCTTAAGGGTATTTCGCATATTTGGCTTTGGGCCATTTCCTCAGCACGTATTTTAAAGGGTGATTTTTTTAAGCAACTTTCTTTTTGGTAACACTATTTTTGTCAGCAAAGTTGTTTTCGTGTAACATGTTACTGTTAAACATGTTCAGTTTGGTCTATAATTTAACCATGAATCGATTTGCAAACGAACGAAAGAATATTGAATTTTATTATAAAAATTCATGCTCGGTTAAGAAAGTGCATCGTGCATGAGCGCCAAAACTTATTTCGGGCTGAATGGATACGTGAACAAGCGAAAGTGCCGTATTTGATGTGAACAGCCAGCCAGAAGCATTGCATCCCAAATAATGCAGTGTTTGGTGTGGATTATGGGGCGGTGGCATCATTGGACCGTACTGCTTCAAAGACGATGAAGGCAGGAACGTTACCGTGAATGGCGAGCGCTATCGTGCGTTGATTACAAAATAGAAGAGCTGGACTTGGCTGACATGTGGTTTCAACAAGACGGTGCCACATGCCACACAGCACGCGAAACAATGGCCCAATTGAGAGGCTATTTCGGTGAAACGTTTATTTCACTTTTGGGGCCGGTAAATTGGCCGCCTAGATTTGTTGGATTTAACGCCTTTAGACTATTTTTTGTGGGGATATTTCAAGCCTCATATCTATAGGGATACCGGCCGATATGTTGGAGACAGTTTCCCGAAATTGGACCCAGCGTATGAACCATGAGGTGTAGCCGCGTTCAACATTTACATGAAATCATCTTTAAACATTGAATTATATACATAGATCATTCTATCGACTCCGTCTCTGTTTTGTAATTTATAACGTGTTTGTTAAATTGTCAGAAATGTATGAACTATATCCTGCTTTGATTGTTTTGTTTGTTGTTAATAATATTTTCTATACACAATGCATCAAAAGCCACTATTCAAACAACAACAACACAATAGCCAATTGTTACTCTATTATGCCACGGAATATAAAACATCAAACAAATAATCACTAGGCCAAAGACACAGAAAAGAACAATTAATATTGATGTTTAAGTCTGTGTCGTAACACAGTGATGTGCAAAAAATATAGCGATAAATATATATACTGTGAAAAAAAAACTTTTGTAAACGTGGGTCCCCGTGCCCCTTAAAGTCACATTTATAGGTTTTCTGAAAAGTTATTTATATAATTGCAAAACCCTTTTTATTATCATGAAAACTTAAAATTTTAATACAATCTAGTTATGGGAATGAGAAATAAGTGCTCAAAAGCTCTTGAAATGTTGAAAGTGGCACATGGTGATTGTACTTTGAGTAAGAAAAATGTTCACAAGCGGTACAATCATTTCAAGAAGGTCGAGAAGATGCGAATGACAACGCTCATCCTGGAAGCTCCATCACATCAAAAATCGATGTAAATGTTGAAAAAGTGAGGAAAATGGTTATGAAGAATCGTCGAATCACTATTATAGAAGTGGCAGAGGATGTCGGCATATATCGGTTGGCTCATGCCATACAAAGTTTGGGCGTGAAGATGGTGGCGGCGCAGCTAGTTCCAAAATTTGCTGAATTTTGAACAAAAAAACCATTACATGGGAATGGCTCAGGAAGTGTTGAATGACGTTAACGACAATCCAGATTTGCTTAAAAGGCTCATAACTGGTAGCAAATAAAGGGTATGTGGTTATGACAACGAAACCAAAGTCCAATCGTCCCAATGGAGGAGCCAAGAACAAATGTCAAGGTTTCGCTCACTACTTTCTTCGACTACTGTAGCGTAGTGCATCAAGAGTTCTTGCCACATGATCGTACGGTTAATAAGGAGCATTATCTTGAAGTTATGCGCCGCTTGCGAGAAGCAATATGAAAAAAACGTCCAGAATTGTGGAAAAACAATTCATGGCTTCTGCATCATTTTAGCCGAAAAGAATACCATAACCATGCCTCAGCCACCATATTCACCAGATTTGGCCCCCCGGGAGTTTTTCCTGTTCTCAAAATTTGAAGAGACCCATGAAAGAACAGCGTTTGCGATGATTAAGGAAATAAAAACCGAATCGCTGAGAGACCACAAGGCCATACCAAAAATTTAATAGCAGAACTGCTTCGAGGATTGGAAAAAATTCTGGCACAAGTGTATTATATCTAAGAGGGAATACTTTGAAGGGGACAAAATATAAATTCCTGATTAAATAAATATTTTGTGAGAAAAACGAAAATTCACCTTTTTCTATTGAACAGACCTCGTATAAATTGAATATCTCCCCATTGTTGAATTGGCTAACAACACGATTCATTCATTGGAATGCTCTAGTAAAAACATTATCTATTGATATAGTTTTTAATTATATCAATTGCTTAAAGGAATTGTCTTTGACTACTTGTAAATTACAATATTTGAAAATCTTTTAATTCTTAGAGCAAAATTTTTACCAATACATGGGAGATTTATGAAAGAAAGGAAAATCGAAAATCCGTAAAGTCGTAAAGTCGTAGCGGTCTTAAACAAGTTTTGCAAATCAACAACTTTTTTCTAATTGGTAATGATCAATAGGATGACACTCTACCAAAATATAATTTAACTTTATAAATCAGTATAAACATCCCATGGTCATTGAATTTAATATTTAAATTTATCTCTAAAAGATACTTCAACACCATTGAAAATAGTTTAACTCTTAACCTTTTACTGTCCGGAGGCATTTATTTCCATTCCCCAAAAATCATAAACGTTTTTTACTTTACACAAATGCCTAGACATTATTAGCAGAGCCTCCAATAGAGGTCGTATGTATGTTAAATTCGGTCTTATTAATTTTGAAACTAATTCTACTGTGATACGCTTTACAAAAGGCGATACTGCAACTGTACAATGCCGTTGTCAAATGACATAATTTTGGAAGAGCGTCCACGTCCTTCGAACTGTAAATTTTATATATAATCTTCATATAAGCCAAAATCCTTTCTCTTATAAAAGATTTCTTGAAATAACTAATCTAAAGTTGTCAATAGAGACATAGAGCTCAGATCATTGATGTCATTATGTCAATTTGCTATCTTTTTAATTAGAACTACTTTCGAAATTCGCCAACTATCAAGAAAATAGGCATTACTTAAACAGCTGCTAAAAATTATTACTTAAAAATTTAAAAGCTTTAAGGGGAAATTGTTTAATTATGAAATTTGAAATTTTATCAATTCCTGCTGTCTTTTTTTCTTGTTCAGATCCTTAGAATCGGACATGATATTATAAGAGCAGATTTATAAGTCTATTACAATTGAGATGATCAAGAGCTGAAAGACTATGATAAAAATTCAATGAAATATTCTGCTCCACAAAAGTTAAGAAATTATCAATATCTTATGTGACCCTATCGAAAGGAAAATGATCCTAAAATGAACACCCATTGAGAGAGTCAAAGATCAGCAATTTTAGAGCTTGAAAGGAAAATGATCCTAAAATAAACGCCTTTGGGAAAGGCAGGCGTATTATTCTATACCCAGTGAAAGAATGGAAGTTGTTCTTATTAAAGAATGACATTTTAGTTGCTTCCAAAGGATCCGTTAGGGCATTTATTTGACTTCCTAGGATCTATCAGCATAGCGAAAGCAGCTTTCAAATCGGTGAATAGAAATCGAAAAAGAGAACATCCTGCAATGACAAGCCTATATTAAAATCATTGGAAGCATTTAATTTACAATTGCTCCATGTAACAAAAATATATTTTGTAAATCATTTAAAATTAAATTAAGCATTTCTTACTGCAAAAACTTCGGAAAAAAACGAAAATATTAACGTACCTGAGCAACCAAAACGCTGGTTTTCGATGCTGATTTATAGTCCGGAGTTTGCTTTTTGCCAGTTCGGGTAATATAAATGCCATTTTCTAGCAATTTTGTGTTATTGTGGGTCTGATTTAAGTAATAAAATCCAAGTATTAACGCTCATTATGCTCCCTCTTGCCAGGTATCTTAATAATTTCTCTCAATTCTCTGCAGCTTTTAATGCAACCAAGCGCAGTAGTTTTCATTCTATCCTTTTCCGTACATGCTAAGATCTAAGGGCAGGGAGAAAGAGGATATCTTCTTTCTCCAAAGGTTGAAGTTTTCATCAATACTTTCTCTTTGCTAAAACAAAAAAATTAAAAATTAAACTAAATAAATTTATTCAATATTTTGCAATAAACACCTCATTTTATTAAATAAATGTTTGTAACAATATTTGAGTTTTTCTTTTTCTAACTTTTTGTGCCCAAAATCAGTCATTTAAATTTTTTATTTATTTTCTTATTATAACGAAATTAAAACAAAAATATATCCTACTTATGATCTGCAATATTTTTGTTTCTTTTAGAAAATAACAATGGATGAGACCTTTGAAATAAAGCACCTTAACCGTTACAATAACAAATAATAGAAATTTATTTGCAAAAAAAGCTCCAAATGCACCTTTATAAATGTAACAGCACTTAAATATTTTACTCGTACGCGCTGCAACAGTATCAATCACCATTATTGCAATTTATCGATTTAATACTTGAAAAAATTGCACAAATTAAAACCGCCTCAGTCAAAACAGAAACAAAAGAAAACGTTTAACTCGATTTAAGTCCTTCATCAACAAGCCACCAATAATAATTGAAACGAAAATTCATTACCAACCCAAACAAAAGCAAAAATGGCAAACACAGCACAATTGTTAAGACGACAAAGCTCGAGGGATATTATATTAAAAACACAAAAGAGTATCGATCAACATGAATTAAGAGTAAGTAAACATAATGACAGGACAGTCTGTCTTTTTAATTATTCAAACTGCCATTCGTTTAATCTTCACTATGCGTTAGTTTACACAGTGCAACACACAGTGCTACCGTTTAGGTAGCGCTTAGGTAGCCGCAAAAGTGAAAAAAGTGACGCGGTGAAACGGTGTTCAGAATTATTCCCAGGAAGTTTATATATTGTAGAAATTTGTTTATTGAGATCTTAGGTAAATTTTTGCAGTTGATTGTTTCCTTGAATTTTGAACGGTTTGCTACCTATGGACCTGAACAAGAGAAAAAGGTAAAAAATCGAATTTTTTTAAGTTATTTGCGATTTTTATCTGGAAGGTAAAGTTTTTTTGATTTTATATGTTTGCAATTTTTGTTCTTTATGACAAGAGCTACAAGTTTGCCTCAGAGAGTAAATCGAAATTCGGAACGGTTTGCCCGAGAAAATGATCACTTTTTTGCGAAAATGATACCGAGGCCCCAAATCTTTGGCGGCCCATAAAAAAAAGTGCATGACTTTGGGACGTAGTGGTGTCCGTATATGGTTATTTTGCCACGACTTAAAAAATTACACACAGTGTTATTTAACAAAAGTTCAGGCCAACTTTTGGACTGGAACAACTGAAAGTTGTCTCTTAAGGTGGATTCACCCATTCGTTCGGAACGAAATTTTTGTTGTGAGACAATTTTGCATAAAAATTGATCGGAACGAAAATTAAAATTAAACCAATTCAAGCTAAAATTGTTCCGCACAAAATTTACTCTCTATCTCTCTCTCACGCTCTCTCTCTCTGTCTCTCTCTAAAAAAAGTAGAGACGTCAAACTACATACAAAAAAAAAAAAAAACGTTCAGAACGAAAATTTCAAGTTATTTGTCGTTAAATTTTAGGTTATTTGGGGTGAGGAACTTAATTCTGCATTCTGTTCCCTAAAATTGGTTTTGGTTTTCGAGATACACCATTGTGTCAAAAACGAAGGCAGTTCGATTAAATAAAAAATATGAAACTCGACAACAAAATTACCTTTAAACTTAGAAAATATTGTTTTAATTTTTCATTATTTTGTTATTGTTTGAGAAAGGAAGTTCTGCAACAAATATTTTATAAAAAAGTAAACTTTTTTTAAATATATAGAGAGAGCTTATAGCTAAACATGTTCCAAGCAAAATGAGACATATTTCATTCAAATAGATCCACAACTTTTGATTTTATTTACAATTAGTTCTGTTTCACACACGTCAAGTTTTCTTGCTCAAGTTTCAATTCAGCTGGTACAACGATAGGGAGGGTATGTATTCTTCTTCCTTTCTCTCTTCGAGCTGAATAAAAACTTGAGCAAGAAAACTTGCCGTGTGTGAACCAGGTCTTAATAAGTAATATGCATACAAAAATAGCACACAAGCATTTTATGATATGGATTTTAGTAAAACCTAAATTAATTTCTATTGTACTTATTACTGTTTAGTAGGAGTATTATAAAACCTGAAATTGACGATTTAATTCTAATAATAATAAAAAAAATTACACATATGCCACTTCTAGTCAAAAAACATTAAACTGGCTTATATGTACATATGTATAAATAAATGATAATATGTATTAATATACATGGTCTTGGACAGCAGCAAATAAAAGTTACTTTTAATTACATTTAAAGAGCTGAATTAGTTCTAGTTCCCGAGATATAAAATAAATATATAATTATTATTTTTGATAATTCCAAGTTTTATGTGGCAGCAGTAAAATGTGCTTTCGGTTTACAAGAGTGGCAAAATATATGTTTTGTTTTCATAAATAATTCGACTGGGCATATTTGTTTTCAAATAATGATCTAACAGTTGCACGGCTTTCTATACCACAGATCGCATCCCTATGAAGAGGCTAGGAAACTGTTTGAATAGTATTTATTTTCAAACATTTATATTTTTCTTTGCTTCAATAAAATATTGACCGTCTGACTGCCTGTCTTAAGTGAAGCAATCAATAGTTTTTTTATAAAGAGAAGTAGCACTCAGGTAATGAATGCCTACTGCTAAGATCTGATTTCTTTTGTGTAATGAGAAGACAGAGAGAGAGAGAGAGAGAGAGAGAGAGAGCTTAAATTCTTTTTACAACTCTACTACTGCACGAATTTTGTATAGCAGAGTAGCAGCGCCTCTGGTGTTAAGGAGACGCACTAAGTTTCTTCAGCTGTGTGTGTAGCCATTTTATTAATTGTTTTACTTCGCCAACGATTCTGTTAACATTACCGCCGAAGGAGGACGCCGTGATGTACATTAGCATAGAATGGTGTCAATCACTGCCGATACTATTTAGTGACCTGTGCTATGCCTTATCCACTTAAACAGTCCAACAACAATTAACACAACGACGCCACACTAACGTAAATCAAGAAAAACTCATGATATTGAATGAATTATCCTGAACAGGGATCGAGGACCCAGGTTCTCAGTCATACATAAATTGCTTTGTAGTCAACGCGTTAACTACTTCAGCCAATAGCACCCTCAATGTTTTACGATTTGTATCGGCTATTCTACAATATGCAAATCTGATCGCATAGAAATTATAATTTTATGAAGACTTTCGGATAATATTGACCGTTAAAATGAACAAAATTTTTCTGTTTTCTGCGAAAATATCTATTTAAGTAAATGCATATTAAAACATAAAAAATTTGATTTAATAAAGTACACGTAAAAAAAGCTCTTAAGATCAAAATATGCAGCAATACATAAATACTCGTAATCTTAAAATAATAATAATAAAATTTATATTAATAAATAATATATAGATGCGGTTCAATAGAAATATTAAATTAGTCATTCACATGTACAATAATATTGCATTTAATAATATAGAGAAAAGTCAATCATGTCATATAAATTATTAGAGTCATTACAAGAACTTCTTATTGGATCGGCATTAAAATAATTATTTAAATCGTATTTAACATTGGAGAACATTGAAGTAAATTAATTATTTAAATTAATAATTAAGAGTTCAGAAGCAACTTCCATTGACTAATTTTAGTATACAGTAGATAATACGGGAGATTAGCGCCAAACCACACAAACACAAAATTAAAAGTTGTTTCTGAGCAGACTGTACACACTCGTTTGTCGTCTTGTTACTGCGCACACTCTCCGAGTATTGTCGGTCACTTATTACTAAAACAAATTCTTAAATCCTTCTTAAAAGTGACACATATACATATATATTCTTTTTTATAATGTATGGATCAGCGAAATTCTTTAGTCCGCCTCTTTATAAACTCAAGTGCACCTCTGCTCTATTAACGGGTATATGAATATGAGATGTTAAATTTAATTTGCTATTCGCCCACTTAAAAAAATCAGACATACTCGTATGGTTATTTCTCTTTTATTAATCATAATATTTTTCTTTATCTGAATAACAAAAGGAGCTTCGTGGCCGTCTAGTAACACAACATAGTACAGCAAGTGTAGGCAGCGGAGTTCGGAGTCATCATCATGGTCTGCACCATCATCATACACCGATGTATGGGGCAACAAATCAAGCATTTATGTCAGATGCCTTCGATGAGTCATCGGAATTGGAGGAATCCGAAGGTCAGAGCGGCAGTAAAGCAGTGGCGGAATTGGTGGCCGCAATTGAAAGTGCATCTGTTGATATTGTGGAAGGCGAAAAGGAGGGTGAAGAACGTGAAAGTTGGGATAATAAAATAATGTTTTTACTCGCAACAATAGGGTGAGTATTTCTTAACGAACAGTGTATAGTAGGCCAGTAGAAAAATATATAATGAAATTTGAATTTTATAATTGGTTCGATCGATTGGAAAAGAAATTAATTCCAAGATCTTCTAATATAATTCTTATATATCAACTTGATATCTTTTAATTAATGAAGAAGAATAAGGAAAGAAGTGGCAAGATATACAATTTCCAAGCACTTTTTTAGCTTTTTTATCTATTGATGGAAAACTAATGGCAGTAAATACAATTGATAGAAAGTCTTTATTTAAACATAGATGATATGGATTTAAAAAAAGGTTAAAGCATTATATTAAAAATGAAAAATGCATTTTGAGTTGATTTTACTAAAACAAATCATAGAATAAGAACAAAGCAAAGAAACTGAACAATTGTAAAGCTTTCCAGCAAAAAAAGAACTTCCAATGAAGTCAATAGAACTGTTAGTGATACGGAAGTAGTGCGAATTCTGATCATTTTTAAGGACTTCACCATGCAAAATGTCTACTCTGAAATTTGAAAATAGTGCAAAATCTGAAGATTTTCAATAGCTTAAATATGCAAAATGTCTATTCTGAAACTTCAAAATATAAAGTTTTCAAAACTTTTGTGTAAAAAGCAAAATATAGTACACGAGTAATTTCCAAAGGTCTTGAAAAGTCTATTTTAAATACCACATTCTCATATATGGAGTTCGAGCCATGCATGCACAAATTTTTTGGCTGTTTAAGGATGTAAAGCGTGGTCCAAATACAAGTAAGTGACAAGTGAGATTTTTTCTATCCGAAATATCAGTATCATACCACTGCTGACTAAAATGAGTCGCTTTCGAATTTGGCAGAAAAAACCATATCTTTTGACGAGGTGCATTTTCATTTCGGCGATTTTTTAAACTAATAAAATTGGTGTTCTGCGGATCATTGTCGAGGAGCCAATGCATCCACAGAGATTGATAGTTTGGTGGTGATTTCCGAAGTGGCAAGCGATACAGAACCATGATTACGGAATTTGTATGACCTGATATGGAAGGTAGGAACTTGGATAGATTTGGATTTCAGCAGGATGTGCACCATGTCACATAGCTCATCAAATAATTAATCCTTTGCGCACTAAGCAGTAGACTAGTAGGTAGTGTACTAGACTCGTAGTGCGAAGGTCCCAGGTTCGAATCCTGCCGCAGAACTCTGGCAGTTTGTGTCTGATAATTAAAGGGAGCGCACAACAAGCCTTCAGTGGCTTAAGTGTATGTCGTATGACATGGGCTATCACACCCCTCCAATCAACCTAACCTAAGCACATAAATCATGTTACCAGTCAATTGGCTGCCTAGGAGTTACGATTTGACCCCTTTAGGCTTTTGCTTTTGGGATAAAATTGAAAACTGACACCCTAATGGCCAACACCGTCCGAGTCATTCGTTTTGAAAAATTGGACGGACAGAATAAATCGTGAATTTCTAATAAAGCGATAACAAACCAAAAGAAATTAAGTTTAGTTCATTTCAATATCAATTTGCATAAGGACACGCGGTTCATATACGAGTATATATATATATATATATATATATATATATATATATATATATATATATATATTTTTTAATTTTTGTTGTTGCTAATATTCCACAAACTGTGGATAACATATATCCAAATAACTTAAAGGTGTATGTAAACGTGTTTGTCTTTTTGTGAGAAATAACTTTGCTACATTTTGCTTTTCCAGATATGCTGTTGGCCTTGGTAATGTTTGGCGTTTTCCTTATTTAGCACAAAAGAATGGTGGTGGAGCATTCCTGGTGCCCTACTTTATAATGCTGTGTATACAGGGTATACCAATATTTTATTTAGAGTTGGCTATTGGCCAACGTTTACGTAAAGGAGCCATTGGCGTATGGAGCCAAGTTTCACCGTTTTTGGGTGGCATTGGCATATCGTCGGCGGTAGTCAGTTACATTGTTGCGTTGTACTATAATACAATAATTGCTTGGTGCCTCATTTACTTGTTGCATAGTTTTGAATCACCACTGCCTTGGGCGGACTGCCCAACACGTCTGTACACCAATTATACGTATGATCATGAACCAGAATGTGTGGTAAGAGTAGCAAAAAAAAAAACATATTTGTTGTAGTTCGATTTTTTTTTTGTTTGTTCTTTGCTGTTGCTTTAATCTACCATATATGAGTTGTAAGTGCTTTTGTGTGTCATTTATTTATTTTCCAGGCCTCATCACCTACTCAATACTATTGGTATCGCACAACACTACAGTGTTCGGAAAGTGTCAATGAACCGGAAAATTTCAATTATAATATGGCAATAGCATTGATTGTGTCATGGTTTCTTGTTTATATTTGTATGGTGCAGGGTATCACATCATCGGGCAAAATTGTTTACATTACGGCCATATTTCCTTATGTCGTTTTGATTATATTCTTCTTCCGTGGCATCACATTGAAGGGTAAGTGTAATTACTTTCATTTACTGTCATTAAAACTATAAAAAATATTCAGTTGGAAGAGGTTAAAGAAAGAAAAAAACTTGATTTTGCAAAGTAAAATTGCGGCTTTCGTGAGTAACAAGCGCATTTATTAATTTTCACTGATTTTGGTTATTAGTGGTGAATTGATTAATTTCGAATGATATTGAAATAAATAATATATACTAATAAATAAAAATGCAACCAATGAAATGTCGGCATATGAAGAGCTAAAGCCACAACAAACATTTTTTTTTCAATGCATTTTGCAAAAAGCTAATTGTTTCTAACGATTGGTCGGGATATTCTCCCGAATAATAAATTTCAATATTAAGTATTTACAATAAAGATACTATTTTTCATTTTGCCTAACTGAATACAATCATTAACGACCAACGGGCGTTACGGAAATGCCACAAACAGGCGTATACTTTATATTCAATCATTCCGAATTCCGTAACGTATACGTTATAATACCCTCAATAGAACCAATTATATTTGCAATTCAGAAAAAGAAAAAAGTAGTCAATAAAATAATGTATTCGTTATTCAGAAGTAGTGCAAATTCTCATTATTTCTGAAGAACTTTACATGGGCTTGTCACTACAAGATGATCTCATTTGTATACCCACGATATCATGGCACTAAAATTCTTCCCAGGATACGTTACAAATTGTAACGTACTTATTTATATTAAAGTTTTTGCAAAATGCATTCCTATAAGAGTGTGTATTTTATACAGTTTAATTTTATTATGCCCTGCTGTGTTGACTGTTGCAGAATTTAAATTCGAAACGTCGCGTCATCGTGACTTTAAGATTCGTTGATGCTTCTGAGCCTGCACTTGCCTGCTTGTTGACAAGTTTAATGTAGTGTGGCAACGGCATTGTCATTTATCATTTTGTTATGTGTGGCTGTCAATTGAACGTAGTGGAATGTTGCATTAATGAAGAGAACAAAGAAATTTAATATTTTGCCGAAGGGAAATTTTGCGCGTTAAAAATATATTTTATATGCGTTCGTAATATGAAATGTGACATTTTATTGAAAGAATTAAAATTCATGAAAAACAGAAAATAATTTGGAAAAAGTTTAATTTATGAAAAGAAAGTTATTTACGGGACATTTTATATGCTCAGAAATGGCTCACGGAATTTTTTCATTTTACTTATTTTTTTATTGCCAAACTCAATGAAATAACAATACTTGTATATCTGTTTATAGAGGAAAAATATTTGCCGAGAGCAAATTGTATTTCTTTACACTTAAAAAGTCACAAAAATGAAAATTGATGGGCAACATTGACGTCGTCTGTCACATAGATTCAATATTGTTACTAACCCAAATACAAATATTGAAGCTAATTTTTAACGTGTGTAGCAGCTGCTTTTTAGTCTCAAATATTAAATTTCATATTAGAACCTCTTTCAGGAACTATCCCAACTGTCTTCAGTTATCTCTTCTATAATCTGTTCTTTTCTGCAACCTAGTCATAACAATTTTTTTTTTGCAGAAAACTCCAAAATTGTCTGTCAAAATGGAAATTTATTAAAAATATTCAGTTTATAAAGTTATAAAATCATTAAGAAATAAGCAATAATTTTAAATACATATATACATACATATATATGTACATATGTATGTTGTTTCTATGATAAAGCCAAAGCAGATAATTAAAGGCGAATGCATTGTATGAATCAGAGTCGCAGAGAGTTTGTCTGATTCCGGCGATGCATACACCTTATTAATCTGCTTCAAACAAATCGTTCAGATCACATTGCATCGTTTTTTTGTTGCTGACAATATCCCGGACTACCGCACTCATCGTCGTAGTACAGCAATGGAAAATGACCAAATTTATCCAAAGTTGGTTTCAAACTTGCAAATTTTTCATAGTCCGCTTTATCACGATTAATTTGTCGTTGTCTTTTCGTTATACGTTCATTTATACGTCGTTCTCGACAGTATTCCATAAAAATTTCTTTATCCTCTTTTTCCATAGTCTCTTCATAAATTCGATCTGCTTCTTTGTACAAACGTCTCTGTTCCTTGGGGTACCAGCAATACAAACGTTTCCACTTACGCCTGGTACGTCCTATGATTGCAATAACATCACGTTGATAAAGGATTTGATTGTTAAATATGACTTCCATTCAAAGAGGTTAGGAAAATTTTTGTGAAAAATTTATTTCTATAAATTATGGACACATATGTATGTACGTATATTTGTATGTATATATGTATGTATGTAATTTTATACACTTTTTGACATTACGTATTTACATGTTTGTTGTTGCATTTGTTATAAGGCAAATTCACACAAAGGGAACTTTTAAAGCGAAAACACACAAGGTTGCCCCAAGAGCTCAAGTTAAGGCGAATTGAAAACAAAATGGCCTCATCACAAGGTCTAACTATGCAGGTTGTTGCAAGTGCTCTGGTGATATTTTTTGTTTATATTTTTTCTGCACAGTGCTTTGTTTCATGGACAAAAACCCATTAAAAAAATGATTTTGATTTTTATTTACAGGAGCTTCAGATGGCGTGGCACATTTATTTACACCCAGATGGGAGACATTGCTGGAGCCTGTTGTTTGGCTGGAAGCTGGCACACAAATTTTCTTTTCTCTAGGCCTAGCCTTTGGCGGTCTCATTGCATTTAGCTCTTACAATCCGGCAAACAACAATTGCTATCGCGATGCCATATTGGTGTCTTTGACAAACTGCGGCACTTCAATGTTTGCCGGTGTTGTTGTATTCTCTGTTATTGGATTTAAAGCAACGGCTACATTTGATCGCTGCAACGAGGACAGAGACCATTTGCTATCGTTGAATCGGACTAAAAATTTGCCGGTGTGTGATTTAGAGAAGGAATTGGCAAATGTAAGTTTAATTTTTTTAAATAACACTATATTATATTAACAAAAAACTTGTAAATTAGTGAGACAAAAATTAGTAAATTGTCTCACGTTTTCCTTTTAAATATTGTTTATTTTGGATATAATCCGGTAGCACACATTGGGGGTGAAAGGTATGAAAATTGCAGTTTTATAAATGAAACTTGGCGCCGAACAAGAAAAGAAAATTTTTTGTGGTTGCCTTTTCAGAAAAACTAAAAATAGAACCAATTCGAAATTCCGTGTTTCAAGCAACTGCCTTGTGATGATAAATGTCCGACTCGGTGTCAAAAAAAATTTCTAATTTTATTTTTATATGTGGAGTTTGTTGTTTACTACCAAATAAAATTAAATTTATAATGAATGAATGATACATATTTCCAACACTCAAAATTTATTTTCACAGTTTCAATAGACTAAAATTAACGACAATAGTATTTTTGAATATTGATCTGTTATAGGTAACCCTCCTAGAACACAGTATTTCTGTTTCTATGAGTCACTTGTTTGAATCCATGTAATATGGAACTAAGTTGATAGCAAAATGTGTTATTAGGCATATAAGCCTTATGAATTAAACACATTCGAGGCAGCAGGCTACCGACTACAACCTGTAAAAAATAGAATACATGTATATACTTATGAAAATGATTATTTTCACAACTGCACGGCTACACGACTGCAGGTTGTTGCCCAAGCTACTTTTGTCGTGTAGTCAAATTAAACTAATTTCTATTTTTGTTGGCTACAAAACAAATACAAAATATGTAAAGCAAATTACCGATTAGAAATATTTTTTATTGCAAAATAAAAAAGAAAATTCCAAAATTTATATGTTATAATATATATGCATCAAGAATTTTTAAATAAATAAATTTATTTTTTTGTTTTATTGTTATATATCATATTGACCAACATTGTTGAAGATTAAAAAAAATCACAGGGTAATTGCCCTTTTTAACATAAAAATTTTAGTGTAATTTCTTTCGGTGCTCTATCTTGATTCCGTAGTTACGGCGTTCAAAACTTTAATATATTACTGATCATAAATCCTACAATACAGAACGAATAGGGTTTTAGGCTCTTTTTTAAGATATTTTTTTTTTTTTGAGAGTTGGACGGGACTTGTCCCATGAAAAAAAGGGAACTTTAAAAAATTAAAAGCGCTAAATATGCACCACTGTAATATATATAAATGAATTGTTGCAACAGCTGTTTACTGTGTAGCTGTCGTTTTAGAAATAATTAAGTAGCTGGCTACAGGGCGACATTTATAGTCTTGTAGCCGTGTAGCCTGCTGTCTCGAATGTGCTTAATGCATTATTATAATTCAATAGAAAAACATTTTCTTTGAAAAAAATCACATTAAACTCTACTCTTTTTTCAATTCGCTGAATAATCATAAAATATATAAGTTTTTACAATGAAAATCCTATGCCAAAATCATTACGAATAACCCGAAATTGTATTACTTTGGGATCACAACTTCCGGACTAATAAATCTCATGCCGTAGTTTTAAAGTTCTGCTGTATAATTCCATATAAATTCCTCGATAATTGCCTTCGGCACACAGACATTTTGTCTGGACCTTAATGCCTTGATTATTAAAGTAGTCGTGTTCTAAAATCGGAACCGAAAGCCAAGTGACCAATTTTTTAACCGCATATACATACTTTCGAATAGTTCCACTTTTTTTTAATATCAGGCTTTTGAATACTCTGATGAAGCGCTTTAAAAAGTTTAATTAATTCTAAACTTAAAGTTAATTTTTGCATTTTTCAGAGTGCTTCCGGTACCGGTTTGGCATTTATTATATTTACTGAGGCCATTAATCAATTTCCAGGAGCGCAATTATGGTCTGTATTATTCTTCTTAATGCTCTTCACTTTGGGTATCGACTCACAGTTTGGTACATTGGAAGGAGTGGCTACATCTTTGGTCGATATGAAACTATTTCCAAATCTACCCAAAGAATGGATAATCGGGGTAAATAAGTTATAATCGAAAAGAAAAATCGAATCGAATTTATTATCCTTAAATAATTTTATACAGGCTTTATGTTCCTCCTGCTGTTTGATATCAATGTCTTTTGCAAATGGTGCTGGTAGTTACATTTTCCAATTGATGGACAGTTTTGCGGGTAATTTTCCCCTCTTGGTGATTGCCCTGTTCGAATGCGTTTCTATTAGTTATGTTTATGGTATAAGGAGGTCAGTAATATTAGCATTTTGAATTGTTATTTCTATAAAAAAAAAAAATTTGTTTGTTTTGTTAACAAAGGTTTTCAGATGATATCGAAATGATGACAGGGTCACGTCCCGGCCTATATTGGATGTTCTGTTGGAAATATTTATCCCCTTCAGCCATGCTAACTATACTAACAGCATCATTTTATCAATTAATTACGGAAGGCAGCAGTTATCCCGCCTGGATAGCGGCCAAAGGCATGACCGAAAAAATGGAATGGCCTCATTGGTGCATAGTTATAGCCTTCATATTGATATTATCCTCCATATTGTGGATACCCACTGTAGCTATATTGAGGTAAGCTAATTCTAATTGGCTGCCGGTATATGAAATGGCTTATAAAATGTATATTATTCTTCTTCCTCTTTCAGATTATGTGGCATTAAGGTAGTTGAAGATTCTGACCCCGCCTGGTTCCCTGAGGCCGAACTAAAAGAAGTGCATGGCATTGTGCCACACGAGCCCACTGATCTGGAACGAACAATATTTTGTTTCAATATGGATGGCACCGAAGGTATGTGTTGTCCGAAATATGGCCTCCCGGAAAAGGCTCTAGAGGAGGAAGATGAAGAGTAAGTGCAAACGAGTGTTCGATTTTCATCAAATAAAGTCAATATTACTTTAGTTAACTTTAGGTTACACAATAGCTTATAAAACGAATGTACCATAGATAATATTCAGTCAAAGTAACTACGAATAGACACAGACTACATTCAGAAACAATTGCATAGATTTGTTTTTGTAAATATGATCCTAATACTCGTATATTTGTACGCCAAATATTAATCACTATACAAATTAAGAGCCGGTTTAATTTAATTTATTACATGTGACAATTATATATTAATAATTAATACTTTTACATACGAATACTTTTACGGCGGAGGCCTCTTATATTTTACAAAAACCCTAAGCGACAAATTGAGGAAATCTCGCCAATGATTTTATAGTTATAAATGAATTGCAAGTTACTGGGAAAAGAAAAAATTCACAATTTAGCATTTTATCATGCATGACAGTAAAAAATTTTAAATATAAAATATTTTTGTATTCAATATGATATGATCTAGATAGTGAAGCAGCCCCTAGTTTTACTATATACCAGAACGCTTTAAGTATACCTTAAAGCTTAATTGTAATTAGTGTTGTTAGTCACCGGCGATAATGACTGCACATTACCCAAAAATAATCAGCAACAAAAGGGCTTTTAAAGAAATCACGGAAATTTTAAGAGAAGGTTGTGCAAATTCTTACTCTTATCATTTCCTATAATTTTATTATAGACTACTCTTCATTGCAAGATGTCCTATATGAATTTAATTTTAATTTTCAGTATGTGGATTAAAGTACACGTATATTCTGTAATAATTTTTGCAACTAGATAACTGATTTGTACGGATTTAAGTTTATGGTACTTTGGAAGTAATGAAAATGTTATTCCTTATTAACCAGTTCCACTCTCTTCACTGGGTTCTTAGTTTCACAAAAGCTTTGACTTTTCCATATGTTTTCTAGCTTTCGAAACAATTTGAATTTACATGAAATCAAGATTTCATTTGAATTAAATACGTTCTGTTCCCGTTTTCGAAGTACAGATCGAAAAAAGCAAACAACAATTTCGTTAACATGCATAAGTATGACCGTAATCTAAATGTCCAAGTCTATGTAAAATATAAAAAAAAATATATATAAATTCTGTCATATATGGAGCTTGACATTTATCTTGTATACGTGCATAAAAGTGCTTTTGCACACGTCTTTTTGAAAGGCCTTGGATATTTGGATTTTTATTAGGAAACACTTTAAAAATTTTTATTTAAAAACATATCTGGAGATTATACTTTAAATGAATTTTCAAAGAAAAATTTGCTCATTGTTATATATTATGTTATTTCTGAAATTTTTCTGATGTAATAAAATTTAGAATAGCTATTTTGCCTCCGTACGTCGTCACTATGAACTTCGAAACACATGTCGACGGTGGCAGCACTGATTTTCGAAAATCAACACATTCAACTCGTCATATTATAGAATGACAGAAAAATTTTGAAAAATGTGTTTTGAATGCCCTTTTTTAAATCTTAATAAAACAAAGTTAAAAACTTGATTTTGTATTTAAAAAAGATACAAAGAGAACAATTAAAATTTTTGGAAAAAAAAACCGAATTGATATTGAAAGCATTTTAACTTTAAAAAGTTTTCACAAGTCGTGGAAAAAAATTTTCCACCCACTTTTTTATTTATAAAGGATAAATTATAAAAATAAAATAACACTTAATTTAAGTTTTTACTCTTTCGCTTAAAATAATTATTTAATGCAGAAAAAAATTTATTCGTTTTCCGAACTATTTTTATTCAAAGTGAAAACGAGAACATCAAGAAAATATGAAATAACTCGATTTCACATGTGTTCTTGTAGATTCAGAGTCCAGAACATACACGAAACGTTCACAAATTAAAGTTTCTCCAGAAAAGTCTCAGTTTAGGCGAAAATAAAAATTTATTGTTTATTGCGGCTTTTAACTCCAATTGTTTAAACTATTATTTGGGTAGAATATTCCAAATAATAAATTTCAATATTATATATTGAATATAAAAATTTGACAAAATCATCAAAAACAATTTCGCAAAGGGCTCTCGAGCTAAAATAAATTAAAATAATTCCAAATATACACACCCACCTCAAAGTATATTAAAACTCTCTGAACCACTTTCTTGGTCGATTTTATAATATCCCACCGGTCGTTTGCTGATATACGAAAATTTTATTTTTTTACGTTTGTCATTTCCTTGTTTTCCATTGGGCTTAATATAATCCTAAATTGCATAATAATTTTTAAAGATGTTTGAAATTTATTACATTATTCCACCTTTTTTTTTGTCCAAATAAGGAGCATCCCTTTATCCCTAAAAAAAGGAAAATCTTTTGAATTTTTTTCAAATTTTACTAAAAGGCTACAATAATAAAAATAAACTAAGCTTGAAACTGATGGGCTTATTCGGTCTATTTTAGAAAATATGGGTATTCATGACTTTGTCCTATTAATTTTAAAATTAAAGCGGCTTTAGGAAATAGTAAAAGAAATTTTCCAACCTTAATTGTTTCCCATTGGAAAAAAAATATTCATGAGATGTACGTTAAATGAATACATTTTGTGCCCATCAAAAAAAAAAAAAAAAAAAAAAAACTAATCGCTAACATCGATTTTAATTTTTTCATTGCAATCGATAATTCACCATAATTGAAATTAATTCTTAATGTTTAACCCTGAAGAGTGGAATCAGAAACGTACAGCAAAATCTAATTTTTATTAGCCCCATGTTTATGCCAAAACATTCAAATACAATATGAGAATTTTCTTTTGTATATGAATATTACAAAAATACATAATCATAGTAGACTTAGAATGCGTTAATGCAAACAGCACAACAACAAAATTTATATTCGGTATGAATATATTTCTTTTATCCCGCAACCTGTATTTAGTTCGTTATAGCCGAACTCTAATTTATATAAAATAAATTTATATAAAATAAATAGGGAAAATTATTAATATTTTTCGGGTTACTCGTATAACGTACTTCATTGCCTAGTGGTTCGTTTTAACAGAGCTCTACTGTATAAAAAGTAAAACACGTAACATAGTATACATATATGTTTATAAGGAAAAATATTAATATTTTCTCCGGTTACTTGTATAACACATTTCATCTATAACGAACAAAATTGCCCGGTCATATATAGTTCGTTTTAACAGAGCTCCACTGTATAAAAAGTAAATTCAATTTGCGAAAAAAATAAGAAAAACACGTAATATATTACGTATATTTATAGGGAGAAATATTAATATATTCTCCGGTTACTCATAAAACGAATTAAATTGCCCTATCTCATATAGTTCGTTTTAACCGAACTGCACTGTATTTGAAACTAGAGAAAAAGTTTAATTTCATATTCAGAGAATAAACCCCTACTGCATGGTTACTGGCAAAATTTTAAATAAAAATTGTCGACCTCTTTTTTAAAAACGTAAAATTTTCACAATAACTTGCAATTTTTTTTTTTTTGTTAATTCTATAGAAATACAGGCAATAAAAAGAGAACTAAATTAAATATGTAAGTATGTATGTATGTATGTATTTAAAGAACTATACTCGTAACAACAATAACTAAACAAAGACAATAATTTTCCAATTTAGCTGTTACAATTGAACTTAAATAGCAAATATATAACGTACATACGTAAATATTAGTTCTTTTTAGAATATTTACAAACAAAAATCTTAAACTATTTAGTCAATGAAGACTGTACAAAATAAAAAAAAAAATATTGAAAGTTGTTAGTTACAAAATCCTTATTAAGTAATAATTATAATTATAATTACATAAAAATACAAAACCGATTATAACCAAATATTGTGGTTTCATCAGCCATTTAAACAATGAATACATTAGTATTAATGAAAAATCGTTAAATATTCTCTCGTGTGTACATTTATTGAAAAAAATGCCTAAATATTTACATTCCATTAAAACTGAAAACGTTAGTAATAAGCAAAATCAGCAATAATTTTTTTTTTCAAAGTTCATTTAATTATTTTTTAGTTCTTTTTTACATGCTCTCCTTTTTTTATTTAATTTGTATTTTACAAATTTACTTTTAATGTAAAAAAAAACTGATTCTAAATGTTTTTTTAGGAAATTCGATATTACCTAAATGGAAGTGACATAAATACATATCTTATGATAATTATTTTAATAATTTACTTGCAACAGTCATTGCACTCATTAATAAGGAGCTAAATTGGGATGCATTAAGCTTTTGATAACTTTGATTGAAAGTTACAATTTGAATCTAATTTAATTTAAAAAAATATGACGCAGATTTCAATTATGAAAAACACTGCACATTTTGAATATTTGTAGTAATTTATATAACAGTTCTCTAGATCTTTATCTGAAATTTGGAATATCACTAAATGAGAATTCGAATTTTGACAACTTGACACGTCTACACTTGATGAATTTATCATTTATCACCAGTGCAGTACTCGTATTTGGAAAGTCAATATAAAAATTTGATTTTTTTTATACATAATCGCATGAGTACGATTAACCGGTTTTTTGCTCTTCTGAAAATAAACCGGTTTCGAACAATATCTATTTTCGAATAATTCGGCATACCAGGTTTTGTAAGTCGTTTGATAATTCTCAAGTTTTTGATGATAAACAAAAATAGTTATGTATGCATTAATCCGTTGCTATTTTTTGAATTTATTTTTATTCCAAATACTTCCCTTTTTACATTTTCCACTTGTGATGTTTTTGCACACATGCAAAGTATATACTTTATGGGAGTATATGGAAGTATGCGGCCTCGTCTTCTTGTCAAACTCCATATAGTTACAAAAAAAATTTTATTTATGGATTTGTTTGACAGTATAACTTTGCCTTTTTCAAATATTTCCATTCCATTTCGCTGAACAGCGTATTCGAAGCCATAAAATTTACTAAACAAAAATTTTGGAAATTATTCAATTCCTCCTGGAAATGAATAGAGTCTTATTCATCACTTGTGATGTTTGCGAAAAGTTCAACATCGGGATATTACCCGGGGGAAGAGTACCTACTATAAAAAAAGCAATACCTAATTATCGTATTTCCGGCTGATTATTATTGTGACCCAAATTGATATGAGTTACTTTGCATCCAATGCATGCACTTCCAAGAAAAACTGGGTGGATAGTACCGGGGGGAAGGGTACCTACCACAACAAAATAATAAATAATTATCGTATATCCGACTGACTGTTATAGTGAGAGTATTCTAAATTGGTATGGGTTACTTTGCATCCAACGCATGCACTTCCAAGAAAAACTAGCCGGATAAGACCAGGGGGAAGGGTACCGCACATCTAACGTAACATATAATTATCGCATATGTAGCTGCCTGTTATAGTCAGTGTTCAAAATTGAAAATAATGTTTAACCTACTTCATAGTACTTATCAAGGTTTAAAAAAGTTTTGAAAAGCAATTATTCTTATGTAAATCTAAATAAACGTGTTAAATATTTAACTCAATAGAATTTCGATTACTAAGAACTTTTAATTAAACGTTTAATTAATTAGTCGTTATACTGATTAAGCAGAAACTTTAATTGAACTATTAATTCCATGTCTCTAGTATTAAGATTATTATTATATCACTATTTTTTAATATGGCTGTTATTCAGGTCTGTCACTGGATTTGTACGAAAGTGAAAAGATTCCTTATTCTAATTCGTAATGTTTCTTTCGGTTTTGGTTTCTTACTTCATTCAGCTGTCACATTTTTATGCAAAAATTCACGTGCCTTTCAGCGTTTCTTACGAGTAAAACTTTTTTCAAGACTCAAAGCCAACGTAGCATAATACGAGCATATTTATCAGTTATTTTTAAAATTAGAGACAACATTATTTTTATTTCTTTTATTTAAATATTTATAAACATTTTTTCCTTTTCCATACAAAATAATTTATGGTGTTTTCTGAAGAAAAAAAGTGTGGATAAGAAAACATAGAGTATTTTGCACTGTTTTTTTAAGTGTAACATTTAAATGATAAAAAATGTATTTGTTGCTCTATTTGCAAAAATGTAACTCCCTTGAAGGAGTGCATGATCTTTCCTAATAAGTTTGTGCTTTTTGAAAGGGCATAAAATGTTACACTTTTTTTAGAAACCAAAAAGTAATTAAGAATTCCATTCTCCATAGAAGCTGAATAAATTGTCTTTTTCACTTTGGTACAAATTCGGTTTATGTGGCACATCTGATTATATATATGTATAGGTATATATGTATACTATTTAGTGATTTTGAAAGAATCTTTAAATATTAAATATCATATCGTATATCTATGTATGTACACCATTCTTGGTTGTGTTTATTTTTAATTTAAAATTGGTGCAAAATATTAATTAAGGCGAATTGGAGAGAAAAGAAAATCTGAATTATAATAGCTGTCAAATTCGATTTATTTTTTTATATGGAGTTTGACAAGATTATAAAGAATTTCTTAGTTATTCGCCTGCTTCTTATTCGCCTTGATATAGAAATTATATTAAAACTGTTTCATATTATATAAATAAGAAAAATTTATAAATATCTTAAATAAATGTTAAATGTGTGTATATCTTCAACTAAATATATAATTAGATAAGTTCTATTGAAAAGCCACCTTAACCTTAAAAATGAAGAATCCTCGATGTAAACAAATAAACAAGGCAGACTAATAAGATGGCTATAATCGGTGAATTCAAACTGATTCGCTATGATCACTGCTGTTGGATATTTTTTTTCGTACTAATAATCGTTAAATTTTTGAAACAAAATTGTAAACGTCTTCAATATTTCCAAAAGAAATGGTCACACGAAAGATAAACGATTGTATTTTATAGAAATAGAAAAAAAATTTATCTAACAGATCACAGACTCAGAGGCTTAAGCATTTTTCAATTTGAAAATTATTTTGCCATTCGTGAACGATTCAAGGTCTTCCAATGAAATCTGTCACATTTCTAATTTTTTAGAAAGAAGATTTAAAAAATATTTTAAAACTTACTAAAAGTTAATAAGAGAAATTTTCATACAAACTTTATTTCATAAAGCTTTTACAAGTCAAAAATATATTTTAAGAAGAATACAAGTAATATTTAGAGTCCTTTGGTTATTTAAAAAAAATAAGCCTGTATAAATAAAAATTTTTTAGTTTTGAAGAGACGTTTTTGTACATTTTAATTGACTATTTTGATGGCACAGACCAACCCAAGAAACTTGTTTAATAACTTGAGTTAAATTTAGAATAAAATAATGGCAAGTTCCAATATCTTAAAGGCATTTTAAATTGGATCGTTCAAAAAATACTCAATTTTTCTTTTCATACTTATTTATATAAAATAAATTTTCTGCCAAAACTAAAAGAAATTTTAATATTTTTGAAAAGGATGTAATTAAAAATCCTTTTAAAAAATTACTAGACACAAAAGAAAACTTTTGATGTCTTCAAAAATTGTTATATTTATAAAATAATGGCTCAAATTTGCTTTTTTAATTAATCACGAATTACAAAATTTTTTTGGTACATTTTTTTTAATTAATTGAATTAAAATGCATGAATGCATTTATAAGGAATTGAAATTTTTTAAATCATTAATTTTTATATAACATCTGAATTAAATTTTGAATTAAAAACGATTTAATGAAAAATCAAATTTTCAAACTTTTTAAAAAGTTATTTTTGTATCTCATATAATTTTTATGGTACAAACGAACAGGAAGGAATTCAGGCTCTCAGAATTTGTAAAAGAAGCAAAAACAAATTTTCAATATTTGAAATTTTATTTTTGTGTATGTATTTTAATTCAATTTAATTATTGTTGCTGTTACACATGTGAATTTTAAGCTTCGATCTTTGTTTTTATGTTATTTAAAACATTGAAGCCTTATGACAGACGATGTCAATATTATAAATAAATTTTAAATTTTATGTGGTTTTTGCAGTGAAAGGATATACAATTTCCCATTGGCAAATGCTGTTCGTCTATTAACAGATATAAAAAAAATAAAAAGTTATAAGTAACAACAAAAAAGTTTTGTATTGTTGTTGCATTGAACTTATCAATAACAAAAAAGGCAATTATAAAATTTCTTTGTTCCGTTTCTTAGCACACAAAATTTTCCGCCGGCAAACTATTTTCTATTTTTTATAAATTAAAAAGTTTTTCCAATAAAAAGTCATATTGCATATTTTTTTTTATTTTTGTCTCTATACTCTTTGATTTTCACATTTCCAAAGACCTGTAATCAACGATATACTTCTACTAAATCAAAATATGAGTGTTAAATTTCTCGAATGAAAAATATTTTCTGTTCAATATTCACTTTACAGTCGCACAAAATAAAATGAATATTGACAATAACAATGTCACACTGCGTCAAACTCTTTAAATATTTTTTTAACGAAAATCGAAGCCATTTTTATATTCTTCAATATTACAAACGACGACGATTTTTTAAGGAAACGAGCACAAGCGGAAATATTGAAGTTAGATTAAAGAGAGGAAAAGATTCATCTTATGTCAACATGGCATACACATGGGCCAGTAAAATTCCTGTTGCGCGGTCCCACTTAAGACGCATACTGAAATTTATGTGTCTGACAGATCTTGATCTCCGCCAGGGCGGAGATAAGAACAGTTTTTTTAGAATATATTTTTCTCATTTTAGGAATTAAATTTTTCAATTAAGAAATAATGCAGGGCTTAGACTCTATGTTAAGAAAAGTAGTGATTTATACGAATCGTATAGACTGGCCTTCGTAGACTAGTAGGTAGTGTACTAGACTCGTAGTGTGAAGGTCGCAGGTTCGAATCCTGTCGCAGAACTCTGGCAGTTTGTGTCTGATAATTAAAGGGAGCGCACAACAAGCCTTCACTGGCTTAAGTGTATGTCGTATGACATGGGCTATCACACCCCTCCAATCAACCTAACCTAACCCTAACCTATACGAATCGTAAAAGTGAAAAGTTGTCGTAACTTCTTACTTTATTACTCTTTCATAAAGTCTATGGAGAAGCCTGGCAAGGACTCTATGAAAATTATTTGTTATTTCTTTTAAAGAGAGGAAAGATTGTCTCTCTCTATCCAACATCAGATGCGAAAAATTACACTTTTTTGTATAAAATTTTCAATCGTAAATGTTTCACCGAATTTGTTCATGATCTTTTAAACAAATGTCTTGCATTTAACTTATTAATCTGCTTTGTTGTGGAAAACATAATTATTTAAGCCCTCAAATATCAAACATAAATTATATTTATTATATTCCATGTTAATTAAAGAAAATATGTTTAAAATTTAGAAAGAAATTTACTGTTGTATTTGTTTAAGTTTTTGCGATTTAAAAAACTTTCTTTATGTAAAACAACATTAAATTATACACAAATTATAAAGAAAATTAAAAAAAATGGACAATAAAATATTAAAAAAATGTACTATATATTTTATTTAATATATAAAAAATATATAATTATATTCAAAATTTAATAAATTGTTTTAATGAGCTTCCGAGTCTAGGCACTTCGTATCACCTGAGGTTTGTATTTTGGACCTCTTCTTGTGGCCTTCTTTACGTTTCTTATGTTTGTTTGATTTTAAATGCAACTGCCACTGATATTCACCAATAAAGTGGCGCTCACAAATCGAGCAGAAGTTTGATGTCTGAAATACAAAGGAAGACATAAGAAATATTTGGAATACTGTTTAATCAATTATACTTACCTCCTCATTTAAGCCCTCTCCAGGATGCTGTTTCTTTTGCATCGGCTCGATTTCGCACACTTGCCCATTGCGGTAGCAGTCAATTATAGTTTCTGCGGGACAATAAACTTTTTGGTGCCACTCACTGACATCACTAGTATCCAAGTCATATAGATGGGGTACTTGACGATCTTTGCTGGCCAAGAAACGATTATTTATCCATTTGATTTGTTTCTTGGAATAGCGTCGAGTTACTAACTTCAATTCATTTAGACATGAATTTAATACTTCCAACCCCGGGGGTATTTGATCTTTCGGATCGTTTGTGCCAGGCAAATCACCGGCAGTATGTACTTCGTTTATTAAACTTGCACATGATTTAAATTGTTCTGTAATAGTGGTTTTATAGAACAAACTCAAATTATTTTTAAGTTTAACAAATACGATTAAGATAAAGAACTGCAAAAGATCTCATGCTGTGATCATGAAACTCACATATGTACATACACGTATTCATTATGAATATGTTAATTTATAATAATAAGAAAAATGTACGCAGAAGTTATTATTTACTGTGGGCGTCTTTGGTCTTTGTTAAGTGAAAATGATCGATGGGAATTCATTAAATTTATTAGTGTCAGTAGGAATGTTAAAATGAAATGTGCCAAATATACATATAAAGTGATCGCTTGTGGCGGTTAATGAATGAATTAATAAGAAATACAAAAAGAAAAAATAATAATAAAGTGCAAATGCAACAACAGCCATATATACATACGTCCGCTTAGGAAATGATATGTCCCTCATAGTGAGAGTTTCATGAGATTAATGTTTTGTGTTCATGCAGATGTTTAATATTTAATATTAAATAAATTCTGAAACTAAAACTAGTGAATTCGAAAAACCCAACCAAGCCCCTGGTATGTTGCACTAAAAATTATTAAAGACTATTTCGACATTTTCTCCACCTAGACCACCTATATGCTCCACTACAATGATTCAAGCATTGTTGCCGTAAGGGCTGCTCTGCAAGTGATCTACAACCACTCCTATCAAAGAAGTGATGTCCTTCTACATATTTTTAAGTCGTCTGATGTAGTATGCCATGGTGCACTTCTGTCAAAACTTATTGTTTTTGGTGCCAATGATGACTTCTCAAGACTTATATTGAGATTTTTTAGGGGTGGAGTTATTATAGATAGTATCCCATCACATGAGTTCAAGTTAAGTTCAGGGGTACCTCAAGGCTCCGTTTTTTCTTCCATACAAATTCTTAACGATATTTTCTCTCTAACTTTCTGACACGATAAAAGGCCAATAAGTACGTGACTTTTTGAATAAAACACAGGTTTTTCCATTAACAATAATTAAATTTTCCAACATAGTCTCCTATGATTTTATATACTCTGTCCAACGTTTCTCCAATTTTTGTATCCCTGCCAAAAAGTCTACAAAAATGGTATTTGTTTGTGAGATGATTTCATGGTTGGAGTCATTTCTTCAGATTTGGTTTTTCCTCGGCCAAATTCCCATTAAATCGATCCAATAAGTTGCAATAATATTCTCCATTGATTGTTGTACCCTTTTGAAGTCAGTCAATGTGGATTATACCGCATGCATTCCAAAAAACCGTCAACATGACTTTATTGGCTGACAAACCCACATTGTACTTCTTTGGCGTCGAATTACTGTTTTGGCTACTGTTTGGTATCTGGTGTGCTGCGGTGGATCCACGTTTTATCCATGATTACGAAACGGCACAAAAACTCGTACATATTAAGGTTTGACTATGCCAAACACTCCTGCGCAGTTGTTACAAGATTCCTTTGTGGTCGATTTGTGAACAAACGGGCGGGCACTCTTCTGGCGGAAAGCATTCTTATACCCAAGTGTTCATTCAAAATTGAAATCACTGCACCATGTGATATGCCTATGGCCTCCACAATATCACGCATTTTCAATTGGCCAACACCATATCGTAATTTTTTTTCTTCAATTGTTTCGGTTGTAGAGACCTCAACTGGGCGTCGAGAACGTAAGGCATATTCCGTGCTTGTACGGCCACAACGGAGTTCACTAAACAACTTTTTTGCCATTGAAGTTGATGGTGCACGATTCCTATAATATTTATTAAGCTTAGCCTTGATTTTTCGCAAAAAAATAATGCATAACGCGCACACGGAATTCCCTTTTTTCCATTTTTTCCACAAATCACAATGGCTGTCATATACAAACTAAATGATGCAGCTTGTTCAAATTTTGGCAGGAGTCCACAGACAGATGCCTCTTGACAGGAACGGCGTTGCCCTTACAGTTAAGAGGCTGAAAATTCACAAAGTACTGACTTATCGACCTGACCTCGTGTTCATACAACAATAGGCCAATCGTTTTTATAGATTGGAACCTTGAATCAGAATAATGATCTTGCTACAATCTCCGAATCTGTTCATGCGAATATTTTCGATTTTAGTGCTAACAAAACCCAGTGTAGAATGCTTAAGCATAAACGTATGATGACGGAATTGCGCCCTTTAAAATAAGGATATGTGAAATATTGGCATATACTTGCACCGAATGAAAGGAACCCAGTTCAGAAATAAGTCACATTTATCTTCCAGGTTTCATTGAATTTTGATTCTTATTGACGCTAGAGTTAAACTTTTAAAAATCGGGATGTAAAATTTTTTCCATAATTTAAGTATCATTACAGAGCGACAAGGCTTAAATGATCTTTAGACAGTGTCTGGTATATAAGTACATACATATATTACGTTGTTGCTTTGATTTTATGTTGATTTTCGTTCCTTTTTTTAATTGCGAATCTTAATTGAAAATCTAAGAAAGTGACATATCTGGAGATGGCAGCTCATGTTGTGCTGAATGTCTCGCAGGATGACATTTTATGGAGAGCCCGACAATAAAATTAGTTGTAAATGTTATATGAAATCTGAGTCTAAAGTAAATATTACTGATTTCTGTTAATTAAATGGTAGTAATGAATTATTAAAGTCAGACAAATATCAATGATTGTTAAGTCGTATGATCGCTTATAGAACATTAACGGGTAACTTTGCTTTTATATGAATTATTAATTTCAATTTAGCGCTACTACGAGTATAAAATACAATTTCTAACAAAAAACTTGAGATTGTTCTATTTAAGAACACATTTAAGAACACATGCTCCACTTACCTTCTGTTGGCATTTTATACGCATTTCTTTGTAAGTACGTTTCAATTTGTTCATCATTCGCCGCATTAAATTGATCCAAATACGGTATAAATTCTTTGAATCCAATCGTTTGCAATACGCCCCTGGTATAAGATGGCGATGACTCTGATGATGTGGTGTTCGTTGCACTAGCAGCATTAGAGTTTCCCGAAACACTTCAATAATAATTCCGCATGCAGGAACAGTTGTCATTTTATTGCAGATATGGCGATTGTTGACAGTATTTAATATGAGTAGAAATGGCGGCACGGATATGAAACGGTGACAAGAAGATTTTAGTAAAATAGTTTACATCAAATATATAAAAATAAAATAAAAAATTATATATAAAAAATTATTAGCATTTAATAAAACAATAAAATAATAAATAGTGAACAGTGGAACTGGAAATAAAATAATTTGTAAATAAATCATCCACGTCTAGAGATCGGCGATTTCTTTCAAAAATATTTTGTTTCTATTTTATTCGGCTTCATTCGTATTAAATGAAATTTTTTTATGGTAATTATAATAAATTAATCAATATTTATCGGGTTGTTCGAAAAAAAGTTTAGCCGTTCACCTGGGTGCGGTTGGCTCAAGTAGTTAGCGCGTTAACTACACAGCAATTTATGACTGAGAGCCTGGTTTCGATCTCTATTCTGGACAAGTCATCAACATCATGATTTTTTTCTGGCATTGTGTTACTTGTTGTTGGACTGTTTAAGTGATGAAGGCATAGCACTGGTCACTAAACAATATCGGCAGCGATTTACACTCTTCTTTGCTAATGTACACTACATTACGGCGCCTTCCTTCGGCGGTAATGTTAACACAATCGCCGATGAAGTAAAACACTTAATCTCGCTTATTCCAATTGTCGTCGTCATCGTCACATTAAGTCGACATTAAAAAAAATTTAAGTTCTGTGCTCGATGTGAGCAATAATTAAGTGTTAATGATGACCACTTGCTATTTTTTAAGCCTTAGGAATAGTAATAGATTATAAATAATATATAATTGTTGTCGACATCGATCCTACAGTTGCCGAAATATTGGTGTTGACGTCGTGTGACGTCGACGACGACAAATAGAATAAGGGGTAATAAAATGGCTATACACACAGCTTAAGAAACTTAATGCGTCTCCTTAACACCAGAGGTGCTGCACCACTGCTATAAAAAAAAATCGGAATAGTAGAGTTGCAAAAAGTATTTAAGATCTCTCTCTCTCTCTCTGTGTGTCTTCTCATTTCACCACCTGTCCTCTCTATAATAACCCTAAAAAAGTAGTAGGCCTAATTGCCTGAGTGTTATTTCTCTTAAAAAAAATTATTAGTTGATTAGCCACACTCCTGCATACGACTGTTGTAGTTTTTTTCTACTCGGTGTTGCCATCGATCGTAACATTCATGGCTTCATGAGAGCTGCATTTCTCTCTTTAATAGTTTTTAGCTCCGATGACAAATTCCAGTTGTGATTATCACAATCCCAGTTTCCAGTTGTGTGGAAGTCACAACTGGAATTTGTTATTGGAGTCAAAATTTATTAAAGAGAGAAATGTAGCTCTTATTAAACCATGAATAATAATTTTATGATCAGAATACAAATGGCGTCGCAGGCCATTGGTAAGTCCTGTTTCACACACATCAAGTTTTCTTGATCAAGTTTCAATTCAGCTGGGAGAGCGATAGAGAGAGTATGTATTCCTTTCTTTATCTCTCTCCCAGCTGAATTGAAACTTGATCAAGAAAACTTGATGTGTGTGAAACAGGACTAACCAAAAGACATTTGCAATTTTAGAGACAAATTTTGTATTACAATACAATTGTTTTTGTTTCTACTGAAAAAACAACGGTTTACATTGAAACAACGCAATGCCTCACTTAGGTGAAATACAAAATTAGGCAAATAAGTTTATTGTCTTCATTTACTGCATTTGGGTGCGTAAGTGACAAAACTTTAATAGCAATATTAGACAATGACAAATGATTTTTTTTTGTAACGCAATCTGGCTTGTACTTCTTCAATATTATTATTTTTTTTTAAGCAATTTTTATTTCAACGCTAATAACGTTCTTTCCATCAAATCTTTGCCCAGTAAATATAAATATTCTCATAAAGTATTAGTATGTATATAAAATAAAAACCATCGAAACTACGAGTAACTCCAATATTTTCTCCATCCAAAATTTTAAAAATCAACTAAAAAAGTAGCAACTTGGCAACGCTGTTTGCGGCACCGTACAACAATCGTACACCAGTACATACGCAGTATTCAATCAGTTTGGCAAGTTAATTAATGTTTAATTGAAAGTTGCGTCGCTGTAAGCAATTGCAACTTCAAACGCATCAGTCATTAAGTGTCGCTATTGTTAAATTTAAAATGTTGCACTTTCCGTCATTAGATATATAATATTATGATCAAAAGCTAGTATGTGTTAGGAAATTTTAGACACAATCATACCCTAAAACTAATTTCTTAAGAAATTTATACATAAACCGGCTATTAGACGGTCATAGTTGGTATGTCAGCGCGCTATAAAGAAATCCGAAATTCGCTATAATGTTTCGAAATTTTTTCAATTTTAATAAAAGGATAATCGTTCAGTGTATAAATATAATAGATATTTGCATATCTTACGTTTTGTTCAAATTGTGCTCATTGTGAAAAGCTCGAATTTCACGAAGCAGTCCCTGTTCCAGCATATTATCAACACGTTTGTCTAGACGCTGATTCAATACATCCTGAAACAAAAAGTAAATAATTAAATGAATAGAAATTAAATGAATAAAATTTTTTAATAATAACAATAACACCGATTAGCAGTATTATCAGTATAACAAAAGTAGCAGTAGAAGGGTTTATAATAATTTTAGTTACGTCTCTTGTAGGGAAAATTTTTTTATTGTTAATACAGTAGAATCTTAAAAAAGTTAACCAAAATGTCCCAAGGGGTATTAACTTTTTCGAACTTTTAACTTTTCTAAGCGGGTTTTTTAGTCGAAAAAGGGAATAAATAAAGTATATATGTAATATGTAAACAATTTTTTTAGATACCAAATGTTACATTTTTATTAAAAGACTTATATAATAGTTTTCATTATTACAAAAAAGAAACTTAGATTTAGTTTGTACTGGGTGTTCAATTTCATAGTCCCGCTCAGTTTTTTTTTTTTTTTTTTTTTTTTTTGTTCGCATAAAAATAGTTTATAGAGGTTTAAAGAAGCAGTCAATGCTTGTTTGTTTCTTTTCTTTCAACTGCTTTCGAGAAACTTACTTTAGATGTATGTATGTATATACATACATATGTACATATGTACGTGTACACGCTCTAAAAAGTTAACCGAAAAGTTAACTTTTTAGAGCTGCACGTGGATTATGAAAAACTGTTAACTTATCCGCGTGTTTAACTTTTACGAGAGTTAACTTTTCTAAGATTCTACTGTATGTATAATTTTAATATGTCCCTGAAGAAGCAGTGTCCATAGTGATATAATTAATTTTTATAATTATTCGATCTTGAGCTTAAATAATTTACTTCAAATTGTTTAATTATTTTGAAATATTTATTTAACGAAAAAACTTCTTAAATTAGGCAAATGGTTCTTAATATGACCGCACCTTTAATTAAAAAAAAATAAATTACGCCATTTATTATTATTATTATTATTCAATAAGTTCTGTACGTTAAAATAACGAATTAAAAAAAAATTACATGAACAGTTCCAACCTTCAACAACAACAACAACAAAAATTACACAAAAAGTTTAAACCTTCAAAAACTTTAATCATTATGATGGTTCAATAATTAAAAAGTCTTAACGACGTACACGCTACGAACAAGTCTTTAAATTTTGGCATAATGTAAATATGTAATGTATGTATGTATGTATGTATGTATATGTGTGTGTTGTGTTAGAAAAAAAAACTAAAGTGAAAGGAGTTTTACAACAAAAATTCTTTTATCTTCGATTTCTCGTTTTCATTTAAATTTTTGCTAAGAATACACACCATCAAAATTGTGATAAAAACAAAAAATTCTTTAAAAAATACAGTGAACACGCAAAATGATCGAATGTTACAAAATTTTCGTTAAACTTTATTTACACGTTGTAGATTTTAAGCTTTTTATGTATGTATATGCAACCAACTTTTTTCAAATTTTAAAATTTAAATAAAATTGTAATGATGATCTGACACAAGCACCAGCGGAATATCGAACATACTCTTATAGACTAAGCCCTGCAAAAAATAAGCGAATAAGTGGGAAAATGTCTCACATAATTCATCAACACCATTTTCTTTGACCTTAAGCTAAGGACACACGAGGCAATCTTTGAAGCAAAGGAGCCAAGTTCATTCTGTCGATTCATTCATTTATAGCAACTTTCAATATCCATTATAGAAGCAACAATACTATTATTTGGAACAGAAATCAAAAGTATGTGTATATACAGGGCTATACATTTTTCGGTTTCACACACATAGAGCTTTAAGATTTCGATGAAACTTTAATTTCATTATAATAGTTACCACTACGTACGAAATACATTGAAGTGGTTTTCGATAACTTTTTCTCACATTTCGGCGAAAACTTGAAGAATGTTTGCTTTCGAATGTTCCAACGTTAGAGGATTATCCACGTAGATGCGGTCTTTGACGTAGCCCCACAAAATAAAGTCTAACGGCGTCAAATCGCATGATCATGGTGGCCAATTAACGTAGTCAAAACGTGAAAATACGCGTTCTGGAAACTTTCCATGCAATAAATACAAAACATATCGTGTTGTGTGGCTCACACCACCGTCTTGTTGAAACCATATATCGTCCAGTTCTTCAAAAAAAAATCGGTTATCATACGGCCATACACTTTCAATTGACGGTAACGGCTCTTCCAGCGTCGTTTTCGAACAAAATACAGCCCAATGACACCTCCAGACCATAATGCATACCAAACAATCACTTTTTCCGGGTGTAATGGCTTATTCACAATCATTTCTGGGTTCTCCGAGCCCCATATGCGAAAATTTTGCTTGTTGACTAACGTAACCACCGAATTAGAAATGAGCTTCACCGCTGAAGACAATTTTGTTCGAAAAATCAGCACTGAGAGCCTGTTGCTCTAGCAATCATATCTACAGCGTTGTAAATGGTCAGCCGGCTTTAATTGTTGGCGTGAGTTACATAGACTTTATACGGATGAAGGTGCAAATTCAAATGTTAAATACGCCACGGTGAGCGTAAAATGGTCCAAATTGCAGAGAACGCATTGTAATCAACAAATTCAGACTATCCGCCACACTTTCTTTGACCTGAACACATCTGTAGCGCTTCCAGTCTCTTTAAGTTTCTTTATAATCTTGCCAATTCCTTGCACAGTAGGTCGACTATGACGGCCATTATCACTTCGTGATGCTCGAACAACTTTTGCAAAAAATTTTAAATATTTTTACGCATTCCTCGGTTTTTAAACGATCCTTGTGCAGTTTGTTAAGGGAGAAGTGAAATCTCTGTGACAAAGTTATTTGTCATGAATAATATATTTTTTAAAGATATTTCATAATAGACCTCTAAGAAACATATTTTGTATGAAAATAATATTCTCTACATTCAATGTAATAAATATTTAATCAAATGAATTTTCTTATTAAAAATATTAACACAAACCCTTTTTAGTTAAAACATTTTCTGCTGTCAATTTTGTGTACTAAATTGGCTGTGTGTGGCCACCAAAGTCGATGGCTCAATTTAAAGTTTAATTGCCTCAATTAAAGTGCATTTCTGAAAATGGTATAAGTTTGAGGTGCAGCATTGGTAAGAATAATATTATTTTATGACAAACAGAATAAATGTCAGTCCCAGTTGCAGCTTTCAAATGTGTGACCACCAAATTCGATATGTAAGATCACCAAAAGTCGATGACTCGATTTAAAATTTAATTGCCTCAATTAAGGTATATTTGTGAACATGGTATAAATTATAAATATACTTTATCTTACTCCGGCAGGACCAACCGGACAAAATTTCAATCCCAGTTGAAGACACTTGCCACTCCTTCTAATATTTAAGATGTAAAATTTTATGTAGGAGCACCAATTTGAGGGGGAGATATCAACGATTTTTTTAAAATTTTATTTTAATAGCTTCAATAAAAAATTTGAAATAGGCAAAGAAAAAATATGGTTAAACTGACCATAACCGTAGATAATGAATTGCACGTCAATACAACTGTTGTGTGGTTGTATGTAAAAGCTCCTTTTACATAGAATTACTTTGTGCGAGTGTGGGCCAATATATATAAAAGGATATAATGATAATCACTAGTGCTCCAGTGACAATAAATTGAGCAATTAAAAAGAATAATTTTGAATACCACAAAAGCCTAGTCACTCTAATACACTTCCATTTGTTTTATTTAAGCCATAAAAAATATTCGTGCTTTGGTTTATTAGCGCTATAGAGGAGATATAACTTTATATTTTATTAGACTTAATGAGGAGCTTTAAACTTATATTAAATTCAATATGAACCAAACGAGAATTCTATGAAGCAATACTGAAGCATCTGACTTCTTTTGATATCTTAGTCTAGATTAGTAGGAGTGGGCTAATGTGCTTAAGTTTTTTCAGTTAATAAAGCTTAAATAATGAGGAAATATTTTAAAGTCTATAAGAAAAATTCAATTTTATTTCCAAGCCAAACATCAGAACATAACAACGCTGTTGTTAGGGGCCGCTAAAGCATTTGTTGAGTTTTTGTTATATTTACTTCAACTTAAAAGGATTAAACATATTTTTTCATATTAAGCATAGTTTGTTTGAATTCCAGTCATGTTGAATTTTTTAGGAATGTCAGAAATGTAATATAATTGATATTTTTAATAAAATTTATGACAAGTATATTGAAAAAGAATTATAACATGTCTGCAGTAACAAAATATTGCTGCAGAGACCATAATATAGTTGCCGCAACTAAGCCGCAAGCTGATGTTCTTTCTCAATGTACAATCTATACGAATCTATTCCTAATGTCATACAAAACGCATTAATCATTATCCTAAATCCATGATAAATTTATTATTACATGTGTGTACGTACGAACATACTGTTTGTTTGTAAATAACATGTTATTATACAAAATGCCTGTAAGGAAAAATTCCGTAGATAAATAATAAATAAATATGAAAAACTGAAAGGTAATGGGTCCATTTCGAAGAATATGTAAGTTAAGTCAACAAAAACTTGGCGTAAGAAAGACTGAGTAAAATTAGTGGTGGGTATCGTTCATAGAACTGAAATCACGCGTGATCATAATGTGTTCATAAGCCCGAGTAATCTTTCCTTTAATCAAAAGAACAAGCTTAAGCGAATGTATAAAAGGCTTCATCGCATATAATAACGTAAGACCAGAATTTCCACGTGATTGGAAATGCAATTTTTGAAAAACAACTAGAAACGTTGCTGTCAAAAATCAGCGAGTCTATTAAACAACAATTCGGACAAATTTTAATAGTAAAAATAAGCAAATGATATCATTCAATTTGCTCAACATGATCGTAAGTGAAAAGCCAACCACGATCCCATCTCCAATTGAAAGCATCAATATAATCAATTCATTATTCAATTAATTTCTTTTGCGATTCGACCATAGATTAATATTTAAACGCTCACAAATTCCATAACCAACTAAATATCAAACAGTGTAAAAGTTCTTTCTGGGCTCATGTATCGGGTGGTACGAATACAAGTATTTTTTATACTAATAGATTTTTTTCTGGCAGAAATATTGGCTATCATAAGTCCGCCGAACAAAATGAATAGATTTACGACTAAAAAACGTGTTGGGAAGTTTTGTGAAATTTGCAGCATTTAGCTGAAAAATTGTCGAGGCGTTATACTGACCTTCGTAGACTAGTAGGTAGTGTACTAGACTCGTAGTGCGAAGGTCCCAGGTTCGAATCCTGCCGCAGAACTCTGGCAGTTTGTGTCTGATAATTAAAAGGAAGCGCACAACCAGCCTTCACTGGCTTAAGTGTATGTCGTATGACATGGGCTATTATATCACACCCCTTCAATCAACCTAACCAACCTAACCTATTTCATCGGGGATCGGAAGACCCGCACGTCATTGTAGAGAAGTTAACGCATCCACGGAGAGTGACAAAATATGTCAAAGATTTATATCAGTACCTGGCATAAGACGTAACCTAACGGTGCTCTTCGCACTGGGTGAATAAAGCCGTTCACTACCGTCGCCGTTGTCAATTTTGGAGGCACACACAAAAGATGCGGATCTACATGTGCCCCTGATAGGAACGACATGGTAGCAAATTTTGTACAGGCTTCAGAACCATGTTACAGACACCTTGTTGAAGTGCTGGAGCTATCTACCCCAATGGCCCAGCGGTAAGAAATACCGTTATCTTGGACCACTTACCAAGCGCAACCGCCACTAGAGATATATCTCCCGAAGAGGGCATCTACAAGATGACCACTAGCACAATATTGCACACAGACTCATCCGACCCATAACTCTTCTCGCTTATCTTTGGATTTTAACCACAGCCACCACATGAAGGGGCCTCACCAATAACCAGTCTAGGATAAGTCCAAGGGACTAATGGTTCCCGTGGTACCAGATAGGATCTCTGGTTGACCCTGTGTTAAAACCACTACCGATTTTAGGTCCCGTGCAAACCTGAGCCACTGGTAGCACCTCTACCCAGACTAGGGTACGCAAGCCTACTTTCTTAAATACTTATATGCACACCCGTTATCCTGTTATTTCAGAGATAGAGATGGGTAGTGTAGTTTTATGGGTAACTGGCCAAATGCCAATGTCTGGGAAAAACATATTACCTATCCAGACAAGCGGGCGAACCCACTTTTACCTAGGCCTAGGTCCGGAAACCTGATAAGCCTATACCCCAAGAAGCACAACACTAAGCCATCAAAACAGGATGTATATTTCGTGCCCGCCGGGGGGATGGAGAGAGACAGTTGGTTGAAGATTTCGGAGTGGTGGCATAGTTGGTTAATTTTTCGAAACTCCTGCTAGAAACAACATTTGAGTCAACGGCATGCACTACCAGACAGAGCCATGATTACGGAATTTTTATGGCCTAAAATGTATAATCTATGGTTTCAGCAGGTTGGCGCACCGTGCCACATATCTCATCACACTCATTCAATTTTTTAAAAGATTACTTGTATTTGGACCACCTGGTATGTATGTATACACATGTATGTATATACATATGTATGTATGTATGTATTTTTTGGCATATGAATTAAGAAACTTTAAACCGAATGAAAAAATTAATGTTTGGTTCTTTTTTTAATTTGATTCGATTTTTTTTGTGCGTTCCTGAATTTAATGGTTTAAAGAAGGTTCCTTTTTTTTGCCCTCTTTGGCGTTGGTAGATGAAGAATTACTGATATGTTAACAAATTCTTGTTGTTGTTGTGCTTGTTCAAAAGTGGTCCCTGCTGTTATTGTTGTTAAAGTCTCAAAGAATCTCAAATTGTGGTGGTTTCTTTTTATGCTGTTTTGCCATTCCGAATGGAGAACATTCAATATGTGAGAATGTTTTAAGGCTCAAATGAAATAAAACTTGAAGAAAATAAACCAAAAAGAAAAATTAACAACATTTTTAATAACATTACAAATGTATGCAGAGTTAATGATGATGATGATGATGATGATTTCGGCTAAAAAAACGTTGGTGGCATAGCAAATGAGTAGAGACGCAAATACTTTTACCATTAGGCAGCGCGTTGCCACAAAATTGCTACAGATAAAATGGAAAGTACGTATCGGTGTAATAAGACCTCTTTATATTTTTCTTGATATTTTTTATTGTCATAATGAATGTTTTTTGGAGGAGGATAAAATTTAAAATGGAATAAAACGGTGCACATTTTCTATGCAATTCGATTTATTTGAAAGAAAATTGTATGACACTATTCCCAGCTCCCAGAGCTGTAAAAGAATGATTTCACTTAGCATTTTGCTGCATAATATATGACACTAATTTTAATGCATTCCATACTCCATTCTTGAATGCAGGCATTTTGTGAAGAAAATGAATTTTATTAAAATATGAATTAATTCGTAATGAATAAAAATTTTTTAAGCACTCATTACCAAAAAAATTAAAATTTTGATGAATTCATTATAAATCAAACATTTTTGAATGCAATCAGTTTGAAAAAAATTTATTTAATAAAAATTTCAATGAATTCTTCATTAAATAAAAATAATTAAATACTTTCATTTTGCAAAAAATATTAATTTAAGGTTGATGACATAGAGGTAAGAAAAGGTCGGAGGAATAGGAGTAGTTGTGGGTCACCAATAGAAGTATCAGAAGAAATAAATGGTGACACGGTTGGGCGGGCACTATAGAAGCACTACATCAGCTTCAATAAACTAACGGAAATGTTACTTGTATATAGTGTATGGTACTTCGTCAATTGTAAACTTGATATAGTTTTATTTTAGATTTAATTTTCAGCTTATGTATTTTTTTGTGTACGGTGCACCCAGTGAGAAGGATTGGAACCCGCTGAGGTTTGCTTTCAGAATAGCGAGCTAGACGGAAACTTCATATGTCCCTGTGGCCGTGACATTAAATGGAATTGAGAAAGCTTTTCTAAAGTTAATTTCTAATTGTTCATTGTAGATTGTTTCCTCATTGGCGTACAATGCGTCAACGCATCTGAGCGTGAGTCTCTTTTAGAAGAAATTAAAAAAAAACCTACTAATTACAGTAAATAAATTTTTACACAATCCAACAATGTCTAGTGTATTTCTTTTATTTATAATAAATGTTACAAAATTTGTTTGTTCAATTAATTGAATTTTTTTTTACTTCAAAATACACATTGTGGTTCGCAGTAGTCTAGCATGTTAGTCTGTATTGACAATCTCTAGTTCTATCTCTCGAAAGGCTCGGACGATATTTGTTTACTCCAAAATAACTATAAAACATTAAAAAAAAATAAATTATACTATCATTAAAGTATAAACTGAAATTGTTGCTCACTTCCCGTAAATTAAATATGTTGAATTTCTATCTCAGAAGCTTTCGTTCTGATATGAGGGTTTCTTGCATTTTCATTATCTCTCGAGTCTGAATTTATTTCACAAGTAAAAAAAAAATTTAAGTTTTTGAAAAAAATATTTTATATTTCAAATATTTAGAGATGTGTGTTTGATATGTTGACAATAAACGATAAATAGTCAATAGCGTCGCCATCTTTTTATGGAATGCAAAATTGTTATTGAATTGATGATGATGTTGAAGGAAGGTAACGTTGACACTAAAATGACGATGAGATTGGCGACGACAATTGGAATAGTAAAGTTGAATAATTTTTTCAACTTGACTTTCTACGAAGTTGAAAAAATGCATTATTGGATTTTTTGAGGCAATAAGAATGTTGTTCCTTGATAATGACTTCATATTTTTCATTTGGGATATTACTAATAAATTTGTACAACAAAGTATTTAAAAAATATTTATAGCGGTTTCTGAAGATTATAAAGAGAAATTGGAGGACATTTTAGAATAAAATATTATTGTCCAAAGACATAATTTTTAATATTTTCATACCAGTCTCATTGTCATGGAATATATCCTGGAAGCGTTTACAACCAACTCTTTAAACCGACTAAATTTCTATATTTTTTATAAATTTTCGTTGCTCTTGGTAACCGAGTACAGCCCAAATCATAATCTCTGTAACAAGGATATATGCGACACACCGATATCCTTGCTGCAAGTTTGTATAGTAATTACAAGACATATTCTAAAAGACTTTTTTATTGTTCTTGTCTTCTTATTGTAACATAAATCGCGATTTTTAAGGTTCTTAGGAGCTCAGGACAAACACTTTAAGATCTTTTTTCCTTATCTCGATGTTTGTTTGCTTCGTTTTTTAAAACTTCTATCCTGACTTACAATTTCTTACCCCTAGACAGTGACCTTCCGAAAATGATCCACAGTTATGGATATATGAACTAACAAAATTGCCGTATTTGATGTGAAAAGCAGCCAGAAGCATTGCATCCCGAATAATGCAGTGTTTGGTGTGGATTACGGGCCGGTGGCATCATTGGACCGTACTTTTTCAAAGACGACGAAGGCAGGACCGAGCGCTACCGTGCGTTGATTACAAAATAGAAGAGCTGGACTTGGCTGACATGTGGTTTCATCAAAACGCGAAACAATAGCCCAATTGAGAGGCAAGTTTGGTGAATAGTTCATTTCACGTTTTGGGGCCGGTCAATTGGCCGCCCAGATCGTGCGATTTAACGCTTTTAGACTAATTTTTGTGGGGCGATGTTAAGGTTCATGTCTATAGGGACAAGCCCGCAACGGTTGACGCACTGGAAGCCAATATTGAAGAATTTATTCGTGATATACCGCCCGATATGTTGGAGAGAGTATGCCAAAATTGGACCCAGCATAGCTGCGGTTAATATTTACATGAAATCATCTATAAATATTGAATTACATAGATCGTTCTATCGACTCAAATAAAGATTTCATACATTTCTCTAAATTTTATGTTTTTTAAATCAAATCCGAAAATTCTTAAAGAGTCACCTTTTATAACTTCCCATCAATTGCTGGTTTGCTATTCTTTATATTCATTGACTTCATTTACTAAATGCTACAAATACAGTTACAAATTATGAGCCACATTTTGTATAACATTTGAAATTTGTATAAGAATAATTTCAGTATCAATCAAAATTTCCGATTTCTTCAAATAAATTTAGAAACGTTTCGTTTTATGGAGAATAAGGCCTTATATTATAATTTTGTTTAAACGACTAGTGGAGTAGTAAAACCACTTTACCACTTGCAAACGAATGCACCACTACCCATTATCCTATCGAGCCCCTGTATTTTATTTATACTCGTACGTGCGGTATTAAAAAAAGCATTACTGTGGCAACGCCTCCATCAGCGGATAAAATAAGAAGAAGAATGTGTTTCTGCACAGTTTTGTACGAAAATTCATACATACATACATTCATATATATGTATGTATGTATTTTGTTGCAAAAATGGAAAATATTTTAAGTAAGTAAAGTTGTTGAATGCTAATTTCAATCCTTTTTATTCATTTCTTGTTGTTATTGCAAATGAATGATAATAAAACCTCCAACTTAATGCAGTAAACACATAGACGACAGCAGGCCACCGACCACCTAGACGGCCGCTGTTTTCGCTGTTGTTAACTTTTTTCGTAAGCGATAATGAATAGGTTCAGTGCTGCCAGTACAATAAGAAATGTGGAATAAATGAAATATTTAATTTAATGCAACAAAAATTTTAATATTATAACAGTCGGGTGCTTTTAACAAATAAATTTTCATAAAAGTGAATTAATTATTCGAAAGTGAAATATTTTCTTCTAAAACAAACAGCTGTTCATCTGTTTCAATTGTTCACTATTATTTTAATGTCCGTCTATTGTAGCTGGCAAGTATTCACCCTTATTCTACAAGGCCAAAACGGTATTCCGTTTATCAATAACTTTTAACATATGTTTGTATTCTGGAAGCAAAATTGACGTTGATGTTGTATCAAATTGCCTCTGATTTGACGTTGATTTTTATCCATAGTACTTGCCTCTGATTTTGTCGTCGGCATTTTTGGTGTTGTCTTGCGTTGCTGTTGTGTTAAATTGATGTTGTCTTAAAATTGTCGACGCCAACTAGAATATGGGTGATTTACTATTTTTTATTATTACTAATAATGGTATTGATATATTTCAGATAAAAATATGGATCTGGATGAAATGTTGATGATAGAAGTACGCAACCATACAATTTTGTATGATAAATAATATCTACTTAAAATGTTGCTGCCGTTTTCATTGTAATTATTTAGTTAACTGCACAGCGACCGTTGCAGCCAGTGGCATTTGCAGTTATGTGGTTGTGTAGCCGCAGTCGCCTATGTGTTTAAAGAATTATGGTGTTAAAAGCGTACACTTCTGTTGTTGAGGAATTCAAAGAATATTTCGATTATTATTTTTTGTTCTTAATATGGAATATGGAGGATTGGTAGAATGACGAAAAATAAAATTTATCCAAATAATAAATAAACCTTCGGAGACATGGAAAATATTCGGAATATTTCGTATATTCGTTGCTAGCGTGCGTAGCTAGTGGCTTTAGCTGAAACTAACCATCGACCGAACTTCACTATAGCCAAGGAGGCAGACTATCCAAGTGAAACTATAACAACAACAACCTTATAATAAATACAATAATTTCTGTCTCCAAAGCAGCTTAAATGAAATTGCCTAAATAAAGTATGTTAACAGCGTCATCAATATTAAGATGGTGGACAGGGTGACGCCTGAAACTCTGATGTGGAGCAAAAAAAAACAATTTAAAATTTCGCAAATGCTCCCAGGCAAGATATTCATAAAAGATTTTGAACAGAAACGACTTACTTTATGGCGATTTTAAGATTTCACATAAAACTATTTAATTAAGAAAACGCTTGGAAACACATTTGACATTTTGTTGACATTTCTAGTATGCACGCATGATTAAAATGAAATAAAACATGTGACTCTTTTCGTTAAGCGGTTTCTATATTAAAATTTAAATTAAACTAAGTGCGTGTGATATATCATAAAGAAAATTATTCACTTGTAAAGTCTATTCGATGCCATCACGTATAAAATATAACATCGTTTAAACGTCCGCATCGTCTCCGCTGGGCGGGACGCATCCGAAATGCCCAATTTTCCATTACTCTTGCGCATAACACATGATGAATTGGACCGATAGTATGGATTAGGTTTATTTTATGGGCCGCTGTAGTTTTTTGTTTGTCCGTATGGACCTGCAAATTAAGAAAAACTTACAAGGCGTCAGGTGAGATGACCGTGCCCTCAAATCGCTCATACAGAATGTCCAATGTGGCATGCAGCGTCTTCCTTCTAAAAACACATGTCGTTAGTGTGCATATCATCGTCCTATAAAGATCGCCGTTGACGCTGCTGGCTTGGGCAACATCGTTCTCAAAGAAATATACACCGATGACGCCACGCCGCCAGCCCAAAATCCACACCAAACACATTAACTTTTTCGGGATGCATTGGACGCTCGTGGACCTAATGTGGATTGTTATCAATCAAATCATCGTTTATTTCCAAAAATCATTTAAGATGTCTGAGATAAATTTTCAGGAAATCAGCAATGATAGAGATCCAATGCATCAACTTCCCGCAACAGGCATCTGCCTGTAACACTCACCATTTACGGTTACGGTGGTGCCATCGGAGCCTTAAAAAAATGCCGAGCCAATGCAATGGCTTCTCATGCATTTCATATGGATTCTCTGTGCACCGGAAACGCAACAACTACTTGAATGGAAATGGGCTTCATCGCTTTTTATGATTTTTAATGTGAAATCATCCTCTTCCTGCATCAAGTTTAACGAAGTATGGCAGTAAGTTTACCTTGGCCGACGGTCAGCAGGCATCAATTCTAGAATAGTTTGCCCTTGGTTGGGGAACATTTTCAAATATTTCACCAAAAATTCGTTGCAACAAACGTCTGCTGATGCCAAATTGTATGCACCGTCGTCTCGTTGATGTTTGTGAATTCTCTCCTCCTATCGGACAAATGGTATTATTCCATTTACCATTTTGGCGAAAGTGATGTGGTGGCTCTGAATATTTCCAAGACGTTTCAAAGAGTGACAGGGTACACTTTTGTCAAAATGTATTGCTTTCGGTGCAGGTGATGACTTCTCTCGATTTATATCGAGCACTATACGAGTTGTTATAGATGGAGTCTCATCAGACGAGCTCAAGATTAATTCAGGGGTACCCAAACTCCGTTTTTTCTTTTACGCAATTTCTAGGAAACTTTCAGCCCTATTTACTCTTTTGCAAATGTATACATCATTAGGGATTCATATTCATTCAGCAATAGGCCAAGGATGTCCGAGATTGGGGCCATGAGGCAAAATATGAATCCTATAACAATCTCCGAATTAGGTCATGCAAACAGGATCTACTAGTCTATCAGTTATATGGAGTATAACTTTTATTTCACATTCGCTATTAAGGTGGATAACGTAGTGGTTTTGAAAGTTCGGTTTTCCATTAAAGCGAGATTCGCCTGTATTTCTTTGCTTTTACTTGGAAGCTACACAATTCGCAAGATGACTTTCCAACTTTTCTTTACAGTAGACATGTGCAGCAGCCCTGAAGAATTTCATCGCTGATATACAGATTTTTGTGAAACATGAACTGACCATTGTGCAGTAGAAATAAAATAAAAGACGAAACGGTGTCCTTTACCAGGACAACTCGCCCTGAAGAAAGTAAGGTTATGTCAACGGTTTTTAGATGTACATGGAATCAAGCAAATATACACGTATTAAGGAATACGATTTTTCAATACAATCTATAGCTTACGAAAGTCCTGTTACAACAACAACATTTCTGTAGGTTTATGATTTACTCCGTGTTTGGCCGTTATACCATTTTGGCGGTTGAGGATTATGATGATGATTATGATGATGATGGGTATAATTTTTTTTTTTTTAAACCACAACCATGAAAGTGCGTTAGATATTTTTGAACAAATACACCGCCAAAGTTAAGGCCAGTTTTTTCCCACCACTTTTCCCATTATTGACAAAGAAAAGGAACACTTACCTGATTACATCTTAACCATAACAAGATCGTATGCGGATAGCGAAGTGGACCTCCCAAGCGATTGCCACCAGGCTGCTGGCGTTGTTCGTTTAATTTTGAACTCAACGTTTGACCAGTTTGTTGATAAAATTCAATGGCTCTGCAAAGAAGACCAAACAAAAGACAAAAAAAAAACTTAGGAATCGTTAGGTAAATTATTTGCCGTTTCTTTCGTCGGCACACAAAATGTGGCACGTGCAATTATAAATCAATCAAAAGATATTTATTAAATAGGCCGACAATATTTAAAAAGCAAGTGGCAGACAAAAGTTTTTTTCTAATTATATTTACAAAAAAGTGTATTAAATAAACTAAACATTTAGTTTCATTAATTTATTAATGTGTCTAGTATTTGAAACATTCTTTTTTTTGGGTTCATTGGAACTTAAAATATGTTTTTAGCGAATGTGTATTTAGCTTATATAAGTTGAATTTGCTTAAAATAGAATTTAGTTGAAATAAAATTTAGTTTTAAGAAATTTTCCTATTCTTATTTACTTAAGGTTTAATTCTTAAAAACATAAAACGGCTTCATTAAACATTGTTGAGTAAAGTTGCGTTCAAAAAAAAATTGTTTTAATGAAAATTTTTTAAGTGAAAACATTTCTTTAGCAAGAACATATTTATCAATTAGATTCTTAATACTTTGAAAAAATCCAGGAATCATACATTGCAAATTTTATTTAAAATGTTAATTTTAAAATTTATAACAAATACATAAAAAAATATACTGAAGATGGTACTCGCAGAGTAGCGAAATATCGATAAATGCAAGAAAATAAGAGCAACTTTAAACTTAAATACATTCAATTGATTAATTCCTAAAATAAACCCACTTTAAACGGATACTTTCAGAATATAATTTCTTATCGAAAATATGTTTGTTAGTTTAGCTCACAATTATTTCATATAGGCCCTTAAAATAAAGCTTGAAGCTCTAAGTCTAAGTGGAAGTTTATTCTTTCTTCCATATGATGGAATATGCAACTAATTTATACAATTGAAACAAGATGTTAAACAAAATTCTTAAGAATTTGTCAAGAAAAAATATGAATACACGAGGGTAGCCCAATAATTCCGTGACATTTTGAATTTCCCGACCGTCAGTTGACATATCTCAAAATTTGAACAAGCTGCGCTTGTATTTGACAGCCATTGACAGCAGGCTGCTTCGTGATTTGAGGAGAAAATGGGAAAAAGGGAATTCATTAGGCATTTTTTTTTTGCGAAAAAAAAAACCATCAGCCAAACCAAGTGTAAGCTTTATAAATACTAAACCAGGGAATCCCGAACTATCAACTTCAATGGCAAAAAAAGAAATGGTTTAGTGAATTCACTTAAGGCCACACAAGCACAGAAATTGCCGAATGTCCTAAACGCCCAGTTGAAGTCTCTACACCCGAAACAATTGAAAAAATTTACGATACGGTGTTGGCCGAAGGGAGATTGAAAGTGCGAGAGATTGTGGAAGCCATAGGCATACTCGTATCACTCAGTGGTTTCAATTTTGAATGATCTTTGGGTATGAGAAAGCTTTCCGCAACAAGAGTTTCCGCCCCATTTGTTCAAAAATCGACCACAAACGCAATCGTGTAATTATTTCGCAAGAGGGTTTGGTGTTGTTTAAGCGCAATATGGACGAGTTTTTGCGCCGATTTCGTAATCGTGGACGAGGCGTGAATCTACCACAAAGACGCCAAAGAAGACCAAGGTGGGTTTCTCTTCCTTAAAAGGGTAAAACAATCACTAAAAAAAATTATGCCAACCTATTGAGTCGATTTGATGAGGATTTGAAAAAAGGACCGCATTTTGCCAAGAAAATAGTTCTTTTTTCACCAGAACAATGCAAGGGTGCGCACTGTTTCCATAGCAATATTGCAAGAATCAGGCAGCGAATTGCTTTTTCATCCAATCAATTCTTTGGATTTAGCTAGGATTAACTATTTCTTGTTTCCAAACCTAAAGTAGTGGCTCCAACGATGAAATCACATCACAAACAAATACCAATTTTGATGGCCTCGACAAATCTTATTTTTTTGGTAGGGATACAAAAATTGGAAAAACGTTGGACACAGTATATAGAGCTGAAAGAAGACTATGTTGAAAAATAAGATGACTTGTTGACACACTGTCGTATCAAATTTTTAATGATGTACATAGAATCAAAATGTATGGCGGGCACCACAAATCACGAGAACAACAAAGATCCGCATTTTCAACGCATGTGTCAGGTCGACTCTTTTATATGGAAGTTAAGGAAGGCTGGCCAGTGAATTGATCAGGCAGCGGCTAGAAGTTTTTATAAGTAAAAGCCTTCGCATTATATGGTATGTGGCATATACTGGCCCAACACAATAACAAACGAAAACATCTGGAGCTTGGCCAAAGAAGAGTCCATACACATACAGATAAAACTCAGAGAGTGGAAATGGATAGGACACACCTTAAAAAAGCCAGTACATAACGTAAGCAGGATAGCGCCGGAATGGAACCCACATTGAAGTAGACAAAGAGGATAATATCTGACATCAATAAATCATGGGCGAGGCAAAAATAATTGCGAACAATAGATTAAGCGGGAAATACCTTGTTGAAGCCCTACGTTTCCTCGAGGAATAATTAAAGGGGAAAACATAGAATCAAAACATAATACAAAAGGACTTGATATTCATAGAGTCTGTTGGTATTCACCGTTTATTTATCCTTGTTTATTTATGGTTACTTCCTAATTTACCGCTTTTTACTGCCAAATGTCATGTTACACTTGACATATGCTTATCATGTCCATGCTGTTTCCTATCTTCCACTTAGGACAAACTAGATTGTTTCGATTAAACCAAGGATTTTGCAACTAATCAAAAAAACGGTCGTATCAAAAACGATAGAATGTGAAGCTTTGGACGGTTTCTTTCTGACAACTTTTGCCTTCCTGCTTGTTTTACCGTACCTTATGCTGCATAACAATGAAAAGTTTCATGAAATTTGTAGCATGAAATGTTTTTTATTTAAACGGAGATGAGAGGATGACATGTGGCAGAGTATGAAAAGTTCAGACGGTCTTGGTATTAACAAATATTTACAATATGGACTCTTTTAAAGCAAATCCATATGCTCTCGTGACTGAGAGCTGCGATCACTAGAGATTGTTCTTTGTTTTTTTTTTTTTTTTTTTTTTTTTTTTTTTTTTTTTGAGAAAATAAAAAATATTTATGAGAGAGAAAACAAGCAAACAATTAATAAAAAAATTTTTATATAATTTATCGTAATATTCATAGCATTTGCTGGTTTTTTTATTCAATGGGAAATCAGTGCTCCTATGCAGCATTGGCCATAAGCCTTATGAGGCATTTACACAACATCCATTAATTTAGTGCACAAAATTGCGGGATTAAATCATTTCAGAAATAATTCCATTCCAATTACTACTGTATGTGATTTGAATTCAGTTGTTATTATTGCATTTTCCGGACTTTGAATTTCATTGTAATGCATTTTTTGTTGTTGCACAAAAAAAAACAAATATCTGATGCAGTTTATAAGAATAACGTCTATTTCATAAACACGCTTTGTATGAAAGTGAAAAATCAAACAGAGTGTCCTACAAAAAACTCAGTGACACCAATTCAATTTTAAATTGTTTTTGTTGCTTAAGCGCATGCGCGCGCATTTAATTCCATTTTATTGTTATTATTTTCAAATGCACCTTTTTAGTCCAGTTTTCAATGGACATTCTAAAAAGCGGAAGGCGGCAGAACAGAGTCATAGTATACAGTTAACATACGTATGTATGTATGTATGTATATGGATTACGGCAATAAAATAAACCAGTTTCATTTGTTACCAACCAACCAAGTCCTCCCAAGATATTGCAAATGATAACAAATCATTATGGCAAATACACAACACAGACTGCAACACCGAACGATACCATTAATACTCGTACTAGAGTAAAATTATAATAATAAAAATAAAGAAAATTGTAGGTTTAATATTAGATTTGTAAAGCATTTGCTCTTGTAGGTTTTGGAAGTGGGAAGGGACGGCGAAAATATTAAACAATTTGCAGCAAGTCGTGTCTTAAACACATCGCTGTTGTGAACTACCACGAATGAGTTTTTAAGTTTTTAAGTTTTTTTTTTCTTCACAGAAATATGTAGATAAATTGCAACAAGGCGCAGCATATATATGTATATACATTCTTGCCACAAAGCCATTACTGCATGAATACGTTAGCATAGTGACCTAATTTCGTTTGTAAAAAATGTGTAGGAAAAATTTTATGCGAAATACATTTTCAAGTTTAAATGTTTCCGAACAATTGAAAGAGAGTAATGAAGAATGAAAATTATTATTAATTTAATTTACATATACAGGGTGTTCATGTTAAATACATATATGACATAAAGAAAACCGCACTTCATACTTACAACCGTCGCATCAAAAAACGAACAACATTTTTTAACAAAATCAAAAAAGTAGTAATCGGTTGCAAAACTTTGTGTAAAAAATAAATTTGAAACCTAAAGTTTTTGTCCCAAATTTCCTTTTTTTCACAGTTCAAAAAATTACGAACTTTGAGCGGCCACAACATTCACAATTTTAATTCTTTTTAAGAACGGCTTTTTGAATTTTGATTAGTAAAATATAACCTACAATATGGTTTAGCTTATTTCTCAAAATTTTGTAGTCGAATTTTTGCCACGGGTTTCAGAAAAATGAGCCACTGTGCGTCGTCCACTGTTTATCATATTTTATGAGTATTTTGATCTCATTTAGCATCTAAAAAATACATCTAGTATCTGACACATTTTCTAGCGTTAAAAATATTAACCAATTGAGAAAATTTTTCGTTAAGTTTTTATTTTTAGCTTTTTGCCACATTTTGCACTTTTACAATAGGGTTTTAAAAACGCTCCAGTCGGTCGTTTGTTTAAATTTAAGAAAAGTTTTTTTTATAAATTTGATAAGAAGAGTAGATAATTCTGTAATAGGGCTTTTTTTCAAAAAGTAGGGATAAATTATGTACAAGGTGGCGCAAAAGTAATGTTATAATTATAACAGGCTACCAATGCAAAAAAATGTTTTCATAAAAAGTTGATGAAATTGATAAATCCTCTTGTCTGTACAAACACCCAATGTATTCAGCAGGAATCGAAACTGCGACCTTCGGACTACTACAGTATTACACTAACTAATAGTCTACGAAGGTACCCCCCAAATAGCCTCCTCCCGAACTGATACATAATTGTGCTTGATTTTACCGCATTTTGAATTCTTGCTCGCAAAACATCTGGTTCCGAATTGGCGATTTATTCTTCAATGTTACGAGTAGCTTTCAAGACTTGCAAGGTTCGTGGTTTGTTGTGGTAAAATCCCAAAGAGCGGTGACCATGACTTTGTTGGCCGACAAACCCACGTTGGCCTTATTTGGCGCCGAAATCTATAAGTTTGACTGTCGTTTGGCCTCTTATGTGTTATGGTGGATCCACATATCGTCTACGATTAAGAAAGGGCGCCAAAACTCGTCCATATTGCAGCGGAAGAAAGCACTCCTGCGAAGTTGTCACACGATTGCGTTTGTGGTCAATTGTAAGAAAACACGGCACCCATCTTGCGGAAAGCTTCCTCATACCCAAATGCTTATTTAAAATTGAAACCGCTCAGCCATGTGGTATTCCTATGACTTCCACAATCTCTTGCACTTTCAATCCCTGATCGGCCAACGCCATATCGTGAATTTTGTCAACTGGGCGTCCAAAAACTTTCGGCTTCTTCCGTGCTTATACGGCCGCAACGAACTTCAGTAAGTCACTTTAATCTATTCAAATTGATGGTGTAGAGTTATAAAGCTTAGATTTGGTTTGAGTAATGCTTTTTTTAACGCAAAAAATAATGCTTAATGAGCACACGAAATTCACTTTTTTCCATTTTCTCCTCATATCACGGCTGTCAAAAACAGACTGAAATTTTGACAGTAGTCAACTGACAAATGCATGTTAACAGCAGCAGTATTGCCTTTTCAGTTCAGAGGTGGAAAATTACAAAAAATTACTGACCAGCCCTCGTAATATGTAAACATATAAACTTAAAACTTCCGGTGAGATTCTCCTCAATCGTTATATATCAATAGATGGGAAGTTATATTTTCATAACACCATCTATTAGAATATGCAGGTTAAGTATTAGTAACGCTAAACAGATTTTATATATAGATTTACAATTCTGTGCTGTATTTTGTAACTCTATTTAGATTATTTGAAATAAAGATAGAAAAAAAATAAGCATTTGAAAAATAACGGTGAGGAAAATTATGAAAAGCATTGAAAACAGTTCTCTAAAAGCTTCGATTTGACAACGCTGATACGACTGATACTTACTTAAATGCTCACAGGCCGGTAACAAAGTTCACTAACGATTCGGTTAGTGCCAATGAAATATCGATATATGAATAGATAAGCCCACAACAAACGATAAATCTTTAAAATAAATTGACAAAAAAAAGACAAAAAAATGATAATGAATGCTTCTTTCTATTTCTTTTATATTTATATTTATATTTTTTCAATTCACTTAATTTTTTTTCTTTTGTGGATTTCTTATAGACTAAAAAAACTGACCTTTAACCTGACACTTAATTTCAACTATGGAAAAAATAGATTAGTTATATGTATATGCGTTTCACAAGGTGTACCAATTTTTTGTCTTAATATATGTGCATATATTAATTAGGCCAATAGAAAAATGAAAATAACAACACGAGAATTATTAAAAACGGTCTACAAGAATCGTCAAGGTTGAATGAAACAATCTTACATTTTTCATTTGAATGTAGTATGTATGTATGTATGTATGTATGTATGTATTCACAGCCACATAATATTTTTTTTTAATAAAGTTTCATTCATAAAAATTATTTCATTAGAATTCCATTTCGTGAAAAATAAACTTGTTTACGATTAATTTACAACGGAATGTAAAAAATTTAATTTTGCTTTTAACTGCGCGTAGAAAAAAATTTGAGAAACTTAAAACAATCCAACAACTGCCATCAACAAATCAAATATGAACAAGCAATTATTGTTGCCCACTAGATACTGCTGCATGCATAAAATTGTCATTGTTCACCTGCACTTGCAATTGCTATGAGAGTTTTTGTTTTGGCACTCACTGCAAGTCACTGCTACAGGCCGTCAATGAAATCTCCGTGAAAAAATACAACCAACAAAAAATTAAGAAGAAAAAAAAATAACTCTTGAATACACAAACGAGAAGTGAATCAATGAATGAAATAAAATTGCCTGTGTGCATGTCGCTGGTAGCGAGAACGTGTTAGTGTGAGACATAGTGACAGTTGCCACAACAATAGACTGAAACAAAAACAATTATTGTATGAATGTTTACATGGTTGGCTGAGTCTGCGCATTTGACACAGTTTCCAAAGGTTGTAGCTTTTTGCTCACTTTTGGATGTGACCGTGTGTGTGCGTGTGTGTGTGTGTGTTTGAATATTTACAAATTTAGGTGGCCGTCTGTGTCACCATAAACATTTCGCACTCATGTGGGTGATCTGCTTCATTTTTAGTCTGTTATGATTTCCGTCTTTAATATTTAGCTTTACATAACAATCAGGGATGCCAGGATGAAGTGGTTTATGTAAATTTCTGGATTTCTCAGAAATCCGCGATTTTGATTTTTTTTTTCTAACAAAAATTCACTGATTTGGTTTATGAAAGCAAAACAAATAAAAGCTATTTTTCCATAAATATAATATAAAATAAATATAATTCATTATTAAAACTCACAAAACAATATTCATTTATAAATATTCAACTGTAAGTGTGGCCTCTTATCAGATTTCAGTTTGTAATGAATAGTTGCCAAGGTGTAGCAAGTGTTGCAAGTTATAGTAACTGAAAATATGCATGTTTTTTGCAAGTGTACTACAACTTTTCCACTAGATGTTGAATTCGACTTAAATAAATAGTTCATAAGAATTTGTTACTACAAAGTAAATGGCAACAAAAATCTCCTCTTTCTAAACAATAGAGATTTTTTTTTCTCTTCGGCCTTTTATTTCTCTCTATACGATTACTATCGCTAGAATTATTACATTCGTATCCCATAAAAAAGGACTTCTAAAGAAGTCAATAAGATCCACAACTTGTGACCCAGCAGTAGTGAAAACTCTAATATTTTTCGATGATGTTAACCAAAGTTTGTCATTGAAAAGTTTTCAATTCTTTTGATCCTGTTCATTGGATCCAAAGTCATGGTCAAAATATTATTAAAAACAAACATTTCTTAGAAGTACTTCAAATGGTAGTCACCTAAAACTCATAAAACTTAGAGAAATGTATGAAATATACTTCGACAATATAGAAATTCATGAATAAAAAAATATTTTTTGACAGAAATGAAAATTCACCTTTTCTATTGAACACACCTCGTATATCCTAGAATTTTAAATATGCTATCAAGAGTGATTTCTACTAATGGATCCATGAATCTTTGGTCATGGTTACCAGCTGGTCGTCTTATGTTCATCTACCACATACGCAAATCCATTGGAATGCATCGTTGTTAGATTTTTAATAACATTTGTCCTGCACCAAACGTTAGAGAAATGAACACCATATAAAGAGTGATTTTTTAGCAACTTTCTTGTTCGTGCACTTCTTCCATTTTATGGTCAGTTTGGACGAACTTCTGAGGCGGCTATTCGGAATCTTGTGAATAAATTTCGCACCAAATTTACATTATTGGACATTAAATCACCAACACGCATACGTAGAAAGCGGACAGGGGAAAATATCGCAGCTGTAACCGCCAGTGTTGTTGATGACCGTGAATTAACGATTCGGTACCGTTCGCAGCAATTGGGCCTCTGTTGCTCCACTACGTGGAAAATTTTGCGGAAGGATTTGGGTGTGAAACCGTTTAAAATACAGCTGGTGCAAGAATTGAAAGCACATTGGTAGGTCGTACCAGAACGGCTAACTTTTGGTGAATGGGCACTGGGAAAGTTGGATGAAAATCCATTTTTTTTTTTAATCGGAAAATTATGTTCCGCGACGAAGCTCATTTCTGGTTGAATGGATACGTGAACAAGCAAAATTGCGTTATTTGGTGTTAAGAGCAGCCAGAAGCATTGCAAGAACTATCAATGCATCCCGAAAAATGCACTGTTGGGTGTGGATTATGGCCCGGTGGCATAATGGGACCATATATTTTCAATGAGTGTGAAGGCAGCAACGTTAATGGAAATAACGAGCGCCACCATACGATGATTACAAATGTTTTTCCAAAATAGAAGAGCTGGACTTGGCTGACGTGTGGTTTCAATAAGACGGTACTACTTGGGCCATTGACAGTCGAGTTCGGTGAACATTTTGTTTCATGTTTGAGGCCGATCAATTGGCTACCCAGATCGTGCGATTTAACGCCTTTAGATTATTTTTTGTGGGATTATTTTAGGGCTCATGTCTATATGCGCAACAGTTGATGCACCGCAAGCCAATATTGAAGAAATTATTCGTGAGATAGCGGCCGATTTGTTGGAGAGATTATGCGAAAATTGGACCCAGCGTATGAACCATTTGAGCTGTAGCCGACTCAAATAAAGATTTCATGCACTTCTCTAGATTTTACTTGTTTTTTTTATCAAATGCGAAAATTCTTTTTAAAAAATTACCCTTTATAATGACAACAATTGTGGAAACTAAATTAATTAATTTTTAGATTTAATTACGAAACTTTTTTTTAATCTTCAGGAATAGCGATATTAAAATAACAATAGTTTTCATTTTTTTTCTTTCACTAAATTGAAACAATTTCAGATTTAAAATATAAATACTTCTTGTTGGTTCATAAAGTATTGAAAATATGTAGAATAAATTTAAAAAAAGAATGCAAGAATAATAGTGAAATGTTTTTGCACTCGAGCTGTTAGAAAGTCTATTGAATTAATTTCTCATTAATTTTGCACAATGGCTAATAAAATATATTATTCAATAACTCATTTATAATAACAATGATAAATAAAAAATATAAAATGTATAAAAAAGAAAAATGTTGTATGATCTTTAATCTGATCCAAATTTCAATATAAAAACAATTTTTAACTCCTCTACGGAATATTTATAAGAAAACAAAAGCCGGCATCTTTATTTGAGATTTTTGTTGTTGTTGTTGTTGTTGGTGTTGCTCTTTTGGGTACAATTGGGGTATCGGCAGACCATGTACGAAACAATTCGCTTTCTTGTTGTCGTTTCTTGGCCGTATTAGAGATACTTTGGGTCTACTAAATGGCTTCCAATGAAATGTCAAATAAAAATTTTAGTAAAAACGAAAGAAAAAAAAACTATAAACAAAACATTCAGAGAAACAAACGCTTTAAGGGCAAAACGTGATCATGAGCAAAGAAAATAAAATAAAAAAAAAGTTGAACACAATTTTCAATTCATTCAGCAAAACACATCATATGAAAAAAAAAATTAAAAAAAAAAACTTTTAAACACTTCACAATTCATAAATTGTTCGTGTGTATGGAATTATATTGATGTGGCAAAGTTTTTACTAGAGGAAGCCCCAAGCAGTTGAGTTTAATGTAAAACTTTTTTAAACTTCTTGAAATTTTTTTTTATTTTTTTTTTATTTTTTGGTAGACTGTCGACAAGTTTGCCAGTCGTTCTTCTTATTACGTTCGCAATGTCTTTCCAATGTGTATCCAAGTAGATAAAATAATATTAAGGTTTGATTAACATTGGCGCATGCGCACTGATTCTGTGAATTTGTGCACAGGTAAATAACAAAGTGTTCCTCGTTCCTTTTTTGTTCTTTATCATTAAGTTGTTGCTTATACTTTATCTGTTCTCTATTATGGAGTGTTTTCTGTTCCAAAAACTAACTCCATTATTCCTTGCAGGCATCTTCACTAACATTTTGTGCTTGAAGCAAAAACCTTAACAGTGAGACAAATATGCAGAAATTAATTTGTATTTTGTTTGGTTCTTAGGTCCTTCTCTAAAGTAATAAAAAATTTAACATTCGGTTTCCGAATTCCGTCTGTCTGAAGTCAAAAAAAAAAAATGTCGCTTGTGAAGAGCAAAAAAATTTTCAAACCAAATAAAATGCAGAATTTATTTTTTTAATTTTATTTCTATTGAAAATCATTATCGATTAATTTATAAGTTCGACTAAAAAGTGGCTCTGCTTATATGTAAACATTTTTCAATACCCATTTACATATGTGGAGCAGTCGATTTAATCATGTCCGCCTGTCTTTAATTCTGTGCATCGATGTAACGGCTAAAATCGCTCTCATGTTTCATGACCCATCAAAATTACAGGGGAATATGGGTGTACCTGCCATCATGTGCAGTTCCAAGAAGTTTTCTAGGTTAGGTTAGGTTGATTGGAGGGGTGTGATAGCCCATGTCATACGACATACACTTAAGCCAGTGGAGGCTTGTTGTGCGCTACCTTGGGTTTAACCATAACATATTGACCCAAAGGTCTAGAGAAACTCCGTGTCACTCACAAAGTTCCTTAATTTTCTCCAGCATATTCCCCGTAAACGGGTTATGCCCGGTAAGGTGTCACCTCCAAGATATCGGGACCTTATTTGTGAGAAGGCGGGGCATTGGCACATATAGTGTTCCAATGTTTCGCTCTCCTTCCCAATTCTCTGCATTCATCTCCTTCAGATATTCCCATGCGTTTGAGAGTGCCCTGTGACAACTCCCATTATTCTACTTAGTTCGGGCTTGCTAAGTCTTAGCAGCTCCATCGTTCTTCTCTCGTCTGGATCTCCCCATAGAATTTTTGTATCGATTCCCATGGTTCCGTTATTCCAGAGAGTTGAATGGGCTCTATGTACCCAAGTTTTTAGCTCGGATTTAACTGCATCGTAAGGTTTCGCGTATTCCAAGCTTATATCACCTAACTCTGTTGCCCTAGAAGCAAGTGAGTTTGCCCTCTCATTTCCAGTTATTCCCGCGTGCCCTGGCACCCATATGATGCGCAGTTCACCATGTGTCGAGTAACTGTTAATAGCGTTCTTGCAATCCCAAACTGTACGTGATTTAGTGCGTTCCGCTGAGATTGCTCTGATGGCCATCTGACTATCTGTTAATATATTCACATGTCCTGATCTCCCCATTACATTGAGTTCCCTGAAACACTCCGTTATCGCCCGACCTTCCGCCTGCAAACCTGTGCAATAGTCCGGCAGGCGGAAAAACAGTTTCGTGGTTTTCTAAATGCTTGATAAAGTTTACAAACATATTCATACTCTCGTTTTTTCTTTTCGTTTACTAAATAATAAAAATTTATGCAAGAAATTTCGCCCTAAATTTGACGATTTTAAGAAATTAGAAAAGTTGTTGAAAAAATATTTTTTAAATAAATGATGCATATAAAAAATATAAAAAATACAAAATTTAAGAGTTGAAATGCAAAAATTAATGATATAAATCCAGGATATATAAGTATGTGAACCATTTCCTCCTGTGAAGCAGAGTATGAAAATAAACTTATTTGTTTCTTCATATAAAATTTTTAATAACAAGTGTCCATGATTATTTATTTTTCCTATAGAAATAGTTGTTAAATTAGAAAAAAAAGTACAAGGTCTTTTGATAAAAACAAAAAAAAAATACAATTTCATATTTTTCATAAGATTCTATTTCCTTCAATAAAAAATACATTTAAGGCTCTGTCTAGGTTTATAGCAAGCGATATGTATGTTCTTTTATGAAGTAAAAGAAAATTTAGTCGCCCCTTGCTCCGCAAATAATTTGCATCTTCGGCTACTATTTCCAATAAAGAAAAAGAACAAAAAGATCTTCCCTATCAAAATTCATTGCTGGAATATCTAGTGGATTTTTTTTTAATCTCTGGCGTTTTTTTTCATTATTGTTGTTATTTTTTTTTTTTTTTTTTGATGTGGGCGTTTATGATTCAATGATTGATATTTTCCAAGACAGAGGAATTTCATATTCCCACTTATTATGATTGTCGCGTCGACGTCCCATCAAGTCGACAGTAAAAAAAAGACAGCAGTTCTGAGCTCGTGGTAGGCAATAATTAACTAATATTGATGGGCAATTGTAATTTTATAAGCCATAGTAGTAGTAGTAATATCCTGTCAATAATATTTAATAGTTCTCGATAACGATTCCACAATTGTCAATATATTGATGTCGACTTGATGTGACGTTGACAATCATAATAAGGGCAATTGATTGAGAAAAAAGAAAACTTGAATTGTGTTTCCAAGCTGATTGACATTTTCAGAAAAGGATGAAAACTGGAGATAAATAAGAGATCAGTTTGCAGTCGAAAAAAAAAACTTATTCAAATATGATAAAATAAACAATCATATTGAGATATAAACTTTTCTAACGATTCTTCTCTCATTAAAATCTCGTGAATGTCTTTTATATATAAGCTTTGTATATACTCATAAATATATATTAATTATTTTCTCATAACTTAATTAATATTCTTTTTTTAATCGATGTTTTATCGGTGCGATCCCTAATCGTTTTTAAACCTTTCAAGCTCTAAAATATTTTTATGCTAAAACTAGTATGTACAATATGAGAATTCTGTCATATATGTATATTATAAAATATAGAATCATAGTAGACTTATGGTTCGATTATGGATGGATTGCTATTGGGAAACCATAGATTTGTAGTTGTCAAAAGCCCTCTGCGGTATCATTTAGAACACGGTTCAGATTTTTATGTTCTGCATCATCATTCTGAGTTCTACATCATCATATTTAGTAGAGACATTAGCAGAGACATGAATATTTGGAACTTTAATTCGGTTGCCGCCCACAATCGAGTCATTAGACTGCACAACAAACAATTTATGTTCAATATGGATCTATTTAATTTTTTTTTCTCCAACCTGTATATAATTAGATGCCCTTTGGTTGCCAATTGATCGCATTTATTAAAAAAAAACGAAAAATTAAATTTGTATTTAAAGCTAAATCCACAACAAACCAAAGCTGAATAATCCAATGATTAGATGGGAGCAATTGAAATAATAAATTTCAATATCAACTTTTATAATGTTAAAAAAAATCATGTCATATTGACCTTAATGTCATTTCTGTATTTAATAAGACAGCATTTTGCTGCTACTTAGATGACAGTTTGAAATGTTTAGTATATTCATAATTATAATTAGAAATATCAATTTATTCATTCAAACTCATGTCTATTACAACAAATCGAATTTAATAATGCAATTTATTATGATTTACTCTAGTACTATAAAAATTTGCAGCTTTTAATTTTTTTCCAAATAATTTATGTATACAATTTTCAAATAAATATTTTATTTCTACGAGGGCGGGTCAATTAGTCCATGACTTATTGAATGAAACACAGATTTTTGCTTAAAACATCATTTTAATTTTTAAGCATCGTCTAATTGCAGCGCTACAATTTTGTCCAACGTTTCCCCTTTTTTATAACTTCCAAAAAACAAGATTTATGGAAGTCATCAAAATATGTATTTATTTTTGAGTCGATTTGAACTACCCAATTCTTCAAGTTTGGAATAATGTCACTTGGGTCTAAATTCGAAGAATTAAGCTGATGAAGGAGCAATTCGTAGTCTAATTCATGGAATTTTGCCATAGAAACTGCACATGCATCCACCCTTGGATTGTCGTACTGGAAAATAACTTTTTTCTTGGTCCAATATGGTAATTTTTTATACAAATCTTAATTAAATCGACCCAACCATAAGTTGCAATAATATTCGCCATTGATTGTTTTACCCTTTTTTTATTGGCCTTCTTTGGTGCCTGCTATTTGGTATCTGCTGTGCTGTGTTGGGCCCACTTTTCATGCACGATTACAAAACAACACAAAAACCCGTCCATATTGCAGTCTGAGAATGCCAAACACTACTGCGCAGTTGTCACACGATTGCGTTTGTGAGCCAACGCGGCACCCATCTTGTGAAAAGCTTTCCCATACCCAAGTGATCTTTCAAAATTTAAAACGCTGACCCATGTGCTATTCCTATGGCTTCAACAATCTCTCGCATATTCAATCTCCGATCGACCAACACCATATCGTGAATTTCGTCAACTGGATGAACAGAAACGTTTGGCGTGTTCCGTGCTTATACGGCCACAACGAACTTCAGTAAACCCCTTTATTTCTATTGAAAATGATGGTGTAGAATTTGCATAGTATTTATCAAGCTTAGCCTTGGTTTGAGTGATGGTTTTTTTCTGCAAAAAATTATAGTTAATGAGCACACGGAATTCCATTTTTTCCATTTTCTCCTCACATCACGCGGTCGTTAAACACAAAGTAAATGGCACAACTTGACCAAATTTTGATAGGAGCCAACACTGTTGGCAGGAGCACTGTTGTCCTTTCAGTTAAGATGTGGGAAATTAAGAAAATTAATGACTTTTTGACCTGCCCTCGCATTTAAGTATGTATATAATTGATTTATTGTATGGATGTGAAGAGCTAAAAGTTGCAGCAAGTGTTTTCTATGGCAACAGATTTTAAAATTGGGATTTGGGTAAAGTTTAACCATTCGCTATAAAAAGAACCATAATGACAAAGCGAAAGTTACGCATTGTGTTAATTTATTATCGAAAATACAATTCAATTCTAAAAACTCATGGGTTCACCTTCGATTTCATTTAAGTGCCGAAGCAGAAGCGACTGTTGGAGCCCTTGGCCCACATGCCTCCAAAAATTATTACACTCTATAACAAATTCAGACTTTTTCAAAATAAAAAGGTTGTAAAGGAAAAAATAAAGTCTGAAAGTTTAAATCTAAGAACAGTTAAAGATTTCCTCCGACATAGAAAAGGCGACCCTTACATTTTAAGTACATATAAGGTGTATTTACACGTAACAATAACATGTAAAACATTTCGAAAAACATTTTTGTAAAGCATTTTGAGCCTTTAACTCTTTGCAGTATGGGACTATTTTCCCTTTCTAGGGAAAGGGGGGGAAATTTCATCTTAAACAGCGATACAAAGAGCTTAAATGTCAAAAAAATATTGGTAACAAAATTTTCCTAAATGCATAACACAAAAATTCAAATTTCAACTTGAACTCCAGAATGAAAACAAAACTTAAAATGTGCTTAAGGGGTCCTTTAATGTGCCACAAAATCGGTCAAGCATAAATGCAGAGTAGAGGACAAGAAATCGAGTGAGATAAAGTTTTTAGACTGGGTAAAACAGCCCTTGCTATAAGAAAGTTATGTTTCGATGACTTAAAAGTATCCTTTCGCTAAGAGAGTCCCTTATTTCCCGTTCCATAGCAGCTTCTTGTGGTCAATTTGTTTAATGAGTTGGTCTAATACCTGGCCATACAAGAGCAGCATATAATGTAACGTTCCTATCTACATATGTACATATGTACATACATACTTACATCCGCTAATACCAATTGCCTATCGTAATTAAGACCTCCCTTTAACGTAATTCCACTGAGAGAGGCAATAGGTTTTCAGTCAATGGGAGTTGTAAATATGATTGCCAGAATCATATATTAGAAAAACTAATTCAGTTAAAAATTAATAATAATTAAGCAAAAACATTTCTATGCATAAACAAAAAAAATCAACATGTATAATTCAGTAATGTAAATTAATATACAACAATGACGTTAGTCAAAAATAAAATTTTTTGACTTATAGATGAAAAAGTGGTCCCCTCAAAGTCCTGTAATAAAAAACAGAACTATTTCTGAAGCTAAGCCGAAGTTATAGACACAAGATTCGATGCGGAAGCCAAAAATTTAAAAACTTTAATCCGCATTTGGCCCATTATCTTGTTGGAAATAAGAATTATTACCAAGATCAAGCCTTTGAACAGTGTTTTGTAGGTTTTCCTTTAAAATATTAAGATACACGTTCTTGTCAACGGTATCATCCGTGAAAACGAGGTTACCAACACCGGCCGCCACATCATAATCCCCGACGCCATGTTTGACTGATAATGTTGTTTTTTCAAGTTCACAATTTGGCTTTTTCCATACGCGTATCCTACAGTCAGACTGAAAAATACAATTAAATTTGTTTTCGTCTGTAAATAATAAAGTTTTCCGGTAGTCAACAGATTTATTTAAATATGAGTTTTCAAAGTCAATTCTTTTCTTCTCATTCACTTTGCTTATAAGTGGTTTTTTTTCGTGCGATTCGATAACTGAAACCAGCACAGTCTTGGGAAGTATTTCTTTTCCAACCTCTTCTAGTAACTCTGCGACCACTTGGGAAGACGTAATTTTTAGATCTTTTTTTAACTTTTCTTACTATTTTTCTTTCTTCCTTATTGGTAAGCTTTCGATGTCTGCCAGTATGGGGTCGACTTTTAAGGTCTGTTTCATTTTTAAAACGCTTTATGATGTTGTATGATGCTGTATAAGGTGAAACTACTTCTATTTACTGTTTCCCCGATTTCTGTACATGATTCGTTTTGTTTATGCGGCTCCAATATTATTTTTCTATCAGCCTCAGTGGTTTCTTTCAGTTTCAGACTCATTTTAACGGCTATTGAAGTAAAAACTTTGCACAACCTAAAATGTCAAAAATGCTAAACAGATCCATTGAAAAGACGTATACTTTTAACCGGTCTTTTTAAAATATGTAAGTCGTGAATCCATATCTTAAAAATGTTACAGTTTTAGGGTTGACACTTTTATTGTGTGAATAATTACATATGTACTTATGTACATACATACATATGTACTTATGTATGTAAGTATGTATGTATGTATGTCCCTCGTAAAATTGACTAAGCGCGAAAGTTGCGGTTCTAACTTCGCTGAGTAAATAGTATATAAATTGTTTTATATTTCCGAATAATTTACTAATAAAGGAAAAATTCTTGTTAACAATGTATTGTGTTACAAGCATTTAATAAAAATATGTACATATGTATGTATGTACATATGTATAGAGCTTGATAATATAATTGCAAAATAATGTGTGAATAATTTTGTCCGTCTCTGTATGTATTTATGTATGTATGTATGTATATATGTATGTATATAAGTAGGTAGGTATATGTATGTATATGTATATGTATGTATATTATTACATACTATGTATGTATGCACATGCATAGATACTTACATATATATACATACATATATTAATGTAGATAAGTACGTACATAAATAACTTCTTTCCTTATTCATATGAAAATAAGTATGTTCAACCATTAGTTATGTATACTAACTTAAAAAAATCAAAATATTCGTCATATCAGGTATAAGCAACAATTTAATGAATGGACAAGCTCTTCATTTGTGAAGGAATTATTTGATGCAAGTTCTTGGAGCATTGATGCAAGAATTGCGCGTTCATTTTCAATTTCCCTCTTTCAAAACATATTTAAATGTAAAGTTGCAGTTATAGAGGTCAACTTTTTTGTGAAGTTGCACTTACGTATGTACATATAAAGGTTAAAATACTATATTTTATAGTGTTGCAAAAATCGAGGAATTGCGTGTAACGAGGGTTGCGATTACTGAGTTTATACTGTACTTATTATGTACAATTTATGTTCTTATATTGTATGTGGTAGGTATTCCATATCAAAATTACATGCACTAAAAAAAACAAGCAAGCCAAACTTAATAACGCCTTCCAATATATCGTAAAAAACCGTTAAAAGTTGTGCCCGATGGTAACACTAACTACGTCTCCATTAACACTCATTAATTTCTCTTAATAAATAAAACTATTTTTCAAGAATGCAAAAAGCTCAAGAGAATTCGGTGTCACTCAATTTAAAGAATTACTCATAAAAATGAGAAGCAAGAGAATGTAAATACCATATGTATCGCTGTGTGTGTATAAACATTCGTACATACATATGTATATGTAGTATTCTCGCATGACATCAACGCCGGGAAACACCCTTTTAAAGAACAGAGCCACAGACAGTAAGAAATAGGAAGACAAAAAAAAGCAAGATACAAAAAGCTTTTTTTTGTGTCTGCTAAGTTTTTGACAAAACACAAAAAGGTACAGTTTAAAACAACAAAATCGCAATACAAATACGATACCAAAGGAAATTCAAAAAGTTTTTGCAGATAATTGAGCGTTGGATACGAACGAGAGACCCCAAGAGCTAAATACGTTTTATATATTGAATTAGAAAGAGAGAGAGACCGGCCCAACTTATTCCGCTGTTGCGCCGGTTGAAAAAAAAAATTGCAAAAACATTATATACAAATAGAAGGAGAGTAACAAAACAAAATATTAAAAGCAAACAGAACGATGAAAACAAAGATTGTATATTTTATTGTAGTTGTAGAGTAAAGTTTGTGCCAATGTGAGTATACAAAATAAATACTCCAGTATTGTTTTCTTTATCTCTTCTTTTATTTGTAGATATACATACATACATACATATTTACATACATATGTACGTGGGTATATGAGTATGCATTTTTCTACACGTTTCCTTTGGTAATTTCCCGAAAAGGCAACGTGTGAGTTGTTGAGAGCTTTAAATAGCAAAATTCAGCAACTGTTGTTTTTTGTGGGGGACAAAAGGGGGATGAGTATGCTTTAATATGTGAATATTTGAGGTAGGGTAAAATCTAATGTAGGAATGTATGTATGTATGTATGTATGTACATAAATAAATATATGTACATATGTGTGCATATGTATGCATGTGCATACGTACTTACATACATACATATAAATGTTAGTTATACTTACATAAGTACACATGTACATACATATGTACATATATATGTAAGTACATACATATGTAAGTACATACTATGTACATACATATGTACATACATATATAGGTACTACACATTCACATACATATGTAAGTATGTACGTGTATTATTATGATAATTTATTAGCGCAACTGGCGTACATATATGCATGTAGACAAATACATACATACATACATAAGTAAGTATGAATGTATGTACATATATACTTACGTACATATGTATATATTTATATATGTCTGTACATATGTAAATATGTACATATGGATGTAAATATTAATGCATACCTATACATACATATGTACATAAGTGCATACCTACCTATCGGTTTAGTATATTGGGAGCTATGCATATACGATGATGCATATGGATTTGCACATGCATGCAAAAGTACAGTCGGAGACAAGAGTATTAATACTCGTACACCCTTAAGATTAGGAATTTTTTTTTTTTTTTAATTTTAATGATGTCCCTTTATTTAATTTCATAAATTAGTATGCGGAACCAAAAACAAATTTACTTATTAACTTTATCGCAAACGTAATGGTAAATTTTGAAAACACGTAACAATAATAAAGTCTGGATAGAAGTTTAAATACAACTTCAAAAACTCTTCTTACTATGTTGAAATTTACTTATTAAATTAGAAAATTTAAATGCTTCCATCATTTTGTTGACTTAAGCTGAATGTTTATGAATAATTTTGGCGTTTGAAGGTGTATTTAAATTTCTGTCCGGGCTTTATATTAACTGGTATTTTCTAATTTTTCTTTTTGGTTCCTCATGATTTATAAAATTAAATAAAGCGATCCATTAGAATTTCTAAAACAAATGTCCCTTTTCTTCTAGCCCCTAATTTTAATGGCGTATATAAACTTTAGTCTCTGACTGTACATTCATACTACTTTAGCGCACATAACAATATGAAAACTGAAAGGATGATATAACATAGAGAAAACTCAACGTCATTTTTGGCGCCAACAAGTGTTAATAAGTACAGGGTACTCAGAATATGTAAATGGTACTCAGAATATGTGAATGGAGGAGGGGCTTTAAAGCCCCTGGTAGTGTTTGTGGGGTTGTTACAATCCTTTAACGTGAAGGAAAATTATTCATTTATTAAAAATTCCATAAGAAAAAAACCTGAGTGGTTGAAATTTTCTCGGTGGGGGCACTAAGCCCTCTATATCTATGATTTACCCACAACAACACTGACTTAATCACATATTTTTCACCGACATTCATTTAAGAATGTGTGTCCTACTGCCGATCAGTGCTGCCAGTTTGGGGTAAATTGGACCCTGGCGCACTGGTGTGCCCATATACATACATATAATAAAATATTAATTTTTTCAGATCCTTTTGAATCTACTTATTTACCAAAGTTTAGCTCTCTAGTTATAGTGGAAGTGCCTCATAACTTTGGCGAGTGAGTCATTGAATATTACAAAATACTCTTTTTACATTCTAATATTTCAGAAAGCTTTCATCGTACAACTTTTAAACTAAGCCATATGTCATAATTATATATGATCTTTATATTTGAAGCTTCATCATTTGATGGTTGAGTGAATTAGAGTTCGAAGAGGATCAAGAAAGGGCAAATGGTTTCGTGTAAAAATATACACAGTGCGGACAGAACTCTATTAATAGATGGACGCTAATGGTTGCAGTATCGATTTTCAATTAACAGTGAGAAATGTGTAAAAATTTTAGAAGATCCTTGGCAAAAAATTAAGCAATTTGTAATGGCAAGTACTTGCGGATGTTAAAATTATGGCTCCCTTATTTAAAATTATAGTTCCGGTAATATAATAATCATCATTTTCACAGGCTAAAAACAAATGTTTTTCCCAATGAAAGTTCCTTTCTTTAATAATGGGTGTTTTTTATAGAGGTATAGAACTTTAAGTTGCAATAAAACAACGATGGATTATTCGATTGACATGAATTTTATTTATCCGAAAGATAATCTTGTGGCATTACGTTTTAAATATGATTTCTGGCATATGACCGCCACGGCTGGCGCGGATGTAGTCCAATCTGGACGTCCAATTTTCGATGACTTTTTCCAACATTTGTGGCCGTATATCGGCAATAACACGGCGAATGTTGTCTTCCAAATGGTCAAGCGTTTGTGGCTTATCCGCATAGACCAATGACTTTACATAGCCCCACAGAAAGTAGTTTAGCGGTGTTAAATCACAAGATTTTGGAGGCCAATTCACAGGTCCAAAACGTGAAATTAGGCGGTCACCAAACGTATCTTTCAATAAATCTATTGTGGCACGAGATGTGTGCAAGCGTTCTTCAGACGTGACTCTATTCATGATGAATTTGCCAAACCAAACTGAGAATAAATCACTTGACAGCTGTTAAATCGGTCGCCATCTTGAAAAGTAATGCCAACTTAAAGTTCTATACCTCGATAAAAAAAACACCCTTTATAATAGATAAAAATATCAATCGCCACTAATTTCATCGTATTAGATATCACTTTTTAGTGACTTCCGCAATAGAAAATTTTTTGCGGGGTGTTTTTATGTTTCAATATGTTTGAAGTTCTAGATTCTTATCCGCAGCAAGAGCAGCAGACGGAGAGCTGCTTTTTGTCTGCTGTGTGGTTGGTTGTAAGTACATAAGTACATACATAAATAGAATTTTTATGTTTGAGAAGAAAGCTTTTTTGGCAAAGTAGGTATTTGGAAAATGACTTTAATGTGAATGGTTTTGTATGTATCCACTTGTTTATGTATTAAATGTTGCGCTGTTTTCCTCTTCTTATTTTCTATAGTTCGTTCACTTAAATATGAGTTGGGGCAGGGCTGGTTGGCAGGTGGGGTATGAAGAACACGCGTGCATTAAACATACAAACATATATATATACAATAAATACGTATATATAGTATATATATGTGTGTGTGAGTAGAACAACAATAAAATAAAACTCTTCATTATGTTGAGGCTGATGATGTTCAATTAAACGTGACCAACTATGAAGGGCGAAAATTGTAAAAATCTTATTTGTTGTTGTCGAGTTATTTTCTGGCTTTTAGGGCCAATTTTTGAATTCGTATTTATGGTAAATATATTTTCTCGTTAACTTCTGTTAAAATGTGAAATTCTGTTTTTTATATTTAAGTTAAATATATTTAAGTTAATAATAAATTGTTCTTTGGCAGACAAAATAATTGTGCGTCCATCGACAATTTTTTTACAATTTAAAAATGAGCCTTAAGTTAAGGAGTTTTGTTGCAAATAAAATTATACAAAAAATGTTCTATTTGGGGTTTTTAAATGTTTATGTTATAAACTTTATTATGTCTTCCAATTACAATCGTCCTACGCAATATTTCTTTCTTTATACTTACTAAACAGCTGATTTTAGAAAACTATGAATCTAAGATGTTTTCAAGAAAAGCCTATGCATCTATAAAACCAGTAATTTACAACTCAACCTAATTAAATTTGTTTAGCAAGCTTGAAAATGGCCAATAATATTAAATTTTGTCAAGTAAATTTCATAGGCGCAGCTAAAAAATTATCTAAGAGGGTCTACAGCTCGTGATGAGTTTGATATGGGGGAATACACCCTTTAACAAAGAGGAAAACTATGTCATTTATTAGAAATCACACAAGAAGCAACACATTTTGGGGAACGCTTATCCCTCCACATAGGCCTATCTACGCCCATGATACAGAAGCATAAAAATTTTTGTTTTCAATTTTCATATTTTTCCTGGCAAACAATAAATGCATAATTAGAAAGAAAACAAATCAGTTGTTTATTCTTGATTCCGAGACAAGGGAGAAAACACGTCGAAAAACGTTGTCACACTCGCGTTAAAATCATTCGTGATTTGAAGTCACTGTTTTTTTTTCAGAAATGGCCTGTACGATAAGAAAAAGCTTTGCAAAGCCTGGAGGAAGTTGGCAGATTTTGTTTTTTTTTGCACTTGTTTAATATCGACATACCAATTTTGTATTTTGCTGGCAACATTAAACAGGAAAAATTTTTTATACACAAATACTACGTATATACATATGTATGTATTCCATGTATGTACGCGTGAAAGCATTTTGTGTAGTGGAAAGTGGAAGATCATTTCAACGGCTATAAAAGTGCAGATGGATGTGAGATTCTGCGATACAGTGTTGCCAAAGGATTTCCATGAAATAAGATAGAACGCTGGAAAAATGCTGCATTAAGAATTTCTTCGCCAATCATAAAATTTTTGTATTTTTTTTTTTAATATGAATTAAATACAATAGTTGATAAACACCAAAAAATTGGATTTTTTTAATAATTTATCTGGTTATTATTAAAAAAAAATTGGAGATATTCTGTCAAGTAGTCAGAAATCTTTAGAAACTTGTTATTTATGGTGGGTATAACTGTCTATATTTATGACATTTCGCTGGCGTTGAAAACATTAGATGCAATTGAGGAACATCTAATAAAAACGTTGTAGATAGAGGTTGTAAAAATTCGACTTTCTCAGAAATCAGGATTTCGAATTATGTATATGAAAAATTACCATTTTTAAATACTCGATTTCCAATACAGTTTTGGACAAAAAAACCGGTTGATATATGCATTTGAGATTTATTTTTAATAATTGTATTGAAACAATAAACGAAAAATGGAATTAAATCAAAATCTACCACAATAAAAGCATTTTATTTTGTGTTTTCTATTCATCTGTTCGTAGTATGTAGATGAAAAGGGCAACATTCAACAAGTATCCCCTTAAAAAGGCAGCTTCCACCAATACTCATGCAACAAATGCTGCTAAGTGAATTGAAGGTGTCCTCCCAAGGACCAGTTCAATTGAAAATTTCAATAGTCTTACCGTTACCAGCGCCGAGCATGTGAGAATAGCGTAGGTTCTAAGACACGACGGCATCCAGGCTGTCAAAATGGCTTCAAAAAATTCGCAAAAATCGATTCAGCCTTTCATTCTCAGAAGGATATTGCTATTCGCTTGGTGGGGCTATAAATGGATTTAGGGGGTGGGGCGCTAAAGAGTACGATACTTATATTTCCACAATCCCTCCCCCCACTTGTAGCATACAGAGGACTCTTAGGTCCTCACTAAAAAGAAAGAGGGGACTTAGCAACTGTAAGGCCCTAGGAAAAGATCGCTTGCACTATAAGTTGGCATTATTTTTGCTGGCCACTATATCATAAAAGTCCGTCTTACACTTCTTATGTGACTGGACGGCCTTGCAGGAATGCAGGCTCAAATATCTAAAGTAAACGATTACTTTAGAATGAAGTCTATCTTAGAGAGATGCCATGGATTTATCTCTTATGATTTTTAAAGAAATTTACTTAGTTCTAAGGTTATTAAATTTCAGAACTTCGTAGGAGTAGTTAAACCAATTTATTAATTTCTTCGACCTTAAGGTACGTACGTAATTTATTTTTATTCAAGACCTAGAGCCTGAATAAAAATCAAAATCAATAAAATTTTAAAAACTTTACCCTGAAAATCACTTTTCGCTAATATTAAGGATTTTTTTAATAATGACATGTTTAATAATATTAACTAACGTTTTTTGTGGCAGCCAAGATGATTATTCACAGAGAATTTTTTACCTCCACCGATTTATGAACAGTTTTACAATAACTGGCAACACTTCTAAATATAGTAAAGTTGCTTATAAACAATGTAGTAAAAGCAACAACAACAAAAGCTCCATACTACTGCTACAACTAAATAGTACTATGCAACAAAAATTACTGCTTCCACAAAGTCCAATTGAAAGTGTGTGCGCGTGTCTGCGTGCATGCGGCAGATACTATTTGGGGTACTATTATGTAGTAAAGCTCTTCTTCTGTTGTTGTTATTTTTTGTTAGTTGCTAAGGAATGTTTTCCTTATACTTACATAGTGCTGCATGATGGATGGGTGTGTTTGAATATGAACTTTTTTCTAATGAAAATTCAATTTCTTTCTAAATGGGGGTTGAAACACGAGCCGGAGACGTCACGTGAGGATATGACACAGACAGAAAAGCACTTAAATGCACATACACACATGCAATACATACATACAAACATACGTAAGAACTTTCTTGAAGTCAAGGTGAATTCACCCATTCGTTCTGAACGAAACTTTTGTTGTTGTTCCGCATTAAATTTACTCTCTTTCTCTCACTCTCAAAAAATAGAGACGTCAAACTACATATAAAAAAAGCGTTCGGAATGTTCAGAACGAATCGGTGAATTCACCTTCAGTTTATATTATTATTTTTAAATTTTTTTTTTTTTTTTTGTCAGTTTGACATGTGTGGAGTTCTGTGATGTGAATGAATAAGATTTTGAAATTTCTTTTAATATTCTTTTGGCAATAGTTTCCTAAATCTATTTTCTTATAGAAAAATTAAAATTAAAAAATAGTGATAGTGAGAGAGAGAGAGAGAGAGAGAGAGTGTGATTACTCAATTCAAAGAGTATGATGGAACTTAAAAGAGAAAGAGCAGTGTATTGGCATGAATGCTCCGTTTTCGGATAGACGGTTGTTACACAAAGGGGTTAAGGGAATAATCAGGATTGTAAACACATGCATACAAAGTCCTTAAAGTGAAAAAAAAATTATTAGGCACGTGTTCACTAATGGTTTAAACGTATTGTTATTTTCGACGATGATGATATACATACTTACATACATATTTTAGTCACGTTAACAGAAGTTAAGCAATTTTAAATTAAGGGAAAAGCTTAAATAATATCAAGATTAACGATTTCGAATGAAAAATCAATAAAATAAAGAAATAAAAAAGTCTGTGATGGCCGCGGATGTTCCCGCCTATGCACACTGTATGTATTTACACGAAAGAATCGCCCGTTTTTTTATCCCCCTCATAACTTTGTTTCACTTAATCATAAAATATAATTTAATTGAATTGGGTTTGAGGTCTTCTTTTTTATAAAAAAAAAACAATATATTTATTTTTTATGATTTTTCAATATTTCAACACCCTGTGGGTGTCTTCGTCAGGAAATTAAAAATACTGAAGAAGACACCCGCAGGGTGTTGAAATATTCAAAAATCATATAAAATAAATATACATATGTATTGTTTTTATAAAAAAGATGACCTCAAACTCAATTCAATTAATTTATAAAAATAAAAAGCTCGAATAATATCATCAATTTATTAATCATAAAATGATCAAAACTTAAAAACATCAGAATACTATATGTGGAAAATCTTCCAGCAGATGAATTTGGAAAGTTTTTCTTCTTGGTATATGAAGCGACAAGAAGTACACTCACTCATAAAAATTATGGGGCACTTACAGTATAGCTAGCGAGCAATGAGCAGATCGTGGCGAGCGGATGAAGAAACTATTCAGAAAAATCTGAAAATAAGAACTTTTCATCTATTCGTACGGTAGTGCACTGTACCGATTGTCCCCATTCTGGCAACATTGAACTGTAGCAACGAAAATATCATGCCCTTATACGCCCGAGAGACACATGGTTTACATATCATAGTACGTATACTACGGTTTTGTGTACTATTTATGGGGTGGTTATTATGTTTGAAATGTCATTTTGAATACATTTTATCAAACTGAAATTAGAAGAAACAAATTATAACTGTCAAATATCAAAGAATTTATAGGTGACTTTGTTTACTGGGCTTAAACGATTGTTATTGGACACATTTATACCACGTGCATCATATTAAAATTAAAGAACCGCCCATTTATAGGCATTTTTTTTGTTCAGACAAGAACATCGAAATAAATGGTTGCATAAGGTGGCGCAAAATGTACATCATAGTTTGAATTGGCTTCCGATTTCTGCAGATGCTGTCATATGTAATTGGGCTTTGACGTTCATGATGTATGTATGTAGATATACAGAGAATTAAGTGTCAACAAGCCATGAAGCGGCACACACCTTAAGAACGTGAATTTATTGTTACCGCCTAATTGAATAAAATTTTCATTGTTGTTTTATGACATTATCAAAATATGACTTTAATTTTGTGACACCCTGTACATATACACGATATTGTCACTAGTAAAGGCCAAAGCTTAAAACGTTCTGTATTGCTTACCTTTTTTATTTATATATAATAATCGGTTTCATTATATGGTAAAATTTTGAACTAAAGCCTAGTTTTGGCTTAATTTCTGACCGAATACACAGTCAGTGTTTAATATAATTTTACTTTAATTGAAGAATTGCCTGGACATTGTAATACTTCGAAGTGCCAAAGATCTGCGAGATCAACCCAATTAAATTGTATACCAAAATTTTGTGTTAAAACATCTAATTCTAACAGGAAGGCCCACAAAACAATTTCTAAAAATAGGCACTAATATGAACTACTTTATTTTACTTAGGACTGGTTACGTTAAAAAGCAAAGTATGGGCTGGTTAGGACACTGTGGTTTCTTTTTATTTTTCAAATCACTCAACTTACTCAGCGATTCACCATGTATGTGCATCACTAAGTCTGTAGTTCCATGGTAAACTCAATCATAACTTTGTTTTTACATAGTAGCTTGTAGTAAGGACATGTAATATGTTCTACAAGATTCCCCCCACAGCGCCATTTGCCCATTGCAGTGGCACCTGTTTTAAGGACTACATGGTCAATAATTGATTTATTTGTTGCAAATATTTATAAAAAAAATTCATAATAGTTGTAATAATAGACGTGTGTGTGATGAAAAACATGATTGAGTTGCTACACATACCACCAAAGAAGCAAAACAATTTACTTCAAATGTGGCCTCATGTCGATTCAGTTTAAAATCGCAGTTTCAAACAAATTAATCCCTTCCACAACATAAATATTCATTTATATCCCTCCAAAAAAAAAATAATAATAATAAATCGTACTCTTATCAATGCACAAAAGCGATTATGTTGCATTAAAGACCAATGCCACTCACTGTCTGACATTTCATTATTACACATATCAATGAACCAAAAAATTATAAAATACGTTAAAACACTTTGTTGAAAATAAAAACATCAGAAGATGAAAAAATTAAATAAATAAATGATATCAAATTACAAATTTTTTAAGTTGTTGCAGTAATTTTTTCCTACCAATTGACCATTTTTTTAAGCAAATACTGTTTCCCTGGAAACATAGACCACTCCTTTAATGCAACATAGACGTACATGTATTTCAAAATAAAATGCGAACTTGGCAAAATGCGATTAAAGCTTTATTTTTCACATCGCAACTTTTTTGGAAAATAAGGCTTCGGTTTGGCTTCAGTTTTTTTTGGGTAATTTAAAAATTATGAATTTTAGAAATATGACTATGTGGCATTTAAGAATAATTTAATTTCAAGGCCATATTGATACTTATTCGTATAATTTCAGTTTAGCTTCAGATATGGTTCTGAACTTTTCCCGTAATATAAGGGAAATATGGAGGAATTTTTTTTTTTATAAACAACTCAAAAACTTTGATTTTTGAGATACGTCGTTGTTGCAATAAAGGAGCAATACAATAAGGATAATAATTTTGACCGCTAGCTAGTACCGAGTTAAAAATGAGGACCAAATTCTTACCTCATTTCTAACCAACATGTTAATTTGATAAGAAGACTTGCCCCCATAATTATTTGCCCTATTAGTAGGGAAAAATATACCCATAATTCCTTCACATTTTAGAAGCTTGAGCAATATTGCCAACTTAGAAGGTTGTCTAGAAATCAATAACAAGTTAGAGCTTCACTAATGGCAAGTAGAAGACATATGACTTTTATTTGTAAAGACAAATGCTCTTTCACATAATGAACTATTTATAGGAAATTGTAGCGACAGGTCTTCTACAAATCATATTGGGTCTAAGAAATTTTTGGACGGCAACTTGTCCTTATTTTCATGTTTATGTTCGTGGGGATATGACTCCTTTTTCAAAAAAATTTTTTTTTTATAAAACTTCTTATGATTTAAAGTTAATAGTTGGTTGGGTTTATGATGATTAGAATGGAAAATCATTGTTTTCAGATTTTTCTGATTACACACGAATTGTTTTGATCACTTATTCCGCTCAGGACCCGTACAGTGCCATAATTGTCAAGAATATGGCCATACGAAAACTTATTGCAAATTACCCACTGTTTGTGTTGTGTGCGGTGAATTACACAACACTGCTATTTGCAATAAGTCGAAGGACCAGAAGGAAAAGAAGTGCAGTAATTGTGGAGGTAATCACACTGCTAACTACAGAGGATGTCCTGTATTCTCTTTTGTTAAACAAGCTATGAGCCAAAAGCCTAAAGTAACTCCAGCTCAAGCAGGAAATACGTTCACCGCTACTCCTACCCTAATGGCCCAACCAATCACTTCACATGTATCATATGCTGACGCTGTCAAGATCAACTCTATTCCCGTTCAAAAAGTGTCTCCACCAACTAATGCAACAAATGCAAACCCAAGCTTTAATTTCAGTCGCCTTGAAGCTACTATAGACAATTTGGTGCAAACTATAAACAACTTTACAACAAATATGACTAGCATGATGCAAGAAATGCTGCGAATGCAGAATACACTGCTTATAGCATTAGTTAACAAGCCATGAACGCGTTAAAAGTATGTTTCTGGAACGCAAACGGCATTCGCCAACATAAAAATGAACTTGAGCACTTCCTCACGGCAAAAAATATTGATATAATGTTGGTATCTGAGACTCATTTGACTTCGAGAAGCCTTTTTAAAATGAGTGGCTACACTTTATATGATACAAAGGACCCGAGAGGAAGAGCATGCGGAGGATCAGCAGTTCTAATAAAGTCAAGACTCAAGCACTATATTCTTGAGAACACTTGTGAAGACCATCTACAAGCAACGAATATTTGTATCGAAAATTTTTGTTCAAATCTCGTGATATCATCCATTTACTCCCCTCCCAGATTTTCAATCACTGAGGATCAATACGAGGATTTTTATAAAACTATTGGCCCTTGTTTCATAGCAGCTGGCGACTACAATGCAAAGCATACGTTCTGGGGGTCGCGTCTTATTACACCTAGAGGTCGAGCATTGTTCAACGCAATTTCAAAAATGGGTTTGGATGTCATTTCTAGCGGGGAGCCCACTTACTGGCCTACTGACATACAAAAAATTCCGGATGTTATAGATTTTGGGGTCATGAAAAATATCCCTAGGGATTTAATTCATGTTGAAGCTTCACATGATCTCTCCTCCGATCACTCTCCCACGATCGTTACAATTTGTAGCCCACTAAGAAGTGACTTACCTCACCCATATATGAAGATAATAAATCGTGTTAACTGGCTGGGGTTCAAAAAATATCTCAGTACTCATTGTACGGAAAATATCAGGCTTAGAACTCCCGATGATATTGAATTTAACATTGCCAATCTTACCGATAATATTAAACAGGCTGCTAAACATGCCACTACCTCCCATCCGCAGACTGGGTTTAATAGAATTTATTCTGCGGATATTGAACGTCTCGTATGTGAAAAAAGAAGAGCTAGAAGGGAATGGCAACAATACAGATCGCACCAACATAAAATCAGACTTAGAGAATGCACTAAACGACTCCAAGAGTTGCTTTCAGCTGAAAAATCTGCCTCTCTTAAGAACTACCTGGAAGGTCTCGATGTCACAGCAGCATCTAATTACTCCTTGTGGCGCGCTGCTAAAAAACTTAAAACACCCGTTGAGTCTAAACCACCCCTGCGCACTTCTACCGGAGGTTGGGCAAGAAACAATACAGAAAAAGGTAACATATTTGCTGGGCATTTAAAACACGTATTTACCCCAAACACATGTACTGGTGCTGTTGATTTACCGAGTGTAGTAGCTCTACCCCCTCGACCCATGAAATTTAAGATGCGTGATGTACAAAAACTAATTGCTGAAACCAACCCAAAAAAGGCCCCGGGTATTGATGGAATTAGTAACAAGATGCTGATGAAGTTGCCTCGTATTGCTATTAGAATCCTGTTGTTTATTTTTAATGGCATTTTGCGACTGGAGTATTATCCACACAGCTGGAAACTTGCCATGGTCAAAATGATTCCAAAGGCGGGCAAAGATCTTACTAAGGCTGAGTCATATAGGCCAATAAGTTTGCTGTCAACAATTTCAAAACTCTTCGAAAAACTGCTCATGACAAAATTGTCCCCAATTCTAGCTGATAATGGATGCATACCGGACCACCAATTTGGTTTTAGAAGTCAGCATAGCACCATTGAACAAACTCATAGATTGGTTCATTTCATAAGAAGAACATTTGAAGAAAAGAAGTATTGTTCTTCCCTCTTTATTGATGTTTCTCAGGCATTTGATAAAGTGTGGCATGAGGGCCTGATTTTGAAATTGAAGACATATCTACCAATGAACATTGTGAATCTATTGGAAAGTTACATTCTTGCCCGGAAGTTCACTGTCGTGGAAGGAGACTTCATGAGTGTGCCCGAAACTATCTCATCTGGGGTGCCACAGGGGAGTATACTGGGGCCACTTTTGTATTTAATTTATACCTGTGATATGCCTCTGAGCAGTAATATCCTCACCTCTACATTTGCCGATGATACAGCCTGCCTTAGTATGCATGAAAACCCTCACGAGGCATCCCGTTATCTTCAGCAACATATTAACCTGTTGGAATTGTGGTTGAACTTATGGAGAATAAAAGTAAATGAACAAAAGTGTGTTCATGTCACATTTACACTACGAAGAGACACTTGTTCCCCCATTCAAATCAACAATCAAGTTGTACCTCAACATTCACATGTGAAATATCTTGGTATACACCTAGACCGACGCCTCACATGGAAAAACCACATTGACTCTAAGCTGACACAAATAAAACTTAAATTGACTCAGATACATTGGCTGATTGGTAGAAATTCTACCCTCAGTCTAGATTGTAAACTTTTAATATACAAGTCGCTTTTGAAACCCATATGGTGTTACGGAATTCAACTATGGGGCACTGCTTCAGCTTCCAATGTAGAGAGAATCCAACGAATGCAAAACAAAATTTTAAGGTTAATAACATCGGCTCCTTGGTACATGAAAAATTCAATTTTACATCGTGATTTAAATATGCCACTTGTGACCGCTGAAATTGCAAAATATGATGGAAAATATTTAACAAAACTCGAGTCCCATCCTAATCCCCTTGCTCGTTACATCTTGAACTTTCCTGGACACACCCGCTTAAAAAAGAGGGATACTACGGCCTTAATACGCCACACTTCAGATTGAATTTTTTGAATATTTTTGTGCTTAACATATTTATGTATTATTAATTACTATCACTAAGTTTATGTCCGACACTGGTTGGGCCTAATTATTATATTTATACTTAAGATTTGAACACTTATTGTTAGTTCTATTTGAAGATACAATAAATAAAATTAGTGGAAAAAAAAACTTATTCCATGGGCGTAGCTAGAGAATTTTCGTAGAGGGTCTACAACCACCAAGAGTTTTTCTGGAGGTTGCAATTCCTTAGCGAAGAGAAAAAATTTTTCATAAGAAAAAATTTTGAAGGGTGGGGAACGAAATTTCTTTTGGGGGGAGCTTGGCCCCCCGACAAGCCTATCTAACTTATAACTTAGCCGTAACAACATAAACAATCTTGTTTGCATATTTTCATCCAGAATTATTGCGATTTGTGCCAGTGAGACAAATTGGCCTGGCAGACTACCGCGGTATACCGTGCCCTTATATAAAGGCTTATCCTTTATGGATTCTTCTGATTATTTACTCCCCAAGACCTATTTATATACGAAATTTCAGCTACCATAATATTAATGAGTGAGTAAGTCAGTGAGTACTAAAAAATTCACTTTTTACACTTTCATATCTCAAGAATCTTTCAAACTTCATTTATAGGTTACCGATATATGGTTAGGTTAGGTTAGGTTGATTGGAGGGGTGTGATAGCCCATGTCATACGACATACACTTAAGCCAGTGAAGGCTTGTTGTGCGCTCCCTTTATTTATCAAACACAAACTGCCAGAGTTCTGCGGCAGGATTCGAACCTGGGACCTTCGCACTACGAGTCTAGTACACTACCTACTAGTCTACGATATATAGTATCCTTAAATTTTCAGGTTCATCGATTTATGATTAAGTGAATAGGCCACAAATTGGGGTGTGCGCCTAAAAAAATAATTTTTTGGTTGGTTTTCATAGTGGTTTACTGCGCGCAAACTGTCAAGCAGAGTCAAGATGACCCCGTTTTGACATGATCATACAACCCGTCAGATAAGTTGTGATATAAATTGTACTGGTCCTATGAATTGGAGTATTAGATCCATCCTGTTGTAAGAAATTATTAATTGACCCCGATGCTTCGCCAAGATCGTCCAATATAGAGCCGCCTAGGAAAGAGGACAGGACATTCGCAGAGAAGGTGAAATAAATTGTTTGTAGCCTGTGAACTTTTGTTTTTGAAAGCAGACGAGCGGCCATATTGATAGTTCCAAGTTTTTTTTTGCGGTTTTTGGAACAATTAAACAGCAACGTTATGCATTTCCCTAAATTTTTCTTTGATTTATTTACGTATAACATCTTATACATTTTATATTTCATCATTATTTTCATTTTATGACATTTTCTCTTTATTTCTGAAAATGACTTTTTACTTTTGTTCTAATTTTGTCTAATTTTTATGTGTCTCACATAATATTTTTATCTAATTTCCTGCTGAAATTCTCAATTTATTACATATAAACATAAAAATTCCTACACTAATTATAAGACTTGTCTTAGTGTGCAGGAAACAATATTAATAATTTAATAATTCAAGAAACTAATCAAACGCTGGAGACATTTGGAACTATAGAGACTCATTCTATTAAGCGAATCGTCCGATTATACGAGGAGAGGTCAATAAGGGCGTGACTTTTTTTTATGAAACACGGGTTTCTGGATATAAAAATCATTTTATTTTTCAACATTTGCTCCTTTGGACTCTATATACTTTGTCCAACGTTTCTCCAATTTTTTTATTCCTTGCAAAAACAATAAAATTTGTCGATGTCATCAAAAGAAGCATTTGTTTGTGAGACGATTTTATCGTTGGAGTCAAATCGCTTTACGCCGAGACAGTTCTTCAGGTTTGGAAAAATTGGGCTAAATCCGAAGAATAGGGCAGATGAAGGAGCAATTAGTAGCCCAATTCATGGAACTTTGATATGGAAACTGCACATGTGTGTACAAGAAAGCCACTATTTGGTCTCTGGTATGTTGTGTGTGAATCCAAGTTTCATTCAGGGTTACGAAATGGTCCAAAAACTCGTCCATATTGTAGTTGTACAATGTCAAACACTCCTGTGAAATTGTCACACAGTTGTGCCGCATTAAATCGAAGCAAAAAGTTGGTATAATAATTGTAGATTATACCACGTGCATCCCAAAATTTGATATTCCTACGGTTTGCACAATCTCCCGCACTTTCAATTACCGATTGAATTCACCATATTGTGGATTTTTCAATTGTTTCGGGTGTAGAAACCTCAACTGGTCGTCCAAAAAGTTCGGCATCTTCGGTGCTTGTACGGGTACGAAATTCACTAACGACTTTTATTCCCATTAAAATTGATGGTGCAGAATTCCCGTAGCCTTGACTGACTGTTAAACACAAAATAAATGACTCAGCTTGTTCAAGTATTGACAGGAGTCTACTGACAGATGCCTGTTGACAGAAGCAGTATTGCCCTTTCAGTTGATAGGCCGGAAACGCAAAAGGTACTGACTTATTGATCTGCCCTCGTAAGAAAGCATTTTGTTAATATATGTATAAAATTTAATGGGATGATGGTTGTCGATGAGTGTTGTGTATTTTTTTCCAAAGGGCGTTTCTTAAAATTGGACAGATTTTCTGTCATCCCTTGTAAAATATAATTTTCAAATAGTCGGGTTTCGTCTATATGCCATCTTCGGTGTCCATACTGCAAGGAAAAAGGACGCTGAAGGTGGCAATTACAAAAAAACCGAACTGTTTGCAAACCAAATTTGTTGTGAGAAGACAGAAAATCGTTTCAAGTGATTCTTGATGTTAAGTTTAAGAAAATTTTTTAGTTAAACAAAATCGTTACTGGAAAATGCCAACCCCCCTCGTATATGTAATTGATTCTAACAATTGAATTCCAGTTACAATTACGATCGGAATGATATGAAAATTTTTAGTAATTTTTAGACTTGTATGAGTAAGCTTTTGGAAAAATTGCAATCCAAGGACATCCTTTGTAAAAACGTTAGATTCTACTTGATGTCTTCTTAGGCAGAAAAATAAACCAATCAGGGACATGCTTATGTACCATATGTCGTCCTTCATATCAAAATGCTACCCGAAAATCTGCAATTAATTCTAGAATCCATATTGTAATTTTGTGCAGCAAAAATTGGCAGAGGGGCCATAGTGCACAGTGCATTTTTGGTTTGAGTTCATTCAGTTTAGTCCTTTTTATATGTACACAAATATGTTACAAGCATTTTTTCAAAAAAGGACAGTTTTTTGTAATAGATTTTCCGCTAAAACAAAACTTCTGTTTACATCATGTGTAAATATTCTATTTTCAGTTGTTTTTCTTATTTTTGGAACTTGACATTAAAAACAACACAGGATTGGAGCAAATGTGTGATGTGACATGTCTACAATGTGAATTGACTAGAATGGCTAGAGTGGCTGGAGTGGAACAAGAACATACACACATGCTGACGTAAGACGTGGAAAATGGCATAATATTTGAATGGAGCCGTTTGATGATGAACGATTTTGAGTGGTTAAGAAGGGCGTAAAATCGTAATAAACATGTTTGAAAAGGGTTGGAGAATAAAGAAGAAATAACTAATGTATGTACACCGTCACTACGCCTACAAAAATTACTGCGTATGTGCTTTTATATAGTCATACACTTCAACATCCTTACAAAACAACTTTCAAGACAATAAAGTCATAAGAAGGTCTATTAAATTAAAAAGAAAATTTTGAAGCGGCGTTTTTAAATGCAAACAACGAGTTACTCTGCATTAGAGATGGTATCATGAGTAATTTTTAACTTTGCACGCTCAGACATGAGCCATTGTTTTTTCTTAGCTCACGCCCATGATCCACGCTAAAGGAAGTATAAAAAATGTTATCGTTATAACCAAAATTCACTTTTAATAAATTTAGGACAATCCACTTATTATGCCATTTGTCGATGTCACGTCAACCTGACAGCACAACATTACCACTTAAGTTCTGCTTGTCGACAAACAATTTACGGCAGTTGTCAGGCTGCAACTAAGACTAGAAAGTGTCAAATGGCTGTTAAAGTCACACAACAAAATACAAGTGGCAACTTTTTAATGACTGTCGTGTTGACGTGACATCGAGAATAGTTTATGTAATTAAAGGAATTATTTCATAGAAGCGATAATTGTAATTGTTGTTTTGGTTCTACCGTGCATACTCTGCGAAATAAAATGATACGCAGCAGGAATGAGATACGCAGCAATAAGCTTTCCCAGCTTTTAAGGTGTCTTGGATGAATGAATAAGCCTTATTTGTCATTCTATTTCTTAGTTTTGGATCACTTTATTTGAAAAATTTTAAGGCGAAATACCACAAAAAACAACTTCGCACAGAAACGTATTAAATGAAAACTTCTACATAAAAGTGGTATAATGTGATTTTCATTTTATTGCGAATGACAACAATCATGATCACTTGCAAATATTTTATAAATAACAAACATAAAATTTTCCCATGATCATATAAGCTGTTTCGATCTACTTTCAAAATTAAATTTTGTGTACTTTTCCAGAGCCGTAAAAGAATGATTCACATTTGCTAATTAATTCACCATAATTGGTAACATTTTTAATGCATTCTTTTCGTAAAAAAATCAACTGAATTAAAATCTGAATGCATTCATGATGAATTGATAATCCTTAAATGCATTAATATTGTGAAGAAAATGAATCGAATTAAAATTTCACTGCATTCAGGATGAATTTTTAATCCTGGAATGCAAAGATTTTGTGAAGAAAATGAATTGAATTAAAATTTGACTGCATTCAGGATGAATTATTAATCCTGGAATGCAATCATTTTGTGAAGAAAATGAACTGAATTAAAATTTGACTGCATTCAGGATGAATTTTTAATCCTGGAATGCAAAGATTTTGTGAAGAAAATGAATTGAATTAAAAATTGAACGCATTCAGGATTAATTTTTAATCCTGGAATGCAATCATTTTGTGAAGAAAATGAATTGAATTAAAATTTGACTGCATTCAGGATGAATTTTTAATCCTGGAATGCAAAGATTTTGTGAAGAAAATGAATTGAATTAAAAATTGAACGCATTCAGGATTAATTTTTAATCCTGGAATGCAATCATTTTGTGAAGAAAATGAAATGAATTGAAATTTGAACGCATTCAGGATGAGTTGATTTTTGGAAGTAAAAATTAAATTTAAATTTCTAAAATTTCTTTTTGATTCTCATACAAATTCTAAAAAATAAAGCCTGAATTTCTATCCGTTTGTTCGGTGAAAAATTATTAAAATTGATTTAGATTTCACATTCAAAAAATTTTATGTGTATAATGAATCCACAAAAATTTTAATTTAATTCATATTTTTTGTACTCGTAAAATGAATGATCGAAAAATTATTAATTCATCATTAATGTCTTCGAATTGTAATGCAATTCATTTTCTTCACATAATGAATGCATTCATTTTTTAATTCAATTCCTTTTTGGGGAAAAAGAATGCATTAAATATATAAAAATTTATTGCTTAACGATTCCCTCATTTCATTAAAAAAGAATCATTCGTTTACAGCTCTGACTTTAGCCAACCTAAATATTAAATGAGACAACATTTTTATTGAACATTAACTTTGCTTTTATCTTTTTATATGCAACCAATGTTTGTGTCTTTGAATTTAAATTTATCGTTAACTCATACTAGAAATAACTGTAAACGCCCTCATATTCTCTAAATTATAATTTAAATAATAGATTTGTGGAAAAAATTATTGCGTTTATCTTTATTAAAATCTTAATTGGCTTAAAAAATTATAGTAAAACAACAAAAAAAAAAACAACACAAATAAATAATAATATAAATTAATATACGAGGGTGGTAAGAAAAGAAATTAAGAAAAGTTGGTGGAAGAAAAAGGTGAAAATAAAGAAAAGGCTCACCTACGACTTTTGAATTCAAATTGTTTGTGGCAAATAATTATGAGAAAATATCGATAACAGCTGGAATCAAGATTTTTTCAATAATATATAAAAAACGGCTTGACCATATTAATAAAACTGCACTTAAAGTGATGATGACTGACCTTCGTAGATTAGTAGGTAGTGTACTAGACTCGTAGTGCGAAGGTCCCAGGTTCGAATCCTGCCACAGAACTCTGGCAGTTTGTGTCTGATAATTAAAGGGAGCGCACAACAAGCCTTCACTGGCTTAAGTGTATGTTGTATGACATGGGCTATCACACCCCTACAATCAACCTAACCTAACCTAACCTAACCTCATATTATGAACCACTTTAAAGAAATTGTTAAATATTAATCTCTACTGGAGTCTGGTCTCATTGGATTTAAACTCGGGCCCACAGAGAAAAATTATGCTCATTTGAGAAGAAAGAGTTTTGTGTCCTACATGGAAAACTTATAAACTGTGTCAACCATTGCGGGCTTGTCCCTATAGACATGAACCTTAACATAGCACCCAAAAAAAATTGTCTAAAGGCATTCAAACGCACGATCTACGCGGACAATTGACTGGCCACAAAATTGAAATAAACTATTAACTGAACTTGCCTCTCAATTGGGCCTTTGTTCCGCGTGCTGTGTTGCATGTGGCACCGTCTTGTTGAGACCACATGTCAGCCAAGTCCAGCTCTTCTATTTTGGCGGTAGCGCTCACCATTCACAGTAACTTACCTGCCTTCGTCGTCTTTGAAAAAGTACTGTCCAATGATGCCACCGGTCCATAATCCACACCAAACAGTGCATTTTTCGGGATCCAGTGCTTCGGCTGCTCTTAACACCAAATAACGCAATTTTGCTTGTTCACGTATCCATTCAACCAATAATGAACGTCGTTGCTGAACACAATTTTCCGATAATAAAGAGGAGGATGAACTTTCTTCACCGATCATGAATTTTGATAATAAAATTCAATAATCCACAAGCGTTGTTCGTTTATGGCCATAATACGAGGGCAGGTCAATAACTGCGTGACTATTTAAATGAAGAACAGGTTTTTGAACAAAAACTCATTTTATTTTTCAACATACACTCCTTTGAGCTCTATACACTTTGTCCAACGTTTTTTCAGTCATTTTTATCTCTTCCAGAATATAAAATTTGTGGAGGTCATCAAAATCGGTGTTCGTTTGTGAGATGATTTTAACGTTGAAGTCAAGTTGCTTTCCGCCGAGGCATTTCTTCAAGTTTGGAAAAAAGAAATAATTAATCGGGGGTAAATCCTGAGAATAGGGCAAATGAAGGAGCGATTCGTAATCTAATTCATGAAATTTTGCAATGGAAACTGCACATGTGTGTACGCTTGCATTATCCTGGTGGAAAGGAGCTTTTTCCTTAGTCAAATACGACCGTTTTTTTTCAAATCCTTATTAAATCGACCCATTAATTTGTCATAACGTATGTGAACGTGTAGACAATGTGGATTATACCGCGTGCATCGCAAAATGTGATATTCCTATGGTTTGCACAATCTCCCGCACTTTCAATCGCCGATTGGCCAACATCACATCGTGAATTTTTTCAATTGTTTCAGGTATAGAGAACTGAGTTGGGCGTCCAGAACGTTGGGCATCTTCCGCCCGCAAAAATAATGCTTAATGAGCACGCGAAATTCACTTGCTCCTCTAATTTCGCGGTTGTCTGTTATAGATGGATGTCAAACACAAACTAAATAACGAAGCTTGTTCAAAATTTTGAAAGGAGTCAACTGACAGATGCTTGTCGATAGGAGCAATATTGCTCCTTCAGTTAAAAGGCGCGAAATTCAAAAGGTCATGGACTCATTGAGCCATTCTCGCAGTTTTAAAAAGCTTTAACACAAACAACACAAGAAACAATTTACATTCGATAGGAATCTATTACTTTAATAAATATAAATCACAAACTTTAACCATAAAGTGAGACAAAAAAGGGATTTTTTTTCTTATTTTAGACGCCACCCTCGTATAACCAAATAAAGTTTAACAAATATTGTCTCTCATCCAACAAACAATTATTGAATTTAGTTGAAATTATCAAAATATATTATATGAATCATCTATTAAGACTGTTTTATTAATGCGCAGAGATCTAATATTTTTATTACTTTTGAAATCACTAAAACAATTTTTTTGCTGCCCCAAAAATACAAACAGGAAAAACTCATAAAACTAAAGTCTTTGACTTTCTCATATATTTATATAAATAATCGAAATATGAAAGTGATTTATAATAAAACACTAAACAGATTTAAACATATTTTATTTTTAACAAATTGTAAATTTGCCAACACCAAACGCTTCGTCACTTCCTCAACACGCACTCGCTTCAAAGCACCATCACAGCAGTCGGGTGTTTGACGCTCCAAATGATACGCGAAGCAATAAAAAAATCTACTGCTTTGACGGCCAGAGTTGTCGTGTACTATTTTCTTCCAAAAAATAGATAAATAAGGGACCAGGGGATTGGTTCTACTTGTTGAAATCAGGGTGATCCTTATCAATCAACTACACTTCGAGTCGACTCAGAAACCTCCACGTGGTGGTCCCTGGGCGATGTTCTAGACACCTGTCAAACATCGGCGAATTGTGACAGGCGTCTGCAGCAGCGTCTGTTCTTATATTATATATTATATATTTATAAATGTGTTTTACACTCAGCCAGTCTGTTGGCTTAGATTGCATCCCCATCATCAGAATAGGATACAGTAGGCTAATCATTTGCTTATCTGAAATTATCCGATTAAGGAAACCTCAAATAATATGAACACATATTACAGACTTAAACTATTTTCTTGCAACAGAAGAGGAAAGTGGCGGGGCTAGAGCCCAAGTGAAAAATTTAACAGCTACAGTGACGAAGAAATAACTCCCAAATAAAAACTAGGTGTTATATGCGTCTTTCGTGCCTTGGTAGTGTACTAGACTGAAGTTTGCAGGTTCGATACCTGCCGAAGACTCTGGGTGTTTCTGCAAACAAGCCAATAAGAAGCTTCGCAGTTAGTGTTTGTTAACTTTGTTTTTAATTAGCGAGGTTCCTCACCACTACACCAATAAGCAGAGGGGGCGTTATTTCTAGGCAACGACAGACCTGCTACAGCAGACTTATCATCTACTTATCTGAAACAACAACCGATTACGGAAACTGATACAAGGCAAAAAACAAATAATAACAATGCGAAAGCCAACTGCAACAACAACCCGCGTAAAGATGGATATGCTTTGTAGAAGCCTTATGCTCCCTCCGGCTGTGGAAGGAACATATATAACTTTGTTAAGAAATTTAAATTATTAAATTATTTACACTAGTAAAATAAAAATTATCTTTTGCATTAACAATATGCCCAATTCGGAATTAAAAATCCTATTCCTGGCAACTCTGGCTACTACTTTTCTTCCGCTTTAGGAAACCCACAACCCCCAATCATACACACACTCTTTGTTAATTAGTAGGATACCAAGCAGATACCGATTTCAAAAACACACCGAAATTTCGCCAGTTTGATTTCAGATAATTAAAACTGCCTCCCCTCATGACTTCACTTATTTATTTTCTAGGCGATTTATAGCTCCCCAGAGCAATTCCTTACGATAAGACCATTTCATTTTGTTTATGCAAAAAAAATTATAATAAAAAAATATATGTATAAATATAAATCTAAAACGGAAAAAATTCGTTTTGATGAGGGTTGTGTTAGAAGTCGCTAAAGCAGCTAAGTGGCATACAACAATCTGTCGCACATACTCTTACACAGCTTATCGTCCATCCATTCGTTTCTGTATACATTTTCAAATGATTTCTTTAATGCTGTTACTAGGCATTCCATTTAAATTGCTTGCGTTCTCGTACGCAAACATGTCGCATGATCGTCCACCCTCAACTGGCTGATTATTAATTTTATTAAATGGCCAGCCAAACTGCGTTTCATGACTTCATGTTAAAATCTTATGCTGGCGGAAGTGTGATTTTTAAAAAGAATTTAAGAGTGTGATTCTTTTCGCTGTACGATTCAACTTACCATTCGATATAGTGTCCTCGCTTAAGTGGGACAACACCCATACCAAAGGATATTGTCTAGGGCGGAAGGCAACGAAATCATTACAAAAACTTTTAGAATTTTCATAGAATGATGTTAAAAGTGGCTATTGACTTACTTCAGGCCTAATTGTTTTTATTGCACCGAGGGTAGAGCGTCAGTTTTTATTAAAAAAAACAATTTACACTGAAATAACACAAGACCTCACTTATGCAGGTGTCATAGAAAATTAGGCTCATCAATTGTCCCAATGTGTAGGGTGCATTTCGAATAGAGTTTCGTTTGGTCCAACGCAAAACGATTTTTCTTTGACAAACTTAATAATGCGAAGCTACTCGGCTTCGCTACTTGGCCCCCAAAGACTTCGGCGTGCTACCTTCGGACTACTATTCCTACAAGCTGGACACTTCTCTACGAAGGCATTAATATGTAGTTTTTGTTGGTGACGAATGAAGGAAAAATGGAAGTTGTTCCTAAAAGGTGATATTTTCATTGCTTCTAAAGGATCCGTTAGCGCACTTTTTCAACTTCCTAAAACTCAATTGACAAAATTTTCATTAAAAATGAGAATTACTTCTAGAAATTTGTGAAAAACGATTTGAAAATACTTATTTTTTATGAAAAAAAAAATATTTCTTTAAATTTACATAAAAACCAGGAACCGAAACACTTATAAGTCTTTTTATAAAATTCGAAACTCAATCGTTATTTCTGATTTTTTTTGGAGAAATATTTATAAGCACTTGATTTTGTAAAAATATAGGTTTGCCTTTTTTTCCTTTGAAAATTCAAAAATAATTATTATTTTTAGTCAATAATTATTTCTTCAGCCAATAGTAAAGAAATTACTTTCGGATAAGAAAAATGAAATAGTGACTACTGGCGAACATGTACGGTACATGAAATTTATTTCCAGTGGCAAATAAACGATACTAATTTAATATAAAATTACTTTCCATGCAAAAAAAATCATAAAAAGTTCACTCTTTTCAACATAACGAAGATAGCTTCTAAATCGGTGATTTGGAACCAAAAAAGATGACAGCCTGCAGTGACGAAACCATTGGAAATGATACAATCTTAACATTTTCATGGCTTCTTTGGTAGACATTTTGTTACTAGGTAGGCTCAGTGAAACAATGCAATTTGTAATTTTATTGTAAAAAAAAACAATAAATAAATAAATTAATTAAAGAGGACAACGAATTTTTCATGTAATGTAATGTGTTTTTGTAAAACTAACGAAATAGCGTTAAAACTTCATTGCGATTACGATTTCGAAGGAACTGATTTAACTATTCGATTCCCCATATGTAATACCGGAGTAACTATGTACATAAAAGTAATGGTTTATCAATCAATTAATTGTTTTTCCACAATTCCGGACGTTTTTTTTTTGTATTGCTTCTCGCAAGCGCCACACAACTTCAAGATAATACTCCTTATTAAAAGAAGAACCATGTGGCAAGAACTCATGATGCATTACGCTACGGTAATCGAAGAAAACAGTAAGCAAAACTCTGACATTTGATCGAACTTGGCTTTGATTCTTTTGGTCTTGGCTCTCCTTGGCTCTTCCAATGGCACGATAGGACTTTGGTTTCGATGTGAAAACCATATACCCATGATTCACCGCCAGTTATGACCCTTTTCAGAAAATCTGTATCGTCGTTAACGTCATTTAACACTTCCTGAGGGATTCCCATACGACGGTTTTTTTTTTAAATTCAGCAATTTTGTAACAATCGTCGCTGTGAATCGTGTCTTTATGTCCAAAATTTGCGAAAAAATTGTATGGCATGCGCCAATCGATATGCCAACATCCTCTGCAACTTCTCTAATAGTGATTTGACGATTCTCCATTACTATTTACCTTACTTTGTCAAAATTTTCATCGGTTTTTGATATGATGGAGCTTCCAGGACCATCATCGTCTTTGAAAAGATTGTACCATTAGAAAACATTTTTCTGACTTAGAGTACAATGACGCAAATTCTTTGATCTATTTTTCCCACAACACGTCTAACTGTTATGGCTCTCACAAACGAACTCAACCAAGAATCTATTTTCGAGGCAAGAGTGCCAACATATAGAAAAAATCGCTAATCGAATGCACGTAGCCCGAGAAATTCTCAAACTTCACCTTTTCTATTGAACAGACCTGGTATTCCTAATTAACAAAGTAATTCTATAATGTTCCTGTTCATTGTTCCGTCCTTTGCCTGTCCTGATATCCTCTTCCTGATCCTGTCCTCTAGGTCCTTTTTGTATATGCCATACTCCGCCGTGGTATACATTGTTCCCATCCTTTGTCCTTTGTATTTCAGTTAATCCTTTTTGCCGTCCGTTCGAGGCAAAGAAAGACATCAAACTTCATGTTCATGTTCTTCATGCTGCTGTGTTTGTGTTGTTTTTTGTAATTTTGCTGTTGTATGGAATGGGATTATGAGTGGGTGTGGTGGCACTGTCAATAAATGTGCTGCTTTATTATATTTTGTGAATTAGACCAGTTTGAACAAATGACGGGGCAGGTATCTTTCATAACAATTGCGAATATGTTGGATACGTGCAATTTTTTGCGTTGCTATACCGAGTGTTGTTCACGGACTCATGTTGTTCAGGGGTGTTGTTCAAATTTCATTTGGTTTTAATCTTATTTCGATAAATTTAGGTTTTTTGTTTTAAAATTACTGCGTTTAATAATGGTTTTTCCATCTACTCCCTTATACGAGTAGTTCAATTTTAATGTTTGTCAAATGTTTAACAAACATTGGTTTGTTGTTTCTATCACTATTTAATTCATTTCGTGTTGTTTCTTTTATTACAGTTCTGTACTTTTTTTGTTTGCCATTTCAGTGGTACATTTTAATTTTTTTTTTTTTTTTTTTGGTTTGATAAAATTTATAAGTTGACATTTATTTGCATTTTATTATAATTTATTATTTATGTTTGAGTGCTTTAAACTCTATTCCATTTAACTGTCTGCAATTTTACAAGCAATTCAAAAATGTGGCGGAGAAGAATTAATTTTATTTGGGTATTTTGGTATTTTGGAAACGATTAGGTTTCATAAATATTAGTTGAGTGGGGAAGGTTAAGTGAACTAGTCAATAATGATATTTTTATTATACGAGTACAAACAAGATGTATGTACATACAACAAGGAATACCTACACATGTACATACTCATATGTATGCCAGAGTATTTATAATGGGGCAAAAAATTTATAGGCTGGATGTTGATAACAAAATTTTCTTTATTCGCATGAATCATATGCCCGGTGGTTACAGAAGTGTATTAACATCACATTTTCATTATAGTTAATAGTTTTAGAACCAAGATTTACACACTCAAAACAATAACACTGTGTGTAATTTTTTAAGTCGTGGCAAAATAGCCGTATACGGACACCACTACGTGATAAAAGACTGAAAAAAAAGACCCGTGTCTCCCAATTTTTCCCAAAGTCATGCACTTTTTTTATGGGCCGCCAAAGATTTGGGGCCTCCGTATCATTTTCTCGGGCTCATATCTTGCAAACCGTTCCGAATTTCGATTTACTCTCTGAGGCAAACTTGTAGCTCTTGTCATAAAGAACAAAAATTGCGAAAATATGAAATCAAAAAAACTTTACCTTCCAGATAAAAATCGCAAAAAACTTAAAAAAAAATCGATTTTTTTACCTTTTTCTCTTGTTCAGGTCCATAGGTAGCAAACCGTTCAAAATTCAAGGAAACAATCAACTACAAAAATTTACCTAAGATCTCAATAAACAAATTTCTACACTGTGTAATGAACTAATATGTATATTGGGAACTTTCAGGTCAAAATAGTTGACATATGACATCAAAGCCGTTTTTTTACTAGGATTAAGTAAAAATTTCCTGGCCACCCAATATTCATTTAAAAAAATCCTTAATTCCTTCTTAACTTTTAAATTATTTTAAGCAACATCTTGACTAAATTGTTCGCAATTTTTTGGAAAATATTCATCATATTTTCTTGGAATTTTTTTTTGTTATATAATTAATAATTTGATGAAATAATAATTTAATATAATTATATATTAAAATTATATTATATAATAAATTGATGATATTATTCGACCTTTTATATTTTAAATAAATTGAATTATTTTATTGAGTTTGAGGCCTTCTTTTTTTAAACAATATATTTATTTTTTTTTTTTTTTTTTGATTTTTCAATATTTCAACACCCTGTGGGTGTCTTCTTCAGGAAAATATTTAAACTTTTTTCTTTTGTTTTTGTTTCAAATTTTATAAAATATTTTCTTCCTGAAGAAGACACCCACAGGGTGTTGAAATATTGAAAAATCAAAAAAAAAAAAAAATTATAATAAATATATTGTTAAAAAAAAAGAAGACCTCAAACTCAATAAAATAATTCAATTAATTTATATTATATAATATTATATAATTACATTATATAAATTTATTAAATTTTCCTAAATTCTAGTTCATGAATACCCTTAATGTTTTTACTAGTCTTTTAAATCCATAAACTTTTCTAAATTATAGTGGAAAAAAACTTCCCTAATTTTCTCAACTGAATTATTTTTCATTGGAGGAAGGAAGCACACATCATGGGAGTACTTAAAAAACAAATTTTCAAAAAATTGTTTCAGTCCACAATACTACAGTGAATTTTAAAAATAAATTCCTTTTCATCGTCTCCCACAATGGGTTCGAACTAGCAACAAGCTGTTTAATAGTTCTTCACTCTATCCACTTGCCTATCGAGGTATTGCGATTATATAAAGGATATTTTTTAAGCGCTTCCTAAAATTGAAATAAAGAAAAGTATATGTGAGATATCGTTGAAAAATTATGCATTAAAAATTTCCGCCGCTGGGTGGGTAGTGTGCATCCGAAATGGCTTATAAATCACTCTGAATTTGACCAATGGCCTGGGCGGCTGTTGTTTATGGCTTATTCGCATAGACCTGCAATTTAAAAAAATCCCACAAGAAATTGTGTAATGGGTTCAAATCGCACGAGCCTGGTGGGCAGTCACATCTCCTAAATGTACTCAGATCGCTCGAGCAGAATGTCCAATATGGCATGAGTAGTGTGACACAATGTGACATCCTATTGCATCCACATGTCCTTTGTGTACATATCGTGAAATGCAGGCCAAAAAGAAAATGTTATTCATTGACCTATGGCGCTCGCCATTGACTGTGATGACCTGGCCAATATCGTTCTCGAAAAAATATGGACCAATGATGCTGCCAGCATGAAATCCACACCAAAAAGTTACTTTTTCGGGATGCACTTTATGTTCTTGGATCTCATTTGGATTGGCATCGTCCAAAATTCGACAGTTTTGTTTATTGACTTGCCCACATTCAGCCAGAAATGGGCCTCATCACTAAAGATGATTAGTTTTAATGAATATTAAGGCGAAGCGCGCGAAACGTTGCCCGAATATAATACGCATTTCTACAAAATAATTTTATCATTGAATTTCATGTCCGTTGATGCTGATTTGGCAAAAGAGACTGATAAATGACAGCCAATTTGACAGGTGTAGCTTACACAACATGTCAGCTTTTAACTCTCATAATTTTGAAGTCCCTATTGGATCCTCAACTCAACTTCATCAACTTCACTGAGCCATTTGATACGAGTATGCTTATGGCTTCCACACTCGCTCACACTTTCAGTGTTCAATTGGCCAACACCGGGATTTAAAAAAATTTTTCAGGTGTAGAAACCTCAACTCAACCTCAATATTGAAATTGATGTTGCAGAGTTCCCGTTGTTCTATTATTTACCAACGCCTTAGCCTTGGCTTGCGTGATGGTTTGTTTCCGCGAAAAATAATGCTTAATGAGCACACGAAATTCAGTTTTCTCATTTTTTCTTTAAATCTCGCGGTAGTCTGCTATAGATGGATGTCAAACACAAACTAAATGACGCAACATGTTTAAAGTTTGACAGGAGTCTACTGACAGATGCAGTCTTGCCCTTTCACGGGAAATTCAAGAAGTCAAATGCTTATTGACCTGCCCTCGTAAATGTATGAAGAAATAGAAATAACACATTAAGTTTTAGAAGTTTTGGCAGAGTATATGAACTTCGTTCATGACTCACTTATGAAGAACAAAAATTCCTCCAAGTCAAAATTTTATTTTCATGTCATTTGTAATCATGAAACGTATTAAAAATTATTAAACACCATTCCCTAAGGAAGCTGATGAAATTTAAACTTGATCCCTTTAAGATATTCATGTACATTTGATTAACAATACGAGTATATTAAGTTGAACTGAAATAGTTAATAGTTGTTAATAATTAGTTGAAGAAGCTTTTTCTTTAGCTCGTGTTAATTATCTGTTTTAAAAATCAATTATTATACGAGCTCTGTTCAATAGAAAAGGTGAATTTTGATTTTTCTCAAAAAATATTTATTTATTTTGTCCCCTTATATACAATACACTTGTGCCAGCGTTTTTTCCAATCTTTGAAGCAATTCTGATATTCACATTATGGTATGGCCTTGAACTCTCTCAGCGATTCGGATTTTATCTGCTAAATCGTCGCAAAACGCCGTCCTTTCATGGGTCTCTTCAATTTTGGGAACAGGAAAAAGTCGCGGTGGCGGAGGCATGATTACGATATTCTTTTCCGCCAAAAAAATTACGAACAAGCAATGGCAAAAGCCATGAATTATTTTTCCACAATTCCGTATGGCATGAGCCAACCGATATGCTGACATCTTCTGCAACTTCTCTAATAGTGACTCGATGATTCACCATAAAAATTTTCCTCACTTTCTCAACATTTTCACGGGTTTTAGATGTGATGGATCTTTCAGGACGAGCGTCGTCTTTGAAAAGCCTGTACAACTTGTAAACATTTTTCTGACTCAGAGTACAATCACCATATGCCACTCTTAAAATTTCAAATGCTTTTGAGCACTTCATTCCATTTTTTACACAAACTTTGATGCAAATTCTTTGATCCATTTTTTCCCACAGCACAAAATCGCCCAACAAGCAAAACACGTCTGTTATGCCTCTCACAAACAAACTCAACTACGACCATATGTTTCAGACAAGTGTGCCAACATATTTAAAAAAAAATCGCTAATCGAATGCACGTAGCAAGAGCAACGAAACTGGAAAGAAGTGAAGTTTGTTGTTGTATTAAAAATGGAATTATTGGTAAACATAGAGAGCCAATCGTGAGAAATCAGTAGATCATATTGAAACAGTCTAATATAAGTTACTGTTACTGGCTCCACATTATTTCAATATTCTGAGTCAATAACGTTACAATTAATTAAGCGGGCAAAAACACCGCGATTATGAGTTTCCGGTCATGGAAGCTTTCATTGTGTTTATTATTATATGTATGGGGACAGGACCAGGACTTACGCGAATACACTGTAACTAATCCTTTAATCGAATATATGTATGTTTAGTCCTGTAAATATAAATATTCCCCTTAAGTAGTTTCGTCGGGAGTTATAAAAGTAAATGTTCATGTGAGTGCAAGCTCGAAATTGGTATCAGGGAACTATCTTACTGAAACTCTACAAAGAATAACTTGATGCAAAGAACAGTCCTTGTTTCATTATTGAAATAGTCAGTATGACAGTTTTGTCTCAGTAACTATATTTTTTAAAAATATAGAAAACTTAGAGCAAAACAAAAATTAAAATAATTTAGGACAGACCTTAAGTTTAATGTGAATCCTTGACATAAGATGATTTACCTGAAAAGAAAAGAAATGTTGAGCATCAATAATTTATATATAAATAATTAAATTAATTTTGATAAGAGCAATAAATTAAGTGACTCGATTATACAAGCGCACGCTTAGAATAAACTTCAATTTGATATCAATTAATAACTTCATTATAGCAACAATTGAATGTTTTTAATTCAATTAATTTAAATAATTTTAAAATGAGTGTTAAAATAAAAATAAAAAACATTATTGATATTTCATCACCTTCTCTTACTAGTTTTTATTAAATAAATATTTATTTAAAAGCTTAAACGTTTGCAAATAAATTTTTCATTGGATCAATGAAAATAATATTTGAACACGACTGTGGAAACGCACGAATATGGGGTAAACGGGTAAAAAAAATTTGTGGTAAATATAAGAAAAATTATTTTTGTTATTAGCAGTCAATTGCGAATGCTCCTTAATTATGTCATTCGTAATTATAAACGTAAGTAAGTGCTTGCCAACAAAAAAAATCCTTGTTGAAACTTTACGGAAATAATGCAACCAGAAACAAGATTTGTTCCGATCTGTCATATAAGCCCACACACTAGAGAATCTATAATAATATTTTGATTATTTCTGTGTCAGCGAAATGAAAACAAATCGACTGAAATCTTGTCATTAAAGTCTCTAACAAATCCGAAAATTATTACTTTTAGTTCAGCAACAAAAAAATCTGGGTGGAGTTTCTACTTATTTTGTACATTATTAGTTTTGTTTTCTTAACATTTTGTTAATTTGCAACAAAAAAAATTCGGTTTCCAATGGTATTAATCACACATAAAGGTTGGCACAAATTCAACTCTTGGGAATAGATGGACAGACAGAGCCGTACGTTGGTAAAAGTGTGTATAAATTGTTACGTGTAAGTAGACAAATACGTTGTACCGATATTTACGAGGAATTTAAATGACATTCCATTAAGTAATTAAGCTTCAACATAAGCATACACATACATACATACACATAGAAAATCGACAACAAAAAAATTAGATACTTATAAAATTAAAGAAAAAATACCCGGACGGATGGACGGACAGGCAGGCAGACAGACGGACGGACGAACAAGGTTGACTACTTAAGACCACTAATCAAAATAACACTCACGATGCAGTTCTCGTATACGCTTGAAGTATTAACTGGTATTACACTTTGGTCATATGAAAAGCCACAAACAATTAATAAACTAAAGATACTCTCGTATAAGACGGTTGGACGGACGGACGGACGGACGGGCAATACCATAGACACTGCGAACGAATCAAAAATAGACACTCACAAAAATAGTTTTTAATTTAATGACTCACAGCTGTGGCTGAGTTTTCCAATGAAAACGACATGTTGCTCACAAACATTTTCTAATATTAACCAACTGTTGTGATTGTTGTTGGCTGCTGCATTTGTTGTTGTAAAATATAATTATATAATAAAAACGGAAAATGTTTCCCATCTTTTGTGGTTTGATAAAATAAAAAAATAAAAAGTTCACCAAACATAGACATTCTGATTTACTTTTTCATTCAAGGAATGCTACAAATAGGAAAATATAGTACTGGGTTTTTATATGCATCAAATTCTACCCAAATCGTATAACCCCATTTGGAGCTTGTTACAAGATCCATATAAAGTACATCAATCATTTACTGCCTCATGGTCTCCATCTCCGACTGGGTTGGCCTCTTGTCGAATGAATATGAACGGCAAAGGGTGCTCTCATCTATGAAGGGAAAGTCAGGACTGGATGACTTAGAAGGTCATTAAGAAAACTAAGAAATAGAATAATAAGAATTCGTATAGTGTGGGCCCTGAGAAAGCTCGATATAAATCGGGAAAAGGCAATAACTTTTGTCAGAAGTGCATCCTGCCCCACTCTAACAAATGTCTTCGATATAGTCAGAGCCACCACTTTACTTTCGGCCAAAATGGTGAATGGAATGATACCATTTCCCTGAAAGGAGTGCTTACCGGACACATACAGAGCGTCGGTTTTGGAAACAATACTGGTAGTGTGGTTAACCCATCTTGTACCACTACCCGAAGTCGTTGACATATCTTCATGAATTTTTACATATAACCTATTGGGGACTCAAAACTGAAAAAAAAAATTTTTTTTTAATTTTTTCGTCTACAAATATGGGCGTGGTGGACTGTTGCGAAAACGCAACGTTGGCTGATTACATGCAAATCACACTTTGAAAAATATGTCTTTTATATATATATATATATATATATATATATATATATATATATATATATATATATATATATATATATATATATATATATATACATATATAGTAGAATAATTCAAGGAACTTTTATTTTTAGCAAATTATGATAATATAAATATGAAAATTTAATTTAAAAATAATTTCTTTAAGTTGCTTATAACAATTTTTTTATATTTTAAATGAAAACTTTCAAAGCACTTTGGATGCAATGTAATGTTACATTTTTTACATTGGTATATTGTTTGCGAATGGCATTCTCCGCATCTTTCACGTTTATTGTCTGGAATTTTACATATAATGTGTTCACGTACATTACTACGAGGTAAGTTTTGTGGGCTTTTTATCTCATTACCAACTATATGCTCCTGTCGTTCATCATTTGCTTCTTCTTGATAGAGAAGTAGCTTTGTAGCTAATTCCACTTTAAAATCTATTTGCGACAGCTGCCTAGTACCTTCCGCTTTAGCGATAAAGCAGTGGAGCTTCCAAGCATTCACTGTAGTGCTGTTGATTGCATTCGTCCATAGTGGCCACCACCACTTTTTTCCACGAACTGCAATGCGGTAGTTAGATACAGCGTTGTCGTGTAAATCTACACCTCCCATATGTTTATTATAATTATTTATAAGATGTGGCTGTGGAACAGCAACCTATAAATACATAATGTTAAACATGTGTATTACAAAAAAGAAAATTTAACCAAAATTTACCATTTTCTTTTCGACTTTTGAATAACAAAATTTGATATAACGGTTCCTTCTGAATTGTCCTGCCATTGAGCAACAAATAACTTATTGTTTGTTTCAACGCAATAATCATATGTATGTTTTTTAAGAGAACGGCCCGTGGCAAGGATATTATTTGCACCTCTTAAACGATTTGATCTAACTGTCCCAGTTGCACGAAACCTTCTTTCATTTAGTAAACAAAATAAATAGTACGATGAGAAAAAGTTATCGAAATATACAGCGTGATATTCCGGACATGAAACAGATTCTAATAACTGTAAAACAACAGAAGCTCCTAACCCAACGGTTTTAACGTATGGTGAAGCCGAACCAGCATATGGTTGTGATTCAAACAGATAGCCAGTATCAGAGCACAGACACCAATATTTGAAACCGAAACGTATTGGCTTGCCGCGAATGAACATTTTGCAGTTGCGTCGACCAAAATAAGGTATCATTTGCTCATCTATGGACAAGTTGATCGCAAATATAGCAAACTGTTTATATTTTCGGTTCAAAGTGTCGAGCAATTGACGTACTTTAGCAAATCTATTAGAAACGTCCATTGTATTATTGTCGATTATATCAAATGCTTCTTTTATTTTCTGAAACATATGACGGGAAAGAGATTGCTTTACAATCGGCACTCCCAATGAAGGTTGGGAAGACCAGTAATGTTGAATGTGGGGAACAGTATGGTAACCAGATAAAATAAGTATGCCTATAAAACGGTACAAGTTTTCAGCAGGTGCAATTCGCCAAACAGCTGATGTTATTCGAAATCACCTTATAGAAATATGTATAAATACCCAATTATAATATAGAAAATCTTAAAAAAGGGAAACCTTTTCTCAAGAAATATATAAAATACAATAACTAAAGCAAAAGCCATAAACACACTTACTGTTTGGTAGAAGAAAAATAAAAAAGTGATTTGCATGTAATTAGCCAATGTTGCGTTTTCGCAACAGCAATTTTTAAACGAGTGTAATGAAGACATGACATAATATTTTAATTTAATGTTTTTTTATATATTTTTTTCGAAGCTTTTGAAAACAAAATCAAAAACAAAACTGAAAAAAAAGTTTTTTTATACCATATATTATGACGTTCTCGCAAAAGCATTTTTTTCGACTATTTTTAAAACTTCAAAAGATTGGTAAAAAGAAAAATAAAGTTGATATTTCTAATCCATGTTATAATGGAAAAGCCCTAAACTATCTTTAAAAACAAAAATCAGTCCAATCGCTTTACTAAAACTATTTTTATATACTTCTAAAGTTGGTGTTGCGAAAACGCAACATCTGTACAAAATGGGTTAAGTAAATTGTAGAGTGGAAAGTAAACATTTCACAGAGTGGAAATTAATCACATTCACCATTATGGTAAAATGTAGTGAAAATTTTGGCAAACGCACGCGCTAGTGGCAAAGAGCAATGCTTCAAGACCAGCACCGGAATTCCACCTGTTCCAGGCGATGTACTATTTACATTGAGATCTACTGAAACCATTTTCATTGCATGCCTTCGAAAGTATATTTTTGGCACGGGTAGTGGTTGATCGCTTTCCGACAAGACAGATTTACTCGCAATTAATTCAGACAGAATTTTCGCTTTATCCACTGGGTTAGTCAATATTTGTTCAGACTTTGAGAAAAGACACTAAATTGAAGAACTTCCAACTTTTTGATGCAAGACCAAAAGCTCTTAATTTCGGCGGGGCAGTAAAAACTCCTGAACAAAGACGGCTCTGCTCCTACAAAGATTTCTCGCATTTTAGCACTTTAGTACGGTACATGAAGATCTTTTGGCGCAGCGAATCAGTATGTGCGGTTTTGTCAATACACCAGTTACTAAATTATTCCTTTCTAGATCTGACTGTATTGTTGGATGTCTGATTAAACCACGACTTCGCTGTGGGCTTAGTCAAAAATTTCCTTAATATGATGAAGTTACATCAGTTTATCCATTTAGTGGTTTCAAAACCGTCGGTCTTGCAAAACTGCCAGTTGTTAAATATCTCTCATCCAAAACGTCATTTATTTATTGAAAGGTTTGCCATTTACAAATATGGATCGATTAACAACAGAAGAAGGCGCAAAATTAGTTAAAATTTGTGCCAAAGATGGTGGTTCAAATGTGGCCGCTTTTCGAGCATTAAGGGTTGATTCTGGCTGTCATAATTGACCTACTGTGCAAGGAATTGGCAGTGAAAATGTAGCGGTTAATTCGAATTTGTTGATTTTAGAGCGTTTTCTGCAATTGGTTCTCTCTTACGGCTCATTATGGCATATTTTACATTTAGATTTGCACCTCCATGCATATAAAATGCAACTCACGCAACAATTAAAGCCATTCAGAACGTTGTAGATATGCTGATTGGGAGCTAGAGCAATAGGCTTTCAATGCTGATTTTTCGAAAGAAAAAAAATTCTCTTCAGCGATGAAGCTCATTTCTCACTCGGTGGTTACGTCAACAACAAAAAATTGTAGCATACGGCGCACAGAGAATCCGAAAAAGTGACTGTTTGGTACGGATTATGGTCTGGAGGTGTCATTGGGCTGTATTTATTAAAAAAAGGCGGTAGAAGAACAGTTACCGTCAATTCAGAGCGATATGACCACATGATAACCGACTTCTTTTTGGCTTGCAATTGCAGATTATAAAATGGACGGTATATGATTTCAACAAGACGGTGCCACGATCCTTAAAACACGATCAATTTCGACTTTATTTCATGGAAAGTTTGCAGACGATTTTTGGCGACTGGCCACCAAGATCATGCGATTTTACGCCTTTAAAATTTTTTGTAGGTCTACGCAAATAATGTACAAACGTTGGAGCATTTAAAAACCAAAATGCGTCTAGTTATCGCCGAGATAATCGTCCAAAATGGGCGAGAAAGTTGTCGAAAACCACCTCAAGAGGATCCACTGCTGCAACCAATCTAGAGGAGGTCATTTAAATGACATTGTATTTCGTACGTAATGGTATTATAATGAAATAAAGTTTTATCGAAGTCATAGCTTTGTGTTATTATTTAACTTTACTTTTGAAACCAACAAATGGATAACCCTGTATTATTGTCTAGGAGAAATACTTTCAAATCAAGTGTCTAGAAACTTCATAGAGCTCAGACCAACGGGGCTCTTCGGATATACTTATATTTTGAGCGTCTTGTGGATTTTTTGAGGTTCGGAAAATAAACGTGGCGGAGATGGTGCATTAATTAGAGTATCCCTTTTGAGGGTGCGAAGTGAGAAAGGAGTATTTTGTTGATGCCCATAAATACATGAAATGTGCATTCGTATATTCACAATTTGGGCGAGGTCATTGTGTCCGGAGACGATGTATGACTCCAATAGTAGAGCTGAAAAAAACATGTGATTTCAACTCATTTTGTGATTTAAAAAATGATTTTCAGAATAAGACTCAATGTTCATAAAACCCTTATATTTTGCTTAAAATAAAAAATCTGCCCTTCAAAAAAAAAAAATCCATAAAGAACGGAAAAATTCTCTGTATTTGGTGATATAATTTTTATAAAAAGAAAAATTGTTTTTAAAATTATAATGCGGCTTAAATGAATATACATTTTTAACCAAGTAATAAAATCATTTGGGTAAGAAACCTGCACTTCCCAAGCTTTCACCAATTAACAGCACGTGTGTCATGTGTGTATGTGTGTATATCGCATTATATTTATGGAAAGGTTTTGAAATTAATTAAATATAATTATAATTGCTACAAAATTTACTTCCTTCATAACAATTTATGAACTTTGATAAACATAAATTGCTAATAAAGTCCTATGTGAAGTAATTTTATTTAATTCTATTGTGCTTTTGTATTCGCGCAATTTCGAAAGCTTTTCCATTCAGTTGTTAGTTTGCAGTACAGGGTACATTTTTATGGGCGGACGTTTTCCAGTTGGTAATTAAGTTTCCTGTAGTAACCGACTAAATAATTTATGTAATTTGTTTTGTTAATTCAATACGAATAGACTGAGAGATGAAGTATCACACTAGACAATTTTAATTGCGCAAGTTTTAGTTCAGCTGTAAGAAAAGTGGAGTAAACATGAGTTCTTCTCTTCTAGTTTCATCCAGCTAAATTAAAACTTGTGCAATTGAAAACACCCAGTGGAAAAGATTTGTAACTATTACAAATTTGCTTAACCAGGATGGAGGACTTGATACTCTTCTATGCTAAAGTGCATTACAGCGTCCTCTTTTGTCGTTAATGTTAGCAGAATCGTCGGTGGAGTAAAGCATTTAATAAAATGGCTATAACACATACAACTGAAGAAAATTAAGGAGGCTACTTAACATCAGAGAAGCTGGGATATTACTATAAAAAAATATTAAAGCGCGCAATAGCCGAGTTGCATAAGAATTAAGCTCTCTCTCTCTCTCTCTCTCTTTTCATTTCACCATATGTCCTCTCTAAAATATGTCTTTCACAAAGAATTAACACTATAAGTTGTAGGCATTAATTGCCTGAGTATTACTTCCCTTAAAAAAAGACTTTTCCTAAATGTTCTTTCCACCAAACTTCACTGTAGCACTTACGGATTCAACGACGATGCATGTCTTAAAAATTATGTATTTATCTTAAAAAATTTCTATTACTTATTTTGTCAATATAATATAATAGATTCATTAAAAAAGTTTTCCTTTAAAAATTTGCCTTTTTGGATGTAGAATGTTTTCGATAACATAGATCGAGATTAGTTTGACAAAATTCTTTATAATGAAGAACTCAGACAGACCGAGGAAATACCACTTTCAAGGTTTGCATGGAATTAATGGATGTACACTAGAGCCCCGACTTGCGTCGTTAATGGGGACCGGAGAAACGCGACGCAAATCGAAACGACGCAAATCGAATCACCTTTTTCTATATAAATGCACTGAAATTCAATTTATTGAGGAAAATATTTAAAACAAAGCAAAAATTTTTGTATTTTTGATAAAAAACAAGTATGAATAAATTTTTATTTATTTCATTTACTTCAACAAATGTTTATAATTATTATAAAGAAATAACAAAACAATATATTAAGAAAAAAACATAATAAAAATTAAATTAATTTACATATGTACATAAGGATGTATGTATATTCATAAAAAGTTATGCTCTGCTCAGATGATAAATCTAAATCAACAACACAACATTTGATTGAATGGATTCTGGCGAATAACACACTAAATTCTTACCATAACCAGACAGTTGTTCTTAGCACCACTTATATAACAAAGAAAAGGGAATTCCCCTTATTTCACGCAATTTGAAAACTTCTTAATGTACAGGCCAGAAGTTGTAAAAATGCTAAAAGACAGAAAAGATGCTTTATCAGGCACTACAAATGCTAAAAATGGTAATCCACAATAATGCAGAAAACAATTTAACCGTTTTTAGCGACTCAAATCGCAATCAAAACGACGCAAATCGAAATCAAAACGATGCAAATCGAACCGACGCAAATCGGGGTCAAAACGACGCAACTGGGACTGACGCAACTTGAAAATGCAACGACGCAAATCGAATTTTTTAAGTTTTTAAAAATCGACGCAAATCGGGGCTATAGTGTAATTCTCAATAGATAAACTGATGTTTACACTTATAATGAAGTAGACGAATAGTTGAATAATGAAAATGAAAAATAATAACGTTTAATTCCATCACGATGAAAATGTTTATACAAAAAAAAAAAAAAAAAAAAAAAAAAAAAAAAAAACAGCATTCTCAGCGTTCTGAATATCTGTATAAAATATTCCGATTAACAAGTTTTGCATACTGGAGACATTTTAAAACTTTTGAGTCCCAGAGAGTGGCATTCCTTATAGAAACGTAATTGAAATAAAAAATCTCCAGTTGAAAATTACAATTAGCAATGCCAATGGTTTTTAATTGTACCGATTATCGATATTTTACTGTATATCTTAAAAAAAGTTATATTATGGAAAACTGAAATTAATAATTGAAGTTGCAAAAAAATTGTTGTTTACATTGTATTGCACATACACACACACTGTATACATATACATATGTACATATAAATGCATTATGTGATCGCAAATCAATATTGTAGGTATAAAAACAATCAAATAAAATTATAGAATTATAGCTAAAACACAAAAAACAAATTGAAATCTCTACTCACATGGATAATCACTCGTCATAAAAAAAAACGGTTTGCAGGCACACACAGTGCAATCGGAAAGAAAACAATCATTAATGCATGCCGCCATAAACAATTGTATGTACTTGTATGTACGAGTATTTTGTTTTTATTTCAATCAAATTAATGAATGAATTTGTTCTGTGTTTTCAGCCAAATACCGATTGGGCTGCTGTTTATGCCGCTATTGTTTTAATGTTGTTGCTGTTGCTTTTGTTAGTTGTTGTTATTGTTACAGGTTTTTTTATTACTAGTATGTAGTACGTATACTTGTTTGTTTACATGTGTGCTTATAATCAGTGATGCCAACATTTTGAATTATAAAAGCAAATTCATCAAATGTTAAATATTGATTGAAAAGTGTAAAAATCAAATTAATACAGTTCTTGGACAATCGATTTTGAACTTTTGATGTCAAATTCATACAAAAATATGACTGCATCTCACTTATTGTCTCTATTCAAATTTTACGAGCTGTTTCTGCTCAGTAAAGATAGTGTTTCAATTTGAAAAATATTACGTACATATAAAATTTTCGCTATTACATGCATGGGACCCAAGTTTTAAAAACAGTAATGATATTAAATTTTTTTTGATATTGAAAGCTTGATTTTATACACATTGAATAAAAGCTTTGCCGTTTAGAAAATTTTGGAAATTTTTGCAAAGGAGTGTACTTTTTACATATATCACATAATTTAAATTTTGGCTTACAGAATAAATTTTTATTATAATTATATAAAAATAATAATTTGGGTAGCGATCCCGATTTATTGTAGATGACCGGACATTACCCGTCTCAGGGGTATTGACTGGAGAGAATAAAGGAAAGGGGTTCTTAAAGGCTATATATTTTAGTTATTCCATGTGGGGGCGCACAACAACCTTTTACTAACATAATTTTAATTTTCTCCTCTCTTCAACCTAACCTAGCTTATTAAAGATTATTCAACGATTAAAAAATTCGCGTGGCAGCAATCGAAAAATAAGTTTTTGGATGTGCTTGTTGTGAATTTTTCGCCTCAAAGTCAGAATCTTTATAAAGATGCTCATCTAAACAATATCTATGATTGTCAAAATCAAACATATAAACACATTGATTTCTCATCGAATGCTGAAAAAAACTAAATAAATAAAAATACTGAATAAGTATAAAAGTAACTGAACAGCAACCAAGTACTTCTGCAATTGTTGACTGCAATCCTGAATGATTGCATTCAACATTTGATATTTCGTAGTCCATGAAAAGCTCTTATAAATCACCCAGTTGGCATTACTGCGCACAATGTGCAATGTAAGAAATTAACACCAACCAAACAAAAGGCATTTACGAAGAGGGGTGTGGGGGATATGAGTGTACAAGTGGTTTGACTAGACGGGATTTGTTTACAATGATTTGTTTTTTCTCCTCTATGTTTCATACATTTACACTAGTATACTCGTACATATTACTCAATGTTTTGACTGCAAATATCTTGCTGTTGTAGTTATTTTTACTTGCTTTCATACGATAACGATTTTTTAGTACGATAAAAATTTTGTTTTGTCAGTACATTTCGGTTAAAGTGTGTACGTGCTTTCGTTTTATTGCTAGTTTTTTTCTTTGGTTAATTAGTGTAATACATGTACTCGTTTGTAGTTGTGATTTCAATGCATATAAATATGTATGTACATACATACTTATATACACACACATACATACATATAAACTTAAATACGTACATATATATACTTATGTGCAAACGTATGCAAGTACATTCTGATAATTAATATGCAAAATATGTGCAACTTATGTACTTACACATGTATGTATGTAAGTACATACATACGTAAGCAGTCGTACATAAGTGAGTATGTAATTGATAAAAATATAAAAAATATGGATATTATGATTGAAAATTAAAAAGCATCTTGGGAATTATTTATGTTTGTATCCACATATTCATTCTTATTCCATACATTTTTATACATACATACATATACTAGCGGACCAGGCGAACTTCGCCTCGCCCCAATTTTAAGCCTTCAGACAAACTTTCTATTTTTTTAATTTGAAAAGCCATTAAGGAATAATTTCAAACAAAATTTCATACAAAAACTCGATTTTCGATTTTTCAAATTTTCCGACTTTTCCGGAAGGATTTTCTTACATAAAAACCTTCTACTCGAAAATACGAACAACTGTCAAAAAGTATTACAGAAATCGGCCAAGCCGTTCTCATTTTATGAGTTATTGGATTTTTCCACGCCCCTCCGCCCACAGACCGAAAATAAAAAATCGGACTTCACAGTGTCACCCGCCCGAGTATTCTGAAGGTTCCCTGAAAATTTCGTCAAAATCGGCCAAGCCGTTTTGGAGCCATTACATTACATACATACATACACACATCCTATTTTATATATATAGATAGATGTACATATGTATGTATACATTATGTATATACATACATACTTACATACATATATAATTTTTTTTATTGGACCAGTGTAAAACGGAAGCCCCCTACTAATGCATTGCACTGAGCTGGTACTAGAAAGGAGGTTATAGTAAAAACGATAGAGGGAGTAGAGCTTGTGAACATTCGACTTGAACTTCTCCATGCTGGGAGTGATAGAAAATACCACCGTACGAACTGTTCGACTTAAGAATGAATTTTTTCTGTAATGCCACAAATTGATGCGCTCTTAATAAAAACTAGTTGTTCGTAAGTAAGAGCAGGTTTTGGGATTACATGTATGTACTTACTTATTTAAACTATATTTACATTAATACTTTAATTATATGTTTTCTGACTAAAATATGTTTTCTGACAATTTTTTTACCCTCGGTAACTTCGGAACCAAGAAAGAGCAGCAATTTTTTTTTAAATATCTTCACTCTATAAACCATCTCCATCTTACACGAGTTGTTGCAGTTGTTTTCGCATTGATATTTTTGCCTTCTATCAGTTTCGTTAATCGGTTGGTTGTTCCAGCGGAGAAGATGATTGGTCTGCTGTAGCAGGACTAGGATAATGGCGCTGCCATTTGTCCTTGCCTAGAAACAACGTACTCTGGGTATTTTGGTGTAATGGTGAGGAACCTTGCTAATCTTTGATTCCTACCTTTTTTTCCTAGGGGGTGGTAGCTGCCTGATCTTTGTCTTTTCCGGGGATAGGGTAGGTCAAGGGGCTTCATGAATGGATATTTTGAAAGGGGTTGAAGCCACTAAATGTTTAAAACTCGAAAAACCATGGTGAAAATTTTTGTCCTCTGCCAGGGAACGAACCTGGGGTACTTGGTTTTGTAGCAAGCACTTTAACGACTAGACCACGCCACTACTTTACCTACCATATTACATAAGAAATTGCTTCATAATCAACTGTGTGGAAGTCTAAGTCTGTGTGCGTATTCTAAGAAAAATTTAAAGGTGGCCGTTACGTTTGCGCATGAGTAACGCGGTTTTAAGTTAACGCGTCTTGCCCGATTCACAAAGTATGCTGTTAGTCATATTGTGGTATATTCTAAATATTGGAGTTATTTGGTTGTTGTTTGAAAATTATATAGCACATTATGAATAATAAATTGGGCACCTATTTCCAGTTTTCCTAAACATTATGAATTAACGCAACCCTTTAAGATCCTTGAATCTTTAAAATCGTTTAATTACAACGTGTGCTGCCCCAAATACTTTTTTTCATTTCTTAAATGCAGTTGACAATTTTACGATAGTTTGCTCTTTATCTTCCTCTCTCTCGCTCTCACTGAGTATTTGTTGGTTTGAAGCTTTACAGTTTAAGGGCCGCTTTTGAGGTTCAAGTTTAATTTAAGTTTCACTGTTTAGTTAGCTAATCCGAAAATTAATTTAATCTCGTATTAATTGTGTTTGATTTTTGTTTGTTTGTGGTAATTTAGTTAAATCTTTTATTTAATTTTCTTAAATTTTTTTTTAATATTATTTCAACAGCTCTTCATATGTAAAGGGTCTTTCATTAAGAGTTACCTAAAATATTAATCAATTTCTTTTAATACACCTGAAAGGACTATTGATGCCATTGTGTATGGCGCCGCGGACTGGTGCTCTAAGTGGAGCGCATTCAAAATATCCAGGTTTTCATAACTCTTACGCATAAATAACGCAAAATTTTACCGATGACATCGATTATGTTGACTTTGAAGGTCGCTGTGGCTAGTGGTTTATTAGCTTAGATCTGCAAGTTAAGAAAAACCCAGAAGAACAAGTCTAACGGGGTCATTTCGTATGATATTAGTGGAAAGTTCACATCACCTTCACATACGATGATCATGCCCTCGGGAAGACTGTCCAATATGGCAAGAGCTGAGCGGCATGTAGCGCCGTCCTGTCGAAACCACATGTCATTAGTGTACATATTATCCAATTCACGACAGAAGAAAGTAGTAATCATCAACCTATATCGCTCGTCGTTGACGGCGATGGCCTGGCCAACGTCGTTCTAAACAAAATATGGACCGATATCGTCCCCAGCTCAAATCTACACCAAACAGTAACTGTTTCGGAATACATTGGACGCTCGTCAATATCATGTGAATTAGTATCGTTCCAAATTCTACAATCTTTTTGTTGACGTACCCATTCATACAGAAATGGAGTACGATTATGGCGTCCATAAAATAGGCGAAGCGCGCGTAATGTTGTCTGAATAATTTTGATAAAACAATTTCTCCATTTCCACATGTTGTTGTTCAAGGCTTTATCCGACATTCTGAACAAACAATAGCCAATCCGACACATGTAGTTTTAGTAATATGTCCGCTTTAACCTCTCAAAGTTTTGAAGTCTCTATTGCAAGACCCATTATATATGTACGTGTATGTGACAATTGGGACTGAAGGTTAAACTGCCAACATTGGCCGCTTAAACCAGCAAAAAAATTTCTAATATTTATTAAATACATACTTAGATCCAAACTAAACTACAAAGACCTAATATAAAAAAGACCATTGGCATTTAGACCACAGGATGTGGATTAAATTTAACATATGTAATCTCTGATCTCAAACCCAAAAACTGGTCCTATGAGTTTATTATGTTTGTTGTTGGCACATTGATTTCGGGTTTTTAATTCCATTGTTTTTGTTGTTGTTTTTTATTGCTTCTTACTAATTGTATGAGAAATGTATGCATGCGTATGCATTAATGCATTTTAATGTGATATTTTTACTAAATCAGCATTAAAATCGTTTAAATAGTTTAAAATAAAATTAACTGTTGGTTATATTAACGTCCACACGCAGTTGATTTTTTTCTATTATTATTTTCCGCATAAAATTCAACACGAGCTAAAAGTATTCTTATACGACGTATGCACATGCGTACAGTTTGCAATACACAATACATAAGTACATATGTATGTACATAGACATATTCTATGTGACATAAAAATGCAGTAAAACCTAAAACAGAGGCTGATTTCCTAAACGCCTGTTTGTAATATATCGATGAGGCAATACCAAAGTGAAGACACATTGTTAAGATATGTATATACTTTCATAATACTTGGTATACGGATGACATGCGTTCCTCATGACGTTTAGGAACATTTATATACGATACATCTTTTATTACACAAATTAGAATTTTTTAGAAGATTGAATAAATGGCAGAGGAGCACAGGAAAAATCAAATTAAACTAGCGACGATTTTATATATCTGACGTAACTTTTTGGATGCACAGTTTGCTTTTCTCTGCTCATCGATGACAAAGGTATGCATTTGCGAACAGAATGCATTGTTAACATTTTAGGTACAGCGTTTAGGCATCAGTTGCAATGTATACATCCCGAAAAATGCACTGTTTGATGTAGATTATGTGCCGGTGGCATCATTGGACCGTACTTTTTCAAAGACGACGAAGGCTGGAACGTTACTGCGAATGGCAAGCGATGCTGTGCGATGATAACATTTTTTTCTTGTCAAAATAGAAGAGCTGAAATTGTCTCACATGTGGGTGGTTTCAACAAGAAGGTGGTCCAGTTGAAAGGAGAGTTCGGTGAACAATTCATTTTACGTTTGTGGCCGGTCAATTGGCCGCCTAGATCGTGCGATTTATTGCCTTTAGATTATTTTTTGCGGGGTTATGTTAAGGCTCATGCCTATAGCGACGAGCCCGCAAAGGTTGACGGACAGAAAGCCAATATTGAAGAATTTATTCGTGAGATAACAGCGGATATGTTGGAGAGAGTATGCCAAAATTGGACCCAGCATTTACATGAGATCATTTTTAAACATTGAATTATATAGAAGGTTCTATCGACTAAAATAAATATTTCATAAATTTTTATAAATTTTAGGTGTTTTTCATTAAATCAAATACAAAAGCTCTTTAAAAATTATCCTTTATAAAAAATAATATTTGTATGTCAGTTTAAAGAAAAATATGTTTTTTTTTTGTATAAAAAGGAAGTATTTTCAAATCGAGTTTCACATATTTGAAATAATAATTTATTCCTATTTTGTATGTAAATTTTGCCACTTGTATTGTATTGTAAGATGTCAAAAATTGCACAAACTGATCTTTAGGAATTTTTCAACATAAATCTGTTTGTCCTTTTGTTTTATATATTCTTTAATTTTAGTGCATTCCTAAACCCTTTACCATTTATAAGGTCTATGCAAAACGAATTGATTAAAACAAAGACGAGAACGCAATTGTCAAATTCCTCATGAAAAAGTTCACGGAAAAATTCTTGTAAAATTTAATATATAGAGTTTGGCAGTCATCTCACATATCAGCTGGGCTGTTGCATAGACTTTGTTCCAAATGTTACCTGTACAAAGTTGCTTTCCTCTAATACTCATAGTTAAATTGACTTTAAATATGATTTAATGTTTTCTGAGGAGGAAAAAAATGTATTAAATGAGCTTATTCGCATTAAAAAATAAACAAATAATTATTCTTTGTACTTATTGCTGTTCTAATTTTGTATTAAACAATGTAAAAAATATTTTACGCGCCATTTCCATTGTTTTTGAATTTAATAGCCAAGAGTTGCCAAGTGTTGAAAATATAATGGCCTTCAATACATTTAAAGGAAAAAATTCCATTAAAAATATGTGACTTTTAATTTCAATATTATTCACTACCATATAAAGTTCGTTAAATTTTCATACAGAAAGAATTGGACATGAAAAAAATATTGAAACGAAAAAAACTGTTTTTGAAGGTTGCAACACCCTCTTCTGTATTTGATACGTTTTTATGTGGCGCTGGCTATTTACACAAAAGAATACGAGAATTATTATAAAAAAATTTTGAGTTTACCACCAGTAATTGTTTAATTGTAAATCGTAAGCATTTTGGAAAATCGACTCCCTATTTTTAACTCTTTCTTTAAATCCATATAAAGTATGATGTTTAACAAGTGGGAAAAATTATTTTGCCATGAACTGAATATTATTCATTCCATACATTTCGTTACGATACGAAGTTGATCCGTCCAATAGATAACGTCAATTTTTTTCCATGAAAGCTTAAAAATTAACAAGCATTTTTGTATTGCGATAATTCTCCGCAGGGAAATTTGTGTCAATTGTTTCAAAAAAGCTTGTCCCACGGCTTGTAAAAATGGCATAAGTGAAGAAGGGAACGTCTAACTGATGTGAATATTCTTAAAATGCATAAAATATCAAAAATAATTAATAATAATAATAATTAATTTAAATTAATAAATTAATTTATTTGACTCGCTGATAGGAGGGATATTGAAGCAAATGGGATAGCCAAACTGGCAACAGATGGAATTTCGTAAAATTTTATCCAACATTTCTTTTATCCCAACTTAGTCACTCTACTTTATGCAACAAATTTCATGAAAAATCTTTCGCGTGTGAATACAGTCTTTAATGATGAACAATAAAATATTAAAAACGAATTGTTTTTAAGAAATTCAATTGAGAATTGATGGTCATTAGCACACACGCTTGTGAATAGAAAGCTTTTTCAGATGCATTAACATCATGCTTTATTAGGGTTCCCTTCCCTTTCCGGTCACACGACTCAATGCGAATGTACTTATATTTTTTACACATTAGAAGAACATTTACCGCATTTAATTAGTAGCGGCTATTACAATTGATCATGGTGCCCCCTCCTGTCTTCATGGACAATATTTTGAGAAACCGTAGGACAACTTCGTTTAGAAAAGTTATAAAAACTTCCCGCTGAGATCTAACAAACTGACAATTAAATATTAATAATGTCTATTTACAATATTTATTAAATGCATAATTCCAGATATTGTCCAAAATGTTTATTTAAAAAGTGTATCAAGTCTTAACTAATAGTATGCCAGCATTGCATTGGCGCTAACCAATTCATTAGTACTGTTTAGAATTCTCATATAGTATTTGTTTATTTTTATGTATATATGTAACTATATGCGAAAACATGATTCGGCTAGCGCCAATAAAATGTCGGCATATGCTCAACTTTTTTTAAATAAGTTTACTTAAATTAAATTTCAAGACGATCATGTAGGTAGTCTGCTGATGAGTTGGCATTAGTAACAATGTAACTCAGGCATGTAAACGTTTGTTGTGGCTTTAGCTCTTCATATGCCGACATTTCATTGGTTGCTAAAACCAAATCGTCAGTGAAGTTTAAGCAGTTTGATAACATTCAACCAATGAAATGTCGGCATATGAAGAGCTAAAGCCACAACAAACATTTTTTCAATGCATTTTGCAAAAACAAAAAAAAATAATTGTTTCTAACGATTGGTCGGGATATTCTCCCGAATGATAAATTTCAATATTGAGTATCAGGCATGTAAACTTTCAAATGAAAATTTATTAGAAATTTTATTTTGATAACTTCTGTAAATAAAATATTTCAAAAAGTTTAGTTTTGTTTTGGCTTGTTGATCACTTAAACAAATCGCCAGTGAAATTTAAGCCGTTTGAAAACATTCAATTTCATATGTTTATGCCAAGTATATTGAATACAATATGAGAATTCTCTTGCAACATGTATACAATTTAACGCCCGTTAAATTTCATTGATGCTTTGGTTTAGCGACTAGTAAAATGTCGTCATATGATCAGCTAAAGCCACAACAAACAACAAAAAAATGTTGCAACCCTAATTTCATTTATTTGAGGGGGAGTATCCCAATAAATTTTAATATTAAGTGTTTAATATACTCGTATTTGAATTTATACATGTGAAAGTTATTAATATTAATAATTAATAATGAATATATTTCCCTGTATAAGGTAACACTGATTTAATAATCGGTATTTTTTATACTCATATAAAAACGACTCTTTTGAATGTCGTAAAAAGTGAACCTTGAAAATCGAGAAAAGAGCAAAATTTAATAAATAATAACATAAAAAAGTTTCAATGTTAATTGTATTTTTTTATTATTACTATTATCAGTATCTACATACGTTGCACAGTGGGGTCGAATGCAACATAAATTGTAGTGAAGATATATACAACATTGAAGCTAAGGTGTTGTTGTTTCCTCTAATTTGCAAAATATAAAATAGCATATGGTGGCATTTGTCTTCTGAAATCTAAACGGACAATTTGCCCGCCCCAAAAATATTTATTTATTTATTATCGTATAACTGCTACATGTATATAAACCGATTTTGAAAATATTTTTTTTTAATTTGAAAGTGTTTGTTTGCTCCCTTCGAAATTTAAGAGGAAATCGGACGGATAATGTAGCCTCCTAAATATTAATGATCGCTTAAGTCCACTAATAATAGACCGATGTTCATAATTGCATCAATTTCGTAATCTGTTCAGGTCAGGTCAAGTCAGGTCAGTTTTTTTTTGTAGAATTACCCCCTTTCCATCTTTTAAAAGGATAGAACAAATACAAAAGTTTAAATTAAAAAAAAAATTACATGAATTGTATGATAGTTTTGTCACATTCTTTTAGGGAGAGAATTGGGAGTCCATGCAACGAGGGAATGTTTCTTAAGATTTCAACGATGTTTCCTCCTAAAAAATGCAATTTTTAATAATGCAATTTGTTTAGATTTAAGAAAATATTATAAATTCATTATTATTCGGCATAATTTCTAGGCCCGAATTCTCTTTTTATTTGCAAGTTCTATTGTTTGTTGTTGGTACAGTATCCTCAAAATTAAATGGAATAACAGGCAAAAAAACAAAATGTTATACGATGTCAAGTGCAACAAATGCAAATAACCATTTGTAATATTGTTGACTATATTACAATGAGTGCGGGTTTTACAACCATATTTTGTATTGTAATAAATTATTTTTTATTTTTATTGAGTCTCATTCGAACAATTTGGGTTAATGTTTAACGAGTAACGAGCAAAAAATGCTAAGCTTTTATTATTTGTACACTGAAGCAAGAAACTACACAGATGAATACGAGTAGAACGAAATTGCGTTGCTTCAACGATTGCGAATTTATGACAGCTACAAGCAGTGTTATCATTGTAGCGTGTTTTCCAGCTAAATTTAGCCTGATTTATTTATTTCGATTTAGCTTGAAATGTTACATTTAGTCTTTGGATTTTTTTGAAGCATTTTTTCAATATGGCATTTAGTTTGATTTAGTTTTTTCCTTTAATTTCAATTGCTTGCCATTAGTCTATGTTTTAAATGAATAAAACTTCAGAGAAGAAACGTCGCCTTTAAAAATCGCTCACATTCATCTCTTAAGAGTTACTGTGGCGAAAGTTTAATTCCACATGAGTGTGAACTATAGATTTTTGGATTAATGTTTTTGAATATAAAAATTCAAAATCCTTTTTTGAAATTGTCTTCGTGTGTGATGAGATTTTATACGAATAATAAAAACTTTTTTTCGTCAAACTTTACAGAGCTTCGAAGATTATTAATTTTATAAATTATTTATTAGCTTAGGTTAGGTTAGGTTGATTGGAGGGGTGTGATGAGCCTATGTCAAACGACATACACTTAAGCCAGTGAAGGCTTGTTGTGCGCTCCCTTGAATTATCAAACACAAACTACCAGAGTTCTGCGGCAGGATTCGAACCTGGGACCTTCGCACTACGAGTCTAGTACACTACCTAGTAGTCTACGAAGGCCAAGACAAATATTTTAATATTTAATAATTTTTATAATATATTAGCGAATATGACTTTCTAGGCGACAGTGGAAAAACTGGAAGTTCTGCATTCGTTGTAGACGGCCATTTGCCATTAAAAAGTACTAAATAATAGCCCATTAATAGAAGTTATTTTTGTTATCGACAATGAGCCCAAGTCGACTGGGTGTGACCATAAAGACGACAGGTTAGAATCAGATCGAACATTTTTTAGATATTTTTTTAACTACTTTAACTATAATTTTTCGTATATTGAACTTTAAAAGCTTTTATATTTATGTAAAGCCAAATTTTGCCATCGTGGTGGGGGATCGTGTTGAATTCATTGTAGACGTTTCAGTAACAAGAGTTTTTTTCCGGCAGAGGGATATTAACCCGCAGCCCAATCTGCTTGAAAGCGAGGGACCTGGAATAAAAATTCCTTGGCATTGGTTATTGAATGTCGCCAATATTTCCCCATGACGATTGGAACCTCTACGAAACTCAAAATTTAAAGGTACACGTCGCCAGGCGTGTCCATCTAAGAGCATCTTCTCCAAACCGCTGAGTTGTCCGCCACTGCTTATTAAATGCGCAGTTACCCTCCATACTGTATGGTAGGGTTCTCCGCTATTTGCAACCTGCGGAGATGTCCCGTAGCGCCTCTGCTATGCTTCCCGAAAAGATTCTTTTACGCCCACAGAGGCGTCGAAATATTGAAATGAAATAAATTTGTTTTTTTATAAAAAAGACTTAAAGCTCGTTAATAAAATAAAAGATTCACTATTTAGTCAAATTATGTTTGAATAGCATACAAACTCATATACTTATACAAAAATAAACAAAAACTATATGAGAATTCTAATGAGTACTGATGATTTAGTTAGCGCCAATGAAATGCAGGCACAGACTTAGCTGGGCCAACAACAAACAATAAATTATATAAATAATTATTTTGGAGAATATCTCGCATAATGAATTTAATAAATATTTTATTATATTATTTATATATTTTCTTAAGCTTAAGGTCTCGTCTTTTTTAATTTTTATTATCGATATTTCGGTTAGAAAACTAGAAGATATATATTATTTATTAATTTTTTTAAGTTAAATTAATAAGGAATACGAGTATACACAATAAAATTAATTTAGTTAATAAATTAAATTACATAAATATATATGCTTAATTTTTCCAACTGAGTTAGTTTAGTTAAAAATTAATTATTCTAGCTCGAACTCGAGTCCTAACTTTGCCAATTTGAGAAAAAATATGTTGGTTTAATATTATTTTTATTGAAGCAGAAGATATGAAAAGCTAATTATACCTGGAGAATGGAACAGTACTATATTCAATGGACGCTTAATATCATCATCGTCAGCTTTCATGTGCCTATTTTGAAAACTTTTTAGGTCGTAGCTAGAATTTCTGGAAATATAACGAGGGCGGGTCATTTTAAGTTTTCCTCCTCTTAACTCAAAGGGCCAATCGGTTCTTAAGGCCCTGAGAGGCTGTTCGTACATGTCCAGATTATTACTGGAATGCCACAACAGGCTCAATGATCTGGCGGCTCACAATCAGATTACTCCGATATGGGTACCAGGGCATCAGGTGCATGCCGAGGCTGAGGGGAACTTCATTGGACTTCTTTTGGGTTCAACAAAAGTCTCCTTAAGATGCAGATTTCGAAATGGACATCGTCCAGGATTGCACAACATTGGAATGACATCAATGGATTACGTCACTCCAAGAAATTCCTACGCTTTGACGCTGGGAGAGCGGATCTGGCTCTAAGACTGGACAGGAAAAGCCTACGGACGCTGGCAGGGGCGCTCACAGGCCATTACACCTGCAAAGCCCCCCTATACAGAATGGGCTTATCTGACACGGACATCTGCAGATATTGCGGTGAAGATGAGGAGTCTATGGAACACTTGATAGCAAATTGTGGGGCATTGTGGCACAGAAGACACAGGACTCTACATGCATATACGCTGAGTGAAGAGGATCTGCTAATGCTCCTACTGAAGGAGCTGATCCTATTTGCGAACGTATTAAACTGCTAGGGACAGGGGAAGCACAATAGATCAACAATGGTCGTAGTGCAAAGGACCATCCTGGGCCAAACCCCCATTGCATTACAATTACAAAAATTAACTGAAAGGGCTATACTACTCCTGGCATCAGGCATCTGTCATTTGACTCAGATCTGAGGGGAAAATGTCCTCAAAATGTGCTTTATTTCTTGCCGAAAAAATCATCAATCCAATCAAAGCTAAGCTTAATGGGAATTCTGCACCATCAGTTTCAATGGTGAAAAAGTGGTTTACTGACTTACGTTGTGACCGTACAAGCACGCAAGATGACGAATGTTCTGGATGCCCAGTTGAGACGCGTAACTTTTAATGAAAAAAGTCCAATGATATTTCTTCCATGCTTCAACGAGAACATCAAATTTGGTTGATATGCAATTCCATATACTTCTTTACCGCCTAATGCTGAGGATTTTTGAGTTCTCATCGTAGCAAGGACATGTGCACTTTTCCTATAACGTTTTTTTTTTTTTTTGTAAGGACACAATTAAATTTTCGCTTTAAACAAATTCTTTAAAAACAGCTAAAGTCCGTTTATTATAATAATGTTTAATTACTAGAAAAAATGTATTACGTTATTTGTGTACGTGTACGAGTATTTGGGAGGGTAGGAATTTATAAAAATTATTAACATAAAAAGCACATAAAAGAACACTTAAAAAGCAAGCAGTTAACGTAGAAAATCATTTCAAAATAATCAAAATTACATAAACATACACGAAACTAATAAATACGTTTCGAACAGTGGTTTTTAGAGTTAGAAAATTTGTTAATTAGTTCTGGTCAAAAATGTGATGTTTCGTTTTTTTTTTTTTTTTTTTTTTTTTAATTTGGAAACAAATATTTAAATTAATGAAAAAAATACATAAATATGTTTAATATAATTTTAATAATATTGATGTTATTTTTCAATCTATAATTTATTTTCACTAAATATTACATGCACATTTCATCAGTTCGATTAATTTTTTAAGCTGAAAATCGCTATTTTTTAAATTTTATTTATCGATAATTCGGTATTCTTGGATTCCAATCTTCAGAATATTTTTTTATATAAAAATCCTGTAGATGGCTCTCGAAGCATGACGAAACACCAATAATTATGAGTAAAAAAGAGAGACTTTAAGCTTAAAAAATAATAAACTTAATTTATTTTTTAAGCTTAAGGTTTTTTAATTTTTATTTAAATTTTATATCGATATTTCGGTACTCATCGAGTACCATCTTCAGGACATTTGTTTATTTTTTTTTTTATTTTTTAATTTGTATAAAATAAACAAATATCCTGAATATGGTACTCGGTGAGTACCGAAATGTTGATATTTTTTTTTTTTTTTTTTTTTTATTTTTTTTTTTTTTTTACGCTAATATATGTTTATTGTATCTTCAAATAATTGAACTAACAATAAGTGTTCAAATCTTAAATATATAAATAATTATTAGGCCCAACCAGTGTCGGACATAAACTTAGTGATAATAATTAATAATACACAAAATTCATGTTACGCACAAAAAATATTTTCAAAGAATTTCATCTGGAGAGTTGCGTATTAATGCCGTAGTGTCCCTCTTTTTTAAGCGGATGTGTCCAGGAAAGTTCAAGATGTTACGAGCAAGGGGATTAGGATGGAACTCGAGTTTTGTTAAATATTTTCCAGCATATTTTGCAATTTCAGCGGTCACAAGTGGCATATTTAAATCACGATGTAAAATAGAATTTTTCAAGTACCATGGAGCCGTAGTTATTAACCTTAATATTTTGTTTTGCATTCGTTGGATTCTCTCTACATTGGAAGCTGAAGCAGTGCCCCATAGCTGAATTCCGTAACACCATATCGGCTTCAAAAGCGACTTGTATATTAAAAGTTTACAATCTAGACTGAGGGTAGAATTTCTACCAATCAGCCAATGTATCTGGGTTAATTTAAGCTTCATTTGTGTCAGCTTAGAGTCAATGTGGTGTTTCCATGTAAGCCGTCGGTCGAGGTGAATACCAAGATATTTCACCTGTGAATGTTGAGGAACAACTTGATTGTTGATTTGAATGGGGGAACAAGTATCTCTTCGTAGGGTAAATGTAACATGAACACACTTTTGTTCATTTACTTTTATTCTCCATAAGTTCAACCACAATTCCAACAGGTTAATATGTTGCTGAAGATAACGGGATGCCTCGTGAGGGTTTTCATGCATACTAAGGCAGGCTGTATCATCGGCAAATGTAGAGGTGAGGATATTACTGCTCAAAGGCATATCACAGGTATAAATCAAATACAAAACTGGCCCCAGTATACTCCCCTGAGGCACCCCAGATGAAATGGTTTCGAAATGTTGATATAAAATTTAAATAAAAATTAAAAAACCTTAAGCTTAAAAAATAAATTAAGATTATTAATTAAAATAAAACGATCAAAAAACTAGAAGGTATATTTTAAAAAATAAATTAATGTGATAAATACAAATCAAAACAAAAAAAAAAAACTAGAACAAATAGAAATTTTTTTAATACAGTCAATGAACGCTTTTGACAAATCGTTCAATTCGCTTTAGGGAGAACCCCTCTTCGTCTTCAGTACTAAACATGAAAGGCTTAGAACTGAACTAGAACTAGACTAATCAATGGCTTGTCTTTCATAATTGTCATAAAAATATATCCGGTTGTTCATATTTGTTTTAGGATATTTACAAAATGCCATCAATGGTGTTTACAACGCTCTTAAATTATGTATACAATTATTGGTAAATGCTAATTAGGGTCAGCTACATCCCTTACATTTCCTTATTTGATTATTTGTGACGATAACACACGTTCTCCCTTAAGTGATAACAAGGCATTTTTTAATATTTGATTACAAAGTCAACAACTATCAAAATATCCAAAATAAACATTTTAATTGAATCGGAATTTATAAGAAGCAATAAATTCTTTATTCGAAACAGGGATATTTTACCCCTAAACAACATGTACACACATGAACGAAAGTATTCGTCAGAGCACTTCTTTTGTGTTTGAATACCTGCCTTAACCGGAAACTAATTAGAACACAAGATTTAAGAATTGTTCAAGAAACTACAACAGATTTATTAAATTTTTATTAAAAACTGTTTTAAAAAAAATATGTATAATAAAATTAAAATAAATCATTAAACACAAATTTGTCTATAATTTTTTGAGGACAAGAGTATTCGTCATTGCACTTGTGCATCAAAGAGTGTTTGAACATTATCATTTTTAATATCTCCCTTTGCTTCAATTACTTCTTTTAATCTATTGCGCATTGAATGTACTAATGTTTTGTAACTTCAGGTCCAATCTTATGCCATTCTTCTTTTAGTTTTTCTTTTCAATGCATTTATCGCTGTTATTGTGGTGTTCTCCTATCTGTTTGTCCAAATGATCCCATAAGTAAGTGTTCAATGGGATATAGGTGTGGTGATTGAGGTGGCGTGTGAGGAGTATTGTATAAAATCCATAAGTATGTTTTAGGTCATTGTCCTGCTGAAAATAATATTTGGAATCAATTGCCAAGTTCACCTTTTACAGATTTTTGTGCATGATATTTTCTTTAAACACATGCTCCCCTACACCAGCAGCTGACATACAACCCCATCACATTTCTCCTCTACTACCATGTTTGAATACGTTTATCTTGAAGTGCAGTTCCTCTCAAAAATTTGATTTCATAAAAGAATAATACCTTGTCCCAGAAATCGTTTTTCTTGTTTAGATGTACCTTGGCGAAAAACAGTAATTTTTCTTGATTTATTTTACTTATTAAAAGGTTTTCTATGACAGAATCCTGGCATTATAACCCTCTGAATTAAGCATCCTTCGGATAGTACGAGGATGCACAGCATTTTCTGAGGTTTCCTTCAATACTGTTGCGATCTCGGATGATGAAGTTTTGGGATCTTTTCTTTTAATAACTTTTTACTATTTCGCATTTTTCGCACGCTGATACCTTTGAAGGTCGCCCACTTCTCGGTCGATTCTCACACTCTGGGTAATTTTTATGGCGACTTATAATGCTACCAATGGTCGTTCGAGTACGATTTACAAGCTCGCGAAATTTCTATATTTTGATTATAGACATTTATTATTATTTTTCGCTCTTCAGCTGATATTTCTTTTCCTTTTAGGCTCATTTTTGCAATTTTTCTCAAAAAAAAAAATCAAGGGTTTAACTAAATGCGGTAACGGAACATAGATGTTTAAAACTGTAGTAAAAGTAGTAGTAGGAGTTTGATGTTGCGCTATAATACTACTCTGTTCAAACATTTTGAATGTCATGAACAAGTGCAGTGACGAATACTTTTTTGTCCTCTTAAAATGCAACCTGTATTTAAGTTTAGACGTTTACTTATAAATATACAAATATATAATGAGATTTTCTTTCACTAAACTAAAGTAAATGCGTTATATTATACATAATAATTCCTAAATTTTATGTTCCGACAAAATTATTGTTCCAAAAGAGAAACAAGTGCTATAACGAATACTTTTGTCCATGCAGCATAAATTTCGGCAGCCAGTTCAAATTATGACGTTACACATATTTTGCCCTTCTTGCTTGTTTGTGTTCTATTCTTAAAAAAATAGGCGGTACTGAAAAAGAAAATAACATGACCATTTCTAAATATTTCGCACATGATTTTTTTTTTTGGCAACACTGTTTTTGGCAGCTCAGCTGTTTTCGCGTAACATGTTACTATTAAACGTGTTCAGTTTGGTCTATGATGAATCGACTTATAAACGAACAACGTTCGCATATTAATTTTAATATCGAAATTCATGCTCGATTAAGAGTATGCATCGTACATGAGCGAATGCATGGTTGAATGCATTCGTGAACAAGAAAAATTTGGTGTGAAGAGCAGAAAGAAGCATTGCAAGAACTGCCAAAGCATCATAAAAATTGCACTGTTTGGTTTATGGGCCGGTGGTTTCATTGGACAGTACTTTTTCAAAGACGACGAAGGCAGGAACGTTACTGTGAATGGCAAGCTCTACCATGCGATGATTCTAAATATTTTTTTTTTGCCCAAAATAGAAGAGCTGGACTTGGCTGGCATGTGGTTTCAACAAGACGGTGCCACTTGCCATACAGCACACGAAACAATGGCCCGAATGAAAGGCGAGTTCGGTGAACAGATTATTTCACGTTTGGGGCCTTACAATCGGCCGGCTGAATCGTGTGATTTAACGCCTCAAAACTATTTTTTGTGGGGGTATGTTAAGGCTCATGTCTACAGGGACAAGCCCACAACAGTTGGCGCACCGGAAGCCAAAATTTAAGAATTTATTCGTGAGATACCGGCCGATATGTTAGAGAACGTATGCCAAAATTGGACCCCGCATATGAACCATTTGAGGCGTAGCCTCGGTCAATATTTACATGAAATCATGTTTAAACATTGAATTATATAGATCGTTCCTATCAACTCAAATAAAGATTTCATACATTTCTCTAAATTTTATGTTTTTTTTTTCAAATAAAGTCCGGAAGCTCTAAAAATCTTCCATTATTTTGCTTTATTTCAGGGCTAAATATAACCCTTTACTCAACTTGTTTCTGTTTGTTTTGTTTTATTTAATTTTTGTTAACGTATTCGTTTTTGTGTGAAAAGTTTATAAAAAAATTAATAAATTTTTATACAGGGGGCATTAAATATTTCAAGCCACTATTTTAGCTCCACTGTGAGCTTGACATGCAACATGTGATTCCTAACTTTATGACAATTTTTCGAAAATGAAAGTGCTAAGGAAGCAAATTTTTGTTGGAAATAATTCTTAAGTCTTAAATTTTTTTTATTAAATACAAGAGATGGAAGTTAAACTGGTGTTGCAGATTTTTTTTAAGATTTCTTTTCAAGTTATATAACGATTTTGAAGATTTTTTTGTTCTGTAAAAATTTAGAATTTTGCCGATTTTACTACAAGAAATTCTGGCAACACTTTGCAGAAGGTAAATTCATTTTGATGATGAATTTTTTTCATCATGATTTGGTATTATAGGCCAAAGAACCGACTTATTCAAAATATACTTGCCACAAAGTGTCATTATTACATGTATGTATATGTGTGTATGTTTACAATTCAATAGATATAAAATTTAATACCTTAAGAGAATGATTGTGTTTGGCAGGGGGGAATTCCTAATTACAATTTCTTGTGATAATATCAATTTAGCAGATAAATTGCTTTACAATTAGCATATTTTGAATTCAATGTAATTTGACGTAATAGTTCCAAGATTTTAATATTTTTAATTTCAAACGAATTCATTTACATACACACACACATACATACATGGACTTTTATTAAAAGTTTCACAAAAAACAACATTCACAAGCCGATAAATTTCACACATTTTTATCACTCAAATATTTACGACCACTTGAAAAATTCATAGTAATTTTACATTTTCTATTTATTTATTTATTTTACAAAATTCCTATTGGCCAGCAACAAAATAATTCGCTGGCGGGAGGGTGAATGAATGCAGTTTGTTGTATTCATGAATGAATGTAGACTTGAATCATCGATATAAATTTAGTTGGTGAAACGTTTCCTTACGAAACCAGATGTTATTGTTGTCACTTTTGAATAAGAATGTTGTAAAATATTCTAGGAATTCGCGAATGAATCAAATACTCGTAAGCCGTTCGAGGGCGCAAAGTACAGTTCGTTTTCTCGAAATTTTGTTTGACTTGAAATTAATTTCAACGCTTTTTGCCATTTACTGAAAACGTATCGTTGGTACGAGGGTGTGTCAACAAGTCCGTGAATTTTTCAATTTTTCAATTCTTAACTGAATGGGCAACACTACTCCTGTCAACTGCCAGCTGTCAGTTCACTCCTGTCAAAATTTTAACAAGCTGCACCATTTACTTTGAGTGTAACAGCCATTACCAATAGACTACGGTATGATGGGAGAAGAAAATGGAAAAATGTGAATTTCGTGTGTCCCTTATTATTATTTATTTTTTTTTTTTGTGGAAACAAACCATCATTCAAACCAAGGCTAAGCTTGGTAAATGTAACAGAATCCTGAACCATCAATTTCAATGGTAAAAAAGTGCTTTCGTTAATTTGGCTGTGGCCGTACAAGCACAGAAGATGCCGGATGGTCCGGACACCCAGTTGTGGTCTCTACTCCCGAAACAATTGAAAGAAAAAATTCAAGATACGGCGTTGGCCGATCGATGATTGAAAATACGAGAGATTGTGGAAGCCACAGGTATTTCACATGGTTCAGTATTGCACTGAGTACTGAGAAAGCTTTTCACAGGATGGGTGCCGCGTTTGCTCACGAACGCAATCGTGTGGCAAGTTTGCAAGAGTGTTTTGAACGTTTTACAAGCCCAATATGTTAAAGTTTTAGCGCCGTTTCGTAATCGTAGACGAAACGTCTCTCCACAACAATTCAGGGGACGCCAAGTAGCATTTAGAACAGTGAATTTTTCAGGGTGAATCAGCGCCGAAGAAGTTCAAAGAGGTTTGTTACCCAATAAAGTCAAGCGGACCATTGACCAATGACTTCCTCAAAAATGGTAAAACAATAAATGGCGAATATGATGCCAACTTATTGGGTCAATTTGATAAAAATTTGAAAAAAAAAACCACCGCAAGAAAAAACGATTTTATACCAGGACAATTCCATGGTGCACAGATGTGCAGTTTCCATGGCAAAATCCTATGAATTAGACTACGAATTTCTCCTTCATTCACTCTCCAAATTTAGCCCCGAGTGACTATTTCTTATTTCCAATTTTGAAGAAATGGCTCGGCGAAAAGAAATTTGACTCCGACAATGAAATCATCTCACAAAACAAATACTTCTTGATTTGTTTTCTGGAAGTAATATTGGACAAAAGTTGAACAACAAAATAAAAAATCTATTAAAAAACAATCCTGGCATAATGTTAAAAGTAGACTGAAAGTAAAATATTCTAAAGTAATCACAACAAATGAAGAAAATTTTGACACTCAGCATATGAAAAAAAAAAAAAATAGAAAAAAGTTATCAGCTGCGCTGTCAGTGACACTTGTCATGAATTCGCTTTATTTATAACCATACGGGCATGAAAAACTTTGCAAATTTAATGGTTGAATGTCTACTGATGAGTTTAAAAAGTTATTTTGACTTACTTCTGATTGAAAAGGTATTTTTATAATATACATACATACGTACATACACATATATACGTACATATCGATATCATGGGTAAAAATATTTCTCAGTACCAAATTTAGGCGTGAGTTTTTGATCCTCAAGAACTGATTTCTTAGCAAACACATTTTTACTATTTGTTAGAAAAAATTTATTTGTGATAAAGTATGTAACCATATGGTATTAACGTCACTTATGAAACTGTTAAATTAATACCACCATTCGAAGTAATAAAAGGAGTTTAGTCGATCTAGGGTCATGAGAGCTCCCCATAACCTTAGAAATTTAGCAAGTTTTCGTATCACGCCAAAATTTCTTCGGTTCATCTTGCATCCTACATTTAGTCTTGGAGTCCTTAGAAACAGCTCATTAGATCACCTCATATCAATCACATTATAGAATTGTTAGGCTTCAATAGAAATATTTTTCTAAATTTTTTGACTTGACTGCTCTGACTTCTTAATTTATGGAATTTCTATTAGAAGAGGAATAAAAGTACCAAAGGCACTTAAATACCAATATCTGAACATTTTCTCAATAAAATAATAGAAAATCGTAGGGAGCTCTTCTAAAATTTATCTATATATTCCTATTTTAATTAAAATAATATTTTATTTTTAATAAAAAATAATGTTTCAAAAAAACGTGGCCTTTCGAAAGTTGTGCATCTGCAATATATTTAATGGGGTTTTCGTTCATGAAAAAAGTACAAAATTGATTTCTTCAAATTATAAAAAAAAATTCTATTTATCGCCCTAATGAAAAATATTTAACTGCTTCGCAGGACTGCATCCCCTTTATTTATAATTTAGCGCTTAATAAAAGACACTAAATTTCATTTTTCAATTTAAAAGGGCAAAAAATGTTAAATTTTTTTCAGAAACGAAAACCCCATAAGAGTGTAACCAGCACTACACATCTGCTCATTTTTTTATTTGCGTCTACTCAAAAAATCTTTATGGATTTTCGAATTTTCTGTAATTGAAAAAAAAAAATTATTTTTTAAATATTTATTATTGAAATTCAATTGGAATATTCTCCCAACTAATCATTTCAATAATTTATTATTTGTTGTGAGTTTGGATATTTCTTCAGTGAACTTTTACCACCACATCTAGAAAGAAGTTCCAAGTTTTTACACTCAATTACTTTCAATTACTTTCTTTGCTAATTTCAATTCCACATTTTTATTTGGAAGAATTTATTTTTAAAACTCATAAGATTTGCAATAAAATTGATTGAAGCCGTTTGCAATATTTAATTAATTTATTTTTTTTTAATTTTCTCTGTTACAAAATAATTTTCATCTCTGCTTAAAGAAATTTCGTCAAAAATTTAAAATGTATTTTTCCAGCTTCAAATTGTGTATAATTGCGGCTATAAATCAAATCTACGCCGCGGCGCAGGGATAATATTCGTAACAACCAACAAGTTGTTTAACAGGCAAACAATTTCTACTCACAGGGAATAAAAAGTTTTTGGAAATAAAAAAAAAATTTTCAAAATCAACTTGAAGACTTGCAGAGGAAAAAAAGACTTTAAAACGTGTGTAGGAATTTTCGTTGTCATTTTTCATTTCCAATTTTTTTGCAGTTGTTGTTGTCGCTAAAAGGAATAATTTATGATTTTATAATGTCCACAATTCAGTTTCTTTTTATTTCAATTTAGTATTTTTTATGCACGATGTCATTTTATTAATGCAAAGTGTCTGAAACGGAAGTATGTGGTTGAAATTTATTTGGTATCATGAAGAAAATAAATTAAATAAAACATAAAAAATAAAAATAACGATCATTCTATATTTTAGGAAGGAGTTTAAGCCATTCGGGAATGATCCATCGGTAAAAACGAGAGCTCTAGTTCAAGAGGCAAATTAAGATTTTTTTGACAATCAAGTGAACTACGAGATTTCTTATGAATTCGGGTTTCACTGGCAGTGGAATATCGAAAGTTAAAGGTAATAAAATTTTACTAACTGTACATAATACATTCTTCTTACGCCTGCTGTTGATAGTTTTCCAGAATAACTCATGGAGACACCCTCTGCTAAGTTGATTGATCTTTCATTCAATAGAGAAATAAAAGCTGTCTTTCTAGTTTCAATCCATAGGGAGAAGAGAGAACTAGTTCAGTTGAAGGTAATTGAACGTCCAAATCAGCCGAGGCCTTTTAACTAGCAAATAAGACATGTGGTATGCGGGTTGAGGATCAATAATAAGTGCCATCGCGCGGATGGTGAACGTATTGTTGTTTATGTGCCAAATTGATACATTTTAGGATTACGTGATTTGAACTATTTCCCCTTTGCGATTAGGTTAGGTTAGGTTGATTGGAGGGGTGTGATAGCCTATGTCATACGACATACACATAAGCCAGTGAAGGCTTGTTGTGCGCTCCCTTGGGTGTAACCATAACATTTTGACCCGTTGCGATTAAATAATAAATGGTTTTTTTCAAGGCAAAAAAATTATTTAATTGTATACAAGCGTATTTCTAAAAAGAGTTTTATTTCTAATGAACATAATAATATAGTTCTTACAAACATGACAATATGTTTATGATTACCATAATAACATAATTTCTGTAATCATTGAGGGCAAACATCAATAGTAATAGTTTGCAATTATGAATGTGTCAATCATGTTGTTTTTTTGCGTGTGGCAAATAATTCAAGTGTTTAAAATATTGGCCTGTTATTCACGATGAAGATGTTTGTTGTAACCAATAAAAATCATCTCGAGTAAATCGATGCATTTCTGTCTAAATGAATCAATTCTTTTCACCCTGAATCTGAATACATTTCTGAAAGATTTGGCATATGGAAAGTGCTTGGCTAGACGAGATTGCACGATTTAGCCTGATGAACTATTTATAGTGCGAAGCTCTCCAAAGACAATAAAATCTAGGCCATTGCTTAAACTCATCCTGAGTGAGTTGGAACGTCAAGATCCTTGCTAATATGCGAAGCGATAAAGAGCATTTTTTATGGTCTCATACATTTTTAAGTTCATTTTAATTCCAAAAGAAAACTCAGACATACAAAACAAGGTTTGGGAAAACGGAAGTCGACGAATAGTCAAAAATCCTGGTGCATGTGCCAGGACTTTTTTAAAAGTTCCAATGTTCCAGCATGACGTATATATAGTCTGACTTTGTTTAAATCTAACGCACTGATTCTGGATTGAGAAATATAAGATCGTACAGAAAGGCAAAATATATTTTCATAAATTCTAATAAAGTATTGAATTATACGTAAAAACATTTTTAATTTCTATAACGAACTATACAAGACAGCCCCAATTTCTCGAGGTCTTGTGAACTTTAAGAACTACTAAGACAAGTACATGTGTTATCGGAGGGCAGCCATATAGTCCACTCTAGAGATTATGATAGAAATATATTATTAATAATAGTCAAGTCGCATTAACCTTAAGCAATTAGTTATGACCCCCCCCAAAATCGAAATTATACAAAATAAAATTTCACTGACTTCAAGATTTTCTGAAACTTGTGTTCTTGTGACGGTTGAAGGTGAAAGCGATAATCACACATCAATGGTGCACAGGAAGTTTTTTTTTTGATAATTTAAAAAAAAAAATGCAAAATTTCAACAAAAAAAAAATCAAACTGTAGCTGGATTCTAAGTACGACAGCTTCAGCTGCAAAAAAAAATATTTTGCAAAATTTAGCACACCTCATTAGAAAAGTAAAAAAAACGAAATTAAAACATTTCCTTAATAGACAAGAGCTTGCAAAAATTTCATATATAATAATTATTATTAATTATTGTAGTTCGCTCTACGCGTTCGTTATCTCTAAAAGAAATTTGCATTTTATATTTCAAAGAATTTTTCATCAATGACATGAACTAATAATTTCATTTCTAATCTCTTTAAGAAAAAAACATAAATTTTTAGTTCATTTTATTGGCTGCTTGTTGAATTTTGTTGCTTACTGTATTGCAAAGAATTTATACATTGTTGGTCCTTATCAATGATATTGTCTAACTTTTAAAAAATATTAATTCAATACATAAATTAGAACGTTAAGATTCACTGGTTATTGATTCTTTTTGTTTAGCTGCATCCATCTGCTGCTCCTACTGTAATTATGGGTGATATAAATATTGAGGAATCAAAATTTCTTGATGTTCTTGACATTAAAAATCCGTGTGATGTTCGATGGACTGAGTACATTTTTTGTATCGCTAAAGAAGCAGTCAAGTGCCTCGGTTTTTTTTTGAGACGGTGTAAAAGAAATTCACTACATCTCATATCCTTCTCATACCACCCACATCCGACCGAAAATAGAATACAACTCTCATGTGTGGGCCGCTGCTTCAAAGTCTATTTTGAAGCTAATGGACCGAGTATAGGAGAGGGCGAAAAGGCCCATTGGTGACTAAGTGTAGCCTCTCTGGAGTATCGATCGTCGCAACGTGGGATGTGTTACGCTATTTTATCGTTGCTACAATGGAATGTGCTCTAATGTAATCAGGGAATATATTCCCGAGACCCGCTGTTATTTTCCGAAGACCATGATCTTCATTAAGAGCGCATCTATTTGTGATCGCTCTCCGCATTACAGAAACAATTCGTTGTTTGGTCGAACGGCTCGTATATGAAACGAGGTTCCTACAAAATTCTTTCCTGTCATCCCCAATGTGGAGAGGTTCAAACCGAATGTCCACAAACACTACTTCCCCTATCCTCCCTTAAATATCCTACTTTCCTAGCTCCAGCACAATGCACTGCATAAATAGGGGTCACCCCCTAATTACTGTTCCAATCGAAAAAATATATCCATTACCTGCATTTTGCACTTAACTGCACAAAGAATAAGATGCTGTGATTTTCGTTAATTTTTTCAAGTTAAATGAATATTTAATAGCCTTTCGCTTAAATGTATGCATTTAAAGGGTGATTTTTTAGCAACTTTCTTTTTGGCAGCTCAGCTGTTCTCGTGCAACATATTACTGTTAAAAATGTTCAGTTTGGTCTATAATTTACACATGAATCGACTTATAAACGAACAACGCCTGCAGATTATTAAATTTTATTATCAAAATTCATAATCGGTGAAGAAAGTTCCTCGTCCTCTTTTTTATCGGATAATTGTGGCCAGCAACGACGCTCATTTCTGGTCGAATGGATACATGAACAAAAAAAAAATTGGCGTATTTTTAGCGTGAAGAGCAGCCGGAAGTACTGTATCCCGAAAAATGCTCTGTTTGGTGTGGATTATGGGCCGATGGCATCATTGGACCCTACTTTTTCAAAGACGACGAATGAAAGAGCGTTACTGCGATGATTACAAAATTTTGTTTGTCCAAAATAGAAGAGCTGACATGCGGTGTCAACAAAACGGTGCCACGTACCACACAGCACTCGAAACATTGGCCACCAAAAAAAGAAAAAGCTTAAGGGACAAATAGAAAATTTTACAAGACAAATGTTTTTATTAACTGTCTTTTTTGCACCTAATTTTATGGCTACTGCAAGATTAATTTTGCTCGAAGTCTGGGATCGTACTTTAAACGATTATAGAACTTCAGGATTTAATTTTACATAGAAACGGTTTTAAAAATTTTGATTTGACCAATTAGGAATATGGAGGAGAAGAACATACTCATCAACTCACGCTGAAATGTTAATTTTTCATTTTGAAATGTTTGATTAATGACTTCATCAAACTCTTATTTTATTTTCAACTGAAATAAATGTAGCACTTGTGAGACGTAAGCAAACGTTCCGAATTAGATAACGTGTGCAATTTATGATAAAAAAACTTATATTTGCAAACTTTTTCCTCGTACATATAATCAGCGGTGGCATGAGTTTCAAAGTTTCAATTTCTTTCTTCGTTTTATTCCATTATATAAATGTAGCGCCATTAATTATAAGTATTTTAAAGAAGGAATCTTATCAAATTTGGGTCAAATATTTTGAAATATATTTATTTATAATAAACTTTTACCTCTGGTTATCAGCGCACATTAGAAACTTTTTACTTTTTCAATTTGCAAAATTATTCCTTACGCTTTTGCCTTATGACCAACATAACATACGATTATTATATACTTATATGTTTTGCCTTTCCTGTATGTCTGAATTCTACTCTAAGAAAGTGCAGAAAATAGAGCAGAAAAGAACATAAATATGTTGCACAAGAAACATGTAAACGTGTAACATACTTCCCTTTTTTTCCTACTGTTTTAACTTCCAACCTGTCTTCCTAGTACCAGCACCGTGCACAGCAGGAGTAGGGGGCATCCCCCGAAAAAATATAACAATAAATTTAAATAAGGGTTTTTATTTTATTTTCGTTTACATAATTGTTTTAATTTATAAGCCGGAATTGATACCATGCCCGTTTGGCTTGACTTTGAGGACACGACTTTAAACCTTATTGATGATCGGGTTTGGTTGGGAAGCATACAGTGAGTAAAAAGTTACAAATCAGAAACTTGCAAGGGGTTTTTTAACTTATTCTTTGCTTTTTTCGCTCTTTCAATAATGTTTTCCTCCACTATTCCTCACGGGAGTTGCAGCGACAGAAACACTTAGATTATCGATCGTGTATAACAGTCTGACTGAGATGGCAACAGTTGAACTGAGAAGACTTAATTACTTTATCAAGGGCACTGGATAGTTCCAGGAGTAAACCTCGCGGAGTTAAACTACCACTACTTTTCCTTTTTCTTCTCCTCCATTTGATTGTCTAACTTCTTTACTCTTATGCGGAATTTTTCTGCTTCTCTGAAATCACAAAAGGGGCATAAATCATGGACCCGAATCATGGCTGCCTTTAAAAACTAACCGAATGTAATGTCTTTTGGTACATTTCTATTGAGAAAAGTACAATTTAATGAGCACGATAGCACAAACTCATCGTATGAAAAGGGTCTTCATATTTAATATAGTTGATCCCTATTTACACGATGACTTTTGGTTTGATTTTTTTATAAATATCTTTTAGAGTTCTTTACTTATGACTTTTTGACATCATGTCTTATTTTAGTTTGATATTTTTGGAATCGGGGATGGTAAACTGAGTTTTATAATTCTACCAACAGTGTGCTAAAATAGAACTTTTTTTATAAAAAAAAAACATAAAAACAAGTAAAAATTTAAATTTTTGGTGCAGTCACGCACTGCTGGGGAAGAGCTCTCGCATAATTGTAATTAATTCTTAAGCGGGGTACAGGCTATCGAACATGACTGACTGACTGTTCACCGTTAATTTCGTCAATCAACAGTTAACTATAAAAATATTGGCGGTTGAGTTACAGTCAACCGCCATACTGGTTTTTCAATGATAGTGTGTGCCAAAAGTCATCAACCAAGGGTCTTTGTAGTATAAACATGAAAGCGGAAAATGATTTTTTAAATTAAATGGATCATAATCACTCATTTAATATTTGAGAATTCTTTTGTTGTGGCAATCCTTTTAATCCTTTTTTTAAATTTTTTTTTCAGCGAATGTTTTAACCATAGCCACCACGTGATCCCCGAAGGGGCCTCACCAATAACCAGTCTAGGACAAGTCCTAGGGGCTACTGGTTCCCGTGGCACCAGATGGGACTCTGGTCAGCCGCGTGTTAAAAACACCTCCGATTTTAGGTCTCATGCAAATCTGGGGTATCGGTAGCACCTCTACCCAGACAAGCATAGGCAGAGCTACTTCCTTAAATTACTTATATGCACGCTTGTTGCCCTGTTATTTCAGGGATTGGATAGTAACATATTAAGTTCAAGGGGTAATTGGCCAAAGGTCAAGGTCTGGGAAGACCATATTACCCACTTACCGGACGAGCGAGCGAACCCACTTTCAGGCCCGTTGCCCTGTTAATTCAGGGATTGGGTAGCAACATACAAGTTTTTAGGGGTTATCAGCAAAAAGGCCTAGGTCCGGAAACCTGATAACCCTATACCCCAGGAAGCACAACACCAAGCCACCAAAACAAGATGTATAAACCGTGCCCACGGGGGGGCTCCTCATGATATATTGGAGATTCTGCACGAAGTTTTTGAAGACATGGTCACGTCACATGGAGGTGATCTGTAAAAGAATATTTTATCTAGGCATGTCGCCGAATAACAAAAAACATTGAGAAATGTTGAAAAAAGTTCAGACAAGATGGTCTTAAACTTCCTAAAAGAAGCCCGAATGAATTCGGTAAAGCAAAACATTCAGTACGTTCAAAAAAAGTCAATCGTAAGGAAAACCTCTCATGGTTTGGGACGCTATTTATGCCGATAGTTGCCTAGAGTTTCAATATACACATACTCGAATGAACGGCAAAGACTACATTATGGTTTTTCGGCGGTAGGTTGAAGCCCTCCCTGAGAGCGAAGCGTAAAAACAAACTTGTTTTTCAACATGACAACGCCTAAGACTATGTCAGCCTGATGATCGTGACCAGCGTGCTCTCCTAACATAAATATCATGGAAAATATTTGAGGAATTCTTATCCGAATAGTGTACTCGTATGCCAATAACAGCAGTTTCTCTAGTGTTGAAGAATTGAAATCAAAAACAATTGAAGATCAAGAGAAAATAGACACAGACAACATTGAATAATCTTCATAGCAGCATCCAAGGCAGGATATTTGATTTAAATAGTTCTAAGGGAGCAAATATTAATAAAATCATTATTTGAACTGGCTGCCATTCTGTTATAAATGAAGGGAAAGAGCTCTGTTTTCATAAAACGTTTATTCGGAAGTATTGAAATTGATGACATTAATTGGAAAAAATATATAGCGTTCGAATGGACACCTCCCGAGTTGATACATAATTGCGCTCGTCCTACGGCATTTTGAATTGTTGCTCCCAAAATATCTGGCTCCAAATTGGTGATTATGGGATTATTTTTGTAGTTGTCAATATTAAAAAAAAAATAAAGTATTTGATTTTGTACAATTGAAACTGAATATTATGCAAAAAGATGGCGAAAAAGTTGATTTTTGTGATAAAAAAAAAAAAAAATCAGACCAATTACTGCTATTTTTTCCTTCTCTTTCAACACTTTTTTCACACTCTGTTGGCGGTACTATACTTATTGAAGGCACTGTATTATCTGACCATTAATTGAATGAAAAAAATGTTTTATTTCCATGCAAAAAACAAAAAACAAAACACAATTTTTTCGCAAAAAGTTTCGTCAGTCTTTATCACTTTTTTTTAACTTTTCGCACTGTATTCAACAAACCATGTGCTTGATAAGCAGCCAAAGAAAATGACTCGACGACGACTGTACCAGTCGTCGGCCTCAGGTAAAGGGGTTATTAGTTTAATATTTTGTTTGTAATTTCTGCAATACACGAACAAAAATTTTAAATCTGAAAAAAGAAATTCCAAGTGATCTTTGCTTAGAAAAAAGTCATATTTCATCACACAGTCATTGTGAAAAAGCGTTAGAAAAAATTTGTCAGAACATATAGTTCTTCATATTTATTATATAAACGATTAATAAGAATCGTGTCAGTCCAAAAAACTAAAAAATTTTAATATCTCTATATTTTTTACCTTTTTTTATAACAATGTGATTAAAATATTAATCAAGCTTGAGGTCGATACTCATTGAGTATCATGAGACAATTTCAGGACAATTCTTTTTTGACTAAAAATAAGTATCGAAATATCGATAATTTAAATAAAAATGTTTAGCCACAAAATAAGACCTCTCAAGCTTCATTAATATTTTAACCAAATTGTTAAAAAAAAATTTCAATTTTATTTTCTAATTAATGTGCAAACATTTTTTGTGTGTTCCAAACACTGTCATTGTCAGCTAAAATCTTTGAACTAAATGCCGATAGTCATATCGAATTGATTAGAATATAACTGGTATTTTTGTTGTTGTTGTTGTTATTTTATATAAAGAAAAAGGCAACTAACTGCAGGCCAAACTAGCTGGAATTAACGTGAAAATGAAGTCATGGGTGAGTAGATTATTATAAAATATTTAATATTTATTTTCAAAGCAGTGCTTATCTTGTGAATTACAATTTTATCTGATTTAACAATAATATTTAATGAGGTGGCATTAAGATTTTGAAATTGTGATTAAAAATACTAATTACATTATGGCGCCAAGTGATCGAACAATATGATTTTCGAGTCGCTACAACAAGATCTATTCTTGTGGCAACCATTATGTGGCCCCCATTACACATAATATCTAAAAGACTTCTATTATGTTAAATGTTAACAGAATAAGAGTTTGTATAAAATGCACTATGGGTGTGTATGTATGCATGTTGAATGCTTATTTGCTATGTTTTGTGGCAACATTCTAAATACGACAGAAGAAACTTCCCTTTGTGTAGTAATAAATATTCTATGTTGCAACAATCATGGCAACATTAAAATATAAATAATAACAATAATTTGTTTGACCGAAACCAGAATTCGTCTGCCATGACTATACACTGTTTCAGTAAATATAATATGATTATGGTAACCATGCTAAACATGGTGGCGTGGTGTAGTGCTTGCCCACAAAACCAAGATTTGTTTCCTGGCAGAGGACAAATATTTTTCACCATGGTTTTTCGAGTTTTAAATATTTAAATAATAACAATAATTTGTTTGGCCGAAACCAGAATTCGTCTGCCCTGACTATACACTGTTTCAGTAAATATAATGTGATTATGGTAACCATGCTAAACATGGTGGCGTGGTGTAGTGCTTGCCTACAAAACCAAGTACCCCAGATTCATTCCCTGGCAGAGGACAAATATTTTTCACCAGGGTTTTTCGAGTTTTAAACATTTAGTGGCTTCTTAATCCCTAAAAAAATCCATTCAAGTAGCCGCCCGACCTCCCCTCATCATGACAAAGTTCAGGCAGCCACCAACCCTTGGCGGAAAAAAAAGGTAGGAATCAAATATTAGCAAGGTTCCTCCTCACTACAACAAAATACACAGAGTACGTTGTTTCTAGGTAACGGGAGGTGATGGCAGCCCCATTATCCTAGGAACTGCTATAGCAGACCAATCATGAACCAATTAACGAAACTGATACAAGGCAAAAGTAACAATACGAAAACAACTGCAACAATTCGTAAAACATGGAGATGTTTTGTGGAAGCCAACTGCTCCCAAGAGGAGTAACTGAGAAATAACCATGATAAAGAACTATCTTTTCTCTCAGTACTCTTTAAGTTGTGCTTGGCTTAGTAGAATCTAATTCAGTGGGCGGCAGTTGAATGCCCCATGGATCTATCCATCTATTATTAAGCCACGCTTATCCACTTATCCTATTTATTTGCACCACTGTAGCCTGTAAAGCCTGTGAAGTAAAAAATTTTAAGGAACTTAGTTTATGCATCTAGATTAATTTCACGCTGAAAGGGGTACCTGCCTAGTGGCAAGTTCCTTTTACTTTTTAGATTTCTATTTAACGATTTATGGAATACAAGACAGCAAGTGGTTTGTCATTCCTTCTTCTTTCAATTCCAACTAGTTCCTGCAGTGATTTTCGTGTGGAATGCCCGTACAAGTGGCTATCGCACAGTGGCGCAAAATACAGAAAAAATTTTAAAAATCGGCAACTTTTACAACCGATTTGTATAAAACAATTTGTGATTCATACCCAAACTCAACTAAGAGTAATTTTAAAATTCAACTTTTCTTTTGAACAGACCACGTATAAAACACAACTAGCAAACATTAATTAGTTTGATTAATTCCACCAGGAGTTTCAATCTAATTTTAGACCTAGAGCTGGAACAGTTCAAAAATGAATTTCTTAAAATAAACGAAACGTGTCTATCATTTTCCAAGTGAATCACTAGAAAAAATTAGCAATAAAAATAATAATCGTTACAATTCAATTTCTAATATTTAGGTGGCAATAAAATTATCAGAAAAGGTAGCAGGAATATTTAACAAAAAAATCTTAAAAGGATTGTTTGGTAAAATACATGGACGGTATTTAGGATATCAAATCTCTGATCAAGTGACAGGTAAAACTGATGATCTGTTCGAGATACCTGAGGAAAACTTCCATTGCTCTATCTAATCAAATTTAGTTTTTCATTTATTTATATTTATTAAAGTGTGGATATTTTTCAATAGTCATGCCAGCAAATACTGTACACTTATTAAATTTTTTATAAGAACTTTAGCCTTATCGTTAATCTAAAATTGAAAAACCAAACTTTCCATTCCAAAAAAAAAAAAAAATAATAATAATAATAATAAATTATCAAAATTATTTGAATTATTAAACTGTCTTGCACTCAGGTGGACAATTCGAGTGGCATTCAGTCACATTTGTTAAAGTTGGAGATTATAAATAGAAAAAAAATATTTATAATTCTAGTTAATTTATCGATATTAAAGGAAAATGGGTTATTAAATGGGGATTTTTGTTGTTGTCCAACATTCTACCGACTGCATGTGAATCACTGACTGGTGCTTTGCGCTTTGTTCGAGGTGTCTTGCAAAAAACATTTACCATGTAAAAATTTATAATTAGTTAAAGGGTGTTTTTTCATTGAAAGCAGAAAAGCACTTTGTTTTTTTTTTCTTCTAAGGCAGCTAATTTGAAAGTAGTGTGTTGTTCCCGCTACTATTTCCGAGCTAATGGTGTCTCATTGGTCCTTAAGGGGCTGCTGCTAGACAGCTGAATTTAATCTTCAACATTTTCACTTGTTTTAGTAATAATATTGAAGCCTTGTGACAGACGATATCAATATTAACCCTCAATTTTAATTTTTGTGTGGTTTTTAAAAGCGCAAAGACATACAATTTCCCATCGGCAAATGTTTTTTGTCTATTAATATTAAAAAAAAATAAAATGTGATGACTAATAAATAAAAAGTGTCGTATTGACAGTGAGCAAAACACTTCTATTTATTCGATTGTTACAGTTTCACGTTGACAAAATGAACAATTTCTTCGGTTCGCTTTTTGGTGCACAATTCCACGAAGTTCACTTGAGTCAGTAGCAAAAAAAAAAAAAATAAAATGAAGACTGACAATAACAGTGCCACACTACATTAAACTGGTCAATATTACACATGACGTACTCGTATGCTGTGTAACACAAAGATTGACGCTAAAAATGTATCCGTGTAGCATCCACATATAAAAATAATGATGTGGAGAAGATCATTACGTTAGTGGAAACGGAAACACCCAATGCCGCCATGTATGCGCTAAATGCGACTGGTATATACTAGAAATCATAATTAAACATTTCTTATTAAAAAAAAGTAGAATAAAATTTCTGCTGTGAACAAAGCTGATTTCAGCGAAACTTTATAAAGTGTGCTGTCACAAGATACAACACCCTGTAAACAGAAAAAAAAGACGTAAAACGTACAACAAATGGAAATTTATTGTTAAATACAAAAAAAAAATGCTAAGAAACTACAACTATTTATTTATTTATTTTTTTTTTTTTCAGAGAAATAAATTCATTTACTATTCACGACTTTGGCACGAAATTGCAGCTAAAAAGAGCCACCGTAAAAAATCCCCCTGATGTAATGAGTTTTTTTTTTTCAATTGCAACAGTAGATGACAGCGAAAAATGCCATAATTTGTATTTAAAAGATAAACTAAAGGTGCGACTGAATGAACCAAGACAAATGAACGCTGTTAGTTAAAATTGCAAGTATCTTTACAATAAATTAGATTTATAAATTCGGCTTATACGAATCTACACCATAGAAGCGAAACTGGGTTTTGTAAGATTTAATTTTGGGCGAAGAAGTGATTTGGTTTTAATTTCATATTAATTTTGTAAAATTTTTTTTATAAAATTTTTGTTGAGAATTTAAAAACGGTTTTTATGTGCCACAAAAATTTTAGTTTCTTTTTGTTGCAAAATGAAATTTCTCTTATTTGCAATTTCTGTATTTTTATAAATTTTTTTTGTATTTATTTTTTGCAATTAAAATTTAGTTTCTTTTTGTTTTTTATGTAATTTTTTTTTTTTTTTTTTTTTTGTAAATTATTAAGTTCTTGGTTTGTAAATTTCGGAATTCATTTTGATTTTGAAGAAAAACTCAATTTTCAATTAATTTTTTTTAGTTTTTTCCATGTCAATATATATTTTTTTTTAATTTTAAACTCGTTGAATTAATTGATTGCATTATTTTTCATTGATCCCGTGGACTTTACACAAAAAAAAATTTTAAATTTATTTTCAAAATTTTGCACCTTGTGGTTGTTTTCATTAGGAAATTCATACTGAAAAATTATTTTAAGAAACTCAAAAAAAACAAATATTTAAAACAAAAAAATTTGAATAATCTCTAACACAAATTTTATAAATTCTCTGATACAAATTTTAAATATTCTCTAATAAAAAATTTTAATATTCTTTAAACAAATTTAATCCTAATAAAGGAGATGAAAAATTAAGAGATCAAAAAATTTCAATCAATTATTGTGCTGAATATTCGGTTTTTTTTTATCAGACTACTAATTATTTTTCTAAATTTTTTTTACTTTCAAGGAATTTAAAATTTTTTAAAAATTATTTTCTATCTTTTAAATTACTTTGAAAAATTGATCTCGATTTCGTTTAATGTTTGGAATTTGTTAAATTTCTTAATTTGCTTTTATATTCGGCTTCTGATATCTCCAAAATGTCTTTTAAGAATTTTTAAAATTTTTGCTAAATTAAAATCGAAATTAATTTCGTGTAAATTTCTTATAACTTTTTTATAATAAAATTCGGTTTTTTACATTAATATTCGGTTTGCCAGAAGTTTTATTTTTTTTTTTAAACCCCAGCGGAATTTTGGATATTGTCTGAAATTTCATTCTTTGGTGAATTAAATTTTTTATTTCTCGCTGTGATTTCGTAGTTACGTTATATAAACGATAAACAATTTAGTGAATCTAAAATTTTTATAGACTTTTGTTGTTGAATGGAATGGAAATTTAAATTTAAAGTCTTGAATTTTTAATGAGTTGTTTTAATAACCGTTTGTTCGATTTCCATGGAGTTTCGATGTGAAATTTTCCTCGATTTTTTTTGAGTTTTTTTAATGAAATTTTCGCTTTCTCTTTTTTTGATGAAGCTAAATCAAATTTTGAGTGATTTTTTTTTAAATCAAGGTAATATATTTTTTAGTTTGTAGGTTTAAATTTTTTAATTGAATTTGAATTAAATAATTTTGAAACTTAGATTTTTCGGTAAAATGCGTTTTCGATTTAAGGGGAATTTCGGCAGTTTTAATTTTTGATAAGTCGAATTTTTTTGTTCGAAAAAAAAGATTTATATTTGAGATTAAATAAAAAAATAAAAAAAAATGTGCACAATAATTTAAAAAGGAGCTGCATGATAAAACTTTCGCAAATTTGTCCAAATGCACTAGTGACATTTTGAAGTGATTTCTTGAAAACCCTTATTGTTTTATTATTATTATTTATTTTTAATTTCGAAGTTTATCTGATGAAATCGAAATTGTTTGTTGTGATTGTAGATTTATATACTTTTGATAAATTATGATTATCAATTTCGAGTTCGAATTCGAGGTCATGTGTAAAATTAAAAATTCTTACACAGTTCGTACAAAAATCTTATGAGAAAAATTTCCATATTATATATGAAGCATTTTCTCTGATTTCAAAAAGAATCTGAATCATACGATTTCCATAAGTTGCCTGAGATTTTCACAAATTTGATTACAACCTTCGTGAAGTCGCAAGTGAATATTGTACAGATTACAAACAGAATGACAAACGTAATTGAATAAATTTTGGGTGTTAGTGCAATTTTCTATTGACGTCAATGTTTTTATTGAATTTTGCACAGGAGCATTTCAACAGAAAACTAAAAATAGAAAATTTAACTCTGAGAACAAAAAGAAAAATTACTTGCACTAGAAACTTTTAATGCGCTACGATCCTTCAGCCAGAGAAAAATAATCACAATGTGAAAATATAGATTATTTGAGGTTACAAACATGAATGAATGATACATTATATTTTCACTTTATGTCATACAAATATATTAACCCGAGTCACAGTGTTGTGCAAAGGGTCTTGCATCATAGCATGAATTTGAATATGTTAGACCTTTGTGTATATGCAACCATTGAGAAATAATTTTGCAAGGTGGTATTATTAATTTTTGTGATATTATTACGCCAGGTGATTATTTTTTTGTTGCTTTTTGTGCACATGTGATCAATATGGCTTGTGTTCATGGGAGGTTTCTTGTTGTATGTGTGTTTGTTTTGTTGCTACTTTCTTTGCTTTATGACACATTTGCTTTTTTGACAGAACAAATTATTTAACACCAACAAGAATGACTGATTTTCTTTCTTGTATTATTGTACTTGTGGCCCTAATGCTGTCATCTGGAAAAATTATCTCACCGTGTAAACAACATTGAAAACCAGAGTTTATATTTATGCAACACTTCATTGCGAAAAGACATCTGACACTTAGAAAAATAAGGAGAAGAAAATACATAAAAAATTATATCAATCGAAAATAAAACCGCATTAAACATTTTAATATCAAGGGATAGGCCAAATGGCGAATGGACCGAAGCCGACATAGCGAAGAAATTTAAGTATCTTCAAGAAAAACTCGCAAATAAGGTTAAGAAAAATCACAAAAGCCATATAAGCAACACGTATTGCAAAATATGCAAACAAAAAATAGCTAAAATAACATATAAGCAGCAGGTATTGCAAACTAAAAAAAATCGCTAACAACATGTATAACAAACTAAAGCAAAAATCGCTAACAAGACATATAAACAGAATGTATTGCACAATAAACAAAAAATCGCTAGCAACACGTATTTTAAACTAAAGAGAGAAAAAAAAACGTTAACAATTGAGGGAAAATATTTACAATTGCAAAGAATTTAAATCTCAAATGCATAAGACTGTGAACAGGTCTATTGTGAAGTAGTTGATGGAGACCATCTTGAAGGCTTTAACATCTGCATTATAGGGGCTATTTTCGCAAAATTTTTCTTTTAATTAAAAATTTTTTTCTGAAGAAGACGCCCGAAGAGGCGTCGAAATCTATATATATATATATATATATATATATATATATATATATATATATATATATATATATATATATATATATATATATATGTATATATATAATAGGATGTCTGTATGTATGTATGTAACGTAATGGCTCCAAAACGGCTGAGCCGGTTTTGACGAAATTTTCAGGAAACCTTCAGAATACCGGACGGGTGACACTGTGAAGTCTGATTTTTTATTTTCGGTCTGTGGGCGGAGGGCGGAGGGGCGTGGCAAAATCCAATAATTCATAAAATGAGAACGGCTGGGCCGATTTCTGTAAAACTTTTTGTCAGCTGTTCGTATTTTCGAGGAGAAGGTTTTTATGGAAGAAAATTTTGGAAAATCCCCCCGGAAACGTCGGAAACTTGGAAAAAATCGAGTTTTTGTATGAAATTTTGTTTGAAATTTTTCTTTAATGAAAGTTTGTCTGAAGGCTTAAAATTGGGGCGAAGCGAAGTTCGCCTGGTCCGCTAGTATTGAAATAAATCAAGTTTTTTTTATGTCTATATATTAAAAAATGTCGAAAAAATTAATCAAATTTATTTCATTAAAAAACCGCCAGTAAAGAACTCACGAAAATGCTAATATCCGGATACGGAATCAGTGAAAATTTAGATCAATGATTTCAATGATTTTAACAAAGGATTGTCATTGTAGGATATTTTTTTGATTTCTATTCACCGATTTGGAAGCTGTCTTCAACATGTTAGTAGAAGTAAACTTTTTACGATTTTTTTGCAAACAAAATAATATTATATTGAATTATGATCTATTTTTTTACCACTTGAAATAAACTTCACTTTTGTAAGGCGTATTCATGATTTCTTTATTCCTTCTGTAAAAGAAATTTCGTGATTTATCGATTGAAGAATGGGAGCCCCGCTAAACTAATGGCTAATGTGCTAGACTAGTGGCTAGTGTGCTAGACTAGTAATCAGAGGTCCCAGATTCGATCCCTGCCATAGACTCTGGGAGTTTTTTGCTCTGTCTTCTTTACTCTTCTGTTTTAAATTTTCTATACTTTTTAACAAATTATGGATCCAAGTGAGCGAAGGCTGTGCTTTCCCTTTACAACCTAAACCTAATCGATTGCAGGAAAATAATGTTCTCATGTAAATTGAGAGCAAATAAATTTGCTTTTATATAAAAGAAAAATATTTTCAAATCAAAACTAAAAGATTTGCAGAAACAATTCATACTTTTATGAACATGTTTTCAACTTAACTTCCCAAGAAGTTGAATAAAGTCACTATTGGATTTTTGAAAGCAAAGAAAATTTTGTTCCTAGAGAATGGCTTCCATTTTTTTTTAAAGAATTAATATTTATTTTACGATACTTTTTTCAAGAATCGTAATTATTGTTTTGAATATAATGGTTATAGCAACGTCACTTGATTATCTTGGCTTTTTGTTATTTATTTATAATACTTCGTGACTAAAGTTTTAATAAATATCTTGAAAATTCTAAAAATACCAATGAGAATTTTGCAAAACAAAAATATTTATAGGCGATGCATTGTATTTAATTGCATAAAGTGTTTTTTTTTTATAATAAATTTGGAGATCAAATTGAAAAATATTTAGATAATAGTTTTTTCATGAGTGACTTGTCGTGAACGTGTTTCATTTTCTCTTTATAATAATGTGAGTGCACATGAACGAATAAAGTCACTAATTTTTTAGCAAGTTGAAAGTTACTCACGACCTCATCCCTAGTGCAAATTTCAATGGCTATAAACGATTTCTTTTATTGGGGGCGTCCCCAAAATGAAACCACTCCGTTCCACTGCTGAATGCAGGATACTACTCATATCTTCCTTCCTGGCGCCGTAATGTTTATATACAAATGTTGACCACAAAAATTCCCTAGTGAGTGCAGAAGTGTTCAATTCATGTCTTTAAATTCGTTAAAATTATTTTTTTTTTGCAGCGATAACAACAAAATTAGCTGCGGCATTAGAGAAACTGCAACAACTACAACTGAAATTTTACCGTGAAATATTACATTGAAGTGTTAAATGTTTTGCCGATACTCTTAATTTATGACTCTGCTGTTTGTTGCTGTTGTGCTTCACTTTATTAGGGCCATACAATGTGCTCATAATGTTGTAAATTGTACGCGTAGTGGAACACACTCTAGACACTGCATTCCTACTAATTAGTTGTAGTTTTTTTTCCTCCAATATTTTCTGTACTGATCCCTCCATTGTCTGGTGTTGTTTTGCTATACTTATTTGCTGTTAACGCTAGTCTATGAATACTATTTGTTTAGTAACACCTTGATATTTAATTACGTTTCCTCTATTCACAAGCGCCTGAAGAAAAAAGCGTAAAAATAAAACGAAAAAAATTAATGACAAAAAAATTCTTTGCTGTTGCTGTTTAGTTTCATTTCTGTTTTTATTTTTTATTTTTATTATCTACTGTGTAAAAAGGTATAAAAAGGTATCAATAGACTACACAATATTATTGAGTACTTTGTTGCCTCTATTATTGTCGTTTTGCTGCACACTACCCAATAAATTGCCGCATATCTTTCAACAAAATATTGCAAGATGATTGTCAAGCTCTATGTATTAATATAAGAAAAAAATTCCATAAACTTTTTTATAAGTAGTATGACACTTGCATTCTCAGCTTTGCTGTAACCAATTCGCCTTGCATAGACCTGATAAATGGGCCTTGGCTACACACAGACATGCATATGTTTAAGCAAATTATAAAATAAATTATTTTTATTTTTATAAAAACTTGAACAAGTTAAATGATTTGATATTAAATAATTTTAAAAAATCCAGAGATAATGATGTCCTCTCTTTAGGTGAGAAATCATCTTTGCACACATTATAATAATATTCCTTTTTGCGCAATATAAACCAAAGAGACTTTTGCTTCTGTTCAATAAATGGTGCCATCTACTAATATAATAAACAAACACTAAATTTTATTATATATGTTCCTTTTACTCCTCTGGGGAGCATAGAGCAGCAGCAAGTTGATTCCAATGAACTGGATCATCAGCGAAATGTTTGATTTCGTTCCACTGTATATAGTTCGGTTGTGATTCGGCGTTTCCAGGTGTGTGATGGTCATCCGATGTGCATTCTTCCCGGGGGGGTTTCAGTCTTTGCCTTTATTAATGATATCATCTAATGGCTTGCGGAGAGTGTGTCCAGGCCAACACCATTGGCGTCTTTTTATTTTCATATCAATTGGTTGCTGTTTGGTGTCTGACCAGAGCTGGGCATTGGATATTATGGAGGGCTAATAAACACGTAGGCAAACACTAATCTGAAAGTGAAACGTTCACAAGTCACGTACTTTATCACACAGCCAATCCTTTTCAAAAGTCAACCTCACCCCCTATCTTTTACGGGTTTATTGTCCCCTGTCATGCTAACGAGGCTCTGACGACCGACCATGGGCGGTATAAACTTAATACTTGCACGATTAAGTCCCGGCACCTACGTTGAATGTCTGTTGGCGATGTTGGCATCACCAACACCAGGATCGGACGCTATAGTCTAATAAGCGTACGTCTTAAGTAACTCTTATTACCGAAACCAACACAAGAAAGAAAACTCTATTTTATTGCACAACATCAATTATTAAACAATAATATTACAAGAGTGTGTGTACCTTAATATTCAATAATCATGAGAGATAATGACTTATGCTGTGATCATGGCTTATGCTGTGACACCAATTTCCCAAGACTTTGCTGAAGGTTTCTAATCAGATCGCATTCATAGCTCGGACGATATTAGCCTTAAGGGTGAGGTTTGTTCGGATTATTTAACGGCACGCCTTAAGAAAAGCTTTGAAGGGATCAAATCGCAGCCGTTTTATATCGCCCAGACGGCTAATAACACGAGTACCGTGTTAAATCGCTTCTTTGACTGGCTGTGTAACATATTGGGCCATCCTGCTGAAACCGAAGATTATCCAAATTCATATCTTCCAGGCCACGAAAAGTTAATAATCGTGGCTCTGCAATTGCGTTTACAGCATTTTCGAAAAGAAAATTGGCGAAAAAAGCCACCACTCAAAAATCGTAACCAAACTGTCACTCTCTGTGGATGCAATGGCTTCACGACAATGACGTGTGCGAGTTTTCTGGTCAGCAGCTGGACCACTGAAGTTTGTTGATATGACCACCGAGAAGAAAATACGCGAAATTCGTTATTCGATTGGAGCTTTTGTAAGGCCCCAACTGGGGAGCCGTGATGCAAAGGACGGTAGTTTACATCAAACGGCTGAGTGAGTCGATCTTGTAAGCGAATAGTCCGAGATCATTGTGTTAAATTCTCATAATGTAAAATTCTAAGTTGTTAAGGCCAATGCAGAGTTGACGATCTTGGACCATTAGTGCAGGGCTACCTTTAAAAATGATAAAACAAGCAAAGGCGAATATTATGACAACTTATTGGTGGGTCGATTTAATGAGGATTTACATAAGATACGACAGCATTTGTCTACCAGGACGATACAAGGGTGCACACATGGCAAAATTTCCATGAACTAAGCTACGAATTGCTTTCTGGTCTACCCTGTTCGCCAGATTTAGCTCTGAGGGACTATTTTTTGCTTCCAAACCTGAAGAAACGACTCGATGGGAGGAGATTTGACTCCAACGATGTCATCATCTAACTAACAAAAACCTGTTTTGATGACTTCGACAAATCTTATTTTTTGGAAGGCATAAATAATTTTGAGAAACGTGGGACAAAGTGTGTAGAGCTCAAAGGAGAGTACATTGAAAAATAAAATGATGTTTCGTATCCAAAAGCCTTTATTTCATTCAAAAAGTAGTAGACTTATTGAGTCAACCTTGTATACCGTATTTTCAAATAAATAATGTTTCATGCCACAAATTTTATGATGAAATGTTTCTTATAGAAATTTTGAAATTTAAATTAGTTGACTTCATATTTGGAAACACATAGCAAATAGAGATGGGACCGTGATTAGCTATTGTCTCCCGGCCAAGAAAAGAAAGAGTTTTTCATATACGTTCAAGTACTCGTAATATTTTGTTTAATAAACTCGTAAGGCACGTGACTGTAAACTAAACTTAATGGTGATCGTGAAAAGCTTTACTCAGAAAATGCTTTAGGAATAAAAAAATTAAATTAAAAATCGATCGTAAACGTTTTTAAAAACTATGTCACCCATAATAAAGTTTCTTTATTGGTTTTTCGAAATTTCCGTTCTTCTTTTGGGAAATATCAAATTACATTTTAAAACTTTTCAATTGCGATAAAAACAAAATATCGTTTAATCGTGCTCAGGTGATCGAATGAAATTTTTTTATAATCATGCATGATAAGCGGTAATCACTCATCATTCTTGTGATCAATGACCATCTCTTGTTGAAAACTCACAAGAATTAAAAAATTATAATTTTTTGGAAGAAGTTTTATGGGTCATAACTGTCAGTTGCAGACGAAAATAATTACCATTTTTTTAGAAATCGCACATACAAACACTAAGAGACTTCGAAATCATAAAATTTAAAAGACAAATAAACATGTTTGATTGAGTAAGATTTGAAATTGTGATCCAGTTTTTGCCAACGATTATGCGCACTCACAAGTTTTACTTAAAGAGCAGGAGTTCAGGTCCATAAAGAAATATTAATCAAATATATGTATAAAATTATCGGAGCTACATATTTTTATTTCTGAACCTTGCGTTTTAAATTAAACAAAAACTTTTTTGAAGAGACCCCCACTAGACGCACTTTTAATTATATTTAAAATATATTTGCATTTTGCATTTCAGAATTTCAAAATCACCCAACGAAACTTCTCGTGCACATTCAATCACTCGCCTTAAACATTTTTAAATTCCCTTCTTTCGTTGAAAGAAAATATTGCTCACAATCATGCATGATCACTAGTGATTATGCGTGATCCATGCACATATCTAATTGAATGCTCATAGAAATGCTAAACAAGAAATCATACGAATGCACGTTCTTTGGCAAATTTTTATAGATCATAACTGTCAGTTGCAGAAAAGCATAATAATATTTGTTTACAGCGATCATAAAAGTTAATTTATTAACAAAGCTTTGAATTCTGAAAGACGAACAAATATATTTTTTTATTATAACATAAAATTTAAAAGTGAATTGGTTATATGTAATTGAATTAGATTTGAGATCGTGAGTATTGAGCAAAACGAAATTACTCAGACTCACGAGTCATGTTTGTGCATGATCTTCGATAGGTTAGGTTAGGTTAGGTTGATTGGAGGGGTGTGATAGCCCATGTCATACGACATACACTTAAGCCAGTGAAGGCTTGTTGTGCGCTCCCTTTTAATTATCAGACACAAACTGCCAGAGTTCTGCGGCAGGATTCGAACCTGGGACCTTCGCACTACGAGTCTTCGATAAATATTTTCGAGAAATACTATCAAAATTTTTTTTAATAAATTCAAGGAACAATTTTCGTCAAACCAACAAAAATTTTTCTTTATCGGCTCGAGTTCAAAACCCATCGGGCTTGATTTCTTTTAATAAAACACATTAATAATTCCCTAATGGAGTCTGATGAGATTTGAGCTCGACGCTTATTTTTCTATACCATTCGGTTTCTATTTACAAAGCCTGGTCTTTTGTTGTTAAAGAAACCAACACGATAACTTCTCTCACTATTGTAGCCGTCCTGATAAAACAAAAGATGTATATACTGTGTTCTGCAGGGGGGTAACCATCTACCAGTTTCTAAACCTCCCCAAAATTTGATGATTTTTATGAGTGTCTCGTCTCCAATATAAAATCCACTATGTGACATACAATGCCTCCGCAAAATCTTACAGATTTTCTGGCCTGTAACAATAACCAACAACCAACTCTGGATGGAGGAAAAGAAACAGCCTATTACAACGGAAATATGTGTGCAGAAACGGAGTTGGATTGGTCACACAGTCCATAAACCAGACGATAATATTGCCAAGAAATGACCAGATGCAGCAGATGAGTGGGCAAACCAGCGCATACCTGGAAGTGGTAACTGACAACAGAACTTTCGTTATTGCGAAATGGAACAAAGTCAAGGATCGAGCCGAAGATCGTGATTATTGGAAACACCTTGTTATGGTCCTACGCTCCTTCGAAAAGTGAAATAAACATATATATGAGTGGACTCGTCCCTCTTCTAAAGCTTTGCTGGCCAGAGTAATCTAAACGAATAGTTTCACTATTGTAGTTCTCTGGATATAGAATAACTATATCTAAAAACTTCCCCGTTCTCCATTTGCTCAAATGCACACTTTATTCCTAGAATAACGCACGCACATTTCAAAGAGTCTCACTATTGCATTTCTCCACATACATATAAATAATTACGTTGTATAGAGGTAACCGTTTCTTTCCTCGTTTAACTCTACGGTGTCGCTCGAATACACTCTCTATTCCCGTTGTAACGCTCCAAACATTTGGAAAGAACAATGAATAATTACTTTGTATGGGTGCCAATCGCTTCCCCCTTTCTATTCCCCCATGCTTTCACTCACTTTATGCCCATTGTAATGCATATCTATGGGGTTTCACTATTGTAGTTCTTTAGACATATAATAGTTAATAATTATATATGGGAGTATGCCCCTCCCCTTCTGTTATGGGTTGAAAAATGAAAATAATATTGTCATGTAGACTTGAAAAAATATACTAAAAAATTAGTTTTAAACTGATTTTCACAAATGTATAGAAGCAATTCCCATTTTCAATTAAAATTTTGTCAATGGGAATCTAGGAAGTTGAAAAAATTCTCTAACGGATCCTTTGGAAGCGATGAAAATGCCATTCCTTAAAGAAATCTTAAATTTTTTCACTGGTTACGCAAAATTTGGAAAGTCTCACTACGTAAATCTCCAGATATAGAATCATTGACAATTAATTTGTATGGCGGTATCGGTCTGCCCCTCCTACTTTTTTTTAGTAAAGAAAAGTAACACTCAGACAATGAGTGCCTACTACTAAGGGATGGTATAGAAAAAAATAGATGGTGAAATGAGAAGAGAGAGAGATAGAGAGAGAAAAAGAGAGCTTAAATTATTTTTACAACTCTACTATTCAGGCACTTTTCATAGCAGAGTTGTAGCGCCTCTGGTGTTAAGTAGATGTATTAAGTTTCTTAAGCTGTGTGTGTAGCCATTTTATTAATTGTTTTACTTCGCCGAGGATTCGGCTAAGATTACCACGAAGGAGGGCGCTGTGATGTGGTACGTCAGCGTAGTAAAGTGTCAATGGCTGACGTTACTGGTCAATAACCAGTGCTATGCCTTTAACACTTCAACAGTCCAACAACAATCAACAATTAAAAATTACGCCACACTAACGTAAATCAGAAAAACTCATAATAATGTTGATGGTTTGCCTTGAACAGGGATCGAACCCAGGTACTCAGTCACAAATTTTTTTGTAGTTAAAGCGTTACCTACTTCAGCCACCAGTACCCTCCGTGATTGCAGTAAAGTACCAAAAAAATATTTTTTTTCTGGGAGCAAAGTCTTGTACTTTTGCATAAAAATGCACATTCGTGAGTGAGCGCTGTAAAAGCTGAGGAAGAAGCTGCGATGTAACATTTTCTCTGTGACCGTCAGGCACAAATGTTATACAGACTTACGACATCAAGCTAATCATTTCCTTTAAAAGCTGAACTGCCTTAGAGATGTGCCATTCCTCAGAATGTATGGGATTAAATAGAGCTGTGGAGATCTACACACATGCAGGCTGCTCATCTTAATTAATTTTTTTATTTATCAAATTCAAACAAGTAAAACGAAATGTTTAAAACCAAATCGTTCTACTTACATGTGTACGAATATATATCAGATATTGTATCACGTCTTATATCGGTAACACACAAACATACATACAGAAAAGAATTAGACTGATGATAAGCCATCATCAAAACCAAAATTTTTTAATCATACACACCCTTTATCTCCATTAACGTGGTAATTACTCGTGTTAAAATAAAAAATTTAGACAAATATATAAATATAAGTATGTATGTGATATAAAATTTTCTGAAAAATAGTAAACACCATTTAAATAAAGTATAAACATTTTAAAACTTTTCCTTAAAAGTTTGGTATTCGTTATATCCGTAGCCTAACAACACTTATCAAATTTAATATATATATATATATATATATATATATATATATATATATATATATATATATATATATATATATATATATATGTATATATGTATATATATATATATATATATATATATATATATATATATATATATATATATATATATATATATATATAATTTTTTGCTGATAAGATTTCCATTTCTTCAACTTTTATTTCGCTACAATTTAAAACAATTGTTTAAACAATTCAAGCATTCATTTTGTTGGGAAGAAATAAAAGGGAAATATTTTAGTCAGAATATAAGAAAGATAAAAAATTCTAAAATTTCATACCGTTTATAAAATGAAATTCATGCCTTGAATTGTGGGAAGACTTAGTTTCCAATTTAGTTCAAAATGTTTAATTTTTCAAAATTGCTTTATTTTGGCTTTAGCTGTTCACACGATGTCTTACGAAATCGTCAGTAAACTTTAAGCACAACAAACAAATTTGACAAAGTTCAAATATTTTATGGGTACAATCCCGGTAAATTGCAATGGAAGTAAAATTTTTTAATATAATTTCAATTTTTTATTTAAGTTCATGTATTAAAAATTTAATACGTTTATCTTGAAATTTTTAGAAAAAAAATTTTTTTTTTAATAAATCCGGACTTCCGAACTTTGAAAGTTGATAGCGGCCATAATATTGAAGCTGCATTTGTCATTGATTCAATCTGTTTTGCTAAATCAGCACGGATGACTACAACGTTAAACAAGACGTGCAAATGAAAAAAAAATTGTTTTTATTCAAATGGGTGTTCTGTTTCGGCAACGTTCCACGTGCCTCGCCCATATTATGGTCGCCGTAATCGTTATACCGAGAAGATTACTTTCAGTAAGATGAACAAATTAGAGCCCGCTGGTTCAGTAAACACTGAAACAACACCTCGTTGTCTCGTGACAACGAGGAAAAAGTCGCCGCTAAGAGTGTGCAGATGCAGCCGATTTGGCGTCGCTCACAAGATCTCAGCCTTTCGTAGAACACAACTTGGCGACTTTTGCGTTGTGACTTGGGCCTGTAGCCGTACAAAATTTAAATGACACCAGAAGCTGAACATAATTGATCATAGACAGCGACAAGTGGCCTTTGGCCTGAATTCAATTATATGGGCAACAACGACATGTGGTTTCAACAGCACGACGGCGCTACAAGACACACAGCTCATGCCTTATTGGACATTTTGAACGAACAATTTGAGGTCATGGTCACATCACGTGGAGGTGATCTGAACTGGCCACCAAGATAGACTTTTTGTTGCCGGATTTTCTAAAGTCGCAGGTCTTTGCGAATAAGCTACAAGCCTCAGCGGCCTGCAAAGCCAACATAACCGATGCCATCGGTAAAATTCAGCCTGATTTATACGCCAAAATCAACGAAAATTGGACATTTCGTATGCGCGCCACTCAGCGAATGTTATATTCAATACATAATTTATAAGTCTTTCAAATGAATTAAAATTTTCCCTTTCTTTTATTTAAATTTAAGTATAGGAAGAGCTTAGTGAAAGATCCTTTGTTGACAACATTTTTTACTTCTTCTGTATAACACTTATGGCCTTTAGGATCTCGTGTGACGATATGCATATTACATATATTTTAAGTGGTTTAAAGCACATTTATATCATTTGTCACTTTTCATTTTGTCTTTGAAATCTATTCAATCGCTCATTAAGCAATTATTTGATAAAAATTATTTGGGATATTTTTCCAATTAATAAAAAAATTTCTTCTATTTCTTGTAGTTGAAGCTGTCTTCGTATAAGTCGCCAGCATTTCGTTGGTACTAATGCCCACTCACTCAGTAGACTTCAAGCATCATACTTGAAAAGCGATCAACTGCGTGTTGCTTATACAAAGACTCTGAAAATATCATATGGGAATTACAAATGTATAATTATAGTAGACTTAGAAAGCTTTCAAGTAAACAACTGCGGCAGATAAATACAGGCTGGTTATCAGAGGCGAATTTAAATTCGCTCGTGTGCAACTAATTGTTGCATTAAAAGCTAACCTGTCAAAAGTAGCTGATCGAAGCGTATAATTGTACTGAGTGAGTGTTGCCACAGCGAAACATTTTTCTTACTATAATTTTTTCATTCCAACAATGTTTTTTTTTTTATTTTGTTGATTCTTTCCCTGTTCATCGAATGAGTTCTTTTGTATTTTAATAAAATCCACACTTTTTATTTTTCTATAATTTCGTTTATTTTTACACAGATGTTACATTCGGAGTTTTGCCTCTACTTTAGTTTTTCCTCTTCTAAGCTGCTTATTAGTACTTACTTTTTACCGATTTTTTTTTTCAATATTCGAAGAAAAAGCCTTTTAATTTCCCGCTACTTTAAATGATATGCATATATAGTTTTTGATGCATTAGTAGTTCCACAAATATTAATTTATATGATCCCTTCATTAAACGAAATTTAAATTATTTTCTTTAAATTTTTCAATTTTTATTTTAGCAAAAACAACAATTAAAAACTGTGAAGACACATGGCTTGTCTACAGAAATTAGCCAGAATATTCACTCGAAATCGAACCTGCAACATTCGGACTACTGGTCCATATTTTTATATTTGGCAAATTCTTTTCCTTTCGATTTAACATATTTCTTGGCAGATATTGTTTCTTTTATTTTTGCTAATTTAAGCAATTTGTTAAATTCTTGATTTATTAACAGTTCTAGAAATATTGGTTTTCAAAACTGAGAAAAAGTTCTTTAGTTGCAATTTATCTTAAGATATTAAGAAAATGTGAGATAAATTATCTATATATTTTTTGGTTGCCAGGAAAAACATAAGACAAAAATAAATACATAATTGCTGGAAAAAAAAAAATAAATACTTTTTGTAAAAAACGTAAACAACACGGCAACGCTGGCCAACGCTCGAAAAATATGCCGGACTGGTGTTTCCAAAACAACATTTGACGAAGGCATATTGATACAAGATGATGTCATAGACGAATTAAATTCGCCCTCATTTGTATTTTGTTGTTGTAAAGAATGTATTATAAAGATATGGCATGGCTTTCAAGAACCTAAAGACACCTGGTAGAGTGAATTCGCCTTGAATTTAACAAGTCAGCTGTTCATTTTAACACCACCTTACAACCTTTACACCATTTACCATGGTTGTACGTACATACATATAAGGTATTAGAGTATTTTTTTTAAGAAATTTTGGTTTTATAAAATGTAAACGTTAGATTCCGATTTAAAGGAAAAAAGATCTGCCAACATTTTTCATTACTTCACATTTCTAATGCAAGAGCCATATCACATGAGTATACGAATTTTTCATTTAATTTTTATTATCTTTTATATCATTATACATATTTTGAAGTCTTCATGTATATACATAAGTCGCTCTGGTATCAATGTTTGAATGGCAAATATCATGGAAAAAATTAAAAAAAAATTAAATTAATTTATGTACATACATACATACTCATTCATAATAGGTCATGTATGTTCAAACAATTTACTTAGTCGCTAAATAAAAAAATACAAAAATAACTAATTGTAATTTCATTTTAACAAAAACTTAATTTTTTCGCAAGCAGCTGTCTTCTCTACGCTCAATACTTCAACACTTGACTTTATTGTGTATTTAAAAGAAAACTGCGCACGAAAGGAATATGGAATCGATAAGAGCTGGCGCCTCAGTGCCGGCCGTCAAATTAGATCGTTTTCACGATATAAAATGAAAGCCATGATTCAATAATATTCTTCGAACTAATCGAAGTATTTTTTATTTAATAATGTTATACTTCTGCTTCCATACTGAATGAAAGCTCATTCGTTGACGCAATGAAATGGTTTCATTAAATGCTCCTCATTATGTCCATGAACGTTTTCATTAATAGAATGAAAAGAGTGTCTTTGCATACATAAAGTCGCTATATTTTTATTCTTCTAAATCTTCCAAAGATCATTATATTAATGGAAATCGTTTCATTGTTTATATGAACTTTGTTTGAGCAAACTTGTGAAAAGATGTAATTGAACAATACCAGATTTTAATTCTAAATTTGTAAACATTTGTTTAATAGAAGGAATAAGTATTGACTTTCTTATTTTCACTTTCCTATTTTCAATTTTTTTTTTACCACAAAGCAAGATGATCAGAGACACAATGAAACTATTTCATTTATATAATGAAATATTCCTCATGTAAAACGTATTATTAAATATGATCCTGCAAGTCACTAGTCAAAATCAGTTCAAAAAAATAAATAAAATTTCATAAGGCCCTACGAATGCAATGAGTGGAGAGAATGGAGAAGCCTGCACAGGAACCCTTCGAAAGCAAAAGTTCGAAATGAATAACATGTTCTTTACTATTTCATACGAAAAGGAAAATCACTTAGAATATGTGTCGCTGTTCTCTCGCCCTCAAGGCAAAAACAACACATGGGCGAAGGGACCTGGTTACACCTGCACAAACGATAATTAAAGTTAGTGTCTCGACAGAAAACCAGTAAACAAATGCAAAAGCATTTCCCTTCAATTTTAAAGATCCCTTGTAAGAGAAGGGTACCATAAGCAATATTACCCATCTCTTTCCGGGAGCCTCATGCCGCATTGTGTTGGCGATCGACAATTTATCATTTTTAGTCAATGATATGATCGAGGACCAATTGACACCACAAAAAGTTATATACCCATAAGCAGCGTCGCAGAGGTCCTCTAGTCGCATGTCCAGGCATCTAATAGATGGATACCTTATTTCCAGTCTCTAGCTTTTGAAAATAGTAAGAGCACTCCAAAACAAGTTGGCATCTAAATTTCCAAAAGCATAAAGATCTCAAAGCTGATTGGCTATCTGAAAATATCGCAATAGGTGCACCTTTCAAGCCTTTATTTAAAATGAACTGAACACAAGTGGAGGTTGCTGGTGTCTCCGCCTGATATAACGTTGGCCAATTATCCATGAGTATAGAAATTCTTGTGTTGGGTTGGAGCATGCCAGCTCCAACCCCGGTCTCGGTAAGTCTAAGTGAGAACCAGTAGATTACCACATAGCTCTATCCGGTCTAGAAACCATGGATCTGCACCCATACCTGAGCAGGAAAATCTATCCTGTACTTAGAAATAACCATTAGGTCCTTACAAAATATTTTATTCAAAATCGAAGAGTACCAATAGTCAGCATAAAAATCCGAAAGAAAAGCATCCCGTTAGCAGCCATTGCTGCAGTGGTCTTAATAAAGATCTCTATAGGAATCAATCTAATTAAGCCCTCAATGCCGAATATTGGCAAAGTGTCCAGTACCCCCGTAGTAGGAAGACATGCCAACCGCTCAACTCTGCCCATTTTCGGTGACGCTATAACCTGCCGATCTTGTGGCCACGATAGAATCGCGCCAAACGCAATAATAAGCTTAACAATAACTTCATAGATCGCAGTGATCATTTTAGGGCTGGTTCTGCAGGTGCCACCTACACAGTTTTTCACCGCCCACAGTGGCATGGCGGTTCCAAGTTAGCCTATTTTAGCTTCCACGGTACAGCAACGGACTTTTCTGGGTTACACGAAAGACCATGTTCTTTGGTCCTCGTCCATATTGTGCTCTTAGCATCGATCATGACCTCCGAGTGAACAATTTTAGAAACCAGTGAAAGCATTACTCAGTCGATACATTCCTTCTTGCTTGGAAAAATAAATGAAGGAAAAACAATAAATTAAATTTTTTGTTATTGTTTCATCAAACTTTTTCATAAATACATGAAACATTCTTTCACTGAATTGTCTGTCAGGATCGTGAAATTTGGACACTTTAGATTTGTCTTTAAAGACTTCATCAATTCATAAAATTCAAAAAAAAACGAATCAAATTGGAGTTATTATTCATTGGATTTGATCATACGAGTCTTCCGCAGACATTTCAGAGATGTAATATTCCAAAAGGAATACATTAGGGAACTTTTCAAATAAAAGAGACCACACAAACAGCATGTATTATTCACATCTACTCCTTCTTGATGGAAAAGTTTTCATATTCTCAACTTGATTAATACTTTCAAGAACCACGACTATCGTGCCATGACAACAAAACTATTGGAACTTTGAAAGTTGCTTCCGATTCTAATATTTACGAAATGTCAGACTTGAGGCATCCCCAAACGTTTGCAACAAATTTATTGTATACGGAACGAATACATGTTGAATATGATGACGGGTCAAAATGATAACTAAGACACGATAAAAAATAAAACTGGAAACAAAATACTGTCGCATCAACATCTTGATTCATCTTTTAACATTTTTTGATTTACCCTATTCAAATAAATGTGAGTATGGACAATAAATGTATAATTTTACTCATTATTTGTTGTATAACTGAAACACGTTTCTAATATTTAGATAAGAATTCTGGCGCCAAGAGTTTCAATTTAACAATTTACTTTTATTATACTTTCCTAAGCATATAATAAAACGCCAAGAGAGAAAAAAAAAGAAAGAAACGAAACAATTGTTTAAAGAGAAATGCAAACAAGACGCGCAAATTATGAAAATGTTTGCACAAATATTTTAAACACCTTTTTTTGGTTCATTACTCGTATATTAATTTCGCTAACATTTTATCAGGCGGTTTTTTTGTGATACTGCCCGTAAAAAATTATTTATCGAATTGTGAAGAGGGCGTTTGTACTAGAATTTGTAGATGGTAAACATTTTGTCAAAACTCTTTTACAGCAAAAAGTTGATATTCGCTTAAAGTTTATTCATAATATGCATACATATGTATGTACATAGATATGTGTTTACCAACCTTTCGCTAACAAGCTGCCAAGCATATGCCAGGAAGCCGCAAAACATTTCATTATCAGAAGTGTCCTGCGACATTAAAAGCCATTGTAAATAATCGAAGTTTTTAGAAACCTTGAATGATCGCAAATGTTTTAGGATCATTTCCCTGCACAAGCTGCCATTTGACATTTGCTCTTCAGTAAATGGGAGCATTTACATATGTTAGGTTAGGTTGATTGGAGGGGTGTGAAAGCCCATGTCATACGACATACACTTAAGCCAGTAAAGGCTTGTTGTGCGCTCCCTTTATTTATCAAACACAAACTGCCAGAGTTTTGCGGCAGGATTCGATCCTGGGACCTTCGCACTACCTACTAGTCTACGAAGGTCAGTTAAATGGGAGCATTTAGTTCAAAAAAAGGCTGCTAAAGCAGCGGTAATTTTCCATTTTTTTAAGACAATTTGCCAAATGCCACATGTGACAAAAATGCAATTTTTTCTAATATTTTATATTATTGCGTTCTTAATTAAAGGAAAGATGTGCAAAAGATTTTTCATTTGACTACGATTTTTATTAATGCAATATGAAATAATTGTGGCAAAAAAAACTGACTTGAATACAAAATGTCAATCAAACAAATTACAAAACCGAAGCAACTATGGGTTAATTTAAAACCCGATATAATCCATTCCTAGTCTATTTTTTACTCCCAGGAAAGATTGAAATGCCTTCTTAAATCAAGACATGCATAAATGGCGGAGTTATGTTATAATCAGTATTTCCAGCGGCCACTTTCTCCGGCCGCTTTCCACTTAAATTTCTACAAGCTGCACTTTTAACTGAAAAAATCCTTTTCAAAATCGCTCCATAAATGGGGGAGTTATACGATAATCAATATTTTTAGGGGGCAGCAAATTGCCGGTCCAATTTTTAAAACAAAAAAAATTTAAATCATATAAAATAAAGCTAAAGAAATACACATAAATTGATAACCTCCTCCTTTTTCAAAGCAGGTTAAAAAACAAGCAATTGTAAAGTGTTTGTGCTCCAGAATTTCTTCCAACAAAGTTCACATTATACAGATTGTAAACAATAAATGTCATCATATCTGACGTTTACTCTAGCATTCTCAGCTTTGATACACAGAAAAAAAAAATGATTGCCAAACTCTTTTTTAACATACGTTTTAATCTAAAAAAATTTTATTTTTAGTAAATGTTTTTAATCTCGCAGTCAATTTTTTTTGGATTTTATTTCAAACACATCCACTGGTGAATTCTTTTTAGTTCATAAATTTTCCCCATTTAATTAATTTTCTTCTCAAATTGAGTAACAAAAATTTTATTGAATGTAAAATTATAATTATTGAAAAAAATTCGAATTTTTTCCAAACAAATTATTAGAAATTGTTGGTAGAATCTAAATAAAACTTAAAAAAATATATACATAGTATATTAGACTCATATAATTTTGTGTTTGAATTAAAAAAAATATATATTATTTTTTTCAGTGTAAAACTTCCGCAACATCGTTTTCTAATTCATAACAATATTTTTCTTCTCATCCATTTTGACAGCCCTTCGAAAAATGTTAAACAGAATACCAGGATTAAAACCCATACTGGAAATCATTGTGGAGCAGTAAGTACTCATATGTTTCCACTAGGTTGTCCCAAAACAAAAATTTTTTTGGAGATCAAGCATAATTTGAAAGCTTATGGAGTGAAGTATTTTTGAGATTTTCTTCAGATTTTTCGGAAAAAGGTTTAGAGGTTGTTCAAGTCGAATTTTTGCCAAAAATCGGGTTTGACGGCCGTTTTTCAGTTTTCTTCACAACTTTGTCAAAAATCACAATTTTTTCACTTTTCAGGACACAATTTAGAAGAAAAAAGTCCAGGCTTTAGTTCTATGTGCAAAAACTATATGTTTTCGCAAGGCATTTGTTTATTTAGGTACCCTACATTACAATTTTTCGTAATTTTTTCATAAATTTTGTAACGTGTGAAATATTCTTACATAATTTTTTTAAGCATGATCAACAAAGTCATGGCTAGTATCGTCCATAAAAGACTTACTGATTCCCTTGATGGGACACTTCGGTGTGAACATGCATAAATCATGCATCGATCAGATCAATAGACTTCGAATTATAATCGAACAATCAGTAGAATATACATAAATCGCCTCTTGATCTTTATAGACTTTCTCATTCTTGGAACACCTTTGCTTGCAAAGGACTCCCCCCCCCCCCCCCGGAACTTAGTCGAGATAATACAAGAATTCTATAGAACTGCAAACTGCCGAATACCGCATGAAAACTTAGTCATAGAGCACACATTAATGCAGGCGCATGACAAGGATGAGTCCTGTCGCTCTTACTGTTTAATGTAGTTTTAGACATAGTAATGAGAAAAGCAAGGCGAAGCAAGAAAGGCATTACGCATAATAACTCTGATACGGTAGAGAACTTGAAATTGGTCGAAACGGGAGCAGCAAAGGAAGGCTTTAAAATAAATATCACCAATACGAAGGCAATGAGAATCAACCCTACAAGCAACCGTCCGCTTTGTATACACAATAAGTATTAATCTTCAAGATATCAACCAATTCTGCTGCCAAGGAAGTATTCTTTCGTCAATGGTCGGATCTTTAGATGATGTATCTAATCGTACCATGAAAGCTAGACAATATGCAAGTCTCCATCTCTCTCCACGCGCACATAACTTAGAATTTTTAAGGCGTGTATCAAGTCTGTGCTATTGTACTATTGTGCGAAACTTGGACTACCTCCGCAGCAAATCAACTCTGGACCCGAACTAATAATACAGAAAAACGGGATGAAATATTTATGCGTAATTAGGATTGGATTGGCCATGCACTACGTCGTCCACCCACTAATATCACCCGTAATTCCATAGAATGGAACCCCTAAGGAAGCAGACGTAGAGGACGCCTTGACCAAACTTGGCGCACACAACTGGCTTTGGCAGTTAACAAAACAAACAAAAGCTGGAGTGTTGTTGTTGAGGCCCTATGCTCCTTATATATACACATACATGAAATATATAGATTTTTGTTCCAAACGTGAATTTATTCATTGTTTATTTTTGAAATTTAAAAATAAACATTTTTTTTTTTTTGTAAGTTGGAAAATTATTTTTTTGCCGTAGAATATCATGGTGACACAGTATGAGCTGCACACCAATTTTTTTTTAAAGAACAACGCACTAAAATACTAAATTTTTAGAACCCTGTGGATTTTAAATTAATTTTCTAATAATTTGATTAAATTACACGAGACACGTACAAGAAATTTCGTTTATTTACGATGGCGGGTCAATAATCCCTTCACCTTTTGAATAAAACAGGCTGAAAAATAAAAAATTAAATAGTTTTAATTTTCAACATCGTCCCCTTTCAACTCTGCGAATATACTATATTATAAATATATATATATATATATATATATATATATATATATATATATATATATATATATATATATATATATATATATATACATATACATATATATATATATATATATATATATATATATATATATATATATATATATATATATATATATATATATATATATATATATATATGTAAAATTTGTCGAGGTCATCAAAAATGGCATTTGTTTGTGAGATGAATTCATCGTTGAAGTCAAAACTCTTTCCGCCGACCACCGAGCCATTTCTTCAGGTTTGGAAACAAGAAATAGTCGCTCGCGGCAAAATGTGGAGAATAGCTCGGATGAGGAAGCAATCCGTAGCCTTATTCATGGAATTTTGCCATGAAAACTGCACATGTGTGCAACCTTGCATTGTCCGGTTGGAAAAGAACTTTTTTCTCAGCCAAATGTGGTCGTTTTTTTTCCTCAAATCCTTACAACTTGATCCAATAAGTTGGCATAATATTCGCCCACTGATTGATTATACGGCGTGCATCCCAAAAACAGTCGTTTACTTTACATTACTTTATTGGCTGACAAAACTTTCTTTGGAACCGATTCACTCCGGAAAACCCACTCTTTTGACTGATGTTTACTCTGCAGCTTGTTGTGGTGGATACACGTTTCGTCCACCACGACTACGAAACGGCGCAAAAACTCGTCCATATTGTGGTTGTGCAATGCCAAACACTTCTGCGAAGTTGTTATACGATTGCGTTTTTGGTCGATTGTGGGCAAAAGCAGCACCCATCTTGCGAAAAGCTTTCTCATACGAAAGTGATCATTCAAAATTGAAACCACTGAGCCAAATGATACGAGTATGTCTATGACTTCCACAATCACTCGCACTTTCAATCTTCGATCGGCCAACAGAATATCGTTAATTTTTCTCAATTGTTTTTGGGTAAAGAGACCTCATCTGGGCGTCCAGAACGTTCGGCATTTGCCGTGATTTATTAAGCTTTTCTTGGTATTTATTAAGTTTAATCTTGGTTCGAGTGATTGTTTTTCTCCGCATAAAATAATGCTTAATGAGCGGATGGAAATTCACTTTCCCCCTTTTTTCCCTTAAATCACGAGGTAGTCTGCTAATGATGGCTGTCAAACACAAATTAAATGACGCAGCAGGAGTCGATTGACAGGAGCAGTATTGCATTTGAAGTTAAAATTTCAAACACTGATGGACTTGCTGACCAAGTTCGCATATTGGTATGATCTAGGAATCTAAGGATTCCTCGATGTACACGGTCTGCAAGGGTAGGCTACAACCAAGAGTGATTTCCATTGACATGAGCAACAAGTATTTTGTATGAAATTTTAATTGTGAACAAAATTCAAATAAAAGTTTGTGTGTGTGTGTGTGTGTGTGTTGCATACAAAATAGCCAAATATACACACATATATCACTTTTTAGATGTCAAATTTCTTAAAGAAAATAATAAATATTGCTGAAAATTGTCCACAAATTCAAATAAAATACCCCAAGTATCAGACAGAAATTTTCAAAAGAAAATTTATGAGAATTTTTACAAAAATAAAAGTGGGTAAAAATTAAAAAAAAGCAAACACGCACATACTCAAACATTGCGGATTAAATAATTTCACTTTTTGTTTTTTTCTTCCTAAAATTTCAGAGTCCATTGATTATTAAAAATTTATTTTTTCATTTGTTGTTAAAGATTATAATGCCATTGATTAATAGAATAGTTCTGGAGTTTTAAAATCCTTCAAATTTAAGTTAAAAGTCTACTGACGAGTTGGCAAAAGCACTAGAGAAATGCTTTACATGAAATATCAAATATTTGTTGTGTTTATAATTTTTGATTTTAACTTGAAAACAAAATACAACTTTAAGAATTTATTTCAAGAATATTTTTAGTCGATAAACGTTTGAAAATGATGTTCATAAAATCTTGAGAAGCACAACATTTTTAAAAAAAAATTTTTTTTCACTAAATGATATTTGTTTAATTTATTTTATTTATTCTCAAAGGATAAACTCAAATCTTTTTTAAATATACTTAGAATGAAAATAAAGACGCAACATAAATTAAGATTAGCCATGCCTCATTCATCTAGATGGCGAAACTCATCGCTCGATTGTGGGCGCAAACCGAAATTTGTAGGTGCCTGTAGCCATTTGCATTTTATTTTATTTTTTTTTGTATTTTCAATATAATTTTTATGGTCTTAGTTGCCATTTTTGTGAACTGCATTATCATTTTAAGCACAGGCATAATATTTTAGGCAACTGGCAACCGAACTGTAACCATAATTCTTTCAACGATAATTTGAGTGCGACACTATTTTTTTATAATTGCAACAAATTTAAAAAATTCTTAACATTTTGCATTGAAACATATCATTTGTTTTTCGTTTTGAAAAACGCAAACTGTACCAAAATCGTATGTATTTAAGATATAAAAAATAACATTTTACAGTGATCAATTTTATTATCGATTTGTCTGTCTGAATCTGGATTAGTATTTCATAAATTCTTTGCTGCGAGACAATTTTTTGCCTTTAAGCCAGATTGCGAAAGAACACAATTAACGAAATTTTGTCATTTTAATGAATTTTTAACACCATAATTTTTGAAGAAAAATTTTAAGCAAAATAAATATATACCAATTTACAAAAGCTATTTTTTGGCAGACAGCCATTACTTAACTAAATGGGCCTATTTTTCCAGTCAATATCTAATAGCATTTAGATTTCTAAAATATTTGCAATAAACGACTTTCTAATTGAATTGAAATCTATGATGGGAGCGATAAAATGCTTATCTTTTAAAGAAAGAAAAACAAAAACAATTATATTTTAGAAAACTAATGGAAGCAAAAAATACAACGTAATCGCAACTATGCGAAAAGGAGGTCACCGCCGTAATCTGTCAGACAGTAAAACTTTTATAAAATTTAACTTGTTTAAAAATGAAAACTTCAAGGTTGTCAGATGTGGCGCATAGCGACTTCCTTAAGCGATTTATAATGTATTTGGCGGTTTTGTTGACTATTCCTGATCACACATGAACTTGTTTTCAGGAACGAGCATTAAATACTTATTCTGGCACTTTTTGTTGTTGCTTTTATTCCATGTAATTCTCCAGTAAAAAAGAGAACTTCCAAAAAAGTCAATGAAATCCACAATTTGTGGTCCGAAATTAGCGAAACTCTGGTTCTTTTTCCATGATTTCAATATAGGCTTGTCCTTACAAGATGATCTCTTTTTCGGATCGTATTCATTGGATTTGAAGTCATGTACAATATGTTATGAAAAAATAATTTTTTGAAGTAGTTTAAATGCTATTCAACTCACATTATAATATACAGTAGATTGTAAAGTGTGTGAAGGTTGTCCCACTTACATATTAAATTTTTTTATTTAATTTTTTTGTTATTATTTTTATCGACTGAATTTGGACTTGAACGTCGGGTTTTAATCCATCAACGTGTTCACCACGTCACCAGCAAAACAAAATAAAACAAAACTAATGTTTTTAAGAGAGAGTCAGTAAAAGGAGCTTCCAAAAAAGTCCTGAAAATGCAAAGAATTTGGTACAGAAAAAAATGGGATGACAATGAATTTTACAGGGGCATCTCTCTTTTTTTTTATGATTTGAACGGATTAACCAGCAATCTTCAATATATTAAGAAGAGTTGATTAAAAAAAAAAAAGATTAGCTATTGTTAGTACTATTAGAAACCGATGTCTGGAAGGATTAGAAATTTGCTAAAAACACAGTAACATACAGTTTCAATTAATTACGAAAAAAAAGTATTTAAATATTAAGCAATTATTATTTATTTTATATTGAAGCAAGATTTTTTTAATTTAAATTCCTAGATGTCGAAAAAATACTCCAGCCCATACATACGGAAGCAATGAAAATGTCATTCTCCAAGAACAAATTCGAATTTTTTATCTGAATCAATTATCGTTATGGAATTATTATATACCAGCTTTTCAGGGATTTTTCATATTTTTTTTTTTATTTACATATTTATTCAGCCCACTAATATAGATTTTCTTACAAGGTAAGCGTCGATGTTTTAGGCAGATCTTGCGTTTCATCGTCGTAACGATCTTGGTATATTATTTACTGAACCAGTATACTCAACTTTGTCCACCAAACTGGGAAAAGTCTTCATAATAGAACGATTTTGGCGACCCTAAAATGGAGGAAGCGTGTGAAACATTGCCCGAGCATAACACCCATTACGATAAATTAATTCTATCATTTGCATGTGTTGTTGAACGTTATATCCTTCAATGGTGATTTGGAAAAACAGAATGAACAAATAACAGCCAATTTGGTAGATGTAGCTTCAACAATATGGCCCCCCTCCCCCCCATAAATGTCAAAGTTTGGAAGTCCCTCTCGGCAGACCCGCTAACATTAAATAAAGAAATGTATGTACAAAAAATATCGGCTGAAATTCAAGCCACCGATCAGTCGACTACTTCAGTGGCGGCGAGGCTGGCTTCTCTGGTCCAAAGGCATCCACTCTATGGCATCTTTGAATATCTCGTTCTCTCGAATGTGTCGCCATTCGCCATGTTTTTAAGGATGTACAGTAGCCCGATTGGTAAATATTCGGATTTATTTCCATGTCCTTTGAGTACCTTATAGGAATTGAAATTAGTGTGTCACTGTACCTTCTTACACCAACCACTTAGGACATCCGATTGTGCCTTAAACTTTTTGTGGCTTGTATGAGAGGCCCAAGACCCGAAAGGCAATTTGGTTTGAAATTTTCCAAATAAAGATCTCCAAATAATAGTGCAACGCCAACGTCTACATTTTTATTTGTATGGAAAAAAGGTGATGGTACGCAAATAAAGAAGACGCAAATAATAGAATAAATTATGAAAAAAAGCACAAAGTTGTAATCAATTATAAGTTTCTCTTTCATTTACATTATGACCCAGTTTGAGTTGATTTGTAGATTTATAATACTTTTTTTAAATATATGTATATATACGAGCATAAAAAAAGAAAAGAAATTGTGCCGACACCAATTTCCATCTAAATTCCATTCCAAAACTAAAGGAAATGGGATATGAAAGAATTGCAGTTGTTACATGTGTTTTTAATTTCACAACAGTTTTCCGCTTTTTCTGCATTTTCCACTCTTGTCTTCTAATGGCACAAAGAATTTTATTCAATCTTTTTTTTATTCTTTTCCTTCTATTATTCAAATTTTTGGTAAGATGATGGTCTGTGTGCGTGTGTGTGATGGTGGTGTTCATTTGCCCGCCGCTATTTTTAGTGTGTCTCAGTGACAAATTTAGTTTAATGTGAGTGACTGAAATAAAATTTAGTAGAAATAAAAATTCATTCCTTGGCTGTTGTTGAGGTACGAATGATGTCGTTTGTTGCTATTTCGTTTTTGGATACAATTTTAGTTGTCAACTGATGGACCAACGGCCTGCCTGTTTGACGGTTGGAAGTGAGTATTTTGTGTGCCCTGATGTTTTAAAATATTTTTCAGCGATTTGTGTTTCTCTTCTTTTTGTTTTAAAGAAAATTTATTTTTAAACAAAATTTCAATGGGTTTTTCTCGAGAGATGTCTTTTCCCCTCTATTTTCTTTAATTGTATTTTATTTCGAATCCAAACCAGATATTTTTGTTTTATATTTTATTTTAAATTACAAAATATTTTGTAAATCTAAACTAATGTTTAGTTGATGTTGTTGGAAGTGTGTTGGTGGTTGTTGCATTCGTTTAGATGTGTTTTTTATTGGCAGACATTTCTTGTGGTTCGTTGTACTTTTGTTATTGTTTCCTTAATGCCTTTATTTTGAAAAGGCATTAAAATATACATAAAAAATAGAAATAAATAACAAAGGTGGCGCAAAAGTAGTATCATAATTTGAACTGGCGACGACGAGATTCACGCTGCGTTAAAACAACAGACTAAACAACAATAATTCCACGTTCTTAAGGTGTGTATCGCTCCATAGGTTATTCTCTATATACATATTTACATCAGAAATGTCAAAGCACAGTGATATTAGGCAGCCAATTTATATTATGACATTACTTTTGCACCACATTTTACAAATAGCCAGCAGCATGAGCTTTGTATGTATATATGACTCCTTTGACTCTAAAATCCGCCTCGGATGTTTGAGCGAAATTTTCAGCAAAGCTAAGAGTGATATTTCCTCATATCCCATAAATTCGAAAGATCTGATTGTTCAACAAAATAATTTGCCAAATATATGCAAGTTTTCGAGTTTTATTTAATTTTTATTTTCGGACGTTATTTCTTACAGTCCATTTTATCTCTTGCAATTGGCTGAATTTTATACGAGGCCTCTCGAGGAATTTCCCGCCTCTTAACTGAAAGAGCAAGAGGCAACTGTCAGTCAGTTGACTCTTATAAAAATTTTAACAAGCTGCGTCGCTTAGTTTGTGTTTGACAGCCATTGATAGCAGACTATCCCCGTGATTTGAAGAGAAAATGGAAAAAAGTGAATTTACCTCCGCTCATTAAGCATTATTTATTTACTTATGAAAACCATCACTCAAACCAGCAAAGCTAAGCTTGATACATACTATGGGAATTCGGCACCATCAACTTCAATAGTAAAAAAGTGATTTATTGAGTTCCATTGTGTCCGCACAAGCACAGAAATTGCCGAACATTCTGGACGCCCAGTTGAAGTCTCTACACCCAAAAACAATTAAAAAAAATTAACGATATGCTGTTGACATATCGAACAATCGAAATTGTGTGAGATTGTGGAAGCCATAGTCATACTCGTATCACTTGACTCAGTGGTTTCAACTTTGAATGATCGCTTTCGTATGAGAAAGCTTTTCGCAAAATGGGTGCTGCATTTGAAGTGTTTGGCATTGTACAACCGCAATATGGACGAGTTTTTGCGCCGTTTCGTAATCGTGGTGGACGAAACGTGGATCCGCCACAACACGCTGAAGACCAAACAGCAGTCAAAAGAGCGTTTTTTGGATTGAATCGGTTCCAAAGAAGGCCAAGATGAGTTTGTTAGCCAATAAAGTCATGGTGACTGTTTTTTGGGATGCACGCAGTATAATCCACATTGATTAACTTTAATGGGGTTTATTATGCCAACTTATTGGATCGATTTAATGAGAATTTGAAATAAAAAACGAACGTATTTGGGTGAGAAAAAAGTTCTTTTCCACTAGGACAATGCAAGGGTGCACACATGTGCAGCTTCCGTGGCAAAATTCCATGAATTAGGCTATTAATTACTCCCTCATCCGCCCTATTCTCCGGAATTAACACCGAGTGGCTATTTTTTATTTCCAAACCTGAAGAAATGGCTCGGCGGTCGGCGAAAAGAGTTTTGATTTCAACGATGAATTCATCTCACTTCGACAAATTATTTAAGCGAGCAGGGTGATTCGGTAGGCTAGTGAGTGTATCCTATTAAAGAGTACTCTATGGCTCAGATCTGCTTCCCTACAAAAGAACGAAAGTCTTTGTTGCCATGTTCGTTAAATCAATTTCTAATAAAATTTATGAACAAATTAAATGTTTAATTTGCTCCCGAGAAGAGTTCATAAAATTTGGTTTACCTAAAAATTTATTTAAATGTTTACTTAAATTAATTTTATTAAACTTTCCTAGAATTAGGAAAAACTTTCTGAATGATATTTTTTTTAAAACAAGCCTCACTGAATTAAAACAAAAATCCCAAAAGCCTAATTCAAATAAAAACGCAAAGTTCTATTCATTTCAAACACTTTTTAAATTAGAAATTGGGGCATATTTACCTTTTTAGATAAAATGATTAAATTCCTTTAGTTTGTTTATTATAGCGGGTCTTTCGTTAAGCGCTTCCCATCATTAAAATTAAATAAAACAAAGTGTGTCTGTGTGTGAATTTGAAAGGCCTATCGATGTCATTATGTAGGGAATATAACACATCATGTAAATATCCGCCGTCCATCTCATATGACTACTTTTTCCTGACTCTGGAGCAAAAATTAGTCTGAATTTGACCGATGGCATGGGTTATGTTGGCTTTGAAACCGCTGTGGTTTATTGCTTATTCGCATAGACCTGCGAATTAAAAAAAAGTACCATCGTACTGTTGAAGCCACACGTCGTTGGTGTCCATAGCATCCAATTCAAGCTAAAAGTTACTAATCATCGACCGTTGACGGTGATGACCTAGCCATCGTTGTTTCCAAAGAAATATGGAAGCGATGACGCTGCCAACCCAAAATCCCCAACAAACAGTGACTTTTTCTTTTGGATTTCATGTGGATTGGAATCGTCCCAAATTCGAGAATTTCGTTTGTTAACGTTCCCATTCAGACGGAAATGGGCCTCCTCACTGAAGATAACTTTTCGATTAAAATTAAGGCAAAGCGCCTGAAACTTTAGCCGAACGGAACACCCATTTTGATGGATTAAGGTTTTGAATGTGAATGGGCAAAACATAATGAATAAATGACAGCCAATTTGACAGATGTATGTAGCTTCAGAAGTATATAGTCGCTATTAACTGTCAAAGTTAAGAAATACCTGTTGCAAGACCCGATACTGGCTTATGGGCCTTTAAAATAAAAATTTAACTGCCTGTCCCACGATGTCACTCGACATCGATCGCTCGCATAAATACGTTTGAAACAGCAACAAATTTTAAAATGTTGTTTTTGGTTTGAATGTATTTATGCGAGCGATCGATGTCGAGTGACATCGTGGGACAGGCAGTTAAATTAATTTTCCATATTTCAATGCTCATTGAGTATCATCTTCAGAAAATTATATTTGAATAAAAAATAAAAACAAATTTTAAACTAGAACAAATAAAATAAATTAGTTAAATTTTATTAGAAAGAATGCCACAGACAGGTAAGTGGCAAGAGTGCCAAATTGTTAAAGCGAAATTTGGTGGTGACTCAATTCCCCTAATGGTAAAATAAAGTCTGGTATTTCCTGCTTAAATTGCATATTAAGTAAAAAAAAAAAATTCTATATTGAAAAAATAATGAAGTAAAATTTTGAAAATTTTTTTAAAACGAATGAATTGAAATTTATGAAATTTTCATGAATTTGAGTACATGATGTCAATAAAAATATTATAAAAAGCTTTGAAAACTAATTTTATAGAACGGAACACTCAGGCAATTAATGTCTACTTCTCAAAAAGCGTCAGTTTCTCTGAGAGAGGGAGAGCGTAGATAGGACAGGGGAGAAAAATTTGAAAGCTTAATTCTTTATACCAGGGCTGTTGGGCGTGGCGATTTGGCGCCAGACATAAAATTTTTTCAAATTCTTTTGGCAACCAAATTCTCTCTTTGACAACGTGACGATAATTTTGTGTCCACTTTTAAAACAAGGTTGACGATATATTAAGCGAATTGTCATTTTCACTTTATAAATTTGTTTTGAAGCAAGGAATGGGTACTTAAATATTATTTTTTCGTTAATATCAACCTTTTGAAAATGACAATTATACTCAAAGCACTTGCTATGAAGCATACTTTTGATATTTGCAAAAGCGATTGTCAACAAAATGCAACACTTAGACCTGGGTTACCAGTCTGATCACATGGATGTAGGACGCTCTGCAATAATAATTTTTTTATAAAAAAAATTTAAAACTTCATATTCAAATGGTATTGAAAAAACATAAACATCTGGTTAATCACTTTAAGCTCAGCTAAAGTTATATCGGACTCTTTTGTATGTTTAAAGCAAATAGATTTATGGAACTTTGATTGAAAATTGAAATAGGACATAAAACTGTGGCCATTAATGCCTGAAAAGGATAGTGGCAAGAGAGCACAGGTTTTGAAATCAGAAGAGAGACAAAGCTTTAAACTTTTTATAACGCTCCTATTGCGCCTTTTAATAACATTTTAGATCAATATTGCAGCGCCTCTGGTGTTGAGTTGATGCATTAACTTTCTTACGCTGTATGTGTTGTTGCCACTTTTAGTAATTGTTTTATGTCGCCAACGATTCTACTAACATTGCCGACGAAGTAGGGCGCTGTGATTTCGTGCATTAGCGTAGTAGAGTATCAAAGGGTGCCGGTTATGCCTTCATCACTAAAACAGTCCAATAATAGTATGGAAGACAATTTTTCTGTAATTCAAAATACGTTTCAATGGTTTATGGACACAAATGTCTCGCTGTATGAATATTAGCGTCAAATGGTCGGAGTTGCGCTAAATTAATTCGAAGGACTATTGTAAAGATGAAACAAATTTACTAGATTTTCGGATTAGCGTCTATAACTACAGCGACATGTACCATGCTTCATTTTAGAGAAACAGATTTGACCACTCTTAATATCTGTGACAATAAGCATTAATCGCCTAAGTCGGCTTAAGCAAAATAATATTTTTCGGAATTTTTACGCTACTGCTAACAGATTTAAAGCCTCATATGCTTGATGCTACTTTTGTATGACCAGTTTCTTGCACATGTAGCACTGTCACCACTGGAACTGCAAAATGGGGCATAATACAGCACAAGACACCATAAGAAAACCAAACTTTCTTAAGTCGACTTCAGCGATTAATGCTTTTTGCCACAGTATTATTTGTTCTAAGTAGCAACGCTTTCGTAGAAGGCGTACTTCGTTCGCAGTTCAAAACGGAGTATGAACTTTAAGATGCATTAATTAAAATAATTATTTGTACAAATTTCTAAATAAAAAATTCAATATTAATACAATGTATAATACTGAAAACAATAAAAATTACACGGTTGAGGTTGAGGTTTATACACTGTCATCTGTTCATTCGCAATTACTATTATTTAAAAATAACTAAGGGTGGTCCAACCATAAAGCATGATGTTAATTGTGAGTCACGCCTTAATGTCAAGTTTTTTGCCCAACTTAATTTGACATTTCTTCGTTTTAGTGTTTGACAAATTCAACCATGGAGAGGTATATAATTGGGAAGCGCGTTAAGATTGTTCAAGCCTTTTTTCGAAAATGGGCGTTTAAATCAAAATGCATTTCATGCACTTCGTGAAGAAAATCATGTTCACCGACGAGGCACATTTTCACCTCAGTGGATTCGTTAACAAGAAGAATTGCCGCATTTAGGCAAATGAGAATCCACGTGTGATCGTTGAAAAGATGATTATTGAAGAGTGACTGTTTGGTGCTGAATGGTGTTCGCTCTCGCGAGAACTTCTTGTGGCCAGAAATTGAGTATATGGACCTGGACGATATGTGGTTCCAACAGGCTGGTGCCACTTGCCACACAGCCAACAAAACAATGGCTCCTTTGCGCGAGATATTCAATGTCCGTGTTATCTTACGTCGTGGCGATGTTAATTGGCCGCCACGATCATGTGATTTGACACCGTTGGACCGCTTTCTTTGAGGATATTTAAAAGAAAAACTGTACGTTAATAAGCCAAAAACAATACAAAAGCTAAAGGATGAGACAATTCGGCACATTAACGACATTAAACCTCAATTATGTCTCAGAGTCAGTGAAAATATGGACTACCGAATAAGAGGTAAGCCGTGGCGACCATTTGGCCAAAATTTTTTTCACACATAATTTCCATAGATCCTTCTATCACATTAAAAAAATATTAAGATAATTCTCTGGAAACTTTTGTTGTATTTGCAATCAACATCCTGCATTATCGTTGGACCACCATATACATGAAAATTTTTGTATTTATAATACACGCATGCGTTCAAAAATATATGTGACACTAATTGTATCTTCTTTTCTAGACATTTATGTTGTTGGTCGTTATTTATGATCCTCACAACAAAAAAAAAATTAAGCAAGGACGATTTTTTGCGATCTTTTCCTTTTGAAAAAAAAATAAAAATTTTCTTTTACGATTTTCGTTTGCCGTTTTGACGATGGACGTTAAAAAATATTCCTGCTTTACACAACTGTGCTCTAGCGTATTTTCTTTTTAAATAAATTTTTATGGCAATATTGCAGCGCCTCTGGTGTTAAGTAGACACATTGACAGCTGTATGTGTATCCATGGATCTGAAGTCACCCATTTTTAGTGCACTTTTTTCCATTTGAGCAAACGGATGTTTTAGGACAATGTTGCATTCGTAATTTGGCAGAAAGATGTATTTATGCGAGTTTGATGGCATTAGTTTGTTTGCTTTAGGAACTGAAAAAGTCGTATTTTACGTCCTCATAACAGATATAATTGGGACAAAAGTTGCTACGTTATTGCGAACAAAAAGTCCCAAAATTATATTTCAACACTAAAAACATTAAATTATTTTTTAAGCGATCTTTGATATTAAAAATAATCTGCTTTTTCATTCATTCCATTAGCAAAATGCGGACTCCGCATTATTCTTTCACATAAACGACGTTTCGTAAATGCTGTTTATTTGAAATTAGTTAAGATTAGGCGATTTTTATTTAAATTTATCAATAATACTTGCTTGAGAGGGGTCTTAATTTTTTAAATAAATTAAAAAAATTGTAGAAAGAATCCTTGCGAAAAACGACTTACCTACAAAGAAAATTTAAAAAATAATATATGGATAAATTGTTTTGAAAATATTTATAAATATCAAAATGTATGAAAAATTTAATGAAATATTGAGTGATAAAAATTTGAGGAAAAGAGGTCTGTCCCGGCATCTTATGGAACATCAAACCTGTGATTCAAAGGTTCGGTTCCCGCCAAATTCGTTTAAAAACATACAACACTCCCCACAACAACTACTTACCACAAATTTTGGACAATATTTGCATGAACTATAACACACACAAAATTAAAATATCGTTGATACAATTAAAAGAAAAAGAAAATTTCGTTATTTAGTCAAACAATTCGTATGTGGAATCAACTCTCTCCTAAGGTCTTTTCAGTCACTTTCAGCGTGGAAATGTTTATATCGATCATCCACAAATAGTAATACTGACTGTATCCTCCTTCCAACTGCCTATTTTTCTAGTTCCTGCAGTCTATACTGCACGAGTGGGGGTTTTCCCTGATAGCTGGTCCAACAACCAAAAAAAAAAAAAAATATGTCGGCAGAGCCTTAGCCACTCATTCGCTATTGTAATGAGAAAGTCACAGTGTCCATTTCTTGTCTCTCGTTATTTTCAACTATTCCTTTCTCTCGCAACTCTTACTCTTCTCCCTCTTTACAAAGTTTTTCACAATAGGAGCTGCAGACTAACTTTCCTCTTCTTCCTATCAGCGGCCAGTCAATCTAAACTCCACCTTAATTAGCACCTTTGAAGAAATGACAAAACTCTAACTAAAAGCAAAGGAGGCTGGGAAATGGAAAGATGTTCATGTATAAAGGATAAGAGAGGAGGAAATTTTGAATATGATCAGGATAATTTACTAACATCCGCCACAACCGTTAAAGTGGAACGAGTTGGGAAAAGACTTTATAACATTTTCTTTTGCAGCAATAAGAAAAATTAAACAAAATTTAAAGAACTAATTAATAAAAGTATTTTTTAGTACCGTCTTTAGACCATATTTAATTGTGAAGAGTGTTTGAAATTCGACACATTAGATTAAGGCCTTTTTCCTTATTTTATTTTGCTATTAAAATGATTACCAACAAGAGAAAAAAAATATCAAATGATGTGCAAATAACTCGTATATATGTATGTGCTTACGTAGTACTCGTATATAAAAAATATGTATTTAAAAAAAGACAAAAATATCAGTTGCCAAGCGATTCCTCAACAAAAGCAGCAGCTTCAACTCTAACGTAAATATTTTAAATTTCTAATTATTTTTGTTGCTACTACTCGTAGATCAGGAGAGATTTATAATGCTGGGCTATATTGTATTATCATTTTATTAGGAAAACATTTTTTTTCATGAAATTTTACTGATAATGAGTAAAAAAAGACAACTATGAAATTATTAATTGACTACAAATTAATAAAACAATAAAAATCATCTAAGGTAATAATAGTATTACTTATATTTAGTTTTTTTTTAATGAGAATAAAAGCAATAATTAAATTGAAATCACTTAAGAGAATACGTCAAACAAATTGATATTTAATTTTTTGCAATTAGAATAGAGAATAAAGTTCGTTTAGACAAGTTATTCGCACGGTATTTGAATGTTTCCAAAAGTCACTCTCGACAGATTACCTCACAAATAATAATATATGTATGTATGTATGCATGCCACAAAATTTACCTTCGCTGCTAGAATAAAAAAGCCAATACTACTTCATTTACAAGATTAATTTAGTGCCCATTATTTAAGATTGATTTTTGGCTCAACTCAACTCAACCCTTTACCACATTCGCACTTTTGATATATTGCGACCCCGGAACTTAATTTTGAAGTATTAAATCTCACAAATAATAATATATGTATATATGTATGCATGCCACAAAATTTACCTTCGCTGCTAGAATAAAAAAAAACAATACTACTTCATTTACAAGATTAATTTAAGGTCCATTATTTAAGATTGATTTTTGGCTCAACTCAACTCAACCCTTTACCACATTCGCACTTTTGATATATTGCGACCCCGGAACTTAATTTTGAAGTATTAAATCTCATAAACTTTAGCTCAAGTGAATAGCAGCCGATGAGTTCTGCTCTCGTAAATCCAAAAAAGAGTCCCTTGCAGTATTCTTTATTTCACAAAAATTTATTTCCTATCCCTGATCCCTTATGATTTTGTTAAACAAAGTTTCTATTTTTATCTCATCAAAATTACAATTAATTTAATTCAACAACCGATCTCAATATTAAATCTTCTAACACCCTACACAAACATTTAAATGTTTCTCCTCCAATAAACACGTGTACACAAATATTTTCGTACATGGAAAGTTTTTGTGAAAACTCCCCCTCAGTGCTGCTTGTTGCATCATCATCACACACGAAAAATGTTGTCATTTTCAAATGCCACTCAAGTATAATTTAAGAAATTGGTTGTTGTTTTAGTTTTTATATGACTGTCTGATGAGATTTCGTTGTTGGCCGATTTGTGCTAGAAAGTAAATGAAATCAAAAAATGCAAGAGTTTGCATTGAGGGATGAATATTCTTTTATTTTGGAACTTAAGTGCGTTTTAGCAGGAACAAACATGTACTCGTACATAGAAGAAGAGATGTTGTTCTGCAGCACAAACGTTCATCCAGTTTGTCATAAAATATGGTATAAGTGTCTAAATATGTACCATATGATGAATGATTATTTTAGTTTGCTTTTTGGGAAACAGGGAATGCCATTGAATAATCCCAGTCGCCGATGACATTGAGTTGTTGCAGGCACGATTCCAAAAAAAACTCTTAATATATTTAAAAAGTTGTATGTCTTAGGAAAAAGGAGGGCGTAATCGGAAATGGGCGTGCTAAGAGGTTGGCGATCAGGGCCAAAGCATTGCAGACAGTGACCCTTAGAGGCTGCGAGGACTGACCTGCAAGATTGGGTGCAACTTGCGCACGGGATACTAAGGAATACTGGTAATACAACCAAAGTCCTATGAGGCGATCCAGAGAAGGATGAAACAAGGGGCTAAGAAAGTCCGAGTTGTGTGTGTTGATGGAACAAACCAAGTTACGGATACAAATGCTGCGAATCGAATCCGAGTGTGACTAATACAAGGCATGTAGTAACACAGTGATACGCTTCCTCTGTCATTGCTCACCTTTTTCGCAGGCGATATCAGGGATTTTTAGCGGATGACATCTTACCAGACATTAGTCACCTCAGGGGTACTGACTGGAGAGAACGGAGGAACTACCTGTGTGGCACGGTGTTCCTATGGGGTATAAAATTTCGTTCTTTCCACGTTTCAGTGCACAATAGGCCTCTTTTTGGCCTATGAGTGTCTTTTTGACATGAAATGAATCATTTCCTCTCTTCAATCTAACGTAAGTTTTCATTGGAGTTCCAACCTAGTGAGAGCGCTGGAAACGGAACCAGAATACCAGAAATTCTTAACCTCTAAAAGTTTAAGCTTTTATTTGACCCTTATTTATATAGAAAGAGTAAAAGAAATTTTTTAGCCAAAAAACTCAATTGGTGATTTTCGCAATTTATTAATAAATTCAGAATTGAGTTTCCATAAAATATTTTAGAGGCAAACGTTTCGGGTCGAAATGTGTTAATACACAAACGTTTATCATAGAATCCCCAAAAATATCCCGATTTTGTGTGAAATAGTTGAACACCCTTGACAAATGCACTAAAAGAATTGAACGAAAATGAATCGCACAAATGAACAACTAAAACATTTAAGTCGCCACAACGGAAGAGGAAGAAGACTAGAAAAAAGCATTTGAAATAATTCACACATGATGTCTAAGAATGCGTAAGCGTGGGCTTAATATTTCTTATTATTGCTACTTTTTTAAGTTAATTTTAGTTTCTGTCGAGGCACGTGTTGCACACTAAATGGAAAATCCAATAAAAATACATTTTGAAACACAATAATAAATTATTAATAAAAAACGTTTCGCAACAAATCAAATAATATGCAGCGAAATAAACTTTTTATTAAAACAAATAATAATAATAATAAAATAAAAAATGTATAAATAAATTGTGTTGAATTTTAATTTATTAAATATTGCACAATCGTCATATTAAAACATTGTTTGCAAAAATGCAATCTACTCGTATTCATTGTTGCTTATGGCGTCTTGGATTGTCTTGTTTTATTTGTTTGGGAAAATCCCTAAACAACACGTTAGAAATTACGTTTTACTTTCGATTTATCAGTTCTAAGACAGAGATAATAATGGTTGTTTGTTGGAAGGTGTGTATCACCTCCCAACTGAATTAAAACTTGGGCTAGAAAACTTGCAGTGTGTGAACCAGGTATAAGAAACCTAAGCTGATGTAGATCACCTGCAGTTCCAATGAGGAAGATTTGCAAGAATGTGCCTGATCTATATGGTATACCCAAGAGATTACATACATACATATATCTAGGAGAGCGGCTCAAGAAGTACGTCGTGACCTTTTGAGTTCCCCACCTCATAACTGAAACCGGCATCTGGTTGTTGACTCCAGCCAAAAATTTTAACAACCTGCGTCGTTTTTTTGTGTTTGACAAATATTAATAGCAGACTACCGTTTGATTTGAGGAAAATCTCGTGTCCTCCCTCATTAAGCCTTATTTCAATCAATTCCATTAATTTCAATCGTAAGAAAAGTGATTTACTGAATTTCGTTGTGGGCGTACAGGTACGGAAGATGCCGAATGTTCCGGACATCCAATTGACGTTTTAACACTGAAAACAATTGAAAACATTCACGAGATATGGTGTAGGCCGATCGCACATTAGAAGAGCGAGAGGTTGTGGAAAGCTGAAGCATATCACATGGGTATGGGAAAGATTTCCGCAAGATGGGTGCCGCGCTTACCCAAAAATCGACCACAATTTACGATATGGAGTTGACCGAAAGTGCGAGGCATATAACATGGCTCATTGGTTACAATTTTTAACGATCACTTGGGCACTCATATGAGAAGGCTTGTGAGCAAGATGCTCTCAATCGATCACAAACGTAATTGCGTGACAACTTCACAGGAATGTTTAGCGTTGTTTAGCCGCAATATGGAGGATTTGTTTGTGCTCTTCTTAATCGTAGGGGAAACGTGGATCCACCAGTGCGTTTGTCAGCCAATAAAATCATGTTTTGAGTTGTACCTTCCCAAGTGTAAAACAATCAATGGCGTCTTATTGGGTGGATTTACTAAGGGTTAAAAAAAAGATCGCATTTTAAGTAGAAAAAATTTCTTTTCTACCAGGACAATACAACGTAGTATACATGTGCAGTTTCCATGGCAAAAATCCATGTATTAGGCTACGAATTGCCTCCTCATTTACCTTATTCTATGGATTAGGTCCCAAGGGAATATTTCTTGTTTCCAAACCTGAAACAAATTCCTATTTTAATGATCTCGACAAATCTTGTGTTTGAGAAGGGATAAAAAAATTGGGGAAACGTTGGACAAAAGTGTATAGAGCCCAAAAATAGAGCTTGAAAAATAAAATGATATTTTATCCAAAAACCTGTGTCTTATTTAAAAAGCCACGGACTTATTGACCCGTAGTTATATTTATTGGAAAGTTTCCAAATAAAAAAGAGAAGTTATAAAAATGTTGAGATTATGATCCGGTAGTAAATACATAATGCAAAGTTGGATCTTTGTTTTAATAGAGGCTTGTCATTGCAGGATGTTTTCTTTTTCGATTCCTATACTCCGATTTGGAAGCTGTCTTCATTATGTGAGTTAAATATATTATAAATTTTTAAAGAAATATATATTAAATTAATATTATATATATAATTAATTATTATTATATATATATTAAATTATTAGTGATTGAAGGATATAATTTTTTCGTGTAAAGACAAGTAATTTGTTGTAAAAGAGAGAGTATTTTCAAATCGAGTGTCAGAGGTTTGCAAAAGTGATTCATAATCAGGATGTGATCAACATGACTTCTTAGGAGCTTGAATTGATGCACTATTGGATTTTCGGAAGCAATGAAAATATCGTTCCTCGCTAATGAGTTCAATTGTTTTTTGTTTCACTGGGTTTATATGTAAATATTTTTTTGTTTTAGTTTAGATTTTAGTCCTTAGATATAGAAGGGCTTTTTTTCTGAAAAATGAAGAGTTCGAAGAGAATGGCAACGTTACAGATCTCTTCAGTTAAAAATTAGACTAAAAGAATATACAAAAAACCTAAATTAATTACTGAAACGTCAAAAAAAACTAAATATCTAAAAAAAACTGAATCTTATCAGGGTCTCGAGGCATTCTCTCAAACACATACTTTACTATAGCGAACAGCTGGGACATTTAAAACGTGCCCTCATGTACTCGGTCCACCAGACTTTAAAGCAGCGGCCCATACATGACAGTTGTATTAAATTTTCGGTCGCATGTAGGTGTTATAAATGGTAAGGATATCGGAAATATCAGAAGGAGTAAATTATCTCTTACACCGTCTTAAAAAACTGACGCACTTGAATGCTTCTTTAGCGATATGGAAAAAGGTCCTTCGAACACAGCGCACTGATTTTTCATACCAAGAACATCAAGAGATTTTGATTCCTCAATATTAACATCACATATTTTGTTATTGCGCAGGGAAAGATGCCCGCCTATTCATATCAATGATCAAGTTATGTGAACATCTTTGTTCACACATTAACCTCCGCCTAAATTGAAAAAGTCATTTACATGCAAAACTAATCCAGATGAAAATGAAAACAGTTCAACTTGATTGTGTTATTGCAAGGCAATCTCCACACTAAGAATAGATTGTAAATTTCTGTTATACAACTCGATCTTAAAACCAATATGGGTCTATTGAGTTCAGTTATGGAGTACCGCCTCAACAGTATGGAAACATGCCCGCAACTTTCTTGAAATGTATTGAAATTTCATTCGATTTTGAATGCCTCAATTTGTACCCTGAATAATATTTATCAGGTACATTTCTCCTCTATTTTTTCTTATTTGAATGAACGTCATTTGTGTTATTAATTGTGGCTTAAACTTCTGTAAAGAAATCCTAATTTTACTTAAGAAATAATGAACTGAAAAGATTTGACAACTAAGAACAAAAAATTTGCAAAAAAAGTAGGCCAATTTAAAAATAAACTCAAACACTTTGTCTTTATTGGTTTTTTTATTTAGATTTATTTCAACAACAAACAAATTTATAAAGAAACAAAATATTAAAGTGACAAATAGACCTCACAAGATTGAGACGTGCCAAAACTCACTGCCGTGCATACAGTATTTAGCAAACGTTTCGAACAAACACACTTGCGTGACCCAATTTCAAATTAGTCTCAATATATTAAAATATTAGTTTAGCATAATGTCATATAAATTAAACTATACAATAGTCGCCTTAGTTTGTATTCTTTTTATTTTTAAATTTTTTATTAATCCGAGGAGACATACAATTAATAATAAACTTTATATTATCACTATGGGTCAACTACATATACAAATTTGACAGGTAATTATTTGTTTTATTTTCTTCTTATCTGTCGTGTCCACTTACTTTGACAATGATTTTCATTTAGTTATCACGGAACTGCGTCTTGGGCATGTAGTGTCTGGGGCATGTGATCACCAGCAGAATAGAGATAATTTTGGAATACATCAACTTCGTATAGACAGATTGCGCACCATTTTTCCTCTCAAAATGGTTCTCTAAAAGATCGGTAAAAATTTAATTAGAAGTTGATATCAGCTACAGCTCAGCTTTGAAGAGAACTACATAACCGCCACTAGAATGTATATATAATGTCAACGGAGGTACATGAAAAAGGAAATCCATTCGGGAGTAATATATTTTGAGCCATAGAATTTATTTATTTAAGTTGCGATTTCTGATATCATTATGAGAAAGAACAACGCTGTTTTTAGTAGCAATAATAGGCCAAAATCACCTTCATGCAAGTCCTTGAAAAAATTCCAATCTGTAAAGATCCTTGATATCGGAAATACTCGTAGATTAAAACTTTCACAAAGAAAAGAGCATAATAATTTATTCATCTTCTCTTTCATAATTGCACAGGGTATAAAACAAGTATTTTTCCTCTCATAACAATGAAGGTTGTTAGGGCAGCGTTTAACAGGCAATGAGACCCACGACATTCTACATATTTCATCGAAATTTCGGAAATAGAGGTCCTGAGAATTAACCTTAACTAATAGATCAGAACCTAACAGATTAGGTTCTGAAAAAGGAAAACAAAATTCTAGATGTTTGAGCTTGCGTTCTTGCAGAGCCAGACATTCGCATATGGAGTGCAGAGCTGACTCTCTCTCTCTCTCCTCTTCGTTGAAAATGTATTGGGCACCATAAGGAACCGAACGTACAATACTCCGTAATGATTTCTCATTATATTGTTAGCGATCCTCTCTTAAGGGTAAAGAGTTGTTAAGTCTTATCGCTTTCTAGTGAGAGCAAAAGATTCTTAATATTCTGCCTTTCCATTCCACTCGCGTGATCCATATTATTAGGGACATCATTTGCTTCTTCAGCATTTTCCACATTCAATTCCTCGATGTCAATGTCTTCAGTGGGTTGCATGTTATCACTACTCCTTCCGATGCTACAGGCAATATTGTGTAAGATGGCAAAACCAATAAATACTTTTCCTGCAAACTGAGGCCTCAATCGCAAATAATTTAGACATGGGAATCTCTCTGTAAGAATGCCAAAACTATTTTCAATTATGCGTCGTGTTTTCTTGTGGCAGCGATTGAAAGCCTCTTCAGAAGCGTTATCGGGATTTCGGCGTACCAGTTTTTCAGTCCGTCGCCACTATCGCCCAAAACAACAGCATTCGCAAATGGTCTCCATCCATTGTCAAATCTTTGAATTCCGTAACACTTTTCGAATTCGAAAACACTTTGCAAATTACACTTATCAATTTCAACTTATCACTTATCAAATTTTATAGTTCTGAGGAACATAAAGTTTTGCAAATTGACGAAAAATTCGATGAGCTAGACGCCTACCTGCTATAAAACTCTTACTATCCTGACAAACACTGTAATTGAACCAACTTTAGTTTTCGAGCTTTAATAACGGCGAGACTATGTATTGAAGTAAATGTCGATTGAACCTGAATTCTTTTCACAGATTCTCTCGCGTTATACACGGGTATCTTCGCCTGGAAAACAATAGAGGTAGCGACAACCACAGATCTTCGAAGATATTCATGAACATTGAAATCGCGTTACTCGTGATCATAATTCTCCTAAATGTTCGGAAATAATCATAATTTGATTGAGGAATACAGTAATACGCTGCATTTAGGAAAGTGAAATAGAAGTTGATATTTACGTAACCGGACTTCTTGGCTTAAATTATGAAAATATACAAAGGGTTTTGTTTCTAGGCAACGACAGATGACAGCCTCAATTTCCTAAGACCTGCTACAGCAGACCAATCATCTACTTAGTTCGAACAACAACCGATTAACGATAAATAACAATGCAAAAGCAACTGCAACAACTCGTATAAGATGGTGATGCTTTGTGGAAGCCAAATGCTCCCAAGAGGGGTAATGAAGAAAAAATCGTTTATTGAGTCTATTTTACTAAATGGCGGTGATTCAGAACTCCTTATAGGCTAAAATTATCCTTATATTATATTATCGATCAAAATCGAATATCAAGTTAGGGGAAGGACCTATACCATCGTATAGCAAAGCAGTGAGCCCACAGAAAAAAAGAGTTCTTCAAAAAAAAATTTTTTCTGAAGCTACTGTAACACAGTGCAATTATTCCAGAAAATTCCATTAACACGCGCGAGAGTGAGACGAAAAACCATGGAAGGTTAAGCAACAAAAACACAAACCTGACCTGACCGCATTAGAAAAATAATTACGATGGCTCAAGAGCAGGTAATCTTTAATTCGGCATTATCCTTCTTATAGCTGCTGGAGACGATCAAATAAACAAGTAAACGCTCTTAAGTGTGTGCATGTAGTAGTAATTCTTTGATTACACGCACGCGTTATCGGCTATGATTGATGAAAATCAAAACATTTTGATTTTTTTATTAACGAGTGATTATTTGATCATCGAAAATTCTGATTGACGCAAACAATCTCAAGAGCTCCGCCGCTGTCGTGGTAGACAAGTGTGCGGATGAAAAAAAATCTTTTAATTTTGATTGCTTATCATCTTTGTTGAACGTAAACCTGGAAGCATATAGTGCTCGGGAAGGGAGAAGAAAGTAATATGAAGCGTACGAAAATAAATGATCATCCGATGAAGACATGCATACAAACAAACGCCACGAAGTCACCATGCGTATGGTGATTGATGTTTTTATTTGAACGTCTGCATTGTCAAGCGTCAAAGACAAAACATAAATATGCAATATTTGAAGTGATTATTACCGGGGTATTTTGTTTATACGTGAACAAGGGTTCTTTCCAAAGCACCGAAAAGGAGAGCTGTCGATTCCAGCTTGTTTGCCACCTAATAAGGTTCATAGATTTTTACAGCTGTAATATCTCAGAATGTTTGTATGATCACTGTAAGTCCGGAAAAGACCACACACTACTTGCGAGCAGGCTAACTCCAACACTTAGCAACAGTCGGTGGATTCCGGATCACCAATTTGGTATCAGGAGGAAACATAGCATCATCGAACAAACACTCAGACTTGTAAATGTAGTTAGAACTGCATTTGAAGTAAAAAAAATGTCTGCGATATGACAATAGGCATCATCAGAATGCAGAAGATTATCTTTTCGATTGAGCCAATCTGCCTCTTTGCCCACGACAGTGGATCACTCTCACCTGCAGCATGTACTCATATTCAATCTCTCACTTATTTACCAACACAACAGGAGTTGTCATCCGTCCTCTAATTGATGATCAAAGTTTTGGCTGCATATTTCTTTAATATTATTCAGCTCTTCAAAGAGATTTTAATTATCATAATATCAAATGTCCACACCTTTATAAGCGCATTTTGTTATCCTTTGAAGATGATTTTTTTATTGTTATTATAGTATATTTTTTTTAAATGGATCTTAAGGACGTCTTAGCTAAGGATTAAAAAGAAAATTTTCCTTCACCCTGATTGCTGTTGAGCCAAATTGGAAATGTATACACTTTTAAAGGTGTTTTGTGAGTGTTTTCATTAAATTTTCAAAGGTAAAATATATTTTAAGAACTTTTCTCTTTAATTTTTATTTTTTGCTGCAAAAGTAGAACACGATTTTGTTTCATTGAAATTTCTTAAGAGAAACAAAAATAAACTTTCCTTCTATCAATTGTTTTTTTTGTTGTTGTTGCTGGCAGGAGATTTGAAGAGGTAGAAAAATAATTATTAGTTTAGTTGGATGTGGAGAATCTATTACGAGCAAGTATTCCTGGTCGGAAATCGTTTGACGTCATTACTTTATACGGTCGGATGAGTGTCTGAGTGAGTGAGTGAGTGTACGGTCACTTCAAACAAAAGTTTTTTTTTGGAGAAAGAAAGAAACAAGGAAAATGTTGCCACAATGACGGCACTTAAATTCCAATGCTATTAGAAAAGCTTGATTATGATGCAAGAAGTGAGAAAATTGCAATTAAAACTATGATGGTCAGCCATTATTTTCATAAATATTAGAAAACAACAATATGGATTTAAGGCACATTAACACAACTCGTTTTTAAAGTTACCGAAAGTTAAGGAGAGATTTGTAAAGTGACATTTAACAAAATTTGGTTGTTGCAACATGCCTTTAAAATAAAATTTATTCCTCTTAAAATGCGGTAAGAAATATACATACTTTTGGCTTCTTTCTTAAGTATAACCTCTATATTCCGGACCATCCAGTAATCCTGACATCTCAATATTTCGAACACATTTGAAAGTTAACCTTTGCATTCCGGACAACAATTTTTTAGCAAAAGCTCTACGCTATTTTACCGCTAGACCCAACACACAAAATAATGCCATCAAAAAAATATATCTATTACTACATATATAGTAAAATGTTCTGAAATCGATACTTTAACAATCGGCAAAAATTGGCACGCTTTCGATTTCTCTGATTAAGGTACGAATATATATAGTTCAATCATTAACTCCAGACCAAAATTATTGAAGACATTGAGATTATTTTTTAGGGAATTTTGAGAATGTTGCAAGTAAACTAAAGTGTGCTTTTTTAGCAACAACACAGTTGTTTTCATTGACATGTGTTACTGTCAAACATGTTCAGCTTGGTCTATAATTTAACCATGAATCGACTTACAAACGAACAACGCTTGCGGATTATTGAAATTTATTATCGAAATTCATGCTCGATCAAAAAAGCGCATCGTTCACTTTTTAATCGCAAAATTTTATTCAACGACGAAGCTCATTTCTGGTTGAGTGGCAGAAGCATTGCGAGAACTTGAAATGCATCCCGAAAAATGCACTGTTTGATGTTGATTATGTGCCGGTGGCATCATTGGACCGTACTTTTTCAAAGAGGACGAAGGCTGGAACGTTAGTGCGAACGGCAAGCGATGCCGTGCGATGATTACAATTTTTTCTTGTCAAAATAGAAGAACTGAAATTGGCTGACATGTGGTTTCAACAAGAAGGTGGAACAATTGAGAGGAGAGTTTGGTGAACAATTCATTTTACGTTTGGGGCCGGTCAATTGGCCGCCTAGATCGTGCGATTTATTGCCTTTAGATTATTTTTTGTGGGGTTATGTTAAGGCTCATGTCTATAGGGACAAGCCTGCAACGGTTGACGCACTGGACGCCAACATTGAAATATCAGCAGAGAGAGTATATCAAAATTGGACCAACGCAGAACCATTTGAAATGTAGCCGCGGTCCACATTTATATGAAATCATCTTTAAACATTGAATTGAATAGATCGCTCGTTCGACTCAAATAAATATTTCACACATTTCTCAAAATTTTATGTGTATTTTTAAATCAAATACGAAAGCCCTTAAAAAATCAGCCTTTACAAGCAAAAGCAACAGAAAAAGAAATGTCACCAATGAAATATTAAAGTGAAGAAAAAATTTTCGTACTTTTCTTTCAGAGAATCATACTTTAAATAGTATTGATAATTGAGAAAAAAATCCGCCCAAGTGGTAAAATTGTGTGCGGGATGAGGTGTTTGACTCAACCGCGGAAAATGTGCGCATGTTCCCCCGGCTATTAGTCAAAATTTACTTTTCTTGTCATTTATAATTAGGAAACACATCAAAAATGAATAAACATTATCCTCCTATAGAGTCTGATGATGTGATTTGAACTTGACCTTAAGCAATTATTGAGCCTTAAAAATTGATATCTACTGCTTAAACGTGTTACTTCTTTGTGAAGATAGAAGACGCACTAAAATGATCTTCAGCTATATTGTTCCATTTTATTAATTGTTTACTTCGCTGACCATTCTGCAACAAATTACCGACGTAAGAGGGCGCTATGATGTAAATTAGCGTAGAAAAGAATCAATCGCTGCAGAAACTATTCAGTGATCACACTTAAACAGTCCAGACTTCATCACTTAAACAGTCCAACAACAACCAATACAATGCCACACTAATTTTACCCCAAAACACATTTTTTTTTTTGATGTTGATAAGTTGACCTGAAGAGGGGTCGAGAGCCCACGTTCTCAGTCGTAATTTGCTTTGTAGTCAACGCGCTAAATACTTCAGGCAAAGCACCCGTGAATAATTTTACAGGAGAAGCTTTTTTATTAACTTTGATTTGCTGTAAGTTTCCTGATTCCACTTTTTATGGTTGAAAAAATTTTCAGAATTAATTTAAATGATGGTGAATTATCGATTTCGAAAGTCGTTACGTTTTTTTTTTGCGGTGAAGACCACAAAATGTTCATTTGATTAGGAAATTTTATTTTTAGAAAAATTTCAAAGTTGAGGAGGCAAATTTTCACAGTTCGAAATTTAACCCTGTGGTCTTTATTTTTAAATTTTTGTAATAAAACGGCATAGGAAATATTGTAACCCATAGATTTTAGGTGAAAGGTGTGTTTGTTCTCCAAGTTTATATAAAATTTTAATTAAAATATTATTTAAGTTCAATATTGTTTAATGGTTAAACAATTTTATATTTGTAATTATCGATATTTCGATACTCATTGAGTATCATCTTCAGGAAAATTATGTTTTTTTTAAATTTTCCTTAAGATGATATTGTGTATGGAAATATTGATAATTACTAATAAAATTGTTCTTAATCTTGAGCTTAAATAATATTTCAATCAAAATTGTTACCAAAAGGTTAAAGAAGTAGCGATTTTATATAAAATAATATGGGAAACATTTTTTTCTGGCAGATTTGAACCCTATAGATCGTACCGGTAGGGGTGCTTTTTGTACCGTACTTTTCACTTTCATGATATAGAACAGAACACTCTTCTTAAAGATCGATATACCGGCCGGAAATGTTATATGATATTTGTCAAAAAATTCTAAAATCGGTCTTCGAACAAAATAAGTTCAAAATTCTATTTGAACGAACAAAAAACAAAATGTTTAAAGGTCACTTTCGTACTTATTTACAATTAGGGGTAAAATGCTCCCACAAAATCAGCCTTTAGAGGGTTAAGATTGTATTAGAAAAATATGATACATATAGTTCTACTATAAGTTGTCATACAAAAGAAGGCTATAGATAAAATAAGAATTACTTTACACAGAATTGTTGACAAAATTTCTATGTTTTCTATATGTGATCCAATGCGACCAGAAGGCAAATGTCACACTGAAGCATGTTGCATTTTATCCCAAAACATGATGAGGAATAATTGTGCGTAGGTGGAATTTACAATTCAAGTGTTGTAGGCGTTTTGCTAACTTATTGCACATACAAGCAATTTTCCATTTTTATTAGAAACAAACATGTTACACTTTTCATTTCTAATCTTTTTTTTTAATACGCTGTGGCATCCAAAGCACTGTATTTGAAGCAGGAAAATCCTAAAGAAATTAATTACAATTAATTTATCAAGATTTAGGAATGATAATTTTGTTCTAAAATATAAGAAGCCCAAAACAACACATTGATGCTGCCGCAATGAAAAAAATCTTCTGATTTCTTTGCACAAGATTCCTTTCGCCAATGGGCAATAGTTTTTAAGTTTAATATTTACAAAACATTTCCATATACAATTTCTTCAATATATTCATGCAGAAAGAACGAAGTTTCAGTTCGAACAAATAAGTGATTTTTTTTTTCAAACGACAACAAAATTCATATTAATTGTCTGTGAATAAATTTTTGGACTTAATATTAGCAATGCTCTTCCGAATCTCAACAAACTCAAAGAGTTATTAACGCTACAATTACTACATAATTCGGTGATTACTTCTCTTGATTTACATTAAGCTTCCTCAGGGATCGTACTAGACGATATACAAGATCAACTAGTCCAAGATCAGTTCAGGAGTACGTAACACAAGGCTTTGTTCTTTCTCCTATCCCCTTTTTCATATAACGAGTCTTTTGCAGCAGTTGTCATTCATATTCTTTTGGCAACTGATCAAGCCTATAGAAGATTAGGGCCATGAGGGAGAATATGATCTGCACAAAATCTTCGAATGCGGTCATGAGAATAGGGTCCATTTCAATTCCCATAATAGCCAATGTTGCACGTTGAGCCATAAAAACATGATTGAGAATGCTGCTAAATAGGTAATCATGTGTCCTATAAACATTGAGGAATCAGCAGCTCTTGATGTTCTCGCTATGAAAACCCAACGTGATATCCAATGGATTGAGCAGAATTTTTATTTCACTGAAGCAGCATTCAAGTTCCTCGGTTTTTTAATTTGGCATAAAATCAGTTTCTCTGGAATACAACTGTCATGCAGAGGACGGTGCTACAAAGACTTTTTTGAAGTTAATTGACCGCGTACAGGAGAGAGTGACGGAGACCACCGGGGTCAATAGTGTAGCCAACTCCATTGACTCAATGGAGCATAGATCTAACGTAGTGTGTGTTTTACTACTTTATCGTTACTACAATAGAATGTGCTCAACGCGCTCACTTATGAACGACTCGTTCTTCATTAAGAGCGCATCCATCAGTGGTCAGTACACCAGTGAATCGCACTTCACATTATAGAAAAAATTCTTTCTTTAGCCAAATATGTAGAATTGTCTACATGCAAAGGTCTTTCCTGTCACTTTCAATTTGGAAGAATTTAAACCGAATATCCAGAGACACTACTCCCTGTATACTCCTAACTATAATGTATTTTCCTAGTTCCAGCATAATGCATTGCATGAGTCAGTCATCCCCTGAGTGATGGTCCACATAGAAACATCTTTGGCTGATGAGGCAAAGTACAACTTTTGCAATTCGATCATGCTCCGCCTAAAAAAATACGAAAAGTTGGCACTGATTTTTCCCAAAAGAAAACTCAAAGAGTAGTAATATTATCTAAAAAAAATTTCACGCTAGATGTAATGATTTTGTTATATTCCGACTAATAGTCTAGAATACTAGGAACTGGCCTATGAGGGCGCACCTAATTCAATTGGTAAATTATTAAATTATTATATTTTGTTTCATATGAAGTTGTACTGGTACTGGTCATACATTCCATCCTAAATAATATTTTCTCATAATTCGTATGCAATTTGTAATTGTGAACCAGCTTGACCTTGAAATGACCGGGGGACCAATTCGAGAGTCTAACAGGCGAGTAGACTTGTCAAATTAAAAAACTAACTATAAATTTTACCCAACGATTATGCCAACACGAAATCGATTGTTTTGAATACTGCCGCACACTCACGGACAGCGGTGATGTTTTCGGCAGATCTTGCGTTTCGTTGTGGTACGGGATCATTGTTTACTGTACCAGTGCACCTAAATTTACCCATCACACTGCCAAAAGTCTTCTCGGCAGGACGATTATTGGGCCAAGTGCGCAGAATGTTGCCCAAACAGAACACGTATTTTGATCATTTGCAAGTATAGCTTAACGTTAGGTGCGTCTGTAGTGATTTGACAATATAAATTGATTAACTGGCAGCCAATTTGGCAGATGTAGCTTCAACAATATGTCCGCGATCAACTGTAAAAGTTCGGAAGTCTTTATTGGAAGACCCGATAACACAAATAAAGCTTTCTAATATGCCCGGACTATGATCGGTCAATTCAGGGTTTATGAAATTAATTTTATATGGATATTGGTTTCTAAAGATCCTTTAAGCGAATAAACTATCATACCCTAGAACATTAAAATGGAAGATATGAAATAAATTAGTCTTTATTTCCACACACGAATGAAAAGTTTTATTATTTATTGTTACAGCATTATTTAAGCGTTTTCTTGTGGAAATCAATGCGCTGGATAACATATTCAATACCTTTAATATATTTTTGTGAAACTTTAATGCTCATTTATCAACCACAAATTCTTTTAAGGAACTTGGTATTGAGTCTGGGGTCAAACTAGCTGTTGCTACCTAAAGCTTAAATTGATTTGAGTGGACAAAACATTTCCCAATTTGTTTGTGTAAAGTGCGCGCCAAAGAGATAAGGAAGGTGCTGTAAACTGACAAATATTTGGGGAAAATTTAAATTTTGTACAATAGTTTTCATAGTTCGTTTAATCTAGTCGATGATACTTCTTTATTTATTTATCTATTTGATATCCCATACAACAAGACTGTAAGTCTTATAGTTGTAGTGCTGGGCGAGGCATTTGAAAATAAATAATAATATATTACATAAAGAGAAAAATAAATAACGTGTGTTCCCATAGGGGCCTTTAAGCTTTGACAGTTGATGGCGGCTATGTTATTGAAGTTACATCTGTCAAATTATTCAACCTGTTTTGAAAACTCACCGTTGACGAATATAGCGTACAACATATGCGAATAGTAAATTTAGTTTATCAAAAATAACATTCAGATCGGGCGCACTTCGCCAATTCAACAATGAAGCCCATTTCTAGGTGATTGAGTACGTACGTCAATTTGGGACGACACCAATCCACATGAGATCAAAATTGGCGATTTCTTCGGCAATGTCAGCTTCAAAGACTTGCCACCATCGTGGTTGGTTGCGCTAAGCATGGGATTTAAAAAAAACGTATGGAGGAAGTTCGGTGCTGTTACATCTGGGGATCTGGACAGGCAGTTCAAATGGGAGATCAATCAATCTGGAAATTGGTATCCCCAGATCTTCATCGTTGCCCAAGCTGTGTGTACAGTTGCTCTATACTGTTAAAATCAACAATGATCGAGACCCAATGCAGCAACTTGCAACAAAAACAACTCGTTTAGCATCTCAAGCTAAACGGCCATCGGCGTCTTCAAAACATAAGGGCCAAACAATTTTTCAGTCACTTTGAGAGGATGCAATGGCTCTTAATGCAGTACATGTAAAGTCTTTGTGCTCCAGAAACGCATATAATTGTTTGTTAACACAACCACATGAGTGGAAATGGGCCTCATCGCTCATTATGATTTTTAATACAGTATCATCCTGTTCTTGCAGCAAGTTTAACAGAGTACGGCAGCAAAATAACATTGTCCGACGATCAGCAGGCAGCAATTCTATAACAGTTGGCACTTGGTAGAGGAACATTTTGTAAGTTTCACAAAAATTCCTTACAACGAACGTCTGCTGGTGACTAGTTGTGTGTATCGTCGTCCCGTTGATCAGCAGGAGCGATTTTCTAGACAGAACGAGCAATACGAAGCTGATCACTTCTCACGACACCCGTAGTGGGCCCAGTTTGCACGAGGCGCTCATCCAAACGCTTAATTGTTCGAGCACATGGAATACGACGATGACATAAAGAGGACGAAATTCACGCTGTATTAAAACAACAGACTGAAAATTTATCAAATAAGCAGTAACAATAATCCCACGTTCCTGATATGTGTATCGGTCCACGACTTGTTGATAACTAATTCTCCATAAATATACAACATAACTGTGACATCTGCAAAAATGGTAGCCATTTCAAAATATGACATTAATTTTGCGCCACCTTGTATAATTATTTCGTTTTGAACCAAGTGCACTCATCTATTTCAAAATTAAATAATCTGTGATGACATGGTGAAGAACTGTGTGACGTGGTGTGCCATCCTGCTGAAAGCAAAAATTATCCAAACCAATATAAGCCATTCCAGACCATAAAAAAATCCATCATCCCGGCTCTGTAACGGTCGCCGTTGACGGAAATGGCCTACCTAGCGGCATTTTCGAAAAAATGGGCCAATGATACCACCACTCCAAAATTCAAAACAAAGTGTTACTCTTTGTATTTGCATCGGCTTCTCGACAACGACGTCTGATCGACTTTCCGATCTCTAGATGGGGCAATTTCGTTTGAAATGGTGATCTTTCGTCCAAATTTTATAGCCTGTTATTTTGCAATATTTCGCAACGTTGCTCTGGCGTAAAGCGACTCATTGTGAACCGAAAAAAATCTCTTAATGTCTAAATATCAATTTAAAAAGATATTTGTATTTGGACCAACCGACACAGCTGTAGAGTCATAAAATATAAGAGTCATAAGAAATATGACTAATTTATTTAATTAAAAAAGTCATTTGACACAAAATCTAATTAAATATATTCAGAAATTTTTAAATGGCCAATGATCGCAAAATTTAATGGGTTAATTTTGTGACAGAACATCATAAAATGTGAGCAAATGGCAACAACAATAAATAACCAAGAATTGTGGCAAGTTCGTATCCTTCATTGCTTAAAGTTTTATGTACTCGTATATTTGCCTATAATTTTCATTTATTTTAAATGGATTTGATCAATTCCTTAAAAAAGTTTTTTTTAGGAGGCCATTCATTTAATTATCGATAAAGTTTAATTTTTAAGATTTGTTTTCACTTTTTATACATATTTTAGCTGTAATCAGCTGTTGACTCTTGATTTCGAAAAAAAAAATTTAAAAAAACGGCAAAAAGTTTTAAATCGGCTGAGTTACAGAACACTGTGATTTTAAAATTTTTCAAAGATTTATAATCATCGCGATTTCAGAAAAGGCATGAATGTTACACTTCTAAATTCTCCGCTATCAAAAATGGAAAGTGACTGGCTTCAGCATAATTTTCGAAGATCGAATTTTCATCAAATCTAACCATTTTGAGATCCTCGAAAGCTTTTCGCGTTACTCTCCATATGGATATGCGTATGTGCATGTATTTGTATTTGTATGTGTAAGACTCCCACAACTTTAGAACGGCTAAACAATATTTGCCGTATTCTGATGATTTTGATTTCGCTTAGAACTCGTTTCGCTTAGAATTTTATTCGGCGTTTTTTTGATATTCTTGGAAAACGGTTTTTTTTAACAAATAACTTTTAACAAATTATTTGTGAAACAAAATTTTAAGCCAAAGCTTCGATTAAACCAATATCTAATTCGCTCTTGACCAAATAAAACAACTGTAATCGCCCAGTTTAATTGAAATAGATTTATTCGCTTGGGATATATCGTCATTAATAAAAAAATAGTTTTTCAATAACTTGACAATAGTTTTTTTACATTAAAAAAAACGCTGTAAAAAATAAATGCAATTTGTAAAACATGATCTAATCACGATCAGTTTTGAAAAACTCGGCAATTTTTCAAAACTTGTGGAACTGCTTCAAACGCAGCAAATTTAATTTAAAAAAATCGGTTTATTTGTTCGAGAGATATCGTTGCCGAATATGAACGAAAACAAGCTTTGCAGCTCGGGATGAGCTTTAGCTTGTTCGATAATTATTTTTCATTCTTTTCTATGTACAGCCTTCTATTACCAGTTTCTTATACCCATTATCCTTAAACCGTCTTCAATAAAGTCTTTCCAGCTAGTTCGCGGGCGTCCTCTTGGTCTAGTCCAGCTATTTTTGGTAAATCGGTTTTCCGAGGCAAATCCATATTCAAGGCAAATTCATAACAGATAAAATTGACAGCGCAGGTGATAAGTTTTATCTTTATTGTTGTTTTTGCTCAATGTCATAATTTGTTGATTATTATTTGCTTGTCTGTTTTGGTTACTTTATTATTGACATTTATTAAAGATAGCGTTGTATTTGTTGTACTAGTGAGTTTACCCGTCACGAATTCGCTTTGAATTTCATAATATTTTATCGTTTATTTGAAAAAAGGCACAAGAAATAGAAATACAACCTTGATATTGAAATACCAGACATGGGAGTAAGAAGTAAGTATCCTTGGCATTTTGAAGTGTGCATTTGATATATTTAACTCTGTATTTAAAAAAGGTGTTTAAAATAATCGTATCCATATTCAAATACTTTTTTTTATTTTATCTTCTTTTTGCAACAATGCATTTGTTGCCAATGAAAAATAAAGGACAGGCAACTTTTTTGTTTGAAAACAATGTTTCGAATATTTTATTTTATAAATATGTATTTATTTTTGCAGAAAAACATTCTCATTAAAATGCTAATGAGACGTCTTGATTGAAGCCTGGCAACTTGTTGTCAGAAAAGTTTTATTGAAATCAATTGTGCTTGAAATGTAAATAGAATAAATGACCTCACAAAGACTTAAACTTATATTTCTTTTTATAATATTAAATAAAAGAAAAGAAATAATTTCAAAATATTTTTCTTATATAAATCAGACGATGGGTGATATTGGTCTGGATTAATAATTACAGTGGAGTTCCTCTGATTTGCAAATAATTTTAAAATTTATAAAATGATTTGAAAAAAATCAATTGTCACATTTCAGAAATTGACATGCGCAATTTTATTGTTCCAAATGGAATTGTACATTAAAACGAGACAAGCAGAAACTCATTATACTGTGACTAGGGCCAAATGAGTGGAATTTCGCTGAAGTAATAATTCCTAATAGTGCTATTAACACGTTTTGAGCTTAAGCCGACTTCAGCACTTTTTCCTTCCTTATTGCCACAGATTTCTTAAGGCCCATGAAAAATATAAAGTTTCCATGAAAAGTCCAAAAATACCTGTAACTTTATTTAAAGACCGCTGAGTTGATTAAAAAATTTAACTGCAAAATTCAGTAAAATTTTTAAATTTGACTGGTTAGTGAAGCGACCAAAGTCAGCTGTTCAATGGAAGCAAATCTTTTTTTTTCCAAACAGCAACAACTAGTATTACAAAAAATATAAAAAATCAGGATATGTTGAATGAAGTTAATGACGATCCAGATATTCCTAAAAGGGCTACAATTGGTGACAAATCATGGGTATATGGTTATGACATTGAAACCAAAGATCAATCGTTCCAGTGGAAGAGCCAAGGAGAATGTCTCACTTTTATGCCTCTCACAAACAAACTCAACTGAGAACATGTGTTCGAGACAAGTGTGCCAACATATTAAAAAAAAATCGCTAATCGAATGCACGTAACCCGAGAAATTTCTAAATTCGCATTTTCTTTTGAACAGACCACGTATATCAGAGTGAATAAAGAGAAGTTAGTGAAAACCTCGATTGTGCAAACCACAGTAGTTGTTGATAAATTTAGCTTTTGTCCAATCTTTAAGAGTTACTGAATCACGCGACTGACCAGGGGGACTTAATATCCACCTAAGAGTTAAGTCAATATTAAATTTTATATTCCCTCTTATTATGATTGTCGCGCCGACGTCACATGAAGTCGACGGTAAAAAAAGACAGCAGCTCTGAACTCGTTGCAGGCAATAATTAACTAATATTGATGGCCAATTGTAATTTTATAAGCCATAGTCGTAGTAATATCCCATCAATAATATTTAACAGTTCTCGATAACGATCCCACAATTGCCACTATATTGATGTCGACTTGATGTGATGTCGACGTCGACAATCATAATAAGGGAAATTATTTTAATATGAAAAAACTGTATTGTTTGTTGTGGCTTTAGCTCTTCATATGCCGACATTTGAAAACATTCAACCTCTGATGTTTATGCCAAATAAATCAAATACAATATGAGAATTCAATATTGCATATGAATTACAACAAATACATAACCATAGTAGGCTTAGGATGTTTCTATACAAACAACACAACAAACAATTTATTCATCGTGAGTCTATTTTATTTTTCTCTGTGGGGCACTGGCTCAGCATCTACCATAGAAAATATTCAAAGGGAACAAAATAAAATCCTCCGTACGATTACTGCTGCTCCCTGGTATGCAAAAAAAAAAAACTCGCGAATGTTCAAAATAACACTTGGCAGTATGTATAGAAAAACTTGAGTGCCATACAAACCAACTAGAACGCCACATTCTTAAATAAGGAGGCCAAACTCGGCTGAGAAAGAGGAAGACGTTTGTTCTTAGTCGAATACTAGAGATGTAAAGGAAGGCGACTATAGCAGAAGCTGAAGAAATTAAATTTTTTGTCTGACATCGGCTGGATTTAAATAATCTATAATTTTAGATTTAAGATACTTATTCGCTCTTATTATGATTGTCGCGTCGACGTCACATCAAGTCGACAGTAAAAAAAGACAGCAGTTCTGAGCTCGTGGTAGGCAATAATTAACTAATATTGATGGCCAATTGTGACTTCATAAGCGATAGTAGTAGTAGTAATATCATATCAATAATATTTAATATTTCTCGATAACGATTCTACAATTGCCAATATATTGATGTCGACTTGATGTGACGTCGACAATCATATTGTTAGTTTGATTTAAATTGAACATTCAATAAATATAAAAATTCAATTCAAAATAGACACGATATTAATTCTAATGATTTAATAGTCAATTACACTTTGAATCTGTATAATTCAATACGAAATTCCTGTTACAGTAACATTTCATAATGCCGATTCAATAAAGACCTAAACATTCCCCCTTATTCTATTTGTCGTTATCGACATCACACCAATATTTCGGAAACTGTAGAATCAATGTCGACAACAATTATATTATTTACAACCTGTTACTATTACCAAGGCTTACAAAATGGCAAATGGCCGTCTATAACACTCAATTCTTGTCATCAACGAGCACAGAACTGACATTTATTTTAACGTCGACTTGATGTGATGACGATGACGACAATTAGAATAAGGGAGATTATTTCAATATTAGGATCTCTTTGATTTAACTGGAATTATTAGTTGCCTTAAAGTAGAAGAAATTTATGTTCAGTCTTGTTTTAATTGATTTAACAATGAATTTTTTTTCTGTGTGTAGCACGTCTCTCGCAGATTGTTTCTTATAGAAGCCATACGAGAGGTCATGTAAAAATCTGTTGGTCTCTATATGCTTCACATTTTGGAATGGTGAATTTTTCCATACTTTACAAATTCCTTGCACAAAACAAAAACAACATGCCAGTCAATGACATTATTTTGCGAAAAATTATTTTAAAAAAAATTAAGAAATATATTAGGAGCAGTATTCTTTCCACGACAAGCGCATTCTTCTTTTCCAAAGGAATTTTATTTCAAGAAATTTATTTATTTTTTCTTCTGCTTCCCACCAACTGAATTTCATTTCCTTTGCAAGAAATTTTATTTCAACTCTGACTCATTTTTTTTCTTTAAATTTGGCATATTTATTGAATTGGTAAGAATTTTTTTTTTTTTGATTTGGAAGCAACTGAGATGAATATTAAAATTTTTGCATTAAATTGAATGAATTGCATGCAAATTAAGTTGTTAATAAAAGGAATTAAGCTTTGAATTTCATTAGTGTTATCAATATGGCGATTAAAACAGTGTGAACATGTGTACGTGTACATATATTTTTATATTTGAGACAAGATAATAAAACCAAAAAATAATTTATTTTATTTCAACATTAATCAATCGAAATATTTCCTCCTTTTTGAATGACAAAAAAAGGAGTTACGAATATTTAAGACCCTGAACAAACAAACAGTGTTGCCGATTAGTATTTTTTTTTTTTTTAATATGAAGACGTAACCTTCCATTAAGATTTATTAAAATTTTAAATCGTTGATATTAGTATATTTTTAGAATTTATTTAATAGTATAATATAAGAATTTGAAAAAAATCAATTATTGCGTAAACGTTTTACAATATGAGAAGCGAAAAATTGGCCACATACGGCCATATGGAAATCATTTCGAAAATTATTCGAATAGCTTTCTAGAGCCTTAAAATTATGAGATGTAATGAGAATTCGATTTTCGAATATCAAAGTAACCAATATTTAGAAGAAAAATATAAAATAAATATTACAAAATATTATTTTGATCTTTCCAAGCCTCTGTTCAAAAAAAGCTAATACATTCTTGCTGCTTGTTATATATCAGGTCTTCACCTAAAGCCTTTGACAGTTGATGGCGGCCATAAGAATATTGTTAAAGCTACGTCTGCCAAATTGACTATAGTTTATTCAATCTATATTGCCACATCGCCATGGACCAAATGATAAAATTGTTTTATCAAAATGAGTGTTCTGTTCGACCAACATTCCTCGCACTTCGCCCATTTTGCGGTCACCATAATCAACCTACATTTTTGGATGAATAGGTATATGTCAACAAAACGATTTTTTGAGTGGAATCCAAGAGCATTGAATGCATCCCCAAGAAGTCACTGTTTGGTGTGGATTTTGGGCTGGTGGCGTAACTAGTCCATATTTTTGACAAAAAAAAAAGTTGATCAAGCCTTCACCATCAACGGCAAGCGCTATAGATCGATGATTACCAACTTATTTTGGTTTGAATTGGATGATATACGAGTAGACGCAAGACCACACGGAGCAACACAGCTCATGTCACATTCGACATTCTGCACGAGCGATTTTACGGCAGGGTCATCTCACTTGGAGAAGTTGTGTGCTGGCCACTGAGATCGTGGGATTTGGCCCCGTTAGACTTTTTCTTGTGGGGTTTTCTTAAGTTAAAAGTCCATACCATTCGTTTTATGCGTTGTTGCGTTTTATGCACGTGTCAAAAAAGTAGAATCAGAGTAATTGTATGTGACAAGTTACAGAGCAAAACACACAAAACGTATAGACACATACAACGCATAAAGTAGGTTTACTTTCTACTTTTGTATGCAGCCAGAAGCATGGTATCCCGAAAAATATACTGTTTGGTGTGGATTATGGGCCGATGGCATCATTGGACCGAATTTTTTCAAAGACGACGAAGGCAGGAACGTTACTGTGAATGGCAAGTTTGGGACGATTTTCCGTCATCCCACGTCAAATTTGGTTTGTAAACAGACCATCTTCAGTGTTCTCTTGAATATTCAAGATGGTACAAAGCCGAAACCGGTCTGTTTACAAACCAAATTTGACGTGGGATGACGGAAAATCGTACCAAATTCAAACAAACCCCGTCGGAAGAAAAACACAAAAATCGTGAATGGCAAGCGCTACCGTGAAATGATTACAAGTTTTTTTCTCCAAAATAGAAGAGCTGGACTTGGCAGACATGTGGTTTTAAAAAGACGGTGCCACATGCCACACAGCATGCGAAACAATGGCCCAATTGAGAGGCGAGTTCGCTGATCAGTTTATTTCAAGTTTGGGGCCGGCCAATTGGCCGCTTAGACTATTTTTTGTGATACTATAGGGACAAGCCCGCAACGGTTGACGCACAAGAAGCCAATATTAAAGAATTTATTTGTGAGATACCGACCGATATATTGGAGAGAGTACGCCAAAATTGGACCCATCGTATGAACCATTTGAGGCATAACTGCGGTCAACATTTACATGAAATCATCTCTAATCATTGAGGCCCTATGCTCCTTATAGGATCGATGGGAACATAAGTATATATCTTTAATCATTGAATAATACAAATCTTTCTATCGACTTAAATAAAAATTTTGTACATTTCTCAAATTCGAAAGCTCTTAAAAAATCTCCCTATATGTACATATTATATATATGTATATATTTTCCGTTTTTGAACCATATTTTTGCTTCACGTAACCACCGCTTTATAGGATTAAAATAATGACAGTTATTTACTAGGGCCACCTGGTAGTTTATTTTATTTATTTATTTATTTATTTATTTATTTATTTGATTAATACAATACAACAAGAACAAGTCTTATATTACAGTATTGGGTAGTAATTTGACAGCTAAGTTTAAATTTAATCAATATTGTAAAAAAAAACAAGGAAATAAAATTACAAATATATATTTTTTTGCACAGATATGTAAATAGTGTAATAGTTTTAACTAAAGTACTCAAATATGGCAGATTTGAAATGACTTGCATTGCTCATTACTTGAATTTGAGGGGGTAGTTGGCTCCAGAGTCGAATGGAATTAATGAAAAAGTGTTGCTCAGAGATTGCTTTGTTATATCTAATGCTGTTAATCTTGTTTCCTCTATTCGACCTAGAGAATATTATTCTATGGTATAGGTAGGAAGGTTGTTGACCATATATTATCTTATGCAAAAACAATAGTGTTCGGCACTTTAATAAATTAATAGTTCCGTGACCTTTTTGCACTTCCAGCGCAAATGCAACACTTCTCCCGTTAACTGTTATCTAGTGTATAAAAGTAGTTGCTTGCAACTAATTTTATGAAAAAAATCACCTCAAATATAAGAAATTACTATTTCCACAAGTAAATACAAGAAGAAATCACTACTTCTATTTGCCCCAAATTTTGCAAATATACGATTTTTTCATTCAAAATCAGCCACAAACAGACTTTATTTGCATATTTGTTCTCAAAATTAAATTTGTTTATTTTGCAATAGATGAGTGAAGTCAAATATTTAAATTGCCCGCCGAAAAAGAATCGTACGTTTGTAAAAATTAATATGATTTATTATTAGTTTGTCGGCCTTTCGAGACTGGAACTTTGATGAGCCAATGGTTTGGATTTGTTCGCCCTCATTCATTCACTGATTTACATTCAGTTTTAGTTTCAGTTTCTCCATCTTTGTGTGTGAATTTTTTAAGCTGGTTTTGTGTCACAAATTCAACAACAACAACAACAACAAACAACAAAAAGTTCAAGGTTTGATAAACAAAAAATCGTTTATATTTGTTCTGCAATATGTTTTTTTAAGTATAAATGACTTTTATTGAATATTTGTGATAAGCAAAGAATAAGAGTGATATTTGAAACTATTCGTGATTCTTGGAAGAGAACTTAATTTAAAAGCTTGTTGAAATGGTTTATACTATTCGTAAATAATACGAATTGAATGGATTATTCAAATCACTGCTGTCAAGAGACATAAATTTCCATATACTTGGATGAAGCAGGGACGAGGGTCGTTTTACTTTCATGTGTGACCCGCGCTTCCCCATTATTTTAAATTCAATTGTCGAACTGTCTTTGTAATTACTCGTAGAACTAATAGTCTGAAAGTAGTGGATTTTCACTTCCGGTAGAAATTACGGATGCATAAGTGGACTACTTACCACCAACTCCATTTCATTTATTATTTTTAGGGCCATTAATATAACTTTGGAGTCAGTTAGAGGTAGTACTTAATCGCACGGATAAATAGTTTTTCATTATTACAGCTTTTCTTACACCGAAAAAAGAGCGATAAGTTAAAGGCAAATTCATCCTACCGAGAGATTTACTCATTTGAAGTTGCCACCTTTTCACAAGTTACCATATTTCCCTGCTTTATCAATTGCAGGCATATAATTTTTGAGCCGTTTAAGCTAAAACTTCCTTGCAAGACGAGACATTATTTTTTATTTAAACAAGCAATTTTTTTATAAAAAAAAAGTAAAACACGTTGTACAGCTGATACGACGTTGCCACCACAATTTTTTAATTTTATTTAACCATTTTTTACGAATTTATTTATTTCTTTAATATTAATTGCTTTGGTAAAGCCAGACTTTGAAAAAAAAAACTTTTTTACACCGAAATTGTAGTAATGAAAAATTTGTTGTTAATTCGACGCTCACTTTAGCTAAAAAGTACCTTTAACTAACGCCTAATTTATTGCGAAATTTATTATTGTTATAAATATTGTAATAGATCCGCAATTTAAGCCAACTGTAATTCATTTGACAGACAGACAAATGTCATTTCATGTTGTCAATAAAGAGCACGCTCTCTCTCTCTCTCTCTCTCAACATCGATCTCGAAGCAGCAAGTCGTCTTCTTTTCTTTTGAAATACTTGAATTTTTTAATCCACTCACAACAATTAAGTCCCTATAGGGTAATTCCAATAATGCATTTGGAATTTTTTTAACTGCCTGTTCATCTCAATGCGAACAAAAATTTCGTTCGAACATTTATATTGAAAACAAATACAAATTTGAGCCTTTAATTACAGTTTACAATATCGACCGAACAAAATTATACTTTGCATTTAAAAAACGGGCAGTGAATTTTCTGTTTTACTAAATCTGGTATATATATATACTGTTTGCTCTCATGTGCGCATAAGCCATTGCGATAGTACCTGCGGTCCCGAAATTATACTCCTTCAAAGTTGACCGTATCGAGTATTTTTATAAAAAATTAGTAACATTCAATACTTTATAAATTTGGAACGTGTTATCGGTTTGAAATAAAATTGGTATCATCTCTTTAAATAGATTATTTAAATATTAAATTTTCTGGTTGCAAGGACCTCTAAAATTCTAAAGTTTCATTTACTATCAAATCATTTTTCACTATTTCATAGCAATCGATAATTTACGATCACTAATATTAAATCTGAAAATTTTATAATCGTTAGAGATGGCATCACAAATTTGGAGCAACATCCTTTTTTCTGTAGCCATAAAACTTAATGCAAGAAAAGCAGTTTATAAAAACACTTCTCTTGTAAAATTTTGTATTTGTCCCTTAAGCTTTTTTGCTGGTTAAGGAAGAATATGTTTATTTCTTTTTTCAAATTGTGGTTTAAAAGGGTTAAAAAAACGTTACTGTTTTTTCCTGCTTCCTAATATACTTTTTCATTATAGGTCTTTCATATTATACATATTTTATGCACATATTACGTTTACACTGCGAAGGGAAACATTCCCCCCCCCCCCTTTAATTCATAACAATAACACCTTGAACACCCTGAAGTCATGTACAAATATCTGGGCATATGCATCGACCGCCATCTAAAGCTATGTACAGACGGTTGTAAGATCTGACAATATTGTCAGTAAAATATGTCTTACAATGTCTTGCAACTGTGTGAACTGCCAATTTTCGTCTTACAACGTTGGTAGAAAAAGCATTTTAAGCCAATAATATTGCTAGATATCTGCCAATCGTGAGAACACTGTTCTTTGCTATTGGCAGGTAATTGTCAGACGTTGTAAGTTCATTTTTTATTGGTAGGTGTGCTTAAAGTAATGCACCTGACAATGGAATCATTGTCAGACAAATATTTCTACTGGCAACACTGCGCGCACATAAACGTAAATTTAATGTTTTAAATTTTCTGGCAATGCCGAAAACTAAATTTGTTGTACAATAATCTAACAACCGTGTGAACTGACAATTTTTATTGGTAGGTAAATTTATTGCCAGACAGTTGTCTGACAATGAAATTGTAACCTTTTTGTTGCCATATTGAATTGTCAGTGCATTGCCAGCACGTTGGTAAATCAAACAACATTGTCAGATCTTACAACCGTCTGTACATAGCTTAAGAAAAGCTTACAATTTCATTGTCAGACAACTGTCTGGCAATAAATTTACCTACCAATAAAAATTGTCAGTTCACACGGTTGTTAGATTATTGTACAACGAATTTGCTGTTCGGCATTGCCAGAAAATTTAAAGAAGTTATTAATTGTCAATTGTGTGTGTTTATAAAACAAAATATAATATGGAGCGCGCAGTGTTGCCAGTAGAAATATTTATCTGACAATGATGCCATTGTCAGGTGCATTCCTTTAAGCGCACCTACCAATAAAAAATGAACTTACAACAAAGAAGAGTGTTCTCACGATTGGCAGATATCTAGCAATATTATTGGCTTACAATAGGCTGACAATGCTTTTTCTACCAACGTTGTAAGCCGAAAATTGGCAGTTCACACAGTTGCAAGACATTGTAAGACATATTTTACTGACAATATTGTCAGATCTTACAACCGTCTGTACATAGCTTAAGCCTCGATTTTACACTTCTAATATACAATACGATCTTAAAACAAATATGATGCCATGGGATCCAGTTATGGGGCACAGCCTCGTCAACGCCTATAATAAAAAAAGATTCAAAGGCTGCAGTATAAAATCCTCCACACGATTGTAAATGCCTGCTCCATGGTACGTAATCGTAAGAAATTTTCAGATTCACAACGATCTGGAGATTCCATTGGTCAAGACTGGGGTTTCAAAACAGTTATGAATATACATAAAGAAATTTGAGTAGCATGCACGTTCAGTAGCCTGCACCATTCCAAATTATGGATGCCACACTCGGTTGAGGAGTGATACTCTCGCTCTTAGCTGAGTATGAGAAACTTGAAGACACGCATCGCCAGCTGCAGGTAATTAATTATTTATTATGGGTTTAAATCACTATTTATTTAGGGCTAAAATTGTTTCCTCAATCTATATATATAAAATAGGATGTGTGTATGTATGTATGTATGTATGTATGTATGTATGTATGTATGTAACGTAATGGCTCCAAAACGGCTGGGCCGATTTTGACGAAATTTTCAGGAAACCTTCAGAATAATCAGGAGGGTGACACTGTGAAGTCTGATTTTTGATTTTCGGTCTGTAGGCGGAGGGGCGTGGCAAAATCCAATAATTCATAAAATGAGAACGGCTGGGCCGATTTCTGTAAAACCTTTTGTAAGTTGTTCGTATTTTCGAGGAGAAGGTTTTTATGGAAGAACATTTTGGAAAATCCCTCCGGAAAAGTAGGAAAATTGGAAAAATCGAAAATCGAGTTTTTGTATGAAATTTTGTTTGAAATTATTACTTAATGGATTTTCAAATTAAAAAATAAAAAGTTTGTCTGAAGGCTTAAAATTGGTGCGAGGCGAAGTTCGCCTGGTCCGCTAGTAAATTATAAAACTTTAAAAACATTTGTAAAAATGTTTTGAAAAATACGTGTGAAATACAAGTCATGAAATTTGATATCATACATCCTCGTACGTTTAACCGAATATCAAAATGTGCCTCATAGACACATGTTTGTAGGATTAGAGTTAGTGAATATTTTTTAAAACAGCAATAAGTTGCAAATTAATTTTTAGGTGGGAATGGAAAACTTTTTAAACCGTACGAACAAAAAATGTTGCGTACTGTACTCTTTGGTTTTTCATTTATTGCTAAAAATAAGAAAACTACTATGACATACAATTTTGCGATTTGCCTCTAATCAAGCAAAAAAAAAAATAGAAATAGAAACAGAAACGGTGTATGTTTTCGCTTTTAAAAAGTCAATTGCTCTAGTTTTAAAATTTATAATATACATGTGAACATAAATATTTCTTTTAGATTTATTAAAATTTCCCAGAAACCGAATATTGCGGATGTTTGAAGACATTTTTAAGCAAAACGAATTTGTGCCGCTCAAGCATCTACACACAACAAAAAAAATATATCATTATTTAAATATGATATAATAGATTTTGATTGCTTCTTTTGCTTAATAAAAATACAAATTTCTAGGAACTTGTCAATTTAAATATAAAAAAGTATATAAATTAAACTACAGTAAACTCGCGAAAACGTAAACACGTTTTTTCCAAATGATTTCAAATTCCATATTTATTAATGTTGTCGATTATTAAAATATAAAAACAAGCTGGACATGTACCATCAGATATTAATTTCTAAAAACTGTTTCAAAATGAAATATTTTTAAATATAGCCCTCGCACATTTATTTAACCCGAAACGCACATTAATTTAATCCAAACTGCAAATGAATCTAAAGCAAGACATGCATCAATTTTACCCAAAATTCAAATCAATTTAAACCAAAATGCCAGTAAATTTGACTCAAAACGCAACTCAATTTAACCCGAAATGCAAATAAATTTAACCCAAAAAAGCAAATCAATTTAACCCAAACATACAAATGAATTTAACCCAAAACAAGCATCGATTTAACCTAAAACGCCCATCAATTTATCCCAAAATGCGAATGAGTTTAATCCAAGACGCGCATCAATTTAACCCAAAACGCAAATCAATTTAACCCAAAACACACACCAATTTAAAATTCATCGTACAGGACAACATTTTCAATGACAATTTTTATTGTTACAATGAAAAAAGTTCATTATCTAAACCAAACCACAAAAAAACAAACAAACAATCTTTCTTAGGGCAAATCCACGCCAAATCAAGGACAAGAACGGTTTATCAGCGATCGTTTTTTACGATGTACGCGATATAATTCACATCAACTACTATCAAGAGGGTAATACAATCAATGGCGAATATTATGTCAACGTATTGGGTCTATTTAATGAAGATTTAAACAGAAAAAGAAAAAACGACCGCATTTGGTCAATAAAAAAATTTCTTTCCACGAGGACGATTCCAGGGTGAACACATAAGCAGTTTCCGTGGCAAAATTCCATGAATGGCTACGAATTGGAAACTCATCCACCCAATTCTCCGTCTATAGCTCAGAGTAACTATTTCTTATTTCCAAACCTGAACAAATGGCTCGGGGGAAAGGGATTTGACTCCAACGGTGAAATCATTTTACATTTTTTAGAGAAACGCTGAACAAAGTGTGTAGAGCTCAAAGGAGCAAATGTTGAAAAATAAAATTTTTTTCTATCCGAAAACCTGTGTTGCATTAAAAAAAAGGGCTCATTAACCGGCCCCCCTTCTGTAATATGTTGAGACACTTTCATCCCAATGTGGAGCTACCCGCAACATAATATGTAAATATATCTACTCCAAAATTTCGTCCAGGTTCTGGAGCTACATTTAATGCAAAAGTTGGAATTGTGCCAAACTTAACTGATTTTATGTATAGATTTACTTTTGTTTAAATTTTGCATTGTATTTTATCTCTCCTCTTTTTACATTAGTTGAAATAGAGATCTAGTGTCACCGAAATAAATTAAAAAGCAGTAAAAATTTAATATATAGCTGTTATAATGCGATCGGGAACAGGCATAAACTCCTTAAGAGACTGCTTACATTTTGGTGAAATAAGCAAACCAAACCAGTTCGTACCCCCTCGGTCATTCCCACTATACAAGAAGTAATGACCGTTTTGAAGTCTCAAGTCACCTTGGCCCAGCTATCTAGTTTCTGCAAGTCCTAGTATGTCTAGGTTGTATCTCTCCATTTCTGCAGCAGCTTGATCAAGTCCCTTTGGATTCTATAATGTTCGCATGTTCAATATCCTTTTCGATGTCTTTTATCGGCTGAGGGTTCCGTTGATTTTCATTGTCAATTCTCTCCGTTTCTTGGGGAATTAATTTTTATGTCTGAGCAACCACAATACGTTTGTGGAGATAAACTGGTGTTGTAAGGCAACCATTCTAGCCATTTGCATATGTATGTATAGCGAGACGCTTGTACAATTAGAGACAACCGCTTTATGCCGCATCTACCATAATGAACCGACGTATCATCAGCGTTTAGTTCTTCCGTCTTCGATGTGTAAATCCTCGCCGTTGACTTTCTGAGTTGTGAATTGTTCTTGGTTTCAGTGCTTCAATTCAACCTTATCGGCTTGGAAGGCCCCATCACTAGCTATGCAGCTAAAAAAAAAAAACTAGTTCGAATATTTTGAAAAGCATTAAAAACAGTGCTAAAAGCACCAAGTTGACAGCACTGTATGTAGTCAATGTAAGCAAAAGTGTTAATTAACGTTGCCGAGTCATTCACATTTCCGGGTATTCATGTTTTGGCGAGTCTACTGTATGCGCCCGTATTTGTTTAATCAAAATAAAATCAAGTTTGAGGATCCATCGTTCAATTGATCCCTTTTTTGCATGAAATTCTAGAAAAAAAATCATGATAAAAATTTGCACTTGAACAAATTCATTTATAGTGAATTTATTTCCCTGGTTTTTTTTTAACTTTGCCTGTCTGTCTGTCCGTTTAACTGAATGAATTAAAGTAGTTCTTTCTTATTATTATTATAATAATAAATTTTCACTTGGTTGCATTTCTTATGGTTGTCTAGTTTTGCTACTTTTTGTTAATTTTAATTTAAAAGTTACATTTTATTATTGTAAAAAAAATTAGTTTAATGCCTTAAAAGCGGTGTTGATTTATGACTACTTTTCGCCTTCTTTAATCCGCTTCCAATTAATAAGCATTTGTTAAATAACAACAAAAAGTATATACTTAAAGAGGGGTTCTTTCTGTTTTTTTTTTCTTTAATTTTTTCTTTTGTCTGACACTCTACCAGTAAGAAAAATTTGCTTTAATTGGCGTTTAAGCAGGAAATACTTTAGCAAACCAAATACGAGCATGATTTGCCAACGAGTGTTAAATGTATCAATTTAATTTTATGTAAGAAGATTTTAAGATTAAGAACGAGCTTGAGTTAAGAAAAGATTTTGTTATAAAAAACTACACTTAAACCTAAACAAATCTTAGCTTTAAGTTTATATAAGTATGAGATCAATTGTTGAGTTTCTAGGGAATGTATTGTTCTTCGAATGGTTTGGAGCGAATACACATGATTATCCATTCCATCATTTAGCATTTATTTAATAAATGTTTTAATTAGAACAACATAATTACAGTAGACCGCAAAATTAAGGATACAGCCATATACTTTGAGACTCTTTCTAATTTTTTTAATAAAAAAACAAGCAAATAATAAAGAAAAACTTAAAAAATATACAAGATATAATTTTTCTAAGAAATCGACATCAACTTCATTAAGTAGAAATAATACAGGCAATACGAGGTCTGTTCAATAGAAAAGGTGAATTTTGAAATTTCTTAGACTACATGCATTCGATTAGCGATTTATTTTAAATATGTTGGCACATTTGTCTCGAACACATGTTCTCAGTTGAGTTTGTTTGCGTTTAGTTGAGTTTGTTTGTAAGAGGTATAAAAGTTAGACGTGTTTTGCTTCTTCGTCGATTTTCTGCTGTAGGAAAAATGGATCAAAAAATTTGCATCACATTAGGTCCTCTAAAGCATTTAAAATGTTGAGAGTGGCATATGGTGATTGTACTCAGAAAGTAAAAAAAAACTTTTACAAGTGGTATAAGCTTTTCAAAAAAGGTCGAGAAGATGCGAATGACGACGCTCGCCCATGCAAAATTTCAAAAGTAATGGTCTGTCATCTGAGCCGTGGGGACCATTTGATGGATATTTTATTACATACTTAATCGGGGCATTTTTTCTTTGCAATCCAATAAAAAATCAATTACTCAAAAAATATTTTTTTTTAATATTTAAAAGGTGTATTCTTACTGGGACACCTTATACATATATAATTTCTTAATAAAATCAAAGAGAACTTTTTATGTTTAAAATAATAATAAGTTTAGCCTCAACATTTTTACGAAAAAAATTTATAAATTTGCTCACATTTAAGAAAATGTTGCTGTATCATTAATTTTGCAGCCTACTGTACTCGTTTTTTACCGAACGAGGAGAAGAGCATTGTGGCAGCGAAAAGCCAAACCACACACAGCGCTTTGATTCATAGATAAAAATAAACGAAAATAAGATAAAATCTCATCGACTTTCAAGATATAGAAACTGTGCATATATTTCTATTTTGGCCATGTTTTAAGGAGTTATGTTACCATTTTTCCAAATTCATAATTAAAAACTTCAGGGGAATTTTAAAACACACTTTTTACTTAAACCTTGTGACATATGGTATGTACAGTTTGTGAAAAAAGTCTCTGCACAGTAATAAAAAGCTGCTGAAAACGTTGTTTGCATTTAAGAGTTTCAACAACAAATTCCGTTCCATACTTATTCACGTTTCTAAGACGCCAACACATTCAAAAACAAATACATCTTCATTAGAATAGCAATAAAAAAGGATGTTTACTCAATATGAATGCTGTCAAAAAAGATCCTTTGCAAGACACCAACTAATGCGATTGTATACCGCGACTTTTATGCGTTTTTTATGAATATTATTTCATGTAGTTGCTCGCACACGATTTTTTTTACGAAATAATTGTGAAAAGAATGCCAGGAAAAAGAACAAAGGCTCGAAGTGAAGATATCAGCAGACAGACCAATCAAAAAGACACGACGAGTTAAATTAAAACCATTCACAAAATTATTGGCTCCTGCGCTGAATAATAATAATGGGTCAAGTGTTTCACATTAAACCTTTCGAAATGTATGAAAAAACACAAATACTCCTCATGAATAGCCAGGAAAAAAGCTTCTGCTCTCAGTTTTAAAACATTAAAATTGGTTTAAACTTACTACACAATTTCGTCATGGAAACTGCACATGTAAGCACCCATGCACTGTTCCGGTGGAAAAGAACTTTTTTATTTTTGCCAAATGCGGTCGATCTTTCAAATCCTTATTAAATCGACCCAATAAGTTGGCATCATTGTACCATTTGAATGTTTTACTCTCTTAAAGATAGTCAATGTGGATTATACCGCATGCATAAAAAAAACGTTCGCCATGACTTTCTTGGCTGATAAACCACACCTTGGCCTTCTTTAGAGCCGATTCACCCTGATAAACCCTCTCTCTGTGCTGACTGTATTAACTGCTGCGGAGTTGTCACACGATTACGTTTGTGGTCCATTGTGAGCAAATGCGGCACCCATCTTGTGGCGAGTTTTCTCATACCCAAGTGATCACTCAAAATTGAAACCATAGACCCATATGATATACATATGGCTTCCACAATCTTTCGCACTTTTAATCTCCGATAGGCCATCATCATATCGTGAATTTTTCAATTGTTTCGGGTGTAGAGACCACAACTGGGCGTCCAGAACGTTCAGCATCTTCTGAGCTTGTACGGGCACTACGAAATAAAGTAAAGCATTTTATTACCATTGAAATCGATGGTGCAGAATTCCCATAGTATTTATCAAGCTCAGCTTAGGTTTGATTTATGGATTTTTTTTCCCAAAAACTAATGCTCAATAGGCACACGAGATTGATTTTTTCTCCTCAAATCACGGGGTAGTCTGCTATCAATGGCTGTCAAGCACAAACTAATTGACGTAGTTTGTTCAAATTCTTACAGGAGTCAACTGACAGTTGCCTATTGACAGGAGACGGGAAATTCAAAATGTAGTAAAGTTATTTACCATATAGTCAGTTTTTAATTTTTTTTTTTTGTGTGGAAGCAATAGTACTAATTATAACTTGAATACGATATAATGGTTTCATGAAATGTTTAGACATTAGTACTTTTTTATATGAAAGTTTGATAATACGTAAATAGCCAAAGAAGGTGTCCCACAATTGAATTCCGTAGTACCATATTGGTTTTAGGATCGCATTGTATAGAAGATGTTTGCAATCTAGGCTTAGTGTTGAATTTCGTCCCATAAGGCAATTAAGTATTTTAAGCAGCCTTTAATTTGATTTGTATTAATTTAGTGTCTATGTCCGATTTCCATGAATGCTGAGGTATTTGACTTCGTTGTGTTGCGGTATTGATTCACCATTAATTTGAAATGGGGTAAAAGTGATGTCGACACATTTTCACTTGTTCACTTTTATTCCCCATGATTTTTTTTTTGCAATATTAAACGCTTCTTGCGCGGTGCTTTTTTTTCATGGGTGCTTTTTTGACTTCATATTTAAATTTTATAAAAAAAAAATATTTTAAAAAATATTGAAAAAACATTAGCAACCAGTTTGTTATTTCAATTCCAAATCAATTTTTCTTGCCAAAATTTCTTATTTTTTCATGTGCGAAGACTTTTTTGATCAACTGTAAATATATGATTACGACTTGTGCTCGAACGTACAAGTATTTTGTACATTTTCATTTTGGTTATGGCTCGTAAAATACGACATTATTTTCGTCTGATGCAACTCTTGAATAACTTTTGGAACTTTTTATTATTTTTATTTAATTTCATTAACTAAGTGTAAGTAATAAGGTTTGTTTAAGGGTTTTTATAAATGCATTAAAATTTACTTTAAACACAAATAAAAAAATGGTTGCAATTTATTCTTCGAATGTGTTGCACAATAAATAACAAACAAACGAAAACGATTTTTATATTATTTTATATTTTTAATTTTTTTCTTTAAATAAGGCTGCTGATTCTAGTTGGTTATTAATATTTAACTCATACTTTACATTTTTTTCTGTGCAATCCCAAAAAAAAAAATAAATAAAAAAAAAATTGTTGCATTTAATTGTCTGACCCCTTATTCTGTTATCCCCTTCAATTACTTTTGTATGCTGATCGTACATTAATTTTCGTTCCAGTAATAGCAATAATAACAACAATAACAAATGGAAGCACATCTTAAACAGTGTAACGTAAAGATGTTACTGACGCTGGCTGGTGGTGGTGGTGGCGATGGCGATGGTGCTGGTGATAATCAGTCGTGCAAAAAGTACTGACACGCCATTCCATACCAACACTGCCACCACTTGTTGTTGGTTGTTGTCAGAGTCTGATTGCACAAAGACAGAACAATGGCAACAGCAATAGCAACAGCAATAACCAAAACTTAAGGTTATATAATTGTTGTTGCTTTTGATTAAAATATACACAAGTGTATGAAATATTAATTTATATATATTTTTTTACAATTTCTATGAAACTAAACTGAATTTATTTGTAAAATTTATAGTTCTTATCTGAACTGTTGCACATGCAAAAAAGAAGAAGAAATAAAAAACGATATAAGACGAAGATACAAAAACAAAAACGGAAAGTTACGGAGGTTTGATTACAATTATGCCCCTCTAGTTGCATCATGTCATCCCGACATTTTTAAATATTCCCCCTGGGCAGACATTTAAGAAACCAGAAGTAATTCAATTGCAAGTGACCATTTGCTTTTTGATTAAGTGGTTTTAGAAACGATTGTTTAAGTAGAGGTAAATGAAACGGGGCATTTGTTAAGAGTTATAGAAATAGTTACAAGTCTAGACATCTAGACATCTAAACATTCAGCTAGATAAAATAAATCTAATTCAAAGAGCACTTTTTTGTTGCCTTTGGTTGTTTGACTTGTTCTAATACAGAAGATATAAAAACGACAGATCGTGCACAAATAAAAAAAAATTTTTTTGACGAAGGGACCCGTCCATTGATGCCACAAGTGCAATGTTATCGGCATTTTGCGGATTTTGGCCTTTCCAAATTTCAAAAAGCTGATCTAAAAAAATATTTTTGTTGTCGAAAAATGCCGATATCTTAAGACTAAATCTATGGCAATTCCATTGGTGGTTTCCCTATTCAACTTACAGCAAAATATTGGATCTTCCAAAAGTTTCAAACTTTCGACAGTTGATAGAGGCAATATTGTTACAGATAAATCTGTCAAATTGGCTGTCATTTTTTTAATCTGCTTTGCCAAATCACCATGGATGCCTCTAGAGTTCAACAGCACGTGCACGTGCAAATTATTGCATTGTTTTATCAAAATCGGTGTTCTGTTAGGATAACCTTCCGCGCATTTGGGCCATTTTACGGGCACCATAATTCATCCAGTCTTTATTTCTGGATAAATATAAGTAAGTCAGCAAACAAAATTTTAGGATTCTGCACGATACCAATCAATCCACATGATATCCAATGCATCCCAAAAAAATTACTGTGTGGATTTCGGCCATTCGTCGCCAGCGGTCCATATTTCGCTCCAGCGCTCTAATTCCATATACATGTAGGTCAATGATTACCAACTTATTTTGGCCTGAATTGGATGACATGGACACCAACGACATATGGTTTCTGATTTCTGTGCAAGAGTCATTAAAAATTGGACTTTTTGGAAGCCTGCCACCCAGGGAAGACGCGGTGGACATTTACACGATGTTATATTCCGTACATAATGACATTGAAGGCCTTTTAAAGTTATCACACATTTAAATAATATCGCAAACACACTTTTTTATATAAATTCAAAGATAGGAAGCGCTTAATGCAAGAACCTTTTTCAATAGAGAAAAAAGGTAAGACTGACAAACAGCTCACCATATCGGCCTAGCCTTAAGGCAGTCACTATCTCAGCATGGCATCAATCAATCTTCCACCCAGGTAATCAGTCCCCTGTAAGCTGTCATTAATGCCTTCAATCTGAGACAGCAGACACTTAGATGGCTGTGCCTTCCTAACACTAGTCTTTTAATAAAAATCTCACTCCCTGGCTTTTGTTCTTTAACAAGACCACATGCCAGCGTAAATCCCGGAGGGGTTTTTGGCCTCTGGTATACCTTATTACGCCCTGGTCAACCGCAACTAAAAACCACTTAATTGGTTCAATGAATATAGCCCAGGATACAATAATGTCGCCAAGACAACATTCCGCCGGAATTATTATGGATACAGAAGCGCGAACATTAACTTATTGTTTTCCAATTGGAAACATTTGGTGTTCTGGAGAGACGGCCCTTATGTTATTTAGCGTGAGAAATAAAGCAGGTCTCGCTCCTGTGATGGGTCATTCTTGCATCAGTGGCTCTTGAGATGTATGAACTCGAGTGTGTGTGCAGTTACGAAAAGGCTCAAATTAAGGACGCCAAATGAAGAATGACAATGGTGTCAAGGTGGGGACCGTCGGGTACTTTAATGGGGTGGGCTCTATATGCCGGCACATCAACCGCTATAGGATTTCTTTCGGAAACGTGGGCAGTAAAAGGTAATTCTGTATTTAACAAATGCAATTTTTTATAACTACTCATCAAGAACGTCACGAAGAAAACGAAATTTATAATAATAATCATAAAAGAAATCATGAAGTTTAGAGAGTTTTGTGACCAAAAATCCCCAAAGTGATGATATATCATCAAATATGGCCGCTAAGCCCATCAGGAACTAGTTTGCCAATCACTGATACTCGTATATAGATGTCGTTGCCGATAAGCATTAAAACCGATAGAAACTAAATTTTACTCTAATGCTGGTTGGTCTATTTCTGAATTTTTGATTTTTGGAAAAACAAATAATTAAATTAAATTGGTATTTGTTGGGCGTATAAGATTTTTTAGAAAATAAATGATATTGGGCCCGCACTAAAGTCATCGAAAAGTTTACTTTACGAGTTCATAAGTGAACTGTAATTAAAATTATTCTTCTTGTCTATTATAAACGAGAAAAAGCATACTTTAAGTGTTAAAGTCCACGTTTCACTCCAAACCAGCTGAAATTGATTTCAAATAATTTAACGACAATTAGGATCGATCAGCTGCTTCTGCCAGAAGTAAACAATAGTGTAAATTTTATGTCAAAGTCCAGGTTGAAAAAGAAAAAAAGGGCGGAATCCTAAAAACAAATTTAAAATATCTACGTTAGAAGAAATCGAAACAAATATTAGGAAATTTCCCTGTTAGTTGGATTGTTTACTTGCAGTTTCTTAATTTATTATTCTTTTTTTACAATATGTTCAGTCAGCTGTTCAGAGGTGCCACTTGTTGATGCAAGCTTTTTCTAAATTTTACTAATTTTATTTACATCTGGTTGCAGCTGACTAAACTTGAAACATGGTTAATTTTTGACATTAACAACAAAATAAATAATAATATATTTTTAATTTAAAGCTATGTCTCAAAAAAAGAAAAACTAATATCGTGCGACCTCGATTATGGCCCACTGTATTTATTAAAAAAGTCATACAAAGATTTCTACACTTACCTCATTATTTTGCGTTTATTATTTGGATGTATGCGAGTTGCAGTTGTTGGATCTATGCTCCTTAAATGGTCGTGCAACAATTCCGATGACATTGTCAACATTTTTGCAGCAGGTATAAATAACAACTAAAATTGACGATAAAAATAAAAGCAATAAAATCCCTTAGCAACTTGTGAAAAAATCATATTAAACTAAACAAGATCTCTTATGAAAAAAAGTATACATACATTTTCTACATTCCCAGACACTGTGGCATCAATACCGTCATCATCACGTATGGTTTCTGCTACTGAGGCAGCTGAAGATGGCGAAGGCAAGCGGTTAAAGTCATTGTTGTCCGCAGAATCAGTGGCACTTACTAAAATGTCCCACAACAAAGACTCGATATAATAGTTAGTGCCACCCACCACAATGGGACACTTGGATTGAGCTAAAAGATTTTCTATCTACATAAAAATTTGCGTTAAGGTGTCATTACCATATTTGTAGGAGAAAAATAAAATAAACCAAAAATATGAATTTCTTTAATTGGCTAATTTGTGATAATTAAAGATTTTTGACACGTATTTAATGATTATGTGGGAGGACAGGATGGTTTCGAAATGTCTCGTTGTGTATATATGTGTGTGTGTGTTTTTTATATGAAGTTTATAATAAAGGGGCAAGTATATGTCACGACCCATTTATAGCAACAAAACCGAGAATGCATTCCTAAAACTTTTCATTAAAATATTGATGGAAATATTTTTGTAAATTTTTATATATATAGTTTGACAGTCATCTTTTCTATCGCCTGGGCTGTCGTATCGACCTTAAAAATGTGCCTTGGTATATATGCCCTAGCCGCCAAAAAAAAAAAAAAGCTCTAGGGACATATATAAAAATTTAGAAGAGAAGAGTTTTTATTAACGACCCGAACCATTAAGTTGTGTGCCCATTCCAAAATTCATTTCGCTCTAAATTTGTGATGTCACTTCTAACAAAATATATAGTTTTAAGATTTAATTTTAAAGATCGTAAATTATGGATTGGGATGGACAAAAGCCAATCAAAAAAAGGGCACGATATATATGTATGTATGAAGCAAATTAATACCAGGTAAATTCAATAGTAGAGCAAATACGAGCACAACTCTCTTTTTGCACAAAGTCATTAACATGAGAAATGTCCCGAAGTAATCAAACAAATAAAAAAATTGACATTGAGCAACAAAAAAAAATGGTTATAAGTTGCGCTGTCAATTACATCTGTTGCGAATTCACATTGCAATAAATAATATATACGCTTCCAGGATTGTATGTGTAGGCATAATGTATTCGTAATATGAACTTTATTCTATATTTTCTTAAATATGCAATGGAGAAAAAAGGCATCAAAGGAAAAGTTACTAGAAACTTCAGCGCCAACAACTTCTTAAAATAGTTTCTTTTTGTAAAACTAATATTTATTGAGTTATGAAACAAAATAGCCAGAAAGTAAGAATTGTCTCAAATTTCAGTAGGCGTGCCGCACGCCTTAATCTTCATCGATTAACCTGAAATTTTTTGTGTAGTCGTTTTTTTACCACTTGGTATCAATTTCGGGGAAAAATTTTCCATCATACAGTTAAGAGCCACCCTAATATAGACGTGTTCTTCGAATGCTAGATATGAGGGTGGGTGGGTCACTAATTTCATGATTTTTGAGTTTTCTCTTAACTGAAGGGGGCACATAGTATCATCTCTCAGTTGACTGCCTTTTTCTTTTTTCATGCTAAAATTTATTTATTGTATCTTCAAATAACTGAACTAACAATAAGTATTCAAATCTTAAATATATATGTATATAATTGTTAGGCCCAACCAGTGTCAGACATAAACTTAGTGATTATAATTAATAATACGTAAGAATCGTATTTAGCATAAAAATATTTTTAAAAAGTTTCATTTGGAGCGCTGCGTACTAAAGCCGTAGTATCCCTCTTTTTTAAGCGGATGTGTCCAGGAAAGTTCAAATTATTACGGGCAAGTGGATTCGGATGGGACTCGAGTTTTGTTAAATATTTGCCTGCATATTTTGCAATTTCAGCGGTCACAAGTGGCATATTTAAATCACGATGTAAAATTGAATTTTTCATGTACCAAGGAGCCGATGTTATTAACCTTAAAATTTTATTTTGCATTCCTTGGATTCTCTCTACATTGGAAGCTGAAGCAGTGCCCCATAGCTTCAAAAGCGACTTGTATATTAAAAGTTTACAATCTAGACTGAGGGTAGAATTTCTACCAATCAGCCAATGTATCTGGGTTAATTTAAGCTTCATTTGTGTTAGCTTAGAGTCAATGTGGTGTTTCCATGTAAGCCGTCGGTCAAGATGTATACCAAGGTATTTCACCTGTGAATGTTGAGGAACAACTTGGTTGTTGATTCGAATGGGGGAACAAGTGTCTCTTCGTAGGGTAAATGTGACATGAACACACTTTTGTTCATTTACTTTTATTCTCCATAAGTTCAACCACAGCTCCAACAGGTTAATATGTTCCTGAAGATATCGGGATGCCTCGTGAGGGTTTTCATGCATACTAAGGCAGGCTGTATCATCGGCAAATGTAGAAGTGAAGACATTACTGCTCAAAGGCATATCACAGGTATAAATCAAATACAAAACTGGCCCCAGTATAATCCCCTGTGGCACCCCAGATGAGATAGTTTCGGGCACACTCATGAAGTCTCCTTCTACGCCAGTGAACTTCCGGGCAAGAATGTAACTTTCCAGAAGATTTACAATGTTTATTGGTAGATATGTCTTCAATTTTAGAATTAGGCCTTCATGCCACACTTTATCAAATGCCTGAGAAACATCAATAAAGAGGGAAGAACAATACTTTTTTTCTTCAAATGTTCGTCTTATAAAATGGACCAATCTATGAGTTTGTTCAATGGTGCTATGCTGATTTCTAAAACCAAATTGATGGTCCGGTATGCATCCATTATCAGCTAGAATTGGGGACAATTTTGTCAGTTGACTGCCGTAAAAATTTTTTGTATCAAAATTCTTAGTAGAATTCGTAAACGTTGTAGAAATAAATCGTAAATCGATCGCAAAGGTAAAATTAATTTGTTGTTGCTTTTTTATTTATTTATTTTTTTTTTTATTCGTGTTGGATTTGTACAGGAAAGTGTAAGATTATGTTCTAGGACATGACTAGAAATGGTTTATTAAAAACAAACTGAAAAACTAGAAACACACTACAAAAGTATATAAAATGAAAAACAATAGAAAAAGCTACTAGGCCTGATTAGCTAAAACAAAACAGGAAAATAACTTAATAGAAAAAGCTTTCAAGGAATCAATTCATCAAATAGTACAATACATTAGAGTAAGAGTCTATTAAAAATATTTAAAAAATTTGGAAATAATTTTAAACTGTAGCCAATTAAGCAAACAATAATCCAAAGGACAGTGAAATGAAACATAGGCTACTCTTAAGCTACGACATTTTCAGAACTTCCACAGTATCAGCTACTAAATTTCAACGAATTTCCGTGAAATAGAATATATCAGGCATGTTCTGAAATCACGGTGATTTTAAATCACTAACGATTTTGAAATCACGAGATTGATATTTTGGTGTTCTGAAAATCACGAGAATTTTAATTTTTAGTAGTGATTTTCATGTTCTAAATCACGAGCTAACAGCTGATTTGCTTTGTTTACATTTAAAATTTTTTATATTTAAGTGATTAATCAGAAAAATATAACAAATTTAAGAGTTAAATTGTGAGTGTCGTTAGTTATTTCAGAAAATAAAGTGAAAAAATGCCTGGAGCAGCCTTTTTAGCAATTTAGCAAATTCTAACAATTGTACACCAAATATAAAGCGTCTATCTAAATTTATAAATTTTAAAGTTTTTCTTTGTAAAATAATACATTTTATTACTAAAACAAATAAAGAACCAATCATATTAAGTGTATGTAATCGTTTTATTATCGAAATCAAACCAATATGCTAAAAAAACGCAAAGTGATTTGATATCGTCAGACATTAACCTGACCGGTTTTAAATCACGAGATTTAAAATTTTTTTGTGCGCAGAACACCTTTTCAGTGATTTCAAATCACTTTAGGATAAAGTGATTTTCAGAACATGCCTGTATTTACATTTCAAATTTAATTCACTTGTACAACTCTGTAAGATTATGTTCTAGTTTTATTAAATATTCTATTGTGCCTTAAACAAATTACTAATGTGTTTCAACTTACGTGAAATCACTATTTCCCTTCAATTTATAATTAGAACTATACTTTCACCCAAACAAAAAAAAAAAAAAAAAAACAAAAAAAAAAAAAAAACTTACTATTGACAGTTTCCTTGGCAAATAATCTAACGACTTTTTAAATTTCCCGCCTCTTAGATGCATGGAGAAAACTGCTCCTGTCAACAAGCACATGTCAGTTGTGTGGCGTTCTTTCACTTCAATATGAACGAGTTTCTGACATTGAGCAACGAAAAAATTAAAAAAAAACAGTTATCAGCTTCACAGTCAATTACACCTGTTGTGAGTTCGACTTGCGTACTATGAACATGTGTTCCTCATGTAAAACATGTCAGTTCTAATCTCGAGGGTGGGTCAATAATTTCATGAGTTTTTTTTTAGTTTCCCTCCTCTTAACTGAAAGGGCAACACTGTTCCGATCAGCAGACAAAGTAAAAATTTTAACAAGCTGCGTCATTTAGTTTTTGTTTGACAGCCATTAAAAATGTGCAAAATTTAATCTCATTTCCTCATTAATTATTAAGTTTTTGCCCAAAACAAACCATCACTCACTTTGAACACCAGGTAGAGGGCTGTTGGCCGATAGGAGTTTGAAAATGAAATCTCACGGAAGCCATAGAAATATAATATGCCTACTTGGTATCAATATTGAACGATCACTTGGGTACGAGAAAACTCTCTGCAGGATGTGTGGATGCTCGACAATAAATGCAATCTCGTGTGACAACTTCGCAGAACTGTTTGGCAATACGGACAAGTTTTTGTGCCGTTTCGTAATTGCGGCTGAAACGTTGAATCACCACAGCACACCAGAAACCAAACAGCATTCAAAACAGTGGGTTTATCGGGTTGAATCGGAGCCAAAAAAGGTCAAGAAGAGTTTGTGGGCCACTAAAGACATGATGACCGTTTTTTAGGATGCACGCTGTATTAGCCACATTGACGTCTTCAAAAGGATAAAGCAATCAATTACGAATATTACGCCGATTTACTGGATCCTTTTGATGAGAATTGGAAAAAAAAACATTATCTTTTTACCAGAACAATACAAGGGTGCACACATGTGTACTCACCACGAATTGCTCCGTCACCTAATTTAGTCTTCGGATTTAGCTCTGAGTGACTATTTCTTGTTCCCAAACCTAAAGAAATGGTTCGGCAGAGAGATTTGACTCCCGCGATAAAATCGTCTCACAAACAAATACATATCTGCACCACATCGAGAAATCTTATTTTTTGGAAGGGATAAAAAAATTGAAGAAACGTTGGACACAGTGTATAAAGCTCAAAGGAGTGTATGTTGAAAAATAAAATGATTTTTTGTCTAAAAACTTGTGTTTTAACTAAAAAGTCACGGGCTTATTGACATGCCCTCGTAACATTTGAAGCAAGAGAGCTGTACACATCAATTTAATTATTTTCTTATTTTTTCCTAAATAAAAATAATTATAACACACACCAGGCCGCAAAGTGCATTTTGACAACTGAATAAATTCCGTTTTCATTCCACTGTAAACGCACATAATTCGTAACAGCTAAGGAGGCTGTAGTATCCACTGAGAGAATCATTCCCATAAGACGCCAAAAATATTAAGGAAATAAAATTTCTCGGATTAGCAAGATCTTTGCGAACCTCGTCAAAAGAGGCCAAATCAAGGACCAGTCATATAATGAATAGTAACCGAACTAACACTACATCATTTGTGTGGTGAGAAATTCTGCAAAGATCCATGTTAAATGAGAGTGCTGACGATCGTAATATTTTTATACGATCTATATAAGTACATACTACTTGTCGTTTGAACTTTCGGCTTCAGAAAAAACTAGAGAGTAAAAGCGAAGGGGATTGATCACTAACATGGCGCAGCCTGGAATGCTTATTAGCAGGCCATTATAAATTCACTATTCCACAGTGGCTTAACTGTATATTCGGCCAATGAAATCTAGATTACTTCTTTGCAAACTGAAAAAAATTATATATTGGAATCATAAATTATAATCCATTGACAAACTAATAAATTTAAATATTTCAAACAGGCCCGATCAAAAAAAACTTTAAGCAACTCAAATCAATTTCCCGTCGAAAAGCAAAAATGCGCACACGCATTTATTTGGGCATAATTTTCCATATTTATTAGTTTAGAAAAAAAATAAATTTTTTATTTTTATATATAGAAATTTAGGATTTGAATTGATTTTTAAATGGCAATGATCAGACAATCAATAAATTTCTTATAATTTTTTGACAAAGATAATTTTAATAATCCAATGAACAAATTACCAAATAATAATTTATGTCCGCTGTGGATTTTAGAAACTGTCGAATTATAAATTCGTTAAAGTCACGTCATTTGCACTCGCTTTTTCTGGGGATATAATTAATTTTATTTATTATAATGTATGTAAAATAGTTTTTTATCAATGTCTGTTATATACTTATATCTAATCGCCGCTGACTACTTTTTGTTCACCGATCGCAACAGGTGATAATCAAAAGGAGCGATATTATAAGGCTGTTGTGTGGCTCGATTTCACGAGATAATTTTTAATTATTTTTTATTAGATTGAAAAATTATTAATCAATTATTACTTAGAGCAGAAACGAGTTAAATCTTCCACTTCCAAGTAATGGAGCTTTGAAATCTAGTCCAATCGTAAAAATCTAAGTGCAACTTTCAAGAACTATAAAATATGCTGCACATGGCTTAAACGTTCGGTCCTCACAGCCCGTTAACAGCTTTTAGAATGATCCGTTTTGCCAAATTTCACCAACATCAACCTTATTTTTCTTGTATTGGTTTCGGTTAAGTTAGGTTAGGTTAGGTTGATTGGAGGGGTGTGATATTATAGCCCATGTTATACGACACACACTTAAGCAAGTGAAGGCTTGTTGTGCGCTCCCTTTAATTATCAACCACAAACTGCCAGAGTTCTGCGGCAGGATTCGAACGTGGGACCTCCGTACTACGAGTCTAATACACTACCTACTAGTCTACGAAGGTCATAGGAGTTATATTCGTTATATTCGTTATATATTATATTCGGTAATAGGAGTTATTTAAGACCTACAGCTTATTGACTATAGCGTCCGATCCTTGTGATGGTGATGCCAACATCGTCACCAGGCATGCAACGTAAGTGCCGGTATTGAGCCGCGCAAGTATTAAGATTATACCGCCCATAGTCGGTCGTCAGAGCCTCGTTGGCGTGACAGGGAATACCAAGGCCGAGATGGGCAGTGGATGAGGTTGACTTTTGGAAAGGACTAGCTGTGTGAAAAAGTACATGACTTATGAAGGCTTCACTTTCCCATTAGTCTCTATGCTTCCCAGAGAATATATGTATACATTTTTAAATAAACACAAAACCTTTTTAAATTAGTTTTATAAAAAAATTCTAATATCGTTTAATCATTGTTAAATTCTTTTTGAAAATGGAAAAAAGCTTATGGGCTTTTTTTCGCAATCCGCTTATTTCTAGTAAAAGATGTGGAGGTGATTCCACAAAGGTCTATTTTTTAAGTGGGAAGCGGGCTCAAAATTAGCCAACCTGCCGCATATGCGGCGGCAATAGTTTGTAGAAAAGTGACAAACTTATAAAATATATGTATGTTGTGAGTTTCAAAATGCCACGATTTCAGTATTTTTTTAGCCATCAATATTAAACGCTTTCAGTGAATTTGTAAACATGGAAAAATTACCCACCCTTATACAATTCAATACTTTCATTTGAAAGGTCTCAGTCCAACCATATTAAAGTCTTCTCCGCCTGGGCAGGAGAACCTAGCTCGACATTGGGTGACAGATTTTAGACGAGGCAATATGAGCAGCCAAGCTGAATACCGTAGTGGTCGATCATTTGAGGTGTCCCCACCCTCTAGAAAGCTGTGCGCAACAAGATGGATGCCGCATTTGCTCACAATAGAATAAAAACATTATCATAAAGATGTCTCAATAATAGTGTTTAGCGTTGTTTCACCCCCATAAAAGCGAATTTTTACATCGATTCGTTATCATGGATGAGACTTGGGTCTAACACATCACACCTAATTGGGATTGGGAGCATTGTGTCTATAGAAGGTGAAGACAGTTCCATCTAAACGCAAGATCAAGGCGTCTAATTTTTTTTTTTTTTTTTTTTTTTTGGGATGTGCGTAGGATAATTTTTATTTATTATTGGGCCAATTTGATGAAGATGTGAAAAAGGTATACACATTTGCAGTTTGCATGACAAAATTCTATGAATTAGGCTACGAATTGCTCTTGCATCCGCCCTATTTAACGGAAGAAATGGCTCGGCGGCAAGAGATTTGGATAACCTCGAGAAATCTTATCTATTGGAAGCGATAAAATAAATTGGAGAAACTTTGTCCAAAGTGTATAGAGCTCAAAGGAATGAATGTATGTTGACAAATAAAAGGATTTTTTTTTAAGTGTATTTCGTTCAAAAACTCATGAATTCATCGTACTTCCGGATCCTGGTCTCAACATTTTCATGACTTCTTTGGAAGCTATAATTTTTTGCTGGGTATGTATACTCTGGCTTTTGGCGGATTCCGGCAACATTCGAGATCATTATTGTTTTAATGTACACTTTAGAAAAGATTCATCTTTCCCAAATTCATCTCACTCTCATAATGGAATTATGATGTTTGTCACTCTGGTTCTACACAAAATTTAAGATTCTATTATTTAATGTTTGATTCGCAGCGTAGCATATCGTTAGTGCGACATTGATTTGCTATTTACTTTCTCTGCATGTGGATTATGCTAAACAAGAGTGATTTTTATCGATTTTATATTAGACCACAGCATTTTGGCAAACATCCATAAATGAATAAATTAAATTTTTGTCTTTTAGACCTCTTAGGCTTAGGTCAGCAGAAAGAAATGACAAACAAACAAAAAAATATTTCGTAATTATAATTAAAGTTTACTAAATTAATGGACTAGTTTTTTTTTCTTAACAAAAAATTTTTGAATAAATCTTTCATTAGTAAAAATCATATTATGCCCAATATCCTATTTATGAACGTGCATTAGGAGTCACAAATTAAAGTTGATGAATAATGTGGCGCAAAGCTGAAATTACAGAAATTTGCTTTGCAATATTTACACGCCTCGTGTCTGAATTTGTATCATATAAATCATATAAATCAGTCCGTTGATCAATAGGATCAAATTATGAGTTCAAAATCCAGATATAGTGAAAACATACTTATCATATGATAAGTATGATGTATGACATATTATGTATATGTTTACGGGAAGCACAGCTGAGTGTTGACGGGCGCGTGACAAGTTGCGGATAGTGTTACGATCCGTAGATGTGTGGAGTAGCTGCCGCGGACAGTCAGCGATTACAAGGTGAGTCTGATAGGGTCTTTCGATTTCCCACTGAACGTCGAATTTGCCTGTGATTCTTGTAACGTTGTGGCGAGTTAAGAGTTCTTATTACATTGACAACATTAGATCGATTCGTTGTCCAAAGTAAAAAGTAGCCAAAGTTGGCCACAGCGACAATGTTGGTCGTGCAGAGAAGAGATGTGATCTCGTCAAAATAATCGTCTTCATATAAACATATGTCTTATTTTTGACATATTGTGGTCGGTAGCCTGCTGTCGTCTATGTGTTTCAAGCATTAAAGTGCACGTCACGAATAGACGCATAAATTGGCTTGTGCACTGCGTTCCTTGAGAAGTGCTTATGCATTGGCCATGGAACCAAAACTCAAAATGCCGACTTTGTCCCATTAACATGGATTGGCGGCATCCCCTGCTCCAATTATTATAAATGTAAGCCACCCTGTTTAAAACTGATTGATTATTAATATAAAAGAAATTAATTTTATAATTAAAACATTGTTGCATTAGTACAAGGGATTCAAATAAGGGTTAATAGTAATTAAAAATAATTGATAGGCTGGCATATTTAATTATGTTTAGATGATAAGATCAGATAAACATCATGCGGTATTAATTTGGCAAAGTTAAAACAACAAATTCGCTTTGGGAGCATCGATCAATTTTGTGTTACATATTAATAAAGATCTGCAACTTCAAGGAAAGTTCTATCGGAACTGTCAAAAATTTGTAACTATTAATAAAAGAAATATAATTAAACTATTGCAATAAGTTCAATAGGCGACGGCAGCATTTGAAACGAAACAATTGTTTATTTGCTATTAAATCTATAATGACAAAGATATGCGCGATTTCGGATGCGCAGAATCCAGGCTTAATTTCAGTATTTGTCTATAAATTGTTGACTTTGAAAGCAATTTATAGCATATTTGCATACACTCCTGGCTGCGAAAAACAAAACCTCATGATCTTGCTGGATAATTAACACCACCTATAATAAATGCCACAGAACACTTCACGTATAATATCCTTTTGTCTTCTTGGCATATTGTGCACAATTATGTATCAAAATTCAGAGAAAGCTGCGACTCCCGAATACCACTAATAGGTCAACTCGTATGCAAGTCGCGAATTCGGCCAGCAAACAGTGGACAATTGAATACAGTTAACACTTGAAAGAATTTGCACTAAAAAGTTTCTATAATAAGCCAAATAATGCCAAATGGTAATTTCGTATTAGTTACTGAATGCTAAAGAAACAGTCTTCGCAGAGGTCGGTCGAATCAGACTAACTTCGAACCGCCCAAAAATTAATTCACATCAGGTAAACTCATCAGCACAACAAAATGGCAGGAGGAAAAAACTAGAATATAAAGGAAATAATCAAAAGTAACCAAAAGGAATGAAACAAAAATTATCAGCCAAGGTCTGTGCAACCGCCCCGGTAAAATCTATATACATGTATGAATATAAAAAATTTCGTAAACTTTTTCATAAGGATTTTGACAATTGTGTTCTAGGCTTCGTTGTAATTAATTCGCCTTGCTTAGGCCTTATAAATGGGCCTTGAATACGTCTTGAGTTTATAATGCGTTTTTTGGCCTACGAGCAACAACAAGGCAAAGTTATATTAATGCGCCCATCCCCAGCCCAGGTGATAAATACAAATAAAAAAAATTACAGTCCACTTTTTTTTATAAGGATTTGGACAATTGTATTTTAGGTATTCGCCTGGCATAGCACTTGTAAATAGGACTTGTTATCAGCTGCGCTGTAAACTCCACCTACCATAAATTGATCTTGGAACAGCTCTTATTGGAAAACTCTACAACAATATTTTAAAAAACAATAATTAAAATTTTTGTTTATACACAACAACGAGAAGAAAAATATATTTGTGAAAAAGTCAAAAAGTCAAAAGTCGAAAGTCATGTAAACTTTTACAAATGTTTATCAAAATATTACAAATTATTCAGTTTTGCACAACATTTGGGGGCATTGTGTTAACGCCTATCGATCAGTGTCCTTATGGGTTCTTCGCCTTCGCCATTGGCTGCACTCATGCCTCATTAAATTTAATGCTTAACCAAAATGTCTACAATTTTCAACGGAGTGCAACAAACAACAAAGAAACTGGGAGCAAAAACATCCTTACCTCTGCCATAGAATCCATCCATGATTATTTACCCATTGGCTTCATCAATATCGAAATACATCATCTATCATCGGCGCGCTCTGGCCTTGGTTTCGCATTTTGTATACCTTTTGCTATGGATCTGTTATCGCACCTATTTGGCGGCGGTGGCGAAGTAAATGTTGCCGACGAAACGGTGTTGATGTATATGAAAAGGTTCAATACAATCGTTCATGCCATGTCGATTAATATTTTGTCGTTCCATGAAATGAATATTTGGTTTATATGCACTTCACTGAGCACAGCCATTATCAACGCGGGCTTATTTTATGAAGACCGTAATGCTTCTGCAGGAAAGGTTGTGAAACTATTTGGCTACATTTTGTTTTATATATTTGCAGCGATTGGCATCAAAGATGATGATTTTCTGCAACGTTGGGATTGGTTTAATATAACTATAAGGCATTAACTATTGTGAAAAATTCCAAATTAATTTTAAAAACAGCAATTAATTACGTTGTAAATAAATATGTATAATTACGAACTTCAAGGCAGACTATTATTCGAAATATACAACAATATGAGGTGCAATGCCGCACGCGCTCTCGACGCAACCAAACACTGAAAGTGGCTTGAGATACGGGTAATACTACGTGTTTAGAATCATTGTCTATTCCATCATTCCATTCCATTATGTTTGCTAAAAAAAAGTCCTTTGAAATATTCAAACAATTTGTATGGCAGCTGAACTTGATTTGCGTTGCTAGTTGCTGAAAATGATATTATGGATGGCATCCGGCAACATAGATATTATTAGGGATATCCCAATTAATTGTTTTAAAAATTTAACTTGTTCTGGATTTAGCTGTCTATATGTCCGACGTTTCGTTGCTGCTAACCAGCTCTTCGGTAGACTTCAATCTATTTGCAAAGCATTTAAACTGCCACGATTACATACAAATTTCCAAATAGTATATGAGAATTACAACAAAAAAATCAACTTGTTACAACTTGTTTGTTACAAAAATATATAGATTGTCGTAACCTTAGTGGGTTTAGAAAACTTCTATACAAACAACACAATAAACAACATAAAACATCCGACTTGCATCCTTTTAATTTAGGCAAAGCCTGTTCTGTGAATCGTTCTTACACCACAAACGTGATTTGTTGCTGTTCTTGAAATCACATGTTTTTCGTTGTCTGTTGGTGTGATTTTAAACTTCTTGGGCTGCATGAAATAAAATTTCGAACCCTGAAATTTTATACGTAGCCTAGGAATTGCATATAAACTACGTAAAATTTAAAAAAGCGGAAACTTTCCTCCCCCCAACCCATTGCAAAATGGGTGCGAATTTCTCTCCTCTACAAACGCAATGAAAAAACTCGTACTAAATTCAAGTTTTTTCCCCGTACTAAATTCCAAGTTTTTCAAGTTTTTTTTTGTAAAAATCGTCCTTGAAAATTAAAGTATGAATAACATTGTCTTTTCTATCAGAACAATACAAGGGTGCACATATGTGTACTTACCATTGAAAAGTTCCATGAATTATAACACAAATTGCTCCCTCAGCTGCTTTATTCTTCGGATTTAACACCGAGTGACTATTTCTTGTTGGTAAAGAAATGGCTAGGCGGAAAGAGCTTTGGCTCCTACGATAAAATCGTCTCACAAACAAATATATATTTGGATCAACTCGAGAAATCTAAGAAACGTTGGACACGGTGTATAGAGCTCAAAGGAGTGTATGTTGAAAAATAAAATGATTTTTTGTCCAAAAACTAAAAAGTCACGGACTTATTTACCTGCCCTCGTATACATGGAGCAACATTTGAAGCAAGAGAGCTGTACACATCAATTTAATTATTTTCTTATTTTTTCCTAAATAAAAATAATTATAATACACACTAGGCCGCAATATGGATTTTGACAACTGAATAAATTCCGTTTTCATTTCACTGTAAACGCACATAATTCGTAACAGCTAAGGAGGCTGTAGTATCCACTGAGAGAATCATTCCCATAAGACGCCAAAAATATTAAGGAAATAAAATTTCTCCGCTTAGCAAGATCTTTGCGAACCTCGTCAAAAGAGGCCAAATCAGAGCCCAGTCATATAATGAATAGTAACCGAACCAACACCACATCATTTGTGTGGTGAGAAATTCTGCAAAAATCCATGTTAAATGACAGTGCAGGAGATCGTAATATTTTTATACGATCACTAACATGGCGCAGCCTGGAATGCTTATTAGCAGGCCATTATAAATTCACTATTCCACAGTGGCTTAACTGTATATTCGCCCAATGAAATCCAGATTACTTCTTTGCAAACTGAAAAAAATTATATATTGGAATCATAAATTATAATCCATTGACAAACTAATAAATTTAAATATTTCAAACAGGCCCGATCAAAAAAAACTTTAAGCAACTCAAATCAATTTCCCGTCGAAAAGCAAAAATGCGCACACGCGTTTATTTGGGCATAATTTTCCATATTTATTAGTTTAGAAAAAAAAATAAATTTTTTATTTTTATATATAGAAATTTAGGATTTGAATTGATTTTTAAATGGCAATGATCAGACAATCAATAAATTTCTTATAATTTTTTGACAAAGTTAATTTTAATAATCCAATGAACAAATTACCAAATAATAATTTATGTCCGCTGTGGTTTTTAGAAACTGTCGAATTATAAATTCGTTAAAGTCACGTCATTTGCACTCGCTTTTTCTGGGGATATAATTAATTTTATTTATTATAATGTATGTAAACAAGTTTGCTATCAATGTCTGTTATATATCTAATCGCCGCTGACTACTTCTTGCAAGTGTGTATAAATGTGCACAATTCCATGAATTATGCTACGAATTGGTTCCCCATCCAAATTATTCTCCATATTTAGCTCCGAGTGACTATTACTTATTTCCAAACCTGAAGAAATGATTGGCCGGAAAGAGATTTGAATCCAACGAGAAATCATCTCACAAACAAAAACCTGTTTTAATGACCTCGACAAATTTCGTTTTTGGGAAAAGATAAAAACTGAAATTGGAGACACGGTGGACAAAGTGTATAAAGCTGAAAGGAGACTATTTTGAAAAATTAAATGATTTTTTATCAAAATAATGTATTTTTATTCAAAACTTCACGAACTTATTGACCTGCCCTCATAAAGATTATTTTCTTGCACTTGTTTAAAAATTAATGAACTTATAAAAATCCACGCATTTACAAGAGTATTTTTTCGTGTAGAAAAGAATGTAAAATTTCCAACATGGAATTCAGGGTGAAATCCGTAATAGGATTTAGGAGTAAATTCCGATCAGGCATTGGAACTGATTTAATTATTTGATGAATCATTTAAAAAAAATAGTGATACGTGTATATTTAATTTTTAAAGACTTTTCGAAGCAAGAGCGTCTCTGAAGTGACAAAAAAAGGCAAAAATCGAGATGTATTAATTTTACAAGGTGGTATTACGAGTAAAACACATCAACAACTGCAATGACAAACGTTATAAAAAGCAAAATTTGCATTTGCAACTAGACTACGTACGCAAACATTTATTTGTCAGTTGTTTTTGCCAGTGATGAGCTCAAACGATGATTTTGCTCCCTGGCTACTTCCCCATAATTTTTTTTAGCTAAAACACCATAATCTATAATTTTTGATGATTCTTTTTAACTTAAATTTCTCTGACGATGTTAAGGATTTATATATTTCAATAAATTCCATTAAAAGATGTTTTTTCTTCTATATTCCTCCACAACAACAAACACCCCATATGGCCCACAAATTATTAAACTGATCTGATTTACGTCAAACAATCTTCAAGCCACTGTACAAACACCAAAACCGCACCCTAAACGGCACAAATGGTTTGTGCTTGACAAGCCGTTTGCGTAGTTTATTGGAACCTTAAAAATCAATAGCATTTTTGACACACACACATCCCAAGTACAATAAGGTTAAATTTACAAAATTATTCACATTTGCTGTTGCAGTCGTATTAACATACACCTTGATTCCGTGCGTATTATATTAACAAACTATATTTGATTTTATTTAATGCAAGCAAAGCAGGGACGTCGTCCGAACGCACATTGAGTACTTGTCTGTACCCCTTTCACAATCTTTCTCACAGCTAATTTAAAAGTTGCGCAATAGAAGTTATTATGTGTGGGCCGCGTCAAGCGACAAAAAATAGTTTTGGGCAGCTTGGGAGCTCTTATTAAGCTTTTCTTGACATTCAATACCTTAACTCAAGGTCTATTAATTCATTTAGACATCTGGATTTTCAATGTGACATTGAATTAAAATTATTTGAATTGTACATACAAAATTTATATATGTATATAAATATTTCGAATCTTTGTGGAACAAATCCTAATAAATAAGCAAAAGTTCCAGTAACCATTTAACAAAATTGCATATAAACTCAAGTTCCCATATATTCTCCGATTATCTTAGCAACGGAATAACATGATCTGGGTTTTGAAGAGATTACCTTATTGCGTTCTGGCGATTATGGCTAGCTACGCTGCCTACAGTATGCCACCAGAGACTCATCCCTATGCATTTGCAGCCAGTGCGATTGGCATCATTTATGGTGTGTATGGTTTAGTGGGTGGCCACGAAATAGATGACAGCATAGTGAAAGGCGTGATAGATGATCTGTTGGACTTTGGACCGCTGGCAATGGTGAATATAGAAATATTTAAATCATTAGGCAACTCGTATGCCTTAGTTCATTCCCTGTTTATAATACCCTTGGCACTGGATGTTATTGCAAAATTATTTGGAGATGCATGTGATGACGTGGCAACACAAGCCTTAAAGCACGTCAGCAATTTGGCAAACGTGGCCTCCCTACTTTATCTATCGTACCTGAATAAAAACTATATATTGAGTTGTGTGGCACTTTCATATTTCGTAGCCCATTTCGGCGCGTTCGTTGGAGGAAAATGCTCTTATTTTGTGGAACTTGGGTATGTAACAAGTTACACATTGTTCTATTATGCCATAACATTGGCGATGGTGGAGAAGGTGGAGCCGAATGTGGAGGAGAATTTGGTGCAAAAGGTGGAGGATAGTGCGCCAGTGCAAGAGTAGTCATTCCCATTATTGAGGTTTATATGAAATGACTAAAATAAAACATATAAGCACTGACTTTAACTGTGAAAAAAAAATAAATAAACAAATTCAAAAAATAGAATATGTAAAAAAAAATTAGAAAAACACAAAAAACAAAATTGAATAAACTTGAATAATATATTTTTCGGCAAAGTCTTCTAAATTCCTGGTTTCTTCTGCAATTATTTGAGAAAATGCTGAACACTATTTGTGACACCGTATTCAATAGTCTGCTGATAGGCACATCAACCTACGCCATGTTGATGGTCAGTCCCCTTGAGCATCCCTTCGCTTTTACTGCCTCTACTATAGGACTTTGTCATGGTTTTGTTGGTATTTGTAACCAATTCATGGACCCTCCTTCTGAAGACGAGAGCTCAGACGACAAGTATATTAATCGTGCTGAAAATATATTTAACAGCTGCATGGAAATAGCGCCAGTACCCTTGATTAATATCGAACTTTATAGAATGTCTCAACAAACAAATGCTTTGGCATTGGGTCATGGATTTTTCATTATACCACTGGCCTTTGATTTAGTTGCTACGGAAGGCGATGGCGGAGAGTCGACGGAAGTCCTTAAGGAGCTCACTATAGTGGGAAACATTGTGTCCTTAACATTTTTATCTGCTAATGAAAATAATCTGTATGCTGGCATTATGGCCTTTTCAGCGTTTGTTGCATACTATGGCGCTATAATGATGGAAGGGCTTCTTAGCGGAACACAAGAGAATACAAGTCTAGCGGGCTATTCCCTGTTCTTTGCCATGTTGCCGCAGGCAATAAAAGCTACTGCTACTGAAGTGGGGAGTTAGAAAGTAATTGCCAGAATTTTGTATTTTTGTAATATTTCAAATTTAGCATAAAAACAAAGATAAATAGAGAATTGTTGCCAAACTAAAACAGATTTTAGTTTTTTTTTTGTTTTTAATAAAATAATATTGGAGCTCCCAACTAAGATAACAAAACGCAGGAGTATTCATCAAGAATTTGTGAGCGGTCAACATACTCCTACACTTCCTGGGCATGTACGAATGAAAAAAAAATATTTGAAGTTTGAACGTCCAATTGCTCTAATGTTTTTTGTTGGTAAAATCCTCATCAGCCCTAAATGTAAAAAGTGAAAATTCAAATCATGTTCAAGAATATCGAATTTGAACACATTAATAACAAGACAAAATCAAAAACGAATTATGTCGAATTTTTTAGGCTATCAAATGCCATTAATAAGGTAGGTCTATGCAACAGCCCATGTGGTAGGTAAAATGATTGTCAAACTCTATCTATGAAAGTGGACAAGTTGTCGCTCCACTTTTATAAAAGGAGTTTAACAATTGCATTCTCGGCTTTATTGTAATCTATTCGCCTTGTATAAACACAAAACCGATTTATAAGGTCTATGCAAGGCGAATTGATTACAACAAACACAAACGATAAATGTTAATTTTTCGAGCACATGGAATGCGACCACGAGAACATAGAAAACTTGTCAAATAAGAAGTGAGAATAAGTCCACGTTCTTGAATTGTGCGTATTGCTGCATGGCTTGTTGACAACAAATTTTCTATAAAAAAAAAAAAAAAAAAAAAAAAAACATAAATGTCAAAGCATAGTGACATTTGGCGCCATCTGCAAAAATTGCAGCCGATTCAAATTATGACATTACTCTTGCGCCACCTTGTCAATTGAAATTTTATGTAAGATATGTATGTTTTTAATATAAAATAGTAAATTAATTAATTAAAATTAATTCAGTTTTGTAGGATATTTTAGTACTTTTTATGAATACGTATACGAAATTAACCCTTAGGCGCCTTTTAAGTTGTGATAATATTTTATATAGATGTTCAAGTTGAACTAAGAGCCATAGTAAAATCGTATAACAAATATTTTTGTAGAATACTTCAGGCCGCTAGAGACCCGCCGAAGCGAAGAAAAAAGGCCTATACCGCGAGGAGTTAGAGGATTAAAATATTTCACATGTTTTACATTAAAGTACTGTACACATGTTGTACCTAGAACGTATATACTACATCGAGTCATTACAACCAATTGCAGAGGAAAGGCGGGAGGTGGTACCCCAGCCCTAAAATGACTTCCAAATGTAAACTTTCAAAACACCACTACTCGTGTATGTTTACCTCTAGCACTCTAGCACTTTTTTACGTTGCACAAAGTCATTTATATCCCAAATCCTAATTTGGAATCGCACAAATTGTCGGGAAATTTATTTAATTTTAAAATTTCATTAAGTTCTCAACAAAAGAAAGATATTCTGAATGTTATTCAAATATTTACCTTGATTTTTTTTTGGGCAGCTAAATTTTTTTTTTGTGAGGTCAATAATCTGTATTTGTAATTTTTGCAAACGAGAAGTGAATCTTCCCAGTGACAGCTTGATATATATTGAGGTTGCTCCGGTTGAGTTGCGTACACATGAATCCATTTCTGAAAACATTATCATTAGCACAAATGATTCTCGAATCATGTTAAAATATAAAATTTTATGATCATCAAATGATCATGAGCCCAGAGAAGAGCAAATACAAATGACGACGAATAAATGAAATGACAACATGAAAACTTTAATGGAATGACATCAAAACAAATCAACATCAACAATTAGTTGTGATTAGGGTATCGCCAACAGCAACTGCAGCCCTGCAACTCAAAAATTCAAAAACTTATGGATGCATTAGTATTAAGAAAACAACGAAATTTGTTCCTTTAGCTGCTTTTTAATGTCTTTAGTTTTTTATTTAATTTATATTAATTGCGAAATGCGGTTTTTTCAACTCATTTTGCATTGAGCGCCCCTTTTCAATATTTTCGTAAATACGAGTATGCAGCCACAACAACATATTGGTTGTGTTCGCATTTATGGCGATTTGTTGAGCTTTTTTATACACAAAATCCATTGGCGCAAAACTGGAGAGGAGTTTGGTGAAGTGTGATTTGTTTATTTAGTTGTTGTTGCCTGTCGGATAAAATCGTATAGGAAATTCGATTCACGACAAAGACAAACAGGCAGTCAGGGGCGCTTACGAAACTCAGTTTTGTTTTTAAGTTATTGACCGTTTTGTTTAAAAAGCCAACGAATTTCTTCATACTCATAAGCCAAGGTTAAGCGGGAGTTTAAAAAGATAAATATGTACATATAATTATGTATTTTATTTAATTTTTGTACTGCTCTTGAGAAATCCATGACTCATGCAGATCTCGTATGCATTGTACGAGTATTTTGCACTGTTTGTTGAGCCACAGCGCGGCGGAATGATAGATTTTGCCAGCAAAACACAAAGAAGTGATCGATGGCAGGAGAAAGATTTTTAGAATATCATGAATTTTAATTGCACATTATAATTTACAAGGAATATTGAAATCTCACGCATAATACTGTTCTTGAACGAACAAAAAGAAATATATACATACAAAAAGCTAAATTGTTTCATTTTAGATTATAAAAAAAACCATGGTATAAGAAAACTATGGTATTGGGTGGTAGAGTTATGACTTTTATAATTAAAAAATTTTAATTGTTGGTTTTTTTAGAATAACATTTATAAAACAAAGGCAACTTCTGAAGCATACCACAGACAATAGAAACAGGAGTTCCGCAAGGCAGTATATTATGTCCAATCTAGTATTTGATATATGCTTCTGACATCCTAATAAGCAATAATCTTCATATATCAAGTTTTGCTGATGATATACATAACTTTTCCAAGCGTCCGACCAATACCCACAAAGAAGCATCCCGTAATTTACAGGAATATATGGTTAAAAACATGTAGAATAAAGACGAAAGAGCAAAACAGAGTACACATAACTTTTATATTACCAAGGGAAACATATCCCCCCTCCCATTCAAATCAATACTCAATGTATACTACAACATAATGATATCAAATATCCAGGCATTTGCGTTAACAGTCGTTTAACTTGGAAATAGCACTTAGACGCCAAGTTGAGCCAAACCAAATTAAAGGCTCCTCAAACTAATTGGCTTATGGGTAGCAAGCAATTCAATATTAAGCCTAGATTGCACACTTCTTCTACACAATATTTTGCTATGTAATTAAGTTGTGAGGCATCGCCTCAAAATCGAATATTGAAAAAAATTCAAAAGTACCAAAATAATATCATACGTATGGTCCCATTCTGGCATTCGCTGGACTTAAATAAATAATAATTAAATAACAAAAATTTGGCCTTTAGAACAGCAAAAAGGAAGTTTAGTTTGGCAAGGGGGTTAATTTTTTTTATAAATTGTTCAAGAAAATTTTATACTTTTTCCAGCAAAGAAAACGCCATAGGTGTAATCAGGGTAATCAGAAATAACTTTTTTCTCTTCAGCGAAATCTGTTCAGGAACAGCTTATTTAAATATAATTTTTAATTTTCAGCATATTTTCAAATATTTTCGGCATATTCTGGATTTTCATAATAGACATATAAATTTATATGCAGAAAATAGCAAAAATGCAATTTGTAGTTGAGAACTTCTGTAGACTTCATTTTAGGCCATTCGATTTTTCACAGTGTCATATCAATTTATTTTGTGGAAATTTCAATTAACATTTTATTAAAATTTGGTCCAGCTGCTGAATAGTTTTATTAAGTCCTTTTTTTAATATAATTGGGCATTTTCGTGGTATTTCATAAAGATTTTGGATTCCCAATTCCTCAACTTATCCACTATTTTAATTTTGCAAAAAGATGGCTTCGTGTGAACTTTACGTCTCCGAAAGTCAATATTTTTTCTAACAGCCAATCGGATATTAGGGCAACTGGATGTGAGAGGATCATCTTGGATTGCAAAAATATGATCCAACTAACAGCCTGGCTATCAAGGCCAAAGCGTTGCTGACCGTGACGCTGGCCAATGGGAAGGAAGATTTTTAAGGCTGCGAAGATCGAGTTGCAAAGTAAGGCAAATCTTGCCCACAGGACAACTGTGAGTAATGCGTCTACAATAAAAATCATATGGGGTGGCATACACAAGAATAAAAACCAGCGGCTTGTTGAGGCTAAGAAAGCCCGAGTTAAGTAAGTTGATTGGTGTCCTGATGGGACATACCAAGTTACGAGCATAACTAGAGTGGATCGACGCCGCGGAGTGGAACGTATGTAGGACATATAAGGAGACAGAGCAACAATTCCTCTGTCATTACCCAGCTTAAGCTGACTATTTAAAAGTTAAATAATATATTTTTGTTTTTTTTTTGTGGTCAACACTGTGGTCAATGATCTTCCTGATGTGTTAGACAAATAACAGACTCTTAAATAATTAATCTTGTATTGTTAAATAGGAATACAATTATTGTTCCATAACATATACTGCACACAAAAATAATTCATACATTAATAAACACTGGTACTCGAATTCATTTAAAATTGCATGATAAAGATCAGTGAGGGAAGTCGACACACAAAAAAAACTCAACAAACAGTGATCAAAAAAAATTTTACACTGCAGGAATTTTGTTAGAAAAATTTCAAAAACGACTTTAAGCTAAAAATAAAATATTGATATTATATTTAAATAAACTTTTTCAGGAACCGCTACATATAGATTTTTACAGGGATCGAGATTGAACAAGGCCAAGTTCCCTCTCCTAACGTGTTTCCTATTTCTATAAAAAAAATTTAACCGCATCTCTACTCCCTTTTTGTTAAAGCAAAAATGGGTAAAAGCTGCGGGATATTAAAGCCATGAAATAAAACACCAAACCGGTCAGACCGCATGGGCATAGAGTAAGAACGATTTCCTTACTGCTAAAAATACCCGCATACATAAATATAGAACACACCTACGAGCCTTTTTTAGAGAAGGCGGATCGCCTAAACACTTATTACTGATAGCAATCCATCAAGCATTGGGGATGCGATAGGTGTTTTCCAATGTTTTATTAATATTGCGACTAAATATATTTTAATGAAAACGTAAAAACGATACGATATTCATTGGGGACTCAACCTTCTAACTACTTTTATCCTTCCTTCCTTCCCAGTTACACATATTCTTGAACGAGCACTCAAAATACTATCTATCAATTCTGTCGACTTTGATAGAAAATAAAGTCGATCTCCTGTCATTTAGCAACAAGTTCACAAACATTAATACACTAACAGGGATATAACGTTCGTTTTGCATCGGATTTAAGAAAATAAAATCAATTATACGATGGCAAGTCAATAATCATTTGGCCTTTTGAATTTCTCGCCTCTTAACTTGAAAGGGCAGCACTGGTTTTGTCAAGAGGCATCTGTAAGTTGAACAAGCTGCGTTTGTGTTTGACAGTCATTGATAGAAAATAGAAAGAAGTGAATGTGAAAAACCATTATTTTTTGCCGAAAAAAACATCATTCCAACCAACGCTAACCTTGATAAACTCTATGGGAGTTCTGCACCACCAATTTCAATGGTAAAAAGTGGTTTACTGAATTTTGTTGTGGCCGTACAAGAACAAAAGATGCTGAACATTCTGAACGCCTAGTTGAGGTCACCACAGCCGAAACAATTGAAAATATTCACTATATGGCGGATGTTGAAAGTGCGAGATATTGTGGAAGCCATAGGCACATCACATGGCTCAGTGGTTGCAATTTTGAACGATCACTTGTGTATAACAATCTACTACAAACGCAATCGAGTGACATCTTCACAGGAATGTTGGGCGTTATTCAACCGCAAGATGGATGAGTTTTTGTGCCATGTCGTATTCGTGAATCCCCGCCAGAGACCAAACAGCAGTCAAAACAGTGGCTCTCTCGGGCTGAATCGGAGCCAAAGAAGGCAGACGTAGCTTTGTTAGTCAATAAAGTCATGACGACCATATTTTGGGAAGCACGGGGCAAAGTCCACATGGAATACCTTTAAAAGAGCATAACAATCAATGGCGAATATTGTACCAACTTAATTGGATTTAAAAAAATACTACATTTGGTCAAAAAGCAAGTTCGTTTCCACTATTAAAGGGGTGTACACATATGCAGTTTCCATTACAAAATTACATGAATTAGTCTACGAAACGCTCCCTCATCCACCACATTCGCCACAAGTTGTTTCGCTTTATAGCTGTAAAAGGAGAGTCCAGGACATCATACAAGCAGTAACGGTGGGCCACCTGAATATCATTTCGATTAAGCACCCGTTTCTTAAATTTCGACCAGCGAAATACATTTATCCTTATGTGAGTATATCAAGTCCAAAGCCAAACCTGCTCTCTCACGCTCACGTTAGAATTAAAAGCCCTGACGTCTGCCAGGCTGTATACAAAAATGTTGATTAAAAACTGCTTCACTGTAGCACACATCCCCACCTGGAATACGATGGAGGCGTAACACCGAAAGATAAAGGTCATCAGAGAATATCACAGAACAAGTACCAGCATCCATTTTGGAGGCGTCCGTTCTCATAGAATACAAGGCGAGTTATTTTATAAGGTGGCATTTTTTGCGGAATTCTCATATTGTGTTTGTTTCTTTTGGCATAAACATAAAAGGTTGAATGTTTTCAAACTGCTTAAAGTTCACTGACGATTTGGTTTAGCGAGCTATGATATACATATGTACATATTTAACAAAATTCTCGCCCTGCTTCGTTTATTGCTCTCTATTGGCCGAGAGATGGCATTACAAGTTTTCGTTTCATTGAAAGGAAACTCCTTCGCTTTTCATAGTCTGTAGGTCGTTGCGCACGAGTCTGAAGCCAAGTTCAGATGCGATAGTTGAACGTCCTTAGCTAAATTGTTCAATGTAAATAATGCATGTTTTATTCCTATAGTAACACATACATGCACACTTTCTCGCATTTCCTACACCACCATAATTTCGTTCGGATACAACCTTTAGTTCCATAGTAACGTATCAAAAATTTTAATAACCTCATTGTTATAGCCATGTGGGTAAGATATAAATAAATTTATGCTTGTAATTCTCGTATTGTATATTTTTTTACATAAGGAAATAAGTAAAGTTTTCTAGAAAATGTGGATGGAAAGTTCTGCATAATGCTGTCACGGAAATTCGTCATTAATTGATGTAAAAAGTAGATTTGGCTTGCCACGCCATAATCATTTCATTTTCAAATTGAGAAAATGGAGGATGAGCAAGATTCCAATTGTTAGCGTTACATTTTCACTTTAGCAAGTTTTCCCCATGGAAAAACTCGGATCAAACATCCACAGACTACTGCTGCGCTTAATGAACGAATGTCTGCATTTTTTTATTATTCATAAATATTACCACTTTGAAGACAACATTTGTTGAGGTATTACCGATCAGACATGTAATAAAGGAATGTTTTTGATAATCAAAAAATTATCGTGTTGCTTGCTTTTCAGGTTTGCATTACTCCGTACAATTTTTATAAATTTAGCAAAGGAGATTCACCTATCGCATCTGAACGACCTACAAACTACTAAACGTGAGAGTTTCCTTTCTGTGAAATGAAAGCTTGTAACGTCATCTCTCGGCCAATAGAGCGTAGTAACCGAAAGAGGTTAAATATGTATGTATATCACTGGTCGCCAAACTAAATCGTTAGTGACCTTTAAGCAGTTCGAAAACACTGACGATTTTGTTTAGCGAACAATGAAATGTGGGCATATAAATAATAAATTTCAATATTAAGTATAAAAAACAATTCTAACTGAAAACTTATTTATCGTAAATTACATACAAATTTACTTCAAAAGCATTTTAGGTATGCCTACATACGAAAAATGGGAGCAAAATAACAGCTACATGGAACAAATGGCAGCAATAATATCAATAGTAAACAAGAACTACTTACGTTCAACTACTACAAATATTACGAAAAGTGACGTAAAAACGTAACGCTATACATATGTATCTATCGCATGTACATATACATATGTACATGCGAAAAAAAAATTTTTTTACTTTGCTTATTAACACAACACCGACAGACATCACTCGTTTCATCGCACACATTTTACATACATTCATGCAAACGCCGAAAGACATACAGCTGCCCAGCCAGACATATTCATCCATGGAATCATTCAGTCAGTCAGTTAAATCTTTAACAAAATCCAGACATGCATTTAAGCACAAACATTTTCTCATTAAATGAACAGCAACTGAACTGACAGGCCCGATATTGGGTAGGGGAAATATTAAATTGCTTTTTAATAAAATTTGCAGGAATCACTGGCACCTCCTTTACTAAATAATTATTTTACTAAATATGTATACTCCTGCCTACAATATGAAAGGCATGACAATGACAAATATATTTTACACCATGCAGGACGCCGCCATAAATTATAAGACGGCAGACAGGTACATATATTTTGGGTTCGTGGAGATGAGGGCATTGTAGGAAATAAGATGGTAAATATATCGGCCAAAAAGGGAAGTTGTTTTACCAACTAAAGGGATGGTGTAAGTTCGCATACTATTTCAGAGTCAGTAGAGGATCATAGACTCTGTTTTGAGGGATAAAGCGCAGAAATTTTGGCACAATACGACCGAGGACTCTTAAAATTCCTAGGATCATGTGGAGATCTTATGACCCTAAATACTCTAAGTTCCTTTTATCGCTGACGAGAAGTGACTGTAGACTTTTTGTAGGTGTATTAACAGGACACAGCTTCGTATGCTGTCAAAATGTGTCAAATGTTCGATAGTACCTTCATTAGATATACTGAAGAAGTAGTTTATAAGACAATGGAACACCATGTATGCCATTAGACAGCTCTATGCCACAAAAAATATATAATTCTTGGTGCTCACACTTTCCCAAAACTGTATCGATAAAAGGACTTTGTAGACTGTTCGTTTGAACTGCGAAGCCATACTGGTAACGCTAAGGACCACTTCCTAACCTAACCTAACCATCCAATCTAACCTGACCTCATCTAACCTTTGCTGTTGAAAAGAAGGGCTTTTCAGCAAAAAAAAATTAAATAAAATAAAAAATAAATATTAAAGAATACTTTGTGTAGAACAGACGTTTACACCTGCTTTTCTTTTTAAGAATGCCTTTTCCCAAGAATTCATATAATCATATCGTATGTAGCATCGACTATATCGAATATATAGTCGCAGATAGTTTGCAAACCGGAGCGATAAGAAAATCTCATATTAAGTATTTTAATTAGCGACTCCAATTATGGATAGAATTTGTAGAGCATGTTTTACTGAAAACAGTCAACAAAATGGCGAGTTTCCATACATAGTTTCGGAAAAGGTAAGGAAGGTGTATGTAACAAATGTTTTTTTTAATTTTATAACGTTTTCGATGTATTTGTCAGGAGTAGAGCAAGGCTCTATATTTTCTCCATTTGTATCGAGCTTCAACAGCGACAAAAACGTAAGGGACAAACAATTAATTTTACAGCAGGAGCTTTTTTATTAAATGCCTCTACACAAAGTTGTAGGGGTACTGTAAATTTGATTTTGCTGTCTGTCTCTGATTCCACTTTTAATAGTTCACAATATTTCAGAATAAATTGTAATGCTGGTGAATTATCATCGGTTGTGATGATAAAGTAAAAATTAGAAAGTTATGTAATTTTTGGAGCGGTAAGGTCACGAATAGCTTATTTTTATAAAATCCTTTCTTTAACAAACTAACATTCCTACGAGTGTCGTTAGCTTGCAGAAGACTACAGAAATTGCCATTTATTAGTAATGGATAATGTGGAATATATGAACGATGCATGATATTTTTGAAAAATGATTCCAACTGCTTTGGCTTCTTGAAATGACGAAGGATATACTCCACTGCATGTGGTTTGTTTGTGTACCAACTATAGTGATTCGAAAATAGCGTTAAACGCTCAGTTGGTTAACAGAAGAAAGAAAAGAATTGGTATCAATAGAGGATCCAAGCGAAGATGTTCCACTATTTCATCATTAATACAAAATGAATGTAGGTATTCCAATGGAATTAGGGAATTTATTACGCCAACCGCAGCATGTGTGAATATTTCTTCAAAAAAGCACATATTAATATGGGGAAAAAGTCTATAGTTCACAAAAATTATATGTTGAAAAAAGCGAAATATCAATTAACATAAACTGAAAATTCTCAAACTAGGCAATTAAAGAAATAAAACCGGGCGATTAGTGATTATTGGGAATTTTCAAAACTATAAATTATAGAAAGCAACCATTAGCAAGCGAAACGATATGAGTACAAGCAAAAAAGTTTCAAAATCCCTAAAAACAAAGCTCAAGTTTAAAACAACACTTTAGAGCAACAATCCCAGAAATCACATCAATCTCGATCCCACTGTACCCGGTCTATGAACAGACAAAATTTACATTGATGACCCCCATTGGCGTACCTAAAGAAAACTTTGAGACTGCTATTTATATTCCAGTGAAACATATGTATGACATAAACTGCTAGAAGATCAGATTCAAAGGCTGCTTATAACACAACCGAAAGACCTTTTTGCTCCCAACCAAGAACAACTGAATAAATATAGTCCATAGATAGTAAAATGTGAGAAATGAAAAATACGTACAAATATAAATGTGTATATCTATCTTTCATTGAATAGTATCTTTTTTGAAATTGTATCGTTGTTGTTGTATTGTATCGTATGGGCGATTAAAAAAAACAAAAAAGTACACGACAAAAATGCAAGCAACCAAAGCACAAGCACAGCAACAACAAGAATCATCGTCATCGTTGCATCCTCAAGCACAAACCTTGTGCAAGTTCAACAAACCTGTGAGTGAGTCAACGTCATACAACCAAACAACACCAACACCATTAGCAACTAAAAAGCAACAACAAACATAATGCCGATAACAACTGCATTATTAGCACATGCATTTGTATATATAAACATACATACATACATACGGCAACCAGCTAGTCAGTTTGAGCGAGCCGACTGCCCGCTCAGCTAGAGTCCACAAATATTGTGTTTTTATGGTTGTTGTTGGTGGTGTATGCATAATACTAATAGAATGATTTTGGCGGTTAACAACAACAAAGGGTGTAAGTAAAAACACGAGATGCCTCACAGTGTGTCGAACACAGATATGAAATGCCGCAGCTTTTAATGGCTTAAAAAGACTTTCAAAGAAATTATTTTGAAAGCTGAAGATTTTAAAAGGCGTACTACAGTGCAATACGGTTAAGCGGATGCCATTTATGAAAAAAATCGTTTGATTGCCAACAGTCATTTTTGAATAATTTCAAAGCCTTGCATTTCGCTTAAAAGCAAACCCGTTTTGAACAGAAATTCTATGCATATGTGAAGAAAATAGAATCAGGCTTATGTATGTTGCAATCTACAGAACACAAAAGTATGGAACGCGAAAAGTAGCTCTACTTGAAACATTTGGAAACTCTACTTGCTACAAGGGGCGCGCGAACACGTCAGCTGATTTTGATAGCCAGGGATGGAAACTTATATTTTATTTTGAAAGTGAAAGTGTGGAGTTTCAGTTTAGCAAAAGCTCAATTTAAAATTCAATAATCCATTTCTAATTTATACATATTTTATATATAAATTTTTGAAATCTTTTATAAATGAAATATGTTATAATCTTTATTTTGGGCGACCGCGTTGTCCGTCCGATTTCCACTTCAATTTCTGTAAAATAAAACTGCAATTTACACTTTCATGAGGTAAAAGATAAACTGGAAAATATTGCTCTTGTCCTTCGTTACTTTAACCAATGGACCAAGGTATTATCCACAACATAAAACAACGGTACAGAAAACGAAATTTTGACAAACACATTTACACAAATTGAGGAGAAGACACCTGTTCGGGTTATAGATTTACTTTAAGCTATTCGAAATTTAAGCACAGTGTGGAAAAAGATTTTATTAGGAAGAAGAATGTAACCCAAACTAAAATATATGATTATTTTAAATAAAAGCGAAAAATATTTCATTTCTGCTTAATAAAGTTTCTATATAATAAAGTGATAATCTGTTTTCATATATAATTTCATTATAGGGAAGTTCGACTGTATTTATTTTTCTTATAAATTTCGTAATCGAACCCACTGTGTGACAAGGATAAAAGAAAAACAGCCCAGCCAGCCAATAACAAATTCAACAATGAATAAAAAAATCAAAAGAGAAACTTAAATACTATTACAAACAGCATGTGAGATTTAACAATAACAACACAGAAGAAATGCATGGCACTCTTACGAGTAAATACCGTATTTTTCTACAAGCTCTCTGTTATCATTGTTTTTGTTATTGCTATTGTTGTTGCATTTAGCATGTTATTTTTATTGCATTTGTTATTGTTGCATATACTAGACGGCATTTTTATTGTTTATTAACGTTTTTCTCGCGTGTGTTTTACTTTCTTTCTTTTTTGCTGCAGTATTTTAGTTGTTTTTATTGGTAGGCAAAAGAATATATGTAAGTATACAAACATGCATATGTATGTATGTATGTTTTTAAATACTTACATATGAATGTCTAGCCGCAAAAATGGCTTTTAGGGAGGACAGTGTTTTACAAACTGTTTATTTTCGATAGCCATGCAGACATACTTATGTACATATCTACATTTACATATATACATACACACATATGTATGTACATATATCATTCGATAACTTGCCAATCATCCAACACGTTTTCATATATAGTGAAAAATAAGGTTGGCCATCCCTGCATCCCACTAATTTCGAAGTAATTAATAAAACAAGTTTCCAAAAACTTTCTAAAATTATATCTCCTGCACGAAAAATACCGATTCCTCAGCTTTAAAAACAGTTTCCTAAGCATCGAAAGATGACCGATTCCACAAAGACGTTTCTACAGGAGTTTTTTGTGTTGTTAAAAAAACATTTTCCAACAATGAATCACTCGGTGTCATGTAATTTATTTAAGAAATAAATTCTTTCTGAAAATTTTACTACGCCAAAATCTTCAGAATGTCGCAAAACAGAACGACAGCCACAGGAACATCATCGCAAAGATAAATCAGAATACTTTTCTAGCAACTAAATACGACGAGATCTGATGAAGACTAGATTTTCAAAAATCGGTGGGTAATTTTTTTCATAGTGAGAATCAACAAAAAAAAGAAACCCATTGTAAAGGAATACTATAATCATTGCTTCAGAAGCATCAATTAGTGCATTTCTATCAGTTCTTAAGAAGCGAGCTGAACAAGAACTTGTTTAAATGTCTACAACAGTTATTGGCCACTTTGTACATTAAATTCACAATGGAGGTGGAAGAGGAGGAGAGAATATATTACCTGAGCCTAACAATTAAGACGAACAAGGGAATGAATAGAGTTGAATATGAAATATACAGAAAACCAACAGACACAGATGCGGTACACAATTCATTGAAGCATTATCCTCAACAACAAAAGAACGCAGCATGGTATTGAACATGGTATTCTGACTGTTGTTTGATCTCCTGCTGTGTTGTGGTGGATCCGTGTTTCGTCTACAATTACGAAATTGGCGCAAAAACTCATCTATATTTCCAACTACTCTGCGAAGTTGTCACACTATTTCGCTTGTGATCGATTGTGAGCAAAACGCAACACACATCTTGTGCAAAGCTTTCTCATTCTCAAGTGATTATTCAAAATTGGAACGAATGAGCCTTATGATATGCCACAATCTCTCACACTTTCAATGTCCAATCGACCAACAGCATATCGTAAATTTTTCAATTGTTTCGTGAGTAGAGACCTCAACTCGGTATCCAGTACCTGCGACATCGTCCAGAACGAAATTTAGTATTTTCGAGCTTAGCCTTGGTTTGAGTGATGGTTTCTTTCCGCCAAAAATAATGTTTAAAGAGAACATGAAATTCACTTTTTTTCATTTTCCCATCAAATCACGCGGTAGTCTTCTAACACTGGCTGTCAAACAGAAGCTAAATGACACAGTTTGTTCACGCTTTTACATGAGTCAACTGGTAGATGCCTCTTGACAAAAGCGGTGATGCCCTTACAGTCAAGAGATGCCATTATTAATAATGACATTTATTTTAACTTCCGTATCTCACATTTCGGTTACAATTATGTCGTTATTATTGTTTGTCTTGAAGAAATTTAATAAAATGTTTAATATATTACTTTTAGAGACCCGACTTTATTTCATACGTTTTTTTTTTTTTTTTTTTTTTTGTAAAATCACCTTTCTCGGAACTTTTTTTCAAATTCCTCAACGTTGTTGCTACACAGAACAATTTTTAGTTTCAATCTTTAAGTTTATAAGCGTTTATTTTCCAAAAATCGTCACATGCTTATGTCATGGGTAATATTGAGGAAAATAGTTTTGATTTTCGTCAAAAACAATTTAAGGAGTTTGATGCAGTGTGGCTCTGGTATTGTCAATCTTCACTTTATTGTAAATATCGTGAAGGTAACATATTTTGCCGATGGAAAATTTGATGTGCTCAAAATTGGAATAAAAGATTTTATGATTAAATTAGCAAAAGTACATCGCTCATTGCCGGATTTATGAGATGAGAAAACTACATGTGGTAGTGACTAATATATAAAAAAAAATATGCAACATGATGTATTAAATTTTTCATTTTTTAAAATACAGATTGCCGACGAGAAATTCTGCCAATCTCAGTCAATATATTAAAAATAAAATTTTTTATTTCTTATTACCTTTTATTTTTGTATGGCTGTTAATATTTAGATGAAAACATTTTCCGACTGCATATTGTATATTTTTGAAATTCAAAAACCAAATAAAAAATAAAATTGATGGGTAATATTGACATTGTCTGTCACAAAGCTTCAAAATATTTTGACTAACCAAAATTAATATGTGTAGCATCCTCTTAAGAGAGCAGTGTTTTTAGTATGTTGGCAATCTTCCCTCGCATATTCATTTTACCATTTCCCAAACTGCCGATTTGATACGAAAGAATCACAGAGATATTTAACTTTATAAAAGTTTGTGCAATATCTAGAGTTATTAATGAGATTTTCATATCTTTACAGTTACTGGTTTTACCTAATCCATAATAGTTTTAACATTGAAGACTAGTACTACCACTTTCCGAATAATTGTGGCATGTTGCACGGCATATTGATCTATAAGAGAATAAGATTTTTTTCTGAACATCTTTAGAGAAACCCCCCCTGCTAATCACCTATAATAAATTCTTTTATCTTTAAACTTGTATATGGCAACCCTGACCTACAATGTGTGTAAAAAATATTATGCACATTAATATCAATGTTTTTAATAAAAATACCTAAAATACCTAAACGACTAAATACAAGAAAATATCGTTGACTGGAGCATTTTCTGTTCTTGTATAAAAAAAATAATATGACTTCCGATTTTTTTCTTCTTTTATTTCAAATTCCTTAACCGCCTCTTATTAAAGCATATTTTAACCATTTAAGGAAATAAAATACATTAAAAAATATACAACCGCAACAATAATGTTTTAAAGTACATGTATGATGGCAGTCACACAAAAACATTTTTTTTGCTTGTTCTGACAAATATTTGTGCGAAAAAAAGTTGCGATACAAAAATTAATGAGCGAGAAAATAAACAATTTTGAATTTTTAAATTAAAGGAGTCAAATTAAATTAAAAAAAAAAATATATATAGTCTCAATGCCATTTTTTCTTCAGGTTTTACTTTTTTGCTTCTTTTTGTTTTGTTTTGTTTTTTTTTTTTTTTTTGCAATAGATATCGTATTTCAAAAATATTAACATTTTACAAATACAGTGGAGTTCGATTATAACAAACAAAATGGAAAGGGGCATTTCAGTTTGTTGTATACGTTGTTCCTTATAACCGAAGTAAATATTTATATATTTTTTAGCAAATACAAAAATTCTTATATTTCGATATGTTTGTAAGAATAATTTCATTTATTTTACTTTCCTTTTTATCACCTTGTCAAATACTAGTAAACAATTAATTCAGAAAATTAGTGAATTTGTGTACTATAAATTATTTGTGGAAAATTATTGGTAGCAGAAAAGTTGCCATAATTCATTATTATCGGTATATATTATAGCTAAGCTTTACTGTACATACAGTGAAACCTCGCTTAACGTAACTAATAGAAATATGGGCATTTAAGAAAATTGATTCTCTTTTTAATGAGTATTAACCCTGTTTAAGGACTTTCTTCATTTTAAATTGTTTATTTTTCAATTATATTTATTTATTTTCATTCAAATAACAAAAATTATAATAGAAAAACATGTCGGAAATTTGCAACAGAATATCAAAAATTATTGAAAAACCATTATGTTGCTTAATGCCTTGTTTCCAGGCATTGAGAAATATTAGTGCAGTAATTTTTTTAATAAAAGCTTGACTTAGAAGACACATTCAAGATTTTCGCGTCACTGGGTAGTAAGTTTGGCTCCCGCTACAGGGTCTGGTGTATTTCCAATGCCACAGTGACATGGTTTTTGTTATCATGGTGTGTAAGATAATAATTTGTACTTTACACTAAAAGTATTAATTATAATATTTTAAAAAACACTCGTTTGCAGAATCTCTTACATACGTCACTTCTCTTATCTTTTTCATTTCTTTCGTACTATAGCAGAAAACGCAAGACTACTTAATTTTTCATCATAAATTAAAATGAACACTCCACTTTTTAACACTTCATTTACAGAAGAAAAACCCACCTCAATATCACGACAATAAAGAGGCAAAAACAATTTATGACGTGGGATACTCGTATGCAACATAAATGTTATACTTTTATACTCCGAGAATGCGAAAAAAAATTTCCATTTTATTTTACTAGATTGACTTCTTATGGAAAAAATAAATTTTTATCAATAATTTGTTGCTTACGGTTATAAACTTTAATCAAAATAAGATCTCGTTTTTGTGTAGCAGTTAATACAAGGTGGCGCACAAGTAATGTCATACTTTGAAATGGCTGCCATTTTATTATAAATGAAAGAAGAGCTCTTTTTCATAAAAGGTTATTGTGTTTTAATTGTTCTGTTTGTACAAAAGCTTTCTAAAGCTATTATACTTTTGTGTTTTTGTTGATTACAATTAGAAAAATATGATTGAGTTCTGTTTGGATTCTCATATAGTATTTGTAGTCTGTGGCATAAGTACACGAGCTTGAATGCTTTTCAATCATGATTTGGCTAAAAGGGTACTGATGATTTGGTTAGCGCCAATGAAATGCAGGCATATACCTACTTAGCTAAGCCAACAACAAACAATGAAATATTAAAATAGTTTTTTTGGAGAATATCTCGAATAACAAATTTGATAATTGGAAAATATTATATCGCTCAAGTTGCAGCCTCTCGCGTTGATGTATAATTGCGCTCGTTTTACGTCGTTTTAGTATTGCACACAAAACTTGTGGCTCCACATAAGCCGATTTATTCTTCAATGTTGCGAGTAGCTTTCAAAACTTGCAATGTTCATGGTTTCTTGTGGTAAATGCGAGATTTTAAAAAGCCGCAAGGACGGCTAAGTTCACTCGACGTGAAAATTGGTGTGTAAAAATCTTTATCGTTTCCTGAGCTGTGTGAGCGTTTGATCCGTCCTGTTGAAACCACTAATGACCAAGATACAATGCATTCTGTTCGAGGCACTCATACAAATACTTAATTGTTCGAGCACATGACACAAGGCAACTAAGAAATTCACGCTGCGTTAAAACAACTGAAAGACTGAAATTTGTTAAATAAGCAGTAACAATAACTCCACTTTCTTGCGATGTGAAACGCTCCTTGGCTTATTGACTACTAATTGTCTATAAATCTACATACCAAATTTCAAAGCACAGGTGCCATCTGCAAAATTGACATCCAATTCAAAGTACAACATTACTTTTTCACCAACTTGTAAAAGCGTAATTACAACTCAAAGCTGTAACTGATTACCAGAAAAAAACCCGAGTTTAATACAAAGAGCCTATCGAACACATTAAAAAACTGAAACAACCCGATATAATCCATTTCCATTTTATATTTTACTCCCAGGAAAGATTGAAATACCTCCTTACATAAAATTTTTTTAAATAGGTCCATATACGGCGAAGTTATGTTAAAATCATTACTTCGGGCGGTCACTTTATCCGTCCGATTTCCACTTAAATTTCAGTGGAACCAAACTGAAAGTTAAACTTTCAGATAAAAAAGTTTTTTTTTTTTAAATTGGTCCATATATGGAGACGTTATGCGATGGTAAATTTTTTGAGCGGGCAAAGTGCCCGCCTGATTTTCTAAAAAAAAATTATAGGACCAACCTGTAAGCAAACCTTTGAAAAAGAAATTGAAATTGAAACATTGAAAAAAGTGAAATAAACACGAATCGATAACTTCCTGTTTTCTTTTAAGTCGGTTAGAAAAACTAATTATTTAGGTTTTATGATTAGACACATCAGCCAACATAAAAAACTCACGGGATCGGAAAAAAATCACCGGCCTACTTTACATCTATGGTTTAGATTTTCTCAAGCATATCGTGCCTAGAGCGCTATCCTACGGAATGGACGTTCGCGCTGGTTACTATGGCACCCAAGCCCACAAGAAAGTCCTTCTATATAAGACCTTCAGTCACTAATTTAATACACCAGCTATTAGTAAATTAAATTTTCTTGAGCAAGAAAAAAACCAAGGTGACATGAACAAAAACTATTCACAAAAGCAAAACCAAAAAAAAAAGCCGAGAATAATATTAACCAAAGAAAAGGAAGTGTTTTACAACTGGAGAGCAAAAAATTTTTTGTGGCCAAGATATAAAAGCCAATAAATGCTTAACCGGAATCTCGCAATAACTCTAGCTTGACATCTTTTTTATGACACAACGCCATTCAAAAGTTTTTATGTTCTAGAATAAAAAATTAAAAATAAAACGAACTAGTAAAAAAAGTTATTAACCATTCAAATATTTTGTTTTACAATGTTGTCAAAAGACACAAAGTTCCACTATATACGAGCTTTTAACTACGGATTCATTTACAAAGCCACTCACTCACTCAAGCATTCATTCCATGTACGAGTATGATAGTTGTTCCATACTAATGATCATTAGAGACGTTATTATTATGATTGCTTTTTGCTAATGATGATGGTGGTTAAGAAAAAAAAAATATTAATAATAATAAATAAAAAATATTGTCCACAACTCTAACATACATATGACTGTTTTTATCCGTTTTCCTTGCAGTGACTGTTTCTGATAATTCGCCAAGTATTTATTTTCTATGAAAAAGAAAAACTAACAACACGAACCAAAGATCAAGCAATAGGGGCCATAAGAACTCTAATGCATCATGGTCACATCTAATAAGAAACAAAAAAATACGATTATTGGAGTTTTCGTTTCTGAATAATTCTGGCCAAAACAAAAACCCACTGCAACACAAAGAGCCAAGCAACTATGGTTTATTTAGTTTAAACCCCATATATATATAATTTCTATTTCAATTCCAGGAAATATTGAAACATTATTTCGGGAGGGGAAGGAAAATTGTCCCACCGATAAAAAAAATATGGGCCAAACTACAAGCAAACTTTTTTTAAACAAAAACAAACTTTGAAAATCGGTTCACAATTGATAAAGTTATGCGTCTACAAGATTTAAAAAAATAAATACGAATTGATGAGATCCTACTTTTTTGAAGCCAAATTTTCTTCATCAATTTATCAAATATGATTTCTTTCAAATTAATTTTTCTGAAATCCCAAAATTATTTCGGAAATACCACCTAATGTGCTCCTTAGAGAACCGGCTGGAGCACCATTTCTTTATAGTGGGATATACCTATAACGCTCTATTTTTCCATAAAGATCAATTATCTCTCCGGGAAAATTTCTCTTTTTATAATTGTTTTTTTTATTGTTTTGAAAATTTTTTGCAAGTTCTTTTATTTTGCGTCCAAAACGTATACCCTGGAGCACTCTGTTCCATGTGCTTTATACGGTTCCGGTCCCAGTTCCTAGATTATCCATATTTCTTAAAATTTTCCATGACTGTTATTAAGTTTCTAACAGCGCTATGTTAACCGAAAAATTAGAAAAATTAGTTTAAGAAATTGGTGCTTGTCTCTGCTATTTAAATTTAAATTTATCTTCACACGCATAAAAATACATACGAATTGATGACCTCCTCCTTTTTTAATGTCGGTTAATAAGGCAAAATTTTCTTGATCAATTTATAAAAAATTAATTATTTATTCCTATTATTTGAAAATGTTAACTTCCTTAGAATATTGCCCGATCTATCCTAATAAGTTTACGATTATTAAAGGATACTAATTTTTTTAATGCGAAAAATTTTGCACTTTTTATCAGAAATGAACACGCCATACGAGTATTAAATCGTTAGCTTCCAGATCGATACCACCTGGTATAGCTTCAGATATAATTCAGATTTTTTCTACAAACGAGTATAAAGAGGAAATCGAGGAACCTTTTTCCTCAGTAGTTTAAGATTGTGACTTTTTTTTGAGACATGACTGTCTTGCATGAATGAAGCGATATCTTCTTGGGTTTATATAACTTCATGTCACATGTACTCGTATGCGTATGTATACATCATCAATCAAATGAAGAAGTCATAAGTCCCTATACCCTGTGTAGGTAAAATTTTTTTTATTCAGTCCAATAGCACTATTTTCAGCCACCTACAGTTTCAGATTGAACGTTCTTCAAAAGTGTCTCGGCCATAAAATAAGTGACGCATATTTCGGGAACATTGTGAAAATTCCACATCAATATAATCGTTCCAAGCTTGTTTCATATTAAGTGTCACAGTTTGATACGTTACTTCACATTTCCAAAATCGTTAAATTCAGATTAAAAAACATATATATGGAAGAATTAACCGCTTAGTCAAACTTTATCTTAATATCGTTGAACTTTAGTGTGTATGTCCATCGAGACTCATTTTGAGACGAAATAGCGCCTCCTTGAGTTCAAAGAACACCAAAGTTTTTCACTCAGTGTGAGCAAACGTAGAGAGATTTCTTATACCCAAGTGATCATTTAAAATTGAAACTAGTGAGCCATATGATATGTCTATGTCTTCCACAATTCCTCGCCCGTGGTTTTCAACTGTTTCAGGTGTAGAGACCTCAACTGGGCGTTCAGAGCGTTCGGCGTCCTCCGTGCTTATACGGCCACAACGAACTTCAATAAACCACTTTTTTATCATGAAAATTAATGATGCAGAACCACCATAGTATTTATCGAGCTTAGCCTTGGTCTGAGTGATAAATTTTTTCCGCATAAAATAATGCTCAATGAGCACACGAAATTCATTTTTCCCCATTTTTTCCGCAAATCACGCGGCAGTCTGCTATCAATGGCTCTCAAATACAAACTAAATGTTCACATTTTGCCAGGAGTCAACTGGAGATGCCTGTTGACCAGAGTAGTGCTGCCTTTGCTGTTAAAGAGGTGGGAAGTTCAAAAGATAACTGAGTTATTGACCCGCCCTTGTATGTAAATTTTAGGGTAACAACGGCAGTGCAGACTATAGTGCTTTCGAATTACTCTTAACCACTGTATCAGGGAGCATATGTGTGAATAAAGTGTAAATTAGAGACCAATTCCTTAGATTCTGTGAGAAGAAATATACATTTTATGAATGAAAGTTTTTGGTTTATTTATTTTTTTATATAAATTTGCATAAATACATTCACATTGGGACAATCAACATAAGAACTTAACGTTTTATGAATTGTTTATTTAAAAATGTTTGTATTTATAAAGAAAATGTATGTACGCAACCCCTCTTGTACTCGTATATTCTGTACTTTTATTTATGCTTATGGTTGTTGTAGTTAGTGTTGCTTTGTTGTTTATATTATTTTGTATTTTTTCTTCTTCTTATTATTATTATTATTATTTGCTAATATTTGCTATTTGCATATGTCAATCATGTTTATGTTTCGTATGAACTAAGCAGACAGACACAATGACGCATAACAGCGTCCAAACGAGGGCCGCACAGTGGCTGAAAAACGTTTTTCATTGGCCAAAATTCTGTAACTTTTGAACCGATCAAAATATTGAAGTAATTCTTTTTTTAATGAATAGATATTTAATTCAGCTTGACTCAGTTTTAATTACATTGAAATTGATTGAGTACTTCTTAAGGACTTCTAGGTCAAAGTTGAACTTTTGATTTTTTTTTAACTTTTGGAGTGAAATATGGGTTTATTTTTTTTATTTGCATATTAAAAAATTTTATATTTTGATCTTAATAATAATTATAATTATTTTTTGTGATAATGGAATTTTTTTAATGTTACACTCAAAAAAATTTTTTACACTGAAAAAAATTTTTTACACTCAAAAAAATTTTTACACTAAAAAAAATTTTTAAAATTAACTGGAAACAAGGTTTAAATCCACTCCTGTTCTTTCAGATGCTGTTTCTGGATCTGAAAAGAATCTTCGTGCGGTATTGCCATCATTTGTATTGCCTGACCCTTGTTTTGGCTGATCTATAATCAATCCAATTTTGCGATATTCATCTTGAACATGTTTCTTTTTTGAACTTCTTAACTCTTTGTTGGTTTTATTGTTTCTTATGGATCCTGAAGACCCGAAATATAAATCATAATTGATTTTTAGTATATGTTCCATAAGTCGTATTCTTGCATGTAGTGGTGATAATCTAAATTCATATGCATCGGTATTATCTAATGATTTTGTCGGAACTTGGTTTAATTGGGTTTATGCTGCTTGGCATATAATGCAGCTGGATGCAGCCTTCGTGTTAGTCAAAGCCTGACCTACTTTTCCTTCTATCAGGACTAATTGGTAGCTTACTTCAATTTGCTGCCAATCTAACTGTAATGTAATGGCTGTAATGTTGCAATTTGGGCCTTGATATCACTAATTTCTTTGTTAATGGCATCACTAGTTTCTTTTTTGAATTCAAATTTGATTGGCCTGCAGTATTTCGTATAAGATGGTGTCTCATTTTTCTAAATATCCATTGTTTGCGTTGTACTAGTCGAAGGCTCTGAATCTTCCAAAATCTTTTTCAATCGCAATGGTACAATTGATACCATGAACATATCCGAGTCCGAAATATTGTCACATACAACTTGTTTGTATTGATTTTGTCCCGAAGAACCATCACATCCCCATTTGCAAAAAAGAATTAGCTTTGTGTTTCCATATTTCTTTAACACATTTCCTGGTATTGATTGTAGCAAGCGTTCGGCTGTGTGATCAAGTAGAGATTGTAGTTGTACCTCTGCCGAAATTGGTGTGTTTGGTTAGTATCCTTTGATGGAAAACAGTCCATTTTAGTAGCAGTTATGTGATGATATGCTGGATAGATATTTGAGCCATTTCAATCGCACGCAATCTGAGCTTAATATATTGCTGTTTTGTTAATTTCAAATCCAGAAATAAGGCCAATGCCTCCTCATTTGTGTACTATATTGCATCCCTCGGAGTTGCTATACTTTCAAGAATTCGTTTTGTTCTCACTGGACTAGCTTTAATAACTTTTTCAATGATATCCACTTTTGTTAATTGGTTCTGTGATCGTAATTGATCTTTTATATTTGTACAACCAATTGCATCGTTAATATCTTTAAGTTTCCACCTCTTAGATCTATCGCTGCAGTTGTCCAATGATTTGCGTGGTCTTCCAACCTTATCTTGCTTTGCTGTTTCTGCAGTGACAGTAAGTTGGCCTTCTAACCACTTTTCACTTTTTATATAAAACTTTTGTTTACTGTAGCTAACTTCTTTGTAGCGTTTTTTTAGTACTTTTACAAAATTAGATAATTGCTCTTGTATTTCGGTGCTACACGAATTTAAGCTTAATTTTATTTTAACGTAAGTAAGAACATCTTCCTGGTTTTTATTTCTAAAATACTCTTCGGCCAGTTCTTTATAACCGAAGGTCTCCATATTTTTCTGAATATTTTTATATGAGTCTGTTATGATTTATCACTTGCAAATATACGTACGTACACGTAAAGGATTAACTTATTATTGAGTAATCCCTTATCGAATCCCTAGTTTTATATATTTTTAGATACATGTTATTCACACATTGATCTTCAATTTCATAGCAGGTAGTACTTAAATTGAACAAAACTGCACGTGTTATCCAGACCTTAATATCAGGTAAAACTAATTAGTATCTCGCCAATATGGGGTTCTTTTTATCCTTAGTGGTTTAATGTCGCGATTATTATTATAAAATTGTTTATGACTTTGGCTGACCCTAACAGTTATATTAGAAAGAGATCATATGTTTACTGTAGAACCTATTGTGATATTTTAATTACTGATTTTTTGCTGATCAAAACAAAGCCATAAAACCCTTTCGCAGGTATTATATTTAATTATTTTAGTTTTAGGTAGTCTAAAGCAAAAAACATAAACCTTCAGGCAAAAAAGTGAAAATTTAATACACCATTGTATACGAGTAATTATAGGGCTGTTTATATTAGAGTAATTTGATTTTTTTTGGAGTAATTTCATTAAAATTAAAAAAGTGTTCTACCGGCGGGTCGTGGCGGGTGCAAAAGTATATATGGGGTGAAAGAAGACACCTTCGCCTTTCTTCGGGTGGTATACGTTTCTTGTTCCCTTTTGTTCCCTAGAAGTTCTATTCCACTAAAGTTTAAATTTTAGAAAAATATAGTAGTTTCATAAATATTTCATAACACCTCTAATATTAAACGCTAGAGCGGTAACCACTTACAACAACTAAAGACTATAATCCTACCAATATTATAAAAAAGACCGCAGGCCATTATCGATGATAGCTTGCGAGTAGTGACCATTTATTTTTGACAAAAAACTGATAAAAAACACCTTTTACTGAAATAACAAAAAACAGTTGAGTTTGACAGCATGCCACGCCCACAATTATCAATATTTTAACCTAATTTTTTGGCTACCTTAATATGGATATATTAGCTCCAAAATGGCGTAAAAATTTTAAAAATCGGTGACAAAAAAAAATTTGACTTTTGGCCAATGAAAAACGATTTTCAGCCACTGTGGGCCGTACAGACCAACATTTACTTTCGAAGGAAACAGGAGGATGGTGAGAGAGAGAGGGGGGAAATGATTGCTTCTGCATGGACGAGTATGTATATGTGTATGTATGAATAAAGAAAAATTCTTGAATTCTGGTGTGAATACATTTTTATATAAAATTTTGCATTAATTTATAAGAATTGTGACTACAAAATAAACAAAATGTCATATTCAGTCACACATGCAAGGGATGTCACATATACAATTACACACATACGTACATACATACATACTCGTATTTGCATTTATTTCTTTGAAACCGGACGATTAAATAAATGAATGAATGACTTGTTGAATTTTAATTGGGGGCGAGTTGCAGCAATCCCACCAAAGATTCAAAACTAAGTGTCAGTTATACAGTTTACGTTAAAGGAAGTACAAATGATAGCATATACGAGTATGTATGTATGTATGTATGTATATACTCGTATGTACATATGTATCTATGTTGTGTTAACGAAAGCATGTATAATTTCGATACTGATGGTTGCATGTTGTTCCATGTATGTTACTCGCACTACGTCAGACATACTGCTTTTTATATGATATTGTGAACGGAGTTTTATGAATGCGATCGTTTTTGGATGCAGGAGAACTTACGATTAAAATCTCGTTCAATAGTGAAGACAAATAATTTAATAAAGTTTTTCCCACGGATTTATTATATGAACGAAAGATTTGAGTTTGGCGCCACTTTGCGCTAGATGTCGACAGCCCCCTCCTTTAGTAGAGAAAAATGTTGGCCGTAAGTTTGAATTTAGCAAACAATATTTCAAAAACAGTAAAAGTTTTCTTGAGAATGATGGGTCAAGGGCAGAAAAATATTTGCTAAGAATTTACATCAAATAGACAAGATCTTTCTATCTAAATTGCATTAAACTAAATTGTAGGATATTTAGTTTTAACAATTGCCCTTACTATGATTGTCGTCGTCGACGTTACAGCAAGTCGACATCAATATATTGAAAATTGTGGGATCGTTATCGAGAACTATTGATAGGATATTACTACTACTACTATGGCTTATAAAATTACAAGTGGCCATCAATGTTCGTTAATTATGGTCTATAACGAATACAGAACTTCTGTCTTCTTTTACAATCGACGTCGACGTGACAATCATAATACTAGGAAAATTTCACAAATTCTACTGTTAGCTACAAGGTGGTGCAAGAGTAATGTCATATTTAATTGAAATTGGCTGCCAAATATCACTGTGCTATGACATTTATAATGGAGGACAACAAGCCATGAGGCGATACACAAAAAACATGGAATCAGTCAGTCTGTTGTGAATTCTGTCATTCGTTAGCTCGTCGTCGTGTGCCATGTAATCGAACAATTAAGAGTTTGGCTGAGCGCGTCGTCCAAACTGAGTTGACTATAGATGTCCCAAGAGGTGGTCGCCGTCCTCTTACTCGTTCCACCGAGAACATTGCTGCTGCTGTAACAAACATCACGGATTTGCAACAAATTTTTAGTGGAAGATTCAAAAATATTCCTCTACAAAGTGCAATCTGTTAAGGAATTGCTGACTGCTGACCGTTGGACAAGGTTGACTTAATGCCATACTCAGTTAAAATTGGTGTTAGTAGAGAATGATTTGATATCAAATATCATAATGAGCGACGAAGCCCATTTCCACTCAAATAAATAATGTCAACAAACCACATTTACATTTCTGAGGCACAGAGAATCCACATGGAATCCATGAACAGCCCCTCAAAGTGACTATTTGGTGCGGCATTGGCAGTGAAAAAGTGATTGGGCTTTATTTTATTTTTTGAAGACGTCGATGGTACACCACCGTAACCGTAAATGATGAGCGTTTCAGGCAGATGCTAAACGGGGTTTTTTTGCGGCATTTTGCCATATCGGGTCTCGATCAATGTTGGTTTTCACAGGACGGGGCAACACGATGGAGATTTGAGAGCGATCTCCTGTTTTAGAGATTCGAACTAACCGGCCAGATCTAACAGCATCAGACTTTCTCATTTAAGGTTTTTGAAAATCTAGTGTTTACCACGAAGTTTTTTTTTCATTTGTATCAAAATGGTTGCCAATAGAAATTATGACATTGCTTTAGCGCTACCTTGTACATGGGACAATTCGGAATTCGGCCCGTAAATCAATTCAACCATTCGTTATTTTGATATGGCGCTATTTGATGAGTTTGAATGCTTTTCAAACATGATTCGGCTAAAGAGTACCGCTGATTTGCTTAGCGCTAGTGAAATAAAGGCAGGCATACACTCAACTCAGCTAAGCCAACAACATTAATAAATTATTGAAATAATTATTTTGGAGAATATTTCAAATAATGAAATTAAAAAATTAAAAAAAAAATAAATTAAATATAAAGAAAAAATAGTTAATCAAGCAAAACTTATAAAAATACAATTAGACTTTCAATATTTATTATTAGTCGCTAAGATCTTGTTACATGCAGTGAAAATCGCTTAAAGCCCATGAATGATGAAAAAATTTTATATTTTAAATAAAAATAAAATTCGAAAAATTTCTTTTGTTTGAAAAGCAGAAAATTCGCATAATTTTTCTCGTTTAGTTTGAATGTCAGAATTAGGAAATTTTCCGAAACCGGCTAAAACATTCATATTTAAAATCCCAAATAAATGTCCGCCGCCTAGAGAAAAATCACAAATTGCATGAATATTTTTTTTTATTTTTTTTAAAAGAATATATCAACGAGTTACGGACTTTATGAAGATGTATGTAGGATTCGTTATGAATATTATTTATTTTGTTATTTTTATCTAGAGGCAATAACCTGGCAATCTTATACTTAGTAGCTGATAAAAAGATAAAATTCCGCACAAAATAAAGAATTAAATACTAAAAATATTATTTAAATTTGTAGAACATACCCGTAATATAGTATTTAGCTTCATTCTAAAGTATCATACACTGTTGCTTTATTTATTTTTTGATTAAATGAAATTTAAATAATCCACCAAAAATTACTTTCAATATTTGCCAAGCAATTTTTGTGACAGAATGTCACATATTTATTTATTTTAATTTTAATGAATTCAGAGAACTTTTAGTCGAATACAGGCGCCAGAAAAATTATTACAGTTGCCGAACAGAAAACAAATATAAAAAAATACTATTGCAACAATTTCTTAAAGGGTACTTCAAATTGTAATTGCCATTAAACTTTATATGTTAGAGGATACAAAGCAGGAAATGCGAGAGTAATTTGGAATCTATAAATTCACAAGCATAAGGCGCAATTGGAAATGTCTTACGCAGTAATAGATCGTATTTTTTAATACTCGTATTATTCAATTTAGGCAGAAAGATCTATTTATAAGCACATCTGTGTACTACAGCTGAATACAGATACATTATCATGCACGTAATTATAATGATCCGGCCTAGGTGGATATCTTGTAAACGATACGTTTTAGGTATTGTTGATGTGTTCAGAAAGATGGTGTAAAACAGAACGGGGAAAATTGTTTTCGAACATTTTAGCCCTTGAACTCAAGCTATGGGTATTTGTATACCCTTTTTTTTAAATGAATCCCAGATGCAAACTTTCAAAACGAGGATGCACGTTAGAACCTTGTTAGTTTTTTTGTTGTACAGTGTAATTAGTGTTTCAAAAATTGATTATTGCCCATTCAGAATTTAGAAGATATTTTTTTTTAATTACCTAAATGGGGTCCTCTTTACTACACTTGACTACCAAAAACTGATTAATCACTTGCGCGAACTTGAAAATTATTCCCATGATTGATTAAAAGAAAACAAAACAAAAATGTGTACTGCGTGACTGCTTTTAATATGTTTAAAATACATAATTTCATTACTCTTGACGGATGCCCCGATACGTACGAGAGTAAAGTGCTAGATTATTAAAGAGGAGGTTGCTGCTTCAAAGTTTTATAATTCCTTATCGTATTGTCTACTCGTGTAAAAACAATATATAAAAACATTTATTTTTGTGATGCGTTCCTAGAAAACTTAAAAATTTTTTTAGTAAAAATGTCGTTTGCATAAAAAAAAATAATTTTTTTTTTAATTGAGATATTGACACTTCAAGAAGAGTTGCGCGTAGGGTACTATTTTCTCTCAAAAAATCATCACTTATTACTTGAATATAAACGCATAAATGACTGGGTTGTTGTAGCTTAAGCTGTTCATAAGTAGACATTTCGCTGGTGCGAAATCAACTCATGGGTGAACGATTTTCCGTTTTGGAAACAAGTGGATCAAAGAATTTGCATCAAATTAAGTGCTCAAAAACACTTGAATGTTGAAAGTGGCATATGGTAATTGTACTCTGCGTCAGAGAAAGTGGTACAAGCATTTCAAAGAAGGTCGAGAAGATGTGAATTACGACGCTCGTCCTGGAAGCTCCATCACATCAAAAACCAATGAAATAGTTGAGAAAGTGAGGATAATTGTTATGGATAATCGTCGAATCACTATTAGAGAAGTTGCAAAAGATGTCGGCATATCGGTTGGCTCATGGCATAAATTTTTTTCCACTAATTTTGGACGTGAAGCGTGTGACAGCGGAGCTCATTCCAAAATTGCTAAATTTTAAACAAATAAACCCGTCGCATGGGAATCGCTCAAGAAATGTTGTTCCAGATTTCCTTAAAAGGGTCATAACTGGTGACCAATCGTCCCAATGGGAGCCAAGACCAAAATCGCCGAACAAGCAAAACACCAGCAAGCAAATATAAACTAAACACAAAATCAACTAAGAATATACTCGTACTCGTATGTTCGAGCCAAGTGTGCCAACATATAAAAAAAATCTCTAATCGAATGCACGTAGCCCGAAAAATTTCATAATTTACCATTTCTTTTGAACAGACCACGTATATATTTTAATATTAATTGTAGAAGTAAAATAATATTAAAAATATACAAGTTTGTTATTTTGAATTTAATTTTCCAGTTTTTATTGATATATATCACAACGTGACAGGTTATCATTTTGTTGGAATCTTCATATAAATATAACACGCATTAGAACATTATGTTCTACATCGAATTCACCAAAATTTTGTGGGAATTTTTTATAAAAAATTATTTATTTTAAGGCAATTTCGACACGTCTTTTCGTTACGTGAACAGTCTAATATTTCGCAAATAAAATTTTGGAGAACATTTGGAGGTACAAACAAAAACTTAAAAATTTTTTTTGGACTCTTACAAATAAGTTGCGCCCTAGAAATTTTTGCATTAACCCTTCGGTAAAACCTACGATAAAATTTTCGATTTTATAAATTATATATGTAAATCGTTTATGAATACAGTTTAAGTAAATTTTCCTTTTATATGTAAATTTTTATGAACATGGCTTGAATTTTTAACGAAGATCTTGTCAACTTGACATCTTAACAAGCCGTAAAAATAAACTAATGGATACGAGGCATTCCGCAAGAATTGTTTCGATTTTATGTTCGAAAATTAAAAACAGAAAATTATTCCGTGACTTACTGTGCTCCAACATAAACGTATAAGAGAGGTGTATTTAAAAAGGATACAATAGGCAGCGCTTTGTTGCGAAAATGTACCACTGTAAATGGTTGATTCGGCGTTGCCACATCTAATAAATGATGCTTAACACGTGACTGTTCTTCTTTGGTGGCTTTGGCAGTTGCAATGTCTAAATTAGCATAAACCTGTAAGAGAGAAAAATGAAGTAATTCACATGTTGAGTGTTAATTTCTTAGTATTTTGTGTGAAGTTTTAGTTGGAGATAATCTTTAAAAAATATTCAAAATTCTAATTTGTAAAATCTATATACGAGTTTTATAACAAAAAAAATCTCTTAGATGTTTACAAATCTTGCTTTGTAAAGACTTCCGTAAGATTTATGGAAGCAAAAAAAATATTTTTATTTTTTGTTGTTAATTACAGAGATATTAATTAACTTAATTAACATAATATTTTAAATTTGGCAAAATTATGACTTGGAAGAGTTCTACAAACTATAGTATTCGAATACGAATTTAATGGTTTTGTGTTAAATATATGCTTCATTTGATTATAATTTTTATTTATTTACAACCATTAGATTGTAATAATTTAATTAACATAGTTTATCGTTATTATTATCTTTTTAATTGTGACTTGTGAAGAGTTCGAAAAACTATAAGATTTATTTATGGGTTTTTTGTAAAATACCCAGACATACGTTTACATGTATGTATGTACATACAAGCGAATACATACAAACGAATATGTACAGTGCAACCTGGCTTAACGCAACTGAAGATATTTGGGCAGTTGAGAAAATCGAGTTTGTTGCAGAAGTCGAGTCACAAATTGTCCTGAGGCAATCAAATGTATCGAATATTATTTTCTTCAATTCTTACTAAAAAATTATAATCAAATTTACTTTAAATTGTTTATTATTTATAAATTTATAGGTTGCAAATCAAATAAAAATATTTATACAGATTTTTACTGGCAGCTTAAAAAAAATTACTTATTTAATTGGAAAAATGTGTACTTGCCGCCAACTGTACTGGCATTTCGCAAAGTTGAACTTTTATTAAAAAAATAAAAGTAAGAAAAAACAAAAAAAAACTATTGAAGACCACGAAATTTTAGAGGCAAACTTACATTAACTAATATTTTTTTTAAAACTCAACAATATGAGCAACTCGTAAGGTGTAGTTACGTTAAGCGAGGTTGTACTGTATATAATGCCTTTGAAAAATATTCATAACTAATTATTTTTTTTACATCTTTTGGAATCGCCATTAATGAAAGTTCAGTGACTTAGTCGTATTTTGAAATTTAAATAAACCATTTCAAAGTTTGCCCGAGCTGTTTCTAATAACAGGTTGCCTTAAACATTCGTATTTCTATCAAGACTCATGAAATTCTAATTAAGCATTGAAGCTTAAAAAACGATCTTCTTTTAAAAAGAGATTTTTTACAAATTTCAATGTAAAGTTATTATTATTTTTTTTATGTGGCAATAAAGTTACATTTGGTTCATGTCTTAAGTTTTTTGGGTTTTTCTCTCCGCTAAAAATTTAAAAGTTCCTTATTTTGTAAACCAAGTCGCCAAGTGAATTTTATATGGAATTTAAAAAAAATATATAAATGTAAATTTGTTTTTGTTTCTCATACAAATTTTCAAGGAACGAACGTACAGAAAATTCAGGAGCTGTTGTCTATCAAAACATCAAGAGTAACAAAGAAAAATTTTTTGAAATTTCTTTGTTGTATTATTATTTCGCTTTGTTGTCGTAATTCAAAAACTTAAGTGTGAAATTTTAATTATAAATTTGTAAAGCTGAGAGTAGCTTGCACTTATTAATTTCTAGTATATTAATGTTATGATGGAAAAGTTCCACCATCAATCCAGTAATCCGTGCAGGATGAACGCCTAGATTCAAGCAAGCCGACAGGAAGAGACCACAGTTATTGTTCTTCAAATCTTGTTTATGTTTATGGCACCATGAGACATGACAATGTTTTATTGAGGACATCGACAAGGATTACACACGCCAACTATTTAAAACCGTAGTGTATGGGATAGTGTACACATTTTTGATTTTTTAAAATTATATTTACGATAATTAAATATAAATTACACGCTTTTTCAAACGACAAAGTTGGCTGCGTTATCTGTTTATATACATGTTCCAAAATCAAAATCTAATAATCATTGCGCACTGAATAAGGATATTACCATTGTAGCCATTAAGAAATAGGATCAAGATATTAGAATAAATACATTTGGATTAATAAGCATGATCGCTTAAATATATTACCAAAAAATTGTTAAGGAACTTTTTGAAAAGAAGACTATTACGTACATGGAAGGAAATAATCTTAAGACAATTATTGCTATTACATCCAGATTATATGGACTTTCTAAAATTCATACGAAAGAATTCCTATTGAGGCTAATATACGTTCTACATCTTATGATCTCTGTAAATATACAGGGTGGCTTAAAAGTATTGTCATTATTTGATAATATCAAAGCAACACACTGAAAATTTATCAAAAAAGCAGTACCAATAATTTCACGTTGCTGAGGTGTGTTTCGCTCCATGTCAACTAGTTCTGTTATAAATATATGCAACATGACTTCAAAGCACGGTGAATTTAGCGCCATCTGCAAACATGGCAGCCAATTCATATTATGGCATTCTTATTGAGCCTCTTTGTACTCGTATTTTTAAAAAAGATTAATGTGAACTCTAAATATAATGTTGAGAACTCAATCGAATAAACAACTAATTTATCAAACACCGTATACAGGATAATGAGAAATTAATTTCTTTTGATGTAGTATCATTATTTCCCAGTTAAAGGTGATTTTTTAAAAGATTTCGGATTTGATTTAAAAATAAAGCACGTAAAATTTTGAAAAATGTATGAACTCTTTATTTGAGTCCATAGAACGATCTATATAATGCAATGATGATGCAAAGATGATTTCATGTAAATGTTGACCGCGGCTACGCCTAATTTTTGAATAGTCTCTCTAACATATCGGTCGGTATCTCACGAATAAATTCTTTAATATTGGCTTCCAGTGCATCACCTGTTGCGGGCGTGTCGCTATAGATATGAGTTTTAACATAACTCCACAAAAAAAGTCTAAAGGCGTTAAATCGCACGATTTAATTGGGCAATAGACCGTCCAAAAACATAAAATGAACTGTTCACCGAACTCGCTTCTCTATTGGGCCATTATTTTGCGTGCTGTGTTGCATGTGGTATCGTCTTGTTGAAACCACAAGTCAGCCTTCCAGATCTTCTATTTTGGGCAACAAAAAAATGTTTAATCATCGAAAAGTAGCGCTCGCCATTCACAGCAACGTTTCTGAAGCCACCGGCTCATAATCCACTCCAAACAGTGCAAATTTCGGGATGCATTGGCAGTTCTTGCAATGCTTCTGGATGCAAATCAAATAAGGCAATTTTGCTAGTTCACGTATCCATCCAACCCAAAATGATCTTCGTCGCTGAGCAAAATTTTCCGATAAAAAAGTGGACGATACACTTTCTTAATCGAGAATGAATTTTTAATTTCATTAAAATTTCATTAAAATTCATATTTAACAGTAACATGTTACACGGAAACAGCTGAGCTGCTAAAAACAGTGTTGACAAAAAGAAAGTTGCTAAGAAAAACCACCCTTTATAGCTGTTAATTTAGCAACATGGAGCTTAATAGAAAAATTTTAAAAATTTTGCAATTAGATGGATGAATACTCGTATATATATACAACAAAAAGGACTACCAATGCGATCCCCAGTTTTTCCAGTAATAACTGATATGCTTATGGAGGAAGATGGATATAAAACCAAAAATTGTAATAAAATATGTGGATGTTTATTTGGTATAATTTCTGAGGGTGCAGTAGATGGTATGTACGTTCAAAGAATATCAATTAAAAGCGAGAATTATTATTTTTCCTGTTAAGACCTTGGTGAATGTCTACTGTCTGGTGTTTAATCACCGACACATTGGCTTTTATATTTATCGTCTGACATTTGAAATAAAATTGTCCATAAAATTGGATCAGTTCGCAAACGGTTTAAGGGACATTTTTTTTCTTTTTTCAAAATTTGTCAAGTCAATTTTAAACCAAACACATGCATTTTCAGTGTTTTTTTAAATGTCACTTGCTTTAAAGTTTTCAGGAATATTAATTAATAAAGTCAAACTTAAAGTTCTAAACAATTCAATTTAAATTGCAGATCAATAAATTCAACTAGATCAGTCATCAGCTTAAGTATACAGACAAACTTATTGTTCGAAATAAAAAGATAAAAAGAACGAGTTTTTACCGATTGCCAAATTTTTTTTTTTAATATTTAATATATAGTGGAGTTTGGTTATAACGACCGAGCAATAAATTGCTCGTTATAGACGAGTATATATTTACGATATATTTATGTTTCTTTAATAAATAAAAGTAAGAAACGTTGACAATTTATTCGTATTTTTTGTGTATTCAAAAATCCCATTTATTTACATCGATAACTAATTATTTTAACGGCCTGAAAATTAGTGAAAAAGTTTGGCGGCTTTATTTTGTGCGTTATAAGCGTAAAAATTTTCACAAATTGTTGTACTGTACACATTTAAATTAGTTCGCGCTATAGACGAAAATTCGCCATAACCGTAACAGTTCTTATAAAATATTTATAAAAATCGGTGTATGCTATAGCCAAAATCTACTGTATATATTTTATTTTATTACCGAAACAAATGAAATTTATAAAAATAAAATCAACAAAATTAATTTTGTTTTTATGACTTGAATTTTTGGAAATAATTTTGCATACTGCTTTAATTTATTAAAGAATTTATTATTCAACTTTTTGCAAAAGCAGCTCATTGCAAATTAATTATGGGTAGTATGACTTAATGAAACAACAGTAAAGCAGCATGGGACTTCTTTGGCCTCGAATAAGGGGAATCTCCAAAATGTCACCGTATAACTGTAGTTTAGAAGATTTGATTTCTCAATTTTTATTATAATGTTTAATTTTGTGTAGGATCTTTATTATCGCAGAGATCGATGGCGGAACTACATGTATGTACTATGTACGTCTGTATGTGTTTTTGGTTGAGTCGGTTGATGCCGATTTGTCTGAAAGTCACACAACAGGTGTTTGCAACAAAAACAAAAAATAAAAACTATTCAATGCAATAAAATTTTATTATAATTTGGTGGACAAGTTTTTATCAATATTCAACCGGATTTTATTATCTTCATCAACAACAGATCAGTTTTAAATAAAAATGATCTTATTTATTATTAAAATGCAATAACTAACAGTAAATAAAGAGCTTCTCAAATGTCATGAAAATTCAGGGACAGTAATTCGCAGCAGATCATTTCCTAGGATATTAATATAGACTTGCCAAATTTTGATTGTTAAATGCTAGAGCAAATAAAACGCGACGACAAGGAAAACGACGGCTAAATTCACACTGAGTTCAAATAACAGACTGAAAATTTGTCAAATCAGTAGTCAAATTCATGTTCATAAGATGTGTATTGTTGCATGGTTTATTGACAAATAGTTCTCTATACATCTACTTTATAAATTTCAAAGCACTTGGCTCCATCCAATGACATTACTTTTGCACTTCCTTGTAAGTACATTCATTCATCGCTGGAAATTCACTACATTTGGAAAGCATGTAATCTTGTAAATAGTCACAATTTGTCTTTTCTCATGTAAAAGTAATAATCTGAATTATAAATTGACGAAAAATAATGATGTGCTCACGCAAATTTAAGTGGTCAAGTGATTTTTTGATGATAAAAATAAGGTTGAATTGGCAAGAAATCCCTGGAACCCCATTATAATGACGAGCTCGTTGTGGGAAGAATCATCGGAATAATTGAAACCAAACAATAGTCTTCAAACTTTTCCACAAAGATATTTCCAAAACCCATAAACTGTTTTTAGATAAAATTATCAACATTTAATTAGTTTTAAAATTATGTAAAAGAAAGTAACTGAAATTTTGAAAATGGAGTACGTTCGTTGCATAAAACTGTCGCATTTTTATATCCAAAAAAATTCTTGCAAAAGAATCGACTTCAATACAAATAACGAATCAAACGGATTATAAACCAAAGCAACTGTGGGATAGTTTATAACTGGATCTAACCCATTTCCATTTCATATTTTACTCCCGGGAGAGATTGAAAATTATACAAATTGATCCGCGTATGGCTGTGTTTTGTAACAATCATTACTTCGGGCGGCCACATTGTATATCCGATTTCGACTTAAATTTCTATAACAGCAAACTGAAAGTTACACTTTCAAAATAATTTTTTTTTTCAAAATCGAAAAATGTTTAAATTTTTTCTTGATTTCATTTTTTTGTTATTATTTATATCGATTATTAATTTAGTATTTCCTTGAAATGTTACACATAATTTAAAGAAATATTGGACAATAAAACATTTTGTATGTATATGAAAAAATTTAGTTTAGTACATAATTAAAAATTTAAAAAAATAATTGTTTAATTTTTTTAACTATTGCAAAATATTTTTGGAAACCCCTAATATTTTGTTTTAACTTATTTTATCTCACAAATAGCCCTTCGTTCTTTATCGATTTTTAATGCAATTTATAAGCGAATTACCGCTTTGGCCTTAAGAGTTTTTAATCAAATAATTGCAAAATGTTCACAATGCTAATTTTTTCGATCAGTAATTATAAAAAAAGTTTCGTCACTGCTACAGTTTTCATATACATTTATTTCGGAAGCAGAGCAAATGAAAAAAATTTCCAAGATCGAAAATAACAAAAAACCCAGTTTCTCAATTCTCATTAAGATCTTCTATTTTAAAACCAAAATTCAGTTTTTCTTAACAAATTTAGAAGACTAATTGAAGCCTCTTTACTATACTTTATGCAGATTAAACATATGACTTTGATGAATTGATTTTGTGGACAAAACAAAGGATCCAATCGAACAGATTACAAAACTAGCGCAAATGTGAAAGAGTTTAAAATCCGAATTCATTCAGTTCTAGTTTATATTTTACTCCTAGGGTACCAAATAGGTCAATAATTGGCGAAGTAATGCGATTAACAAATACATAACTCGAGGGTGTACTTTGGCTTTTCAAATTCCACTTAAAATTATGCAAGAAATGACCCGTTCAATTTTGGAAAAAAAATATGGGACTAAACTACCAGCAAACCCTTTAAACAAACAATAATAATTTTGAAAATCGGTTCACAAATGAAGAAGTTATACGACAGAAAGTTAAATGATTGGACAAAACTTACGACTTATATTTCTAGGGTCAAAATGTAAATGCTGTTAGTAGTTATGACAATAAATACATACATATGTAAGTATGTGTGTAAATGAAATTAATATTTACATAAAAAGTAATGCAAGGACCGAAACCTTGAAACAAAAATCAAAATCGCTTACAAGATTGGAAATAAGAATATAAGTTCTCAAGGCTATATTTAAGAGATTTGTCCCACTTACCCGTATAGGAAATTGTAATTAACAAATTTTTTCCAACGTTTAAACTTTTATGAAAGAAATCCTAGCATTTTTTATACCAATTCCAAATGGGTGTCTTTCCACATAATGAAGTTCTCAATCTTTTTTCTTTCTTTTTTACAAAAAGATTTCCCGCTCTTTTTTTAATTTGTGTATTTAGAGAACAAAAGCAATTTTTACATGCAAAAATTATATTTATCTGATAAATTTTTGTTAAGTATGCATTCATGTACTTAATGGTACAAGATCAATTTAAAATTTTGTTTGAAGGACCATCTCCCTTCGTGGTGAAATAGAGTTGAATGAAAGTTAAAGAACATACATACATATGTATGTATATTATGCACTTACATACATACATACATAAGTATGTATGTATATGCCTATGGATTTCCTTTGATAGAAGCCAAAATGTACATTTTATTGTTTATTTAGGTTTGTAATTCATAAGAACGATAATATACTTAAATTGCAAAATTAAAGTGAGCATCACTGATTTTTCTCTCTCTCTCACTGTATTAAACCAGCAAAACGGACATGTCAGAGATGGAAAATAAGATACGGCTATATTTGTAGGTGTACCGAATATTCAAACTACTGATATTCAACATTTTCTAGCAACTTTGTAAGAAACTTGAACATGACTACAATTCTTATATTATGGCTTTACGTTTTTAAGAATAGTTGGAAGGCTGTTAAGCAAACAAGAGTATAATTTAAAAAAATAAAAAAAAAAAAAAAAAAATATATATATATATATATATATATATATATATATATATATATATATATATATATATTAAATATAATATATGTAACATGACTACATTATTAAACGTGTGGAGTGGAACTCAAACATATTATATCTGCAAATATGACTATTACCACGTTTATACGCACGTCTTATTTGCAAGTAGAACTATTTGCAAATAACTAATTTACTGTTTATACGGGAAATTGCATACAGAACTTATGTTATTATTAGTGATGCCATGTGACGAAAATATGATTGTTTGGTAAGTAAAATACAAAAAACGTTCATGAAGTGGCAACGTCTTACTTTTTATTTGCAAATAGTGTCGTTATTCACGACTTGTTTAAGTGAGTTAATAAGTTACAATAAAAAAGTTATACAGCAACATTCTTCTTTTTTATTTGCAAATAAGACGTGCGTATAAACGTAGTATATATGAAACATCGCGATTAAAGCATTGAAATAACAAATTTACCAAAATATTATACTTGTTGGCACGATGCTAGTTTGCTTAGTTCAATGAACAATTAACTAAAATGTTCAATTTTCCACCCCTGCCCAAAATGATTTTAGTATTGCTTTACTTACTTGCATTGAATCGGCGCTAATGATTTCGCCACCAAAACGTTCTGCCAACTCCAATGACAATTTTGTTTTACCGGTGCCGGTGGAGCCCAAAATTACAATCAACGGTACTTTACGCAACATTTCTAATATTTACTTGTAAAATCTTTGAACATTAAATGATTTAATTAATTTTAACTTGTTAATAAACTAAACATTCACACACGATAGCAATTTCACAATGTACACGGCGAGTATGCGAAGAAAACTAAAGAAAAATAACAGAAGAGAGCATAAACAGAGACCGAAGCTTTTGTTGCTTGGGTACGTGAGAGAAAGAATATATTTGATTAGAGTAGCCAGATGCGAACTATTTAGCTTGAATTAAAAAATAGTAGGATTTGAGGGATTGTTTAATTAAACTCTAAAATCATATTAAAAACGTTTAATGAAAATATATATACAGATTACTTATAATTAAGAAAAAATATGATATTCTTGTACGTACTTATATCTTAATAAGTTTAATATACGTGAAATTCTATAATATAATGTTTATAATATTCTAAAATCAAATTTGATCTTAAAATTATATTTCATGAACGCCGGACATACATATGTGTGCCACATTGAAAATTGCAATTTTGTTGCATGCAATTTTTTAAAATTCTCCTTTGAAATTGCTTTAGTGTCCACATTAGAAAAAATTTAATATTTGCAATTTTTGTATTTCTTATGCCTTCTTTTCTGTTTTCTTCATTTTTCTTTTGTTTAAAACGCTAACAATGAAAATGAATAAAATAAAACGTCAAATACAACAATACCAAACATCAAGTTGAATAGTGAGAATTGCAAAGCAAAAGAAAATTACAGAGATCATGAAAATCTGTACCCCTCCCCAAACTTCTAACCAACTCACCAAAAACAATCAAGAATTGCTGCAACAAAGTCTGGACGGGGACTTTACAATTGATTTTAAAAGATCATAAGAACTAATTAACACTATTTTTTCGACCTTTTTTGTTTTAATATATATAATTTTTTGTAATCAAGCGTTAGGTCTTTTTTTAAAAAATAATAATTTTATTCAATATTTCGACGCCTCTTTGGGCGTCTTCTTCAGGAAAATTTTTTTATTAATATGACAATTGAAAAAATTTTTTTTTGAAAACTTATTTTACATACATACACAAATGAACAAATTGAAAAATTTTTATGAACCAATCATAATTTAATAAAGTAAAAAATTTTTTTAAATGAAACAAAAAACAAAAAACTAAACAAAAAATGTTTTTAACCTATGAAGAAATGAAAAATCCTTTATACTAATTATATAATAACAATAAAAAATATTTTACATTCCTATTAGTCAGTTTAATTTACGAATCAAATGTCTATAACATTGAGCAACATTATCTGTATCAGTTTTATAGTTTACTATCTTATTACTTGGAACATTAATAATGTTAAGCATCTCTAACATATAACGTCGTTTAAAATTCTTCTCTATAGCTAAGACTGATACTTTGCTAAAGTCCGGATTATGACTAGAGTTACAACAATGTTTCGTTAATGCTGTCTTTTGTGAAGTTGAAACATTCCTATACTTTTGGTCTGACTTGTGTCCTGCCAACCTAGTCTTCAATTTATTCTTTGTTGTACCTATATATACTTTATCACATCTCTCATTATTCTTACCATCGCATGGTATCTTATAAACGACATTAGATATGTCTAATGTTTCTACTTTATCTTTAGTCTTTGTGAATAATTTACCTACTGTATTATATATTTTATGAGCCATTTTATAGTTTCTGTTATCAAAAATATTTGATTTTTCTAATCTCTCGGACATCATTGGTACATAAGTCAACGATTTATAAATTTTTTGTTCCCGAATAATATCTGATCTTGTCCTATTATTTTTATATTGTATTATTAATTGATTGATAAGGTGAATTGGAAAGCTATTATCAAGTAATATATTCCTAATTTTTTCTTTATTCTTCTTATGAAACTCAATATCACTTATCGATAAAATTCTCTCTATAAGATTCTTTGCCGTATTTATAATAATTTTCTTTGGATGTTTAGAAAAATAGTTAATAATTCTGCCAGATGATGTTGGTTTTTGGTACCAATCTATTGATATAGTGCTTCCTCTATTTATTACTAATGAATCTAAATATGGAAGTACTGAGTTGCGTTCTTTCTCAATTGTAAATTTAATATCAGGATGAAATGAATTAAATGTTGATAACATAATTTCTATATCACTTTCTGATATAATGCAAAATAAATCATCGACATATTTTGTTAATATCTTTGGTTTAACTCTTAACTTTTCAATGCATTTGTCTAGAAGTTCTTCCATTACAATATCAGCTACAATAGGAGATGCTGGAGAGCCCATTGGAAGTCCTTTCTGTTGTATATATATCTTATTATTATACTGAAAATACCTGTTATCTATTATACAAAATCTAATAATCCGTAAAAACAAATTTTTGCTCATGTTGGTATATCTTTCTATTGTATTCCATTTTTCATCTATTATATTAATAGCAAGATCCACTGGAATACTTGGAAACAATGAAACAACATCGAGTGATACTAATTTTTCATCTGGCAGAATTATTAACTATTTTTCTAAACATCCAAAGAAAATTATTATAAATACGGCAAAGAATCTTATAGAGAGAATTTTATCGATAAGTGATATTGAGTTTCATAAGAAGAATAAAGAAAAAATTAGGAATATATTACTTGATAATAGCTTTCCAATTCACCTTATCAATCAATTAATAATACAATATAAAAATAATAGGACAAGATCAGATATTATTCGGGAACAAAAAATTTATAAATCGTTGACTTATGTACCAATGATGTCCGAGAGATTAGAAAAATCAAATATTTTTGATAACAGAAACTATAAAATGGCTCATAAAATATATAATACAGTAGGTAAATTATTCACAAAGACTAAAGATAAAGTAGAAACATTAGACATATCTAATGTCGTTTATAAGATACCATGCGATGGTAAGAATAATGAGAGATGTGATAAAGTATATATAGGTACAACAAAGAATAAATTGAAGACTAGGTTGGCAGGACACAAGTCAGACCAAAAGTATAGGAATGTTTCAACTTCACAAAAGACAGCATTAACGAAACATTGTTGTAACTCTAGTCATAATCCGGACTTTAGCAAAGTATCAGTCTTAGCTATAGAGAAGAATTTTAAACGACGTTATATGTTAGAGATGCTTAACATTATTAATGTTCCAAGTAATAAGATAGTAAACTATAAAACTGATACAGATAATGTTGCTCAATGTTATAGACATTTGATTCGTAAATTAAACTGACTAATAGGAATGTAAAATATTTTTTATTGTTATTATATAATTAGTATAAAGGATTTTTCATTTCTTCATAGGTTAAAAACATTTTTTGTTTAGTTTTTTGTTTTTTGTTTCATTTAAAAAAATTTTTTACTTTATTAAATTATGATTGGTTCATAAAAATTTTTCAATTTGTTCATTTGTGTATGTATGTAAAATAAGTTTTCAAAAAAAAAAAAATTTTTTCAATTGTCATATTAATAAAAAAATTTTCCTGAAGAAGACGCCCAAAGAGGCGTCGAAATATTGAATAAAATTATTATTTTTTAAAAAAAGACCTAACGCTTGATTACAAAAAATTATATATATTAGATCATAAGAACTTAAAAAATATACATATTCAACAGTCGAAAATAATTATTTAAAATTCTTTTGGACTCATTTATATTAAAAAAACAGCAGATTCATAGTTAAAAAGAAAAAAAGATGCACAGTATATTATAAAAAAAAAACTATTGTACCACTTATTGAGTAGTCTGGGCGCGAGGAGAACAAACAACTAAAAGATGTGCAATATTGTGTAACCGCCTTAAGCATAGTATCGCTTGGATCGAGCACACTTATCAATTTTTGTTGGTGCAATTTTTCGTACTCTTATTTGAAGTTACATTTAAGTTTATATTTATCTTAAATTTTTGTTCACTAAATTGTTACTTTTTCTTCTCCGAGATTTCAATACATAAGTATGGGAATGATAGAACAGAACGAAACCCATATAAGTATGTGCATACTCACATATAAACTTTTTCATTCATTTTACACTTCTTGTCAGCAAAATAAAATTTATTCAACAAAAGCCGAAAATTGTAAACCCATATACATATGTATGTATGTACACAAGTACATACTTATTATTATTATTATTATTATTATTATTATTATTATTATTATTATTATTATTATTATTATTATTATTATTATTATTGTTGTTAAGAATTAATCAGACTGAAATAGCATGTTATTAAATGGCTGCATCCACTTATTATGTTTTGGATCCCTGATTATCATATAAGAATCATTTTTAAAATCTTTAAGTGCCACTATTTATATATACATATACATATGTAAATATATAAGTATACATATGATGGTTTCATTTATTTGTAATAAAAAAAAATAACAGAAAACTCAAATTTGTTTATCCTCTTAATGCATAGAAGCGAAAGGAATTTTTGTTTCGTCTAACAAAATGTTATCGTAAATACAAAAAATTATTGTAATATGAAATGTCGAGAGCAATAAATATATTCGTAAGTTGTGATTTGCGCATTGTATTCTTTAATTGTAGTCTTTTAAATATTATGAATGTTCGATTTAAACATATTTATTATGCTAAGAACTCTAATAGCACTTTTTATTTCGCTTGATTATTTCAAGTTTGAAAACATTGTGGCACGTGCTTCTACAGAAATTATTTTTAAATTATTAAAATTTTTAATAATCTTTCCTTCTTTCTATACTCGTATGATGTACTTAAATATTTCGATGAAACATTAATATATGTCTGTGTTAGTATGTATTTACATATTTAATTATCAATATCAGTATGTACATATGTAATTATCAATATGGTACATACTATATCAAATATGACAAATGTATGTAAGTACATATGTACCTTTAGCTTAGTATATCAAAAATTATAATTTTTATCATTCTTGGCTTATAATGCATTCTTTAGCTTCTCAACAACAAAAAAATGCATAAGACAGCGAACTATACACGCTTCTGATTAATACGCCCCCAAGAGAAAACATACTTATGTACATATGTACATACTTCAGAGTTAGTTGTTCGGTTCACAATACCTGGTATGCTCTACAACAGCCAAGTCTTAGAACTCCATTTATCATTTGTCGTTATAACGATAAAGATAAAAGGTGATAGACCCAATTTTCTGGAACACTGTTTTATATTCCTCTTTTGATTATCTATGCAGACAATTAGATCTATCGTTGATAAAATTTTCAAAAATATGAAGTCAATGTGAAAGTATACATACAAAAAGCCCTTAAAAAGGGATTATGAAGTACGAGTATAATTTAAAAAAAGCAAAATGCAGCTAAATCCAAGTGCAGATAACATTGATATACATACTTACATACATACATATTTGCTTCTCTCTTAGACAACTTTTCCTACTCGATTTTCATGTCTTTTGCCAAAATTGTATTTAGATTTCCACTAGGATGCTGCATAAATCCACCTGTTTCTTGCAGTACAATGAATTTGGATTAATACTGTGACTGTTTCTCTGCACGTACACAATCAGCTATTTTTTTGTTGAACAGACAGAGTATGTACATACATACTTACATTTGTATACCAATCAGCCATTCTATTTAACATATGTATGTATAATTGTAATTTAATAGGGGGTGTAGAAACAATCACCAAATTAAGGATGCTCGGTACATTATTGGAATAAACACACGAACTCATACATAAGTTTGTACATATGTACATACATATACACATGTAAGTACGTACATACATATGTAAATATGTATGTTAGTGGAAATTCAGATCGTAGGAGTGATTGTAGAGCAACTAATGTAAACCAGATAGATGCTGTAAATTGACTGTTTGATCATAAGTATTTCTGAAAAAATTCACTTATTGATGTCTCAGGGGTAACAACGTGCTAAAACAAGCACGTTATTAAGTAAGGGCAGTTTAGAAAAGGGTCTGTTGTTTTACATCAAGCTTTCCATTAAGGACATGAAATTAAACTACATATATTTTACATAATTATGTACTTATGTAAGTATGTATGTACAAGTTCCCTTTGTGTTAGGACTCGCAACATAAAAAGGGCCAATAGTACACATGGTTTAAAATTTTTTTAAATTTTGTATTACATATGTAAGTACATACATTGATATTCGTATGGAAGTACATACATACAACATACATATATAGGTATGTACATACGTATGTAAGCATGTACATACGTATGTAAGTATGTACATACGGTCATTCATATACTACATATGGATATGTGTACGCTAACATGGTAACAGATTTTGTTTAAAAGGAAGTGCTTTTTTATGTCTATCTAGATTGAGATACAATGTTTTATTTTAATATTTATGTACATATGTACATGTGTACATACTTACTTATGTAAAGCTGTTTTTAATATTCATTAATAAATGTATTAACATACATACATACATATGTATGTATTTCTACTTTTATGTGTAGCTACATACTTATGTATGTATAATTATATATACATATATATATATATATATATATATATATATATATATATATATATATATATATATATATATATATATATATATACATATATATATGTGTATATATATATATATATATATATATATATAAGCATATATATATATATATAAAATGTTTTTTTATTTTACCAATTTATTTAATTTTATTTAAACTTTTTAATTTTATAATTTTAATTTTAATTTTGTTTGGTTATATCACATGAATCGTTAGACACCTCCGTTGCGTTTCAAAGCCCAAAAAGAAATGAAAGAGTGGATGGTAATAAAACGATGATGCTGCGACAATAGTGACGCCACAACAATTGTGCTGCCATAACAATTGTGATGCCACAACAATTGTGCTGCCATAACAATTGTGATGCCACAATAATCCCCCCGCCGGAGGGGGCTCACCTGAACCTTAGAGGAACTGTAACCCGTCTACCACTTGAAGTCGTTTTAGGCTGTGTTGTTTCAGGTGAAAAATTTAAATCTGGGCTGGATTTGAGATCAGTGTTGCTAGGAGCTTTTTGAGTTGTACTATCAGGTAACATTTGCTGTTGCGTGGTGCTTCTATCTGCAGCCATGTGTGCTTCGGGAACTGATGAACCATTATTGAGGTCATTGGTTTTAGTGAAAGCTGGTTTCAACCTGTCGACGCTGATGTTGCTTGGTCGGCCTCGAATTAAAATTGTAAAAAATTTGTCGAATCGTTTTAAAATTGGGTATGGACCATCATACGGATGGGTAAGTGACGGCCGAATCGTGTCGTTACGGACGAAAACATGCGATGAGTTTTGAAGGTTCTTGGAAACGAATGTTCGAGGCGTCGAATGATGAGCGGTGTCGGTCGGCTGAAGTTTCTGCATTACTGTTCGAAAATCGGTGATGAAATCGTTGGTTGCATCGGGGATCTTGAGTTGATGAAAAAATTCTCCCGGAATTCTTAACGTTGATCCGTATACCAGTTCAGCCGGGGATGCTTTTAAATCCGGCTTAAACGCAACTCGTAGTCCAAGCAAAATCGTTGGCAAATGGTGCACCCAGCGTGCTGGATTATGGCATAGAATGGCTGCCTTAAACGTGCGGTGCCACCTTTCAATGATGCCATTGGACTGCGGATGATATGGTGTCGTACGAAGATGCGTCGCACCGATTGTATTCATCAATTCGGCGAAAACCGAAGACTCAAATTGGCGGCCACGGTCTGAAGTTATTCGAGCAGGAACACCAAACCTCGAAATCCACTGAGCAAGAAGAGCTTTTACGACTGTGTCAGCTGACATGTCCGGAATCGGAACTGCTTCAGGCCAGCGTGTAAATCTGTCAATAATTGTGAGACAATAGCGTTGCCCTTCACATAATGGAAACGGGCCCACTATATCGATGTTAATATGGGAAAAACGTGCCTCTGTTGGCTCATATTTGGCGGGGGCTGAGCGAGTATGTTGTTGAACTTTTGAGCGTTGGCATTGTAGACAATTTCTCACAAACACAGCAGCATCCTTCCTAATCCCAGGCCAACAAAATCTTTTAGTGAGCAGCTTGGTGGTAGCCCGGACCCCTGGATGTGACAAATCGTGTATTTTTGATAAAATTTGTTGACGGAACTCCCTGGGGATGTAAGGGCGAATACGGGACGTCGCTGCATCAAAGATTAGTTGGTCGTTGCAACCTGGGATTTGAAAATATTTTAGTTTTAAAGAATTTGTTTGCGTACTTGTATTTTTAATCATATTTTGAAGCTCTTCATCAGATTGTTGAGCAGCTGCGATACGGGAATAATCTACGATTTGACTGATGGAGTCGATTCGGGATAGCGCATAAGCTGTAACATTTGCTAAACCAGGCGTATGGCGGATGTCGGTGGTGAATTGGCTGATGAAATCGAGTTGACGAATCCTACGAGGCGAAGCCTTTTCCAGTTTTTGTTTAAACGCAAAGATCAGTGGTCGGTGATCAGTGACAATGTAACACCGCCGCCCTTCTATCATATAACGGAAATGACACACGGCTTGATACATTGCCGCCAACTCCCGATCATACGTTGAATATTTTTGTTGTGCATTTGTAAGTTTTTTAGAATAAAATGCCAGAGGTTGAAGATTGCCATCGATATTTTGGTGTAAGGCTGCACCAACTGCAGTATCAGAAGCATCAACGTAAATCGCCAGCTCAGCGTCGGCGGCGGGATGCGCTAGAAGGGCTGCGTTAGCCAGCTCGTTTTTTACAGCGGTCGAAAGCAGCTTCGGCGGTTGAATTCCACTGTAGCGGAGTGCGTCCCCCAGGGGGCGCGGTCAATGCACCCTGTCTTGGTGGCTTGGTGTTGAACCTCCTGGGGTAGAGGGTTATCAGGTTTCCGGACCTAGGCCTTTTTGCTGATAACCCCTAAAAACTTGTATGTTGCTACCCAATCCCTGAAACAACAGGGCAACGGGCGCGCATGCAAGTAAATTAAAGGTGAAAGCGGGTTCGCTCGCTCGTCCGGTAAGTGGGTAATCTGGTTTTTCCAGACCTTGACCTTTGGCCAATTACCCCTTGAACTTATATGTCACTACCCTATCCCTGGACATAACAGGGCAACGGGCGTGCATATATTTAATTTAAGGAAGTAGCTCTGCCTATGCTTGTCTGGGTAGAGGTGCTACCGATACCTCAGGTTTGCAGGGACCTAAAATCGGAGGTGTTTTTAACACGCGGCTGACCAGAGTCCTATCTGGTGCCACGGGAACCAGTAGCCCCTAGGACTTGTCCTAGACTGGTTGTTGGTGAGGCCCCTTCGGGGATCACGTGGTGGCTGTGGTTAAAACCCAAAGATACGCGGGAAGAGTTATGGGTCAGATGTAGTGTGTCTGTAAGAGGTGCTAGTGACTGATTATAGATGCTCTCTTCAGGCCGTATATCTCTAGGTGTTGTTGCTATTCGACAAAGCTACTCTGATGTTTTGCGGTGGGCGAAGCCTCAGGTAAGATGGGGGCACTATTTTGCTGCCGGGCCATCGGGGTAGTAGGAGGTTAGATAGCTCCAAACATCTTAGCAAGGTGTCCGTACATGGTCCAGCAGCCTGTACGGAACTTGCTACCAAGTTGTCCCTCGTAGGCGCACATGTTGTATGCCTCATCAGCATGTGCCCCTGGGAGGGGCGACGGGACGGTGGTGAACGGCTTTATTCACCCAGTGCGAAGAGCACCGTCAGGTAAGGCCTTCGGGCAGGTACTGACGTAAAATCTTTGACATCTTTGTAGCGGAGTGCGGTCGTTTTTCTTATTGCCGATAATTAGTTGTTGTAGTTGCATTTGGTACGATATAGCATGTGGCAAGAATTTCCTATAAAAATTTACCATAGCGATAAACCTTTTGAGCTCTTGAGCCACTTTCGGCTTCGGAAAATCATGTATAGCTGCTACCTTTTCAGGTAGAGGGCGAATACCGTCAGCGTTGACTAGATGTCCGAGAAATTTTATTTCGGTTTTACCAAATTCGCATTTGTCGACGTTGATTGTAAGGTGATTTTCACGAAGACGACGAAAAACGGCGATAAGATCTTGGCGATGCTGCTCGATGGATGACGAAGCGACGCAAATGTCGTCAATGTAAGGGAAAACGAAATCCAGACCTCGCAGAACCTCGTTGATGAGCCTTTGAAACGTTTGGGCTGCGTTGCATAGCCCAAACGTCATGTATTTGAATTCATATAGGCCAAAAGGTGTACTGATGGCCGTTTTCGGGACGTCATCTGGATGAATCGGTACCTGGTGGAAAGCTTTTTGAAGGTCGATTTTCGAAAAAAATTTCTTACCTCGTAAATTTGTAGTAAAGTCGGTTAAGTACGGCAACGGGTAACGATCCGGCAACGTTTGGGCATTCAAGGCGCGATAATCACCGCATGGCCTCCAGGTACCGTCAGGTTTTTTTACCAAATGCAACGGGCTCGACCAATTGCTATTTGATGGTTGACAAATACCTGTTTTCATTAAAAAATCAAATTCTGTTTTAGCGGCCAACAGCTTTTCCGGCGACAGACGTCGCGGACGGCAAAAAACGGGTTGACCTGTCGTTTCAATTCTGTGTGAGATTAATGATTTTGTTGCCGAACTATAGGGCGAGAGCTTGGTAACATCAGCGAATTGCTCTAAAATGTCGGCAAATGAATTATTCGTATCGTAGGTTTTTATTACAGCTGCTTTGAAACGAGATGATGGCGTAAGTTGTGAGACGAGTCCAGTGATGTTGTCGATTAGGCGATTACGACGCAGATCAATAAGCAAGTCGTAGTATTTGATAAAGTCGGAGCCGATGATTGGCGACGTCACGTCCGCGATTACGAAAGACCAGTGAAAATCACGGCGTAAGCCAAGGTCTAGTTTTATACGCTTCTCTCCTATTACTTTTATGGCAGAACCGTTGGCGGCGTATAATACGACGGCGGTAGGCCGGACATCAAACGACTTTAAAGTCAAAGGCAAGACGGAAACATCGGCCCCACTATCTATTAAAAAATTTGTATTAGTATATTTATCCTTTACCTGCAGGCGAAATATTTGGCACTTGGTGGGGGGATCCTCGCCAGCGTCCTCCACCGGCCTGTCAAGTCAATTAGAATCTGGCGGCGAGTTTGTTACTAGCTTGTTTGCTCGAAGCTGTCTATGTCTACAAGGGCTACGACAGTTCTGGGCCATGCGGCCGTATTTTTTGTGGTACCAGCACTCGTATCCCGTGGCATTTATGTTATATGTAGGGCGACTTTTCGAGCGCTGGCGTTGATTTGCTGGGGCGCGAGTGCGTGAGCGCGAACGTGGGCGTGTGGACAAATTTTCAAATTTTTTGCTTAACTCCACAATAGCCGCACGAAGTTCTTTGATTTCGCTAGTATGATGTGCTTGTACGCGATTGACTTGATGGGGGGTTATGGCGTCGATTACCGAGTCAGCAATTTTCGTGAATTCGTGTGGGGTACCTGACGAGGCTGCTATGACTGGCCGTGCGAGTTCTGGCAAACGTTTGGTCCAGAGGCTTTTGAGCGCCGCGTCACCCAATGTGTTGCCGGCCACGCGCTTCATTTCGAAGTACAGTTCAGACGGTTTTTTGTCACCGAGCGGTAGTTCCGACAGTAATCGGTTTAGGCGTCGTTGCTCGCTGTCGGCAAAATGCTCGATTATTTTGGCTTTAATGTAATCGTACCTGTCTGACTGTGGTAACGTTGCGATGGCGTCTGATAATTGTGCGACAACGTTTGGGTCTAAAGCTGCTAACACCGTTGCCATTTTCTGCCTGTCGGTCGTTATGCCAGATGCCGTAAACCAGAAATCCATTGTCGTGAACCACGCTTCGATATTGCAGCTCGACATTTGAGGCACCGGCAATCTGGCATACACTACTGAAATATTGCCTGTTGCTGCAGCTGCAAATCCGCTGTCGTTGGCGCTTTTAATCTGTCGGTCTTCGTTGGACATTTTTCCTTTTTTTTTTTTTTAAAGATTGTCACTTACTTGAATAGAAAACAAAAATGTCGGACATGTGTGCCAGCCAATCGACGCCACCAAACAAAATGGCGGAAAAACCAAAAAGAAATTTGCAAAAGCTTTGCAATTAATTTGCAAAAGAACACAATTAGACTTCGGGGTCACCAGTTTGGTAAAATGTTTTTTTATTTTACCAATTTATTTAATTTTATTTAAACTTTTTAATTTTATAATTTTAATTTTAATTTTGTTTGGTTATATCACATGAATCGTTAGACACCTCCGTTGCGTTTCAAAGCCCAAAAAGAAATGAAAGAGTGGATGGTAATAAAACGATGATGCTGCGACAATAGTGACGCCACAACAATTGTGCTGCCATAACAATTGTGATGCCACAACAATTGTGCTGCCATAACAATTGTGATGCCACATATATATATATATATATATATATATATATATATATATATATATATATATATATCTTATATATATATATATATATATATATATATATATATATATATATATATATATATATATATATATATATATACTTATATATATATAGTAAATATATATATATATATATATATATATATATATATATATATACTTATATATATATAGTAAATATATATATATATATATATATATATATATATATATATATATATATATATATATATATATATATATACTAGCGTGCCCATTGCCTGCTTCGCACGGCAAAACAAAATAAGAAAAGAAACACTTGTTTTTAATAAAGTTGGTTTTGTTCCCTATTATTCAACTTTTAATTCTAGTTTCTTACAATCTTAGACTATGTATCACTTAAACTATCTTAGAGCTCTTTCGTAGACAACATTTTTGGTTTTGCCATGAGTTGTTGTGTAGATAAAGAGAACTGAAGGCTTGCCAACACGTGAGCACGAAACATATAACTGGCCGTGTGAAAAGCAAGGATATTCTACATCAATTCCACACAATTCCAACGATTGCCCGTCCGCTTTATTTATTGTAATAGCAAATGCCGACCAAAATGTATTCAATACTAATGAATGCTGTATGCGGTTCAAAAAATGCCTGCGGCAAAAACACACTCACTTCACATACGCACCGCACACACACGTGTTATCGGATTTTAACCAAACTTCATATAAACCATATATGGGCCACTGCCTACGTGTATAAGTTTGGTTGAAATCGCTCGACGCGTTTATGAGTAGTTCGGCGACGTACATATACGGACTTGTTTTATATATATATATATATATATATATATATATATATATATATATATATATATATATATATATTTATATATATATAAGTATGTATATATATAAGTACATATACATATACTATATGTATATATGTAAGTATATATATTTGCATATTTGAATGTGTGAAAAAAAACCGTTTTGTCCTATATTAATAAATACATACATATGTATGTACATATATACATATGTACATACTTACATACTTATGTATGTATGTACATAAAAGTCCAGCACACTTATTCATTATCTTTTTCTTCCTTGACAAAATTCCATTTGCTCCATGTTGCAAAAGCAAATAAAGGAAAGTATTCAATGCATTAATTTTTTAGTAAATTTGTGAATTAAATTTTGATATGTAGGATTTGGGTTTTACAGGCATGCCCTTTTGTAGTTAGTAATAAATAAATTCATTTTTAATTGAATAATATACATATGTATGTATGTATGTACATATGTAAGTACATATATTGAATGGCCTATTTCTGTCATTCACCCAAATAGCTGACAGTGTGTGGGCGGGGTGATAACAATTACTGTCTTAAGCTAAATTCAAACAAATCTAAATAATACTTTTCGCAAAATCCTGATGGAAATAAAGTAGGGAAAGTTTGTCTGAGAGAGAAGAATATATCAATGTTAATGTTATTTTAGACCATCAAGAACCAAATTTATCCATGATGGACAGTACCATCTGTTTAGATACATAAGTACTATGTATTTCAGAGAGGAATGTAAAGCAATGTTGTAGAATATTGTGTTCACCAATCACAACACAGGTTAACTGGTGGCCTAAAGCTTACCTCTAAATTTCATAGTAGAGCACCCATAGACATAATGGAAAAGGAAATTTTCACTAGCGAACAAAAGCAAGCAAATCAATGCTTAAGGTTCCAAAGAACGTGATTCATTTCCACTGGGTGGTATTAACAGAACAACTTAATGTTTTAATTTTAAAGACGTGCATATGTACATATGTACATACATATGCATGTACTTATATGTTTGTGTAAATTATATGTATGCATATAGTATGTAATTATATACTTATATACATATGTACATATGTATGTATGTACATATAAAAAATATGAAGAAATGGTTGCTTTAATTAAATTTTATTCTTTTTTTTAATAAAAAAATCGGAACTATTCATACGAATCGTACATACATAAGTATGTATATACATACATACATACATACATATGTATGTATGTATGGAAGTAAGTGCCAGATTTCATCACATTCAGTTTTCTGAATAGTGTGTTTATTGGCGACAAAGCAACAATTTCTCTTGATTGCATTTATGACCATGAAATATGTACATACATATACATACATACTTATGTAAGTACATATGTACATTCAAACAGCTCTCTGATCCAATCAATAATACATATGTAAGTATGTACATACATATGTATGTACATACACACATACTTACATATGTACATATGTATGTATGTATACCGATAATAGATATGGTGTAACCAAAAATTATGTTTTGTGAAATTTTAATATGTATGTACATATGTATACTTACATATACATACATAATTATTTTTTATTGTTGTACTCATTAGATATTGAAGTCTTTCAAAACTCACCCACACCGTTGTCAAATAATTGTGTTCAAATCGACCAATTTCCAATGTGAAATTTGCATTTCATTCTAAATACATAAGTATGTAAGTACGTGCTTTGCTTCATAGCGCCCTACTTCTGCCGATGCTCATACATACATACTTGGTCTGCAGGCCGGCTTCTCGGTGTTCTGCAGCGATTTACTTAACATACATACATACTTACATATGTAAGTACATATGTATGTATGTTGTAAGTAGTTTAACATACTACCTTTGTACTTTAGACATGAAAAGATCAAGTAATGCTTTTACGATGACGAAGTTTCCAAGAATTAAAAGTTCCACCGATTGGGGGTTTTCACACAAGACTAATTGTGCTGGCATAAAATCGCTGTTTGACGGCATTTTCGGGGAAGAGAGTGGTTTTTGGTTGGTACAATTTTTTCAACCAGCTTCAACCCCGCACATGCAGAACAAAACTAACACATACACACTTATGAAAACAGGTTCTGCGAATAAACAAAGAAAATACTAACACACACAAAGCTTTGTATACGTACACAATTTTATGCCAGCATAATTAGTCTAGTGTGAATACGAAAGAACAAAAGTTGTGCGGATTAAAAAATAGTCTTGTGTGAAAAGGCCCATTGACTTGTCTGTTTTGCCATTAAATTGCCGACTAAAAAAAAATAGTCTCAGACTTGCTGCAAGAGTAAAAGTGCAAACAAGACTCCTACATACATATGTATGTACATACATATGTCATAAACTAAACATGTGACATATGTAAGTATGTACATACATACATATGTACATATGTTGAATGTACATACATACGTACGTAAAATAAAATCTTGGAAATATTTTATTCTAACGTGCAAGTGACTTAGTGGTCGCTCCCAGGTCCGAGATTCTATCAGTTTTTATACATTTATGTACATATGTATGTATGTACATACTATGTATACATACATATGTATGTATGTACATTTTCGGAGCTACATATGTGTTTAGTGTGTTCTAATCCTGAGAATTCCTCTTTGATCACTATCAAAACAGTTTGGCAACAGCTGCTATCAAGGCGCATTAATACAAGAATATGCCATAGACAAAATAAATTCGCCTTCATGTATGTATGTATGTGTTTTGTTGTTGCTGAGAGGCCAAAGAATGCAATATCATTTAAAGGTCAAAGCAAATTAATATGAATCTGTCTTACCGCCAAAAAACAGCAAACAGCGCAAGGCAAATTTATATATGTATACATACATATGTACATGCATATGTAAGTATACACGTATGTATGTACTTATTTATGTATATGATTTTGGCTTAAAACAGCGTGGTCAACTCGGTGGTTTCCTTTAAGTATTTTTTTTAAATTTCGAGGCGGAAAATTTTAGTGGGACTCAATGTTTTTTAAGACATTCTGATACGATATTCTCAGATCCAAAATATAACAAGTAGATGGATCCATATTATAATGTGCTATTTCAGTCTAATAAGAAAAAAATTTCGTATGGAAATATACCTTTATAAGAAGCGATCAATAATGACAGACTTTAGCTCCTTTTAGGGCGTTTAAATAATTATAACTGTATTTAGAGATTTAGCTAGTGGGTAGCACGCATATGTAGCTGTGAATGGGAAGTGGAAACTGTATATGTCTGGAAAATGATTCTTTTTATATATATGACTGCTTTTCTATATAATGTAAGTGAAATTTTGAAATACAGGTATTTAGTATATGATTTATTTAAACCAGACTACCTACATTAATGTACCTACTAGATATTATGGATTTATCTAACGACTGCTTTCCTATGAGTTTATATGTAAAAAAATCCTTTAAAATTTTGCAGCATTATTATAACAAAAATTTTCAAATCTGCTAGTTGACATATCGCACACGCAGTACAAAAGTGACTCAACTAAAAATTTTAAATTTTCGTGTTTATATCATTAAACTATGCACAATATACATGTTTATCTATAAGAAAAATATTTGTGTATTTTATTGTTGTTAACTGCTGCTAAAGAACAGTTGTCTTTCCTTATGTTTGAGTTGGTATAAAGTTGAAATTCATAAAAATTTATTATTAGTTGTGTCAGAAAATTAAAATTGTGAGTTTTGTCACTTTTGTACTGGATGTGCGATATTAGGGTCACAAACGGTGTGACGGGATACCTTTTGTCTTAAAAAAGATAGCCAAACAATTTCTGTAATTATTCAGGTGACAGTCTTTGAACTATGGATTTGTGAATCAATGAAACATAATTGAATACTTTTTACTCAATTATAAATCATTACCTACATACATTAAAATTTTTCATATAAATTCCACATATTGAATTGCTGTGAGTACACCCAGTGTTATATGTACATTATATGCATTTTATGAGGTCAATGTGATTACTTGTTAGCTATGCAAATGATTTAAGCTGAGTTTTTTCAATCCTTTTAACACGATACACAAATCCGCGTAGATTTTGGATTCGCAATAGGTGAATCCACCTTAAAAGTATCCTCCGAGTAGTCTATCTTGCTCTCTCTCATTCATACATATTCACAGATATATTCTCACACACCAATAAAAAATATCGCTTGCTCTGAGAAGAAAAAGAAACATTTATTCAACAATAATTGTAAGTGATGCTTTTTTAAAGTCCCAAAAATATTAACCTGTAACTAAGATTATAGCAGCCACACAGACAATATTATGGTTTCATTATAAATTAATTTTGTACCCTGCCCCTCAGACTGTTCAATAAATAGTATAATGTATTTTAAAATATATTGTGTATCTTTCTCAGAATGAAAGTTGAACTTTAAATACATGTGGATGTATGTCGATGTTTTGCTGCAGCATTTCCTATCTTGGCGGCAATGGAGGTGAAGTGAAGAGAAATCTGTTTTCTTCTCACATAATAATTATTAGAAAAGCTAAAAACAGCTGTCAAACAGATTCCCTATGGATATATGATTCATAGAACTATTGTACTACCATAAGGCTTTAACAACAAATACTAATATATAAATTTTTAAGAAATTTTCATTAAAATCTTAGTTTAGACTGCGTGGAAACATTAGAAATTTATCATTGGTATGGCATTATATATTGTACTAATTATTTTACCCTATGTATTAAAATATTATATAATATTGCATGTTTACCAAAGCCTAATAACAATAAATGAGTGCTGGCTTTTAAATATTTTCGACTTTTGTATGTATTTGTCTATTTCTTATGATTTTTTAAAATCAAATGTAAATTTGAATTGCAATTTTCAATGTGCCATACATATGACCGGCATTCATGAAATAAAATTAAACGTTTTTAATAATATTTTAGAGTTTAATTATACAATCCCTCAAATCCTACTAGTTTTTAATACAAGCTAAATAGCTCGCATCTGGCTACTCTAATCAAATATATTCTTTCTCTCACGTACCCAAGCAACAAAAGCTTCGGTCTCTGTTTATGCTCTCTTCTGTTATTTTTCTTTAGTTTTCTTCGCATACTCGCCGTGTACATTGTGAAATTGCTATCGTGTGTGAATGTTTAGTTTATTAACAAGTTAAAATTAATTAAATCATTTAATGTTCAAAGATTTTACAAGTAAATATTAGAAATGTTGCGTAAAGTACCGTTGATTGTAATTTTGGGCTCCACCGGCACCGGTAAAACAAAATTGTCATTGGAGTTGGCAGAACGTTTTGGTGGCGAAATCATTAGCGCCGATTCAATGCAAGTAAGTAAAGCAATACTAAAATCATTTTGGGCAGGGGTGGAAAATTGAACATTTTAGTTAATTGTTCATTGAACTAAGCAAACTAGCATCGTGCCAACAAGTATAATATTTTGGTAAATTTGTTATTTCAATGCTTTAATCGCGATGTTTCATATATACTACGTTTATACGCACGTCTTATTTGCAAATAAAAAAGAAGAATGTTGCTGTATAACTTTTTTATTGTAACTTATTAACTCACTTAAACAAGTCGTGAATAACGACACTATTTGCAAATAAAAAGTAAGACGTTGCCACTTCATGAACGTTTTTTGTATTTTACTTACCAAACAATCATATTTTCGTCACATGGCATCACTAATAATAACATAAGTTCTGTATGCAATTTCCCGTATAAACAGTAAATTAGTTATTTGCAAATAGTTCTACTTGCAAATAAGACGTGCGTATAAACGTGGTAATAGTCATATTTGCAGATATAATATGTTTGAGTTCCACTCCACACGTTTAATAATGTAGTCATGTTACATATATTATATTTAATATATATATATATATATATATATATATATATATATATATATATATATATATATATATATATATATATATATTTTTTTTTTTTTTTTTTTATTTTTTTAAATTATACTCTTGTTTGCTTAACAGCCTTCCAACTATTCTTAAAAACGTAAAGCCATAATATAAGAATTGTAGTCATGTTCAAGTTTCTTACAAAGTTGCTAGAAAATGTTGAATATCAGTAGTTTGAATATTCGGTACACCTACAAATATAGCCGTATCTTATTTTCCATCTCTGACATGTCCGTTTTGCTGGTTTAATACAGTGAGAGAGAGAGAAAAATCAGTGATGCTCACTTTAATTTTGCAATTTAAGTATATTATCGTTCTTATGAATTACAAACCTAAATAAACAATAAAATGTACATTTTGGCTTCTATCAAAGGAAATCCATAGGCATATACATACATACTTATGTATGTATGTATGTAAGTGCATAATATACATACATATGTATGTATGTTCTTTAACTTTCATTCAACTCTATTTCACCACGAAGGGAGATGGTCCTTCAAACAAAATTTTAAATTGATCTTGTACCATTAAGTACATGAATGCATACTTAACAAAAATTTATCAGATAAATATAATTTTTGCATGTAAAAATTGCTTTTGTTCTCTAAATACACAAATTAAAAAAAGAGCGGGAAATCTTTTTGTAAAAAAGAAAGAAAAAAGATTGAGAACTTCATTATGTGGAAAGACACCCATTTGGAATTGGTATAAAAAATGCTAGGATTTCTTTCATAAAAGTTTAAACGTTGGAAAAAATTTGTTAATTACAATTTCCTATACGGGTAAGTGGGACAAATCTCTTAAATATAGCCTTGAGAACTTATATTCTTATTTCCAATCTTGTAAGCGATTTTGATTTTTGTTTCAAGGTTTCGGTCCTTGCATTACTTTTTATGTAAATATTAATTTCATTTACACACATACTTACATATGTATGTATTTATTGTCATAACTACTAACAGCATTTACATTTTGACCCTAGAAATATAAGTCGTAAGTTTTGTCCAATCATTTAACTTTCTGTCGTATAACTTCTTCATTTGTGAACCGATTTTCAAAATTATTATTGTTTGTTTAAAGGGTTTGCTGGTAGTTTAGTCCCATATTTTTTTTCCAAAATTGAACGGGTCATTTCTTGCATAATTTTAAGTGGAATTTGAAAAGCCAAAGTACACCCTCGAGTTATGTATTTGTTAATCGCATTACTTCGCCAATTATTGACCTATTTGGTACCCTAGGAGTAAAATATAAACTAGAACTGAATGAATTCGGATTTTAAACTCTTTCACATTTGCGCTAGTTTTGTAATCTGTTCGATTGGATCCTTTGTTTTGTCCACAAAATCAATTCATCAAAGTCATATGTTTAATCTGCATAAAGTATAGTAAAGAGGCTTCAATTAGTCTTCTAAATTTGTTAAGAAAAACTGAATTTTGGTTTTAAAATAGAAGATCTTAATGAGAATTGAGAAACTGGGTTTTTTGTTATTTTCGATCTTGGAAATTTTTTTCATTTGCTCTGCTTCCGAAATAAATGTATATGAAAACTGTAGCAGTGACGAAACTTTTTTTATAATTACTGATCGAAAAAATTAGCATTGTGAACATTTTGCAATTATTTGATTAAAAACTCTTAAGGCCAAAGCGGTAATTCGCTTATAAATTGCATTAAAAATCGATAAAGAACGAAGGGCTATTTGTGAGATAAAATAAGTTAAAACAAAATATTAGGGGTTTCCAAAAATATTTTGCAATAGTTAAAAAAATTAAACAATTATTTTTTTAAATTTTTAATTATGTACTAAACTAAATTTTTTCATATACATACAAAATGTTTTATTGTCCAATATTTCTTTAAATTATGTGTAACATTTCAAGGAAATACTAAATTAATAATCGATATAAATAATAACAAAAAAATGAAATCAAGAAAAAATTTAAACATTTTTCGATTTTGAAAAAAAAAATTATTTTGAAAGTGTAACTTTCAGTTTGCTGTTATAGAAATTTAAGTCGAAATCGGATATACAATGTGGCCGCCCGAAGTAATGATTGTTACAAAACACAGCCATACGCGGATCAATTTGTATAATTTTCAATCTCTCCCGGGAGTAAAATATGAAATGGAAATGGGTTAGATCCAGTTATAAACTATCCCACAGTTGCTTTGGTTTATAATCCGTTTGATTCGTTATTTGTATTGAAGTCGATTCTTTTGCAAGAATTTTTTTGGATATAAAAATGCGACAGTTTTATGCAACGAACGTACTCCATTTTCAAAATTTCAGTTACTTTCTTTTACATAATTTTAAAACTAATTAAATGTTGATAATTTTATCTAAAAACAGTTTATGGGTTTTGGAAATATCTTTGTGGAAAAGTTTGAAGACTATTGTTTGGTTTCAATTATTCCGATGATTCTTCCCACAACGAGCTCGTCATTATAATGGGGTTCGTAAAGTACCGTTGATTGTAATTTTGGGCTCCACCGGCACCGGTAAAACAAAATTGTCATTGGAGTTGGCAGAACGTTTGGGTGGCGGAATCATTAGCGCCGATTCAATGCAAGTAAGTAAAGCAATATTAAAATGTGTTGGGCAGGGGTGGAAAACTGAGTATTGTAGTTCATTGAACTCTAAGCAAACTAGCACCTTGCCAACCAGTAAAAGTTTTTCGAAATATATTAGAAAAATTTGCACACAATATGATTGCACACAAAATATAAAATTGAAATCTTTTTTTTAATAAGAACATAAGATATTCATACATACTTGCATATGTATGTGTATGTTTGAGATTAAAAGTTGTTGCGGGAGCGAGTACAATATTCAAATAAAAAGAAAATAAAATAGTCACATGTATAAAAATTATATATATATATATATATATATATATATATATATATATATATATATATATGTATATATATATATATATATATATATATATATATATATATATATATATATATGTATATATATATATATATATATATATATATATATATATGTATATATATATATATATATATATATATATATATATATATGTATATATATATATATATATATATATATATATATATATATAAATATATATATATATATATATATATATATATATATATATATATATGTAAATAATATTTCAAAAATACAATAACTTATTGTTCATAAATTAATAACTTCACAAACGTATATCTCTTGTTTGCTTAACAAACTTTCAACTATTCTTAAAAATGTAAAACCATAATATAATAATTGTAGTCATGTTTAAGTTTCTTTTAAAGTTGCTTGTGCATGTTTAATAGTAGTAGTTATATATTCTGTACATCTATCTATCCATGTTATTAACAAATATAGGTGTATTAAATTTTCCATCTCTGACATCCCCGTTTTGCTGGTTTAATACAGTGAGAGAGAGAGAGAGAGAGAGAGAGAGAGAAATCAGTGATGCTCACTTTAATTTTGCAATTTAAGTATATTGTCGTTCTTATGAATTACAAACCTATATAAACAATAAAATGTACATTTTGGCTTCTACCAAAGCCTTTGATTCAAAGGAAATCCATACGCATATACATAAGTGCATACTTATGTACATATGTAAGTACATCATGTATGTATGTAAGTAGTATGTTCCTTAACTTTCATTCAACTCTTTTTTACCATATTATATTGATCTTGTACCATTGAATGCATACCCAACAAAAATTTAATTAGAATTTCCTATACGGGTAAGTGGGACAAATATCTTAAATATAGCCTTGAGAACTTACATACATATGTACATACATATATTCTTATTTCCAATCTTATAAGCGATTTTGATTTCTATTTTTGTTTCAAGGTTTCGGTCCTTGCATGACATCTTACGTAACTATTAATTTAATTTACATACATAAGTACATATGTATGTAAGTATCTATTAATGTATGTAAGTATGTACATATGTATGTACATATGTACTTATGTTAAATATTTTTAAGTTTTAAATACATATGTAAGTATGTATTTAGAAACAGACCCTAGAAATACATACATACAGTGGCTCAAACGTATAATTGGACTCTAGGTATGCGATTACTCAAATTAAAATTTTTGCACTTTAATGAAAATAATTTTAAAAAATTTCGATGTAAAATTGTAGATTATGAAAAAATCTTTAAAACAATGTATAATACTTAGCACTTTTTTAGTCAATATCATTTTTAAAATAGAGAAAAGCATGAAACTAACAAATTCCACGTCAAACGCATAATTGGACGCGTATGTACATATGTATGTATGTTAGCACTAAGTTTTGTCCAATCATTTAACTTTTTGGTTTTTCATTTTAAATAAGTATGTAAGTATATGCATACATACTTATGTATGTACATACATACGTATGTAATATGTACTATGTATAGTGCCGGAAAATTCAATGGAAATATTTAAAGATTTGACTTTGCTTTTATGCTTAGAAGCCGGAATACATGTACGTACATACATACATACATATGTATGTACTTATCTACATATTTATGTAGTTCCTGAAAAACCTTAGAAAAATTGAAATGAAAATTTTAGAATTTCATTGTATACCTACTTACATATGTACATATGTATGTATATGTATATGCTTCTTGATATAGATATGTAAATATAAAAAAATGAATAATACGAACAGTGACAAAATAAGGGAAATTTTAGTTTTATAACAATGAAATCCTTAGGCCTATTAGCAAAATTAATATTTTATTTGGCATCCTTTATTTTGATTACTGCAACACAGCGACGATGCATTGATCCTCTTTGCCATTCGCATAAAACTGCATTGGGTAAATAATCACTCTTCCATGTCTAATTCCGAGATCTTATTTTGCGATCAATAATTTTCCATCGAAACCAGTTACAACGTTGGATGTGTGTGAAATCTGCAAATATGTAAGTGGCATATTCCTCTTTGCATAAGGATACATTATGTCGTTTAAAATGGATCTCTAGCCGACACCAATCATTGTATTCTTTATAATATGAATTGGACCCACTTCTTGCAGAGAAAACAGCCGCACATGACTTTCTTTCATGTGCAGTTTGACTATCGCATAAGTTCTAATTATGTTAAAATTTAAATTTTTTTTCTGAAAGGGTTTGATTGCAGGTTGGTCCCATGATTTTTTTCGAAAATCGGATGAGCAATTTGCCCTCCATAAATATTGACTACCGTATAACTTTTCCATTTATGAACCGATTTTAAAATTATTTTTTTTTGTCTAAAAGGGTTTTGTGGTATTTTGGTACCGTACATTTTTTTTCGAAAATCGGACGAGCAGTTTTCCCGCCCGAAATGTTGACTGTCATATGACTTCTTCATTTATGAACCGATTTTCAAAATTATTTATTTGTTTAAAGGGTTTGCTGATAGTTTAGTATCATAATTTTTTTTCGAAAATTGATCGGGCCATTCTTTGCATAAATTTAAGTGGAATTTAAAAAGCCATAGTAGACCATGGAGTTATTTGTTAATCGCATTACTTCGCCAATTATTGACCTATTTGGTACCCTAGGTGTAAAATATAAACTAGAAAGGAATGAATTTGGATTTTAAACTCTTCCACATTTGCGCTCGATTTGTAATTTGTTTGATTGGATCTTTGTATTGAAGTGGGTGTTTTTCTTGCAATAATTATTTAAGTAATCGATTTATAAATGAAATAAAACTGAAGCGTACAATGACATTGAAAAATCTTAGATGAAAAAGTTTTTATTAAAAATATGTATATGTAGGTATAAATGAAATAAAATTTTGATGCACATAAATATTATACGTTAGTCAAGGGCATATAATATTCGGCACAATCGAATATATTACTCTTTCTGTTAATAGCTGTTAAATTTGCAAAGCAATGCGAAAAAAAGCATTTTGAATTAATTAAAAATATTTTTTATTTCCTTGATACTTATTTTTTTCTGAAACTGTGCACTGCCTCAAAAACTTTGGTTTTTTATTCGGCAACTTTTTTTTATTGATAAAAAAATATATTAGTTTTTGTAATTTCCTTAAAACAACTCTTTTCATCTTTGAATAAATTACTAACTGAAATGATGGAAAAAATTCCCTTAATTGCAGATTGATTTTAATTATTTATGAGAAACTACCCATTACGTAATTTTCAGGGATAAAGTCTATTTTAGGCTTTTCTAATTAGAAAATATTTATTGTGTTTTGAAACAATCGCCCTTATTACGATTGACGACGTCGACGTCACACCAAGTCGACATCAATATATTGACAATTGTGGGATCGTTATCGAAAACAATTAAATATTATTGATAGAATATTACTAGTACAGGGTGTTTTTTTTAGAGGTATAGAACTTCGAATTGAAATAAAACACAAGAAAATCTTTTTAATGTCCATCAATTTAGCTTTATTGGAAGGATAATTTTATGCCATTAACGTTTAAATATGATTTCGGGCATGTGGCCGCCGCGGCTGGCTCGAATAAAGCCAATTCTACAGGTCCAATTTTCAACCACTTTTTCGAGCATATGGGGCCGTATGTTGGCAATAACGCCACGAATGTTGGCTTCCAAGTCCCCTAACGTTTCTGGTTTGTTGGCGTAGACGAGCGACTTCACATATCCCCAAAGAAAATAATCCAATGGTGTCAAATCACACGATCTTGGTGGCCAATTGACAGGTCCATTCCGCGAAATTATGCGCTCATCGAATGTTTCCTTCAATAAATCGATTGTGACGTGCGCTGTGTGGCATGTAGCGCCGTCTTGTTGGAACCACAACTCATCCACATTCATGCCATCCAATTCGGGAACAAAATAGTCGGTTATCATGGCTCTATACCGGTCTCCATTAACGGTAACTGACTCTCCAGCATTATTTCGGAAGAAGTATGGCCCAATGACTCCACCAGCCCATAGAGCACACCAAACAGTCAGTTTTTGTGGATGTAATGGCGTCTCAAGGGTCTCATGTGGATTCTCTTCACTCCAAATGCGGCAATTTTGCTTGTTGACGTAGCCATTCAACCAAAAATGAGCCTCATCACTGAACAAAATTTTGCGATGAAAATCAGCATCGAGATCAATCTCATTTTCGGCCCATACACCAAAATCACGACGCATTGCATGGTCTCGCGGCTTTAATTCTTGCACAAGCTGGATCTTGCAAGGTCGCAAGCCAAGATCTTTGCGCAAAATCTTCCATAAAGTTGATGGACAAAGCTCCAATTGCTGTGCACGGTGGCGAATCGATTCATTCGGGTCCTCTTCAACACTTTGCTCTACAGCGGCAATTGTTTCTTCGGTGCGCACTGTTCGACGTCTCTGCGGATGCGTATTATCACATAGAGTAAACGTAGTGCGAAAACGATCCATGGTTAACCGAATTAATTGCTCTGATGGACGATTATGTCGACCATAAAATGGACGGAGCTTGCGGTAAACTTCGCGAACTGAACCATTAATTTCGAAATAAATTTGCACGATTTGCAAGCGTTGTTCTTTTGTCAACCTGTTCATGATGAAATGGCAAACCAAACTAAATATTAATCACTTGACAGCTGACAAAATGGCCGCCAGTTAAAAAAGTGATGCCAACTTAAAGTTCTATACCTCAATAAAAAACACCCAATACTATGGCTTATAAAACTACAATTGACCATTGCCTACAACGAGTTCAGAACTGCTGTCTTTTTTACTGTCGAGTTGATGTGACGTCGACGCGACAATCATAATAAGAGGGAATATCTTTAAAACTTAATTTCTTGCCTTCTACGCTCCCCAGCCCTCCTCGCCAACATTGTCAGCAATTATTAATATATTAATTAATAATCATATAATATATAATCTCTACATACGTAAGTGTATATATTTCAAAAAATCTCCATTCTTAATTCTTCATTGGTTTGCCTTCAGGGAAAAACACTGTGCAGGCGTTGAAGTTTGAAAACCGCATAACTAAATTTTTAACCACTTTAACTTGGTTGCTCCTCATCATTTTTTGAAAGGCCAAGAAATAATTTGAAGATTCCTAATCGTAATTTTATTTCTTTCGTCGTTCTTAGGCAACTCCTTTACCTTGTTTTAATTTAAATCAATTGTCCTTGTTATACACGTATGTATGTATGCTCTCGTATGTAAATAATTTCATTAAATTTCGTCTTTATGATTTGTTGATCAAACATTGACAGTTATTATCATGTTAATTTGTCATAGAAAACTAAAACAAACAATAAATTTTATTTTGCCACTGATATCCTGCCCGCAGTCCTTTTAAACATTTCGTAGTCAACCCTTTATTGCAAACTACGCATTTAGTTAAAATCTGTGTAGAGTTGCCCAAATGATTTTTTCTTAAAATTATTAAGGGTTTTATGTTTATTTTTATTCATTTTATTTAAATTAATATATGACCTGGAGCCTGAATAAAAATATACATAAATTACATACCATAAGGTCGATAAAATTAATAAATATACACTTAATTATTCAGGATATTAGCCTGATATTAAAATTAAAATGTATTGGTTGAAGTCTGCTGATGAGTTCATTATCGCACACGAAATGTCCGATATATAGACAGCTAAGCCCACAAAAACTACAATATTTTCAAAATATTAATGTGGAGAACAATTAGAATAATTATTAATAAATAGTTATAATAAGAATAATAAATAAAAATAATAAAAAATACAAAAATGTTTCAAAATCATTCTACTTTTCAAACATCCTGATTTTCTAACTGGTGAGTTCGGACTTAGGTCCAACGAATTACAGGCATAAACCTAATCCACAACAAATCACAACTTTTTGAATAAAAATGAAATTTTGTTTTATTTTAATCTCGAAGAGTCACTTCACCTTGAATCATTATATACTAAATACAACAAACAATTTTCAAACACGGTGGTGCCAAGGTGCAATAAGTCCATGACGTTTTGTATTAAATTCATATTTTTGCATACAAAATCATTTTATTTTTCAACATTGTCCCCTTTGAGCTCTAACTACTTTGTCCAATTTGTTTCTAAAATTTTTTTTATCCCTTCCGAACAATAAGATTTGTTGAGGTTCTCAAAAGAGGTATTGGTTTGTTGGAGATAAATCTACTTCCGCGGAGGCATTTCTTGAGGCTTGGAAACAAGAAGCAATCTATTTCTCTAAGTCCGGTGAACAGGGCATACGGGGAAGCAATTCGTGGAAATTTACCATGGAAAATGCACATGGGCCATTGCACTGTCCTAAACTTTCTTATTGGCCAAATGTCGTGGTTTATTCAAATCTTCGATAAATCTACTGAATAAGTTGGCATAATATTCGTCATTGATTGTTTCACTTTTTTGGACGTATTCAATATGGATTATACCGCGGGCATCCCAAAAAACGGTATCCATGGTTAACAAACCCAACGCTACTGGTCTTTCAATACGTAGAATATATTGATAACAAACTTAAATCCTGTCTGTGTTATAAAAGGATTTGTAGTGCACTTTTAACCTTTTTTTTGTCTTATACACTAGATGTGCGATTAAATCAAAAATCAATGCGAAAAGTTAACTGAGTCTGCACTTTCCGATTTTATACGGCATAAAATTCATTTCTTTTATAACATTCCACAATCCTTCAAATTAAATCATTCCCATTGCAAAAGCACATCCCTTCTCCAGATCACTTTAGGTCAACTCTTTTGTTATTTGCGATTGTAAATATTTAACCTTAACAGAAACACTCCTTTTTTCCTTAGAAATTTCCTCGAGTAAAACTACTTGAAATTTACAATAGATGAAGTAAGAAATTGTTACACATTTCCGAATGAAATAAGAGCGAAAGGGATCTTATGCAACAAAAAAACTAGATGAAGCAAAAAAAAGAAACTACAAACAATTGCCTAATGAAGGGATGTACAGGGGTCCTGCATATACATACATGCGATTTTTATTTGATTATTGGGGACCAAAAGACAGATACGAAACCTTTTGTGTTTGTGGAATAAAAAGATCATAGAAAATAATTTGAAAAGGATCACGAGAAAAAAAGGGCCAATTACAAAAAAATCCGCGTTCTAATTAAAAACTATTCAAAAGCAAATTAAAAAGATTTTTATTTGTAGAATCTCGACATTCTGCCGAAAAGAAGGGAGTAATTTTTGTTGTCTTCAACTACTGCGTTGTAAGTTTCTGAGGGCTTTTTTATACCATTTGTGCTTCTATTTAAAATATTTCCTTTACCTCGAGCAGTTTTATAAATGTCGACCGCTCAACGCCAAAGTGTCATAAGCAAAATATTTTGTATACATTTTTTGTATTATTATTGGAATTAATATGTTGTGGACTTAACGACATTTTGAAATTGCCAAAATGTCATAATTGTTGATTACATTGAAAATTGCTGCTTTAGTTATAAGGTCTGTTCGTTGACTTTCCCAGTTTAGAATTGTAAAAAGAGAGTTAAACAAAAATTTAAAAAATTAATCTTCCAAAAAATAAACTAAAAAGTAAATGAACACTTTAATAGTAACAATTTGTAAGTGATGTCGCTGCAGTGTTTGATTAAATATTCTGGACATCTTCATTAGAATACCGTGGCTCAAAATAGACATGGACTTTTTTTATTTTCTCAAAAAATTTATTTACTTTTTTATAAAAAAATTGAAATTATTTATCATGTCACCAATATTATGAAACTTTTTACAAAGTTTTGTTTTATAAACACAAAACAGCTGTTCAAATAATTCTCAGTCTCTCAGTTTCTTAACCTCTTTCTTCGCTCTGTCATTACAAATTCCTCGATTACGCGAACATTTTCCAGTAACGACTGGTAACATTTAGCAAAAACTTTTAGTAGAAAAACACACCCATTTACTATAAAATAATTTCGTAATAAACGCCAGTTTATGATGAATGTTGCCCGCATACAAAGGGTATGTTACTGTTAAACATGTTCAGTTTGGTCTATAATTTAACCATGAATCGAATTACAAACGAACAACGCTTGAACAAGCGAAATTGCCGTATTTGGTGCGAAGAGCAGCCAGAAGCATTGCACTAACTGCCAATGCACTGTTTGCTGTGGATCATGGGCTGGACCGTACTTTTTCAAATCCGACGAATGTTGCTGTTTATGGCGATCGCTACCGTGCGATGATTACAATTTTTTTCGCCCAAAATAGAAAAGTGACATGAGGTTTCAATAAGACGGTGCCACATTCCACACAGCACGCGAAACAATGGCCCACTTGAGAGGCGAACTCGTTTAGCTGTTTATTTCACGTTTGAAGCCGGTCAATTGGCCGCTTAGATCGTGCTATTTAGACTATTTTTTGTGGCATTGCCGCGGTCAATATTTACATGAAATCATTTTTAAGCATTGAATTAATTGATCGCTCTGTTGACTCAAACAAAGATTTCATACATTTTTCTAAATACCATGTGTTTTTTTTTAAATCAAATCCGAAAGCTCTATAAAAATCATGTTATGTTTTAGCGCTTATGACAATTTTACTATTAGGGATCTACATATATGTATACCTCAAGCTATTGTTGTTTATTTTCATACGAAGCTTATTAAACATGCTATACATATGTGTTTCTAAGGCGTTAGTCTTGTTAAAAATATCCAAAAGCTTATTTCTCAAGTGTTATTAAACTTAATCTCTTTTAAGTTTTATGATGAAATTTTTTAAAGAATTTATGTATCTGAGTGGTATCAATAATAGTGTTAAAAGAAGTACTTATAACAGCTTTGTAATATATAACGGGTGGTCTAAATACAAGTACCTTTTTAAATCTTTTGTTATTTTGACACTGTTAAATTTTTTTCTTCTTCGAAATATTGACTATCAGTCATTATCACACCTCCCCATATCAAAATGACTCGCCTCTTGCTTGAACGATGTTGGCTAGTATTGTAAAATTATCGGTCATCGAAACTGGCCGTAAAATCATCTTAACTAATGAAGTGCGTTTTCGTCTCGGCGTCTATATCAACAAATGAAATTTAATTCTTAAAACGATTTACTGCGATATAGTAATGTCATAATTTGAACTGTCTGTAATTGGAAAAAGAGAGATTTGTTTTGATAAAAATTTTATTTGAGAGTGTAAAATTGATGACAAAAATTGGAAAAACATTATAACGCTCAACTGACCACCACCCGAGTTGATGTATAATTGCGCTCGTCTTACGGAATTTTGAATTGTGGCTCGCGAAACATTTGGTTCCAAATTGGCGATTTATCCTTCAATGTCGGCTTTCAAGACTTTTAATGCAAATTCTCTGCAAACGCAGAGAATCGACATGAAATGCAAATTTTGTTTGTTAAAAAAATCACTTGAGTGGAAATTGTCTTCGTCGCTCATCATGATTTTTGATGCAGAATCATTCTCTTCTTGCTCCAAGTTTAACAGAGTATGGGAGTAAGTTAACCATGTCCAACGGTCATCAGGCAGCAATTCGTGAACAGTTTACATATTGTAGAGGAACATTTTTTTTCATTCACCAATCACAAAAGTTCGTTCAAAATTAACATCGTTGCTCAAAGTGTGTGAGTGTTTGCTCCGTCCTGTTGAAATCAACAATGATCGCAGCCCAATGCAGCAACTTGCGGAAAAAACCGTTTAGCTTCCGCCTGTCTGCGTCTTCAAATAAATGGGGGTCAAAGACTCAGTCAGTACAAATTTCGCACTTTGAAAGGTTACAATGACTCTTCATCTATTTCATGTGGATTCTCTGTGCCACAGGAACGCACATTTTTCTGTTCATACAACGGCTTGAGTGGAAAAGGGATTCACCGCTCTTTATGGTTTTTGATGCGAAATCATTCTCTTCCTGCTTCACGTTTAACAAAGTATGGCCGTAAGTTATCCTTCTCCGAAGGTTAGCAGGCAGCAATTCGTGAAGAGTTTGCACTTTGTAAGGGAAATGTTTTACCTAAAGTCGTTGCAACGAACGTCTGCTAATGCATAATTGTGTGTGCATCGTCGTCTCGTTAATGCTTGTGGATTCTGCCCTGAAGTCGTCAGCAATATCAGTGATGTTCTCGGTCAAACGAGCAATACGAGGCCGACCACTTCTTGCAACATTTTTAGTGAATTCAGTTTGCACAAGGCGCTCAGACAAACGCTTAATTAAACAACAGACGGAAAGTTTGTCAATTAAGCACTAACAAGCTGTGTATCGCTCCACAAAAAAACAGTGACATTTGGACCCATCTGAAAAAGATTATTTGCTGTCCAGTAGTCACGTTTCTTTTTGGTGAGAGAAAATAATAGTTCTAATTATAAATTAAAGGCGAAATAATGATTTCATGTAAGTTTAGTTAAAATAAAAATAGAATATTTAATAAAATTAGAACAGATTTGTAGAAGTAAATTAAATATTTAATGTGATATTTTTGATTTCTCAGGAAGTTGTAGGCATTCGTTAACTGATACTGTGGAAGTCATGAAAATGTCGTAGCTTAAGATTGGCTTCTGTTTCATTTCACTGTCTGGATTATTGTTTGCTTAATTGGCTACAGTTTAAAATTATTGCAAATTTTTTAAAGTTTTTCAATAGATTCTTACTCTAATGTATTGCACTCTTTGATGAATTGATTCCTTAAAAGCTTTTTCTATTGTTTTTCATTTAATTTATTTTTGTGGTGTGTTTATAGTCTTTCAGTTTGTTTTTAATAAACCATTTCTATTCATGTCCATGAACTTGTCTTTATCAAATGTAATGCAAAATAGTAAAAGTTAGAAGCAGCAGTTCGAACACTTTCCTGTACAAATCCAACACGAATTAACAAAAAGAAAAGCAATAACAACAACAGGCAAATTAATTTAACCTGTGCGCTTGCTCACCATTCTTATACGATTTACGATTTATTTCTAGAACGTTTACGAACTCTACTAAGAATTTCGATACATAAAATTCCTACTTGATAATAATACACTTGTAAAATAGTTCTACGTACGATGGATAGATAAATTAGGCGTAACAGTCTGGGTGAGTAGTTAAATTCTTAAAAAAAAGCTATAAAATTGTAAACTTTTATGTTTTCAAAATTACGTGTACTGAAATATTTCATGAAATGTTTTAATTAATTTGCCTTGTTGTTGGTAATTTATAATACGAATTAATTTGTTGTACAAAATTGGGTGCTAAATATTTGGCACCTTTCGATTTTAAATCTCTTCTATTTTTTTTTTTTTTTGATTATTTTTTGCGGGCATATGTGTTTTTGGTGTTTCTTTTTGTGTTGTATAGTAGAGTTTTAATTAGAAACAATTTAAATGATGTTAGACAAACAAAAAACGAAAAAAAAAACAACTATTTGATTAATTCGTTGGTTCGTTGTCCCCTTATTGTCGCTGAATCGCATACTAATCATGCTGGTTTGGAGCAAAAAAATATGTATACATATGTACATATGTATATATATATATATATATATATATATATATATATATATATATAAATATATATTTATATATATATTACATATATATATGTATATATATATATATATATATATATATATATATATATATATATATATATATATATATATATATATATAATATATATATAAAATATCGAGCCATTCAAAACTGCGTACCAGGGTACGCTGTTGTGGACGAAGTAGGTTAGGTTAGGTTGATTGGAGGGGTGTGATAGCCCATGTCATACGACATACACTTAAGCCAGTGAAGGCTTGTTGTGCGCTCCCTTTATTTGTCAAACACAAACTGCCAGAGTTCTGCGGCAGGATTCGAACCTGGGACCTTCGCACTACGAGTCTAGTACACTACCTACTAGTCTACGAAGGTCAGTGGACGAAGTAACTAACGAACGAAGTAACTATGCGTCTAGATCGGATGCTGTGTAAGTACCTGACTTGGCAGGAACTAGGTAGTCCGCTAAAGTCGCCAGTAGGATTTCGAGACGGATCTGGTGCCGATATGCTTGCAAGAGGTGTGAAGTCTTAGAGGGAATTTGTCGGGACTAGCTGCATATACTCGTTGTGGTTTTTTTTCGACTTTGCTACAAAGGTTACCCTAGCAATGATATCCGTTGGAGTTGTCAGGATCAATAGAAGGAGGAGAGTATCGAACACCTCCTCTGTCATTGTCCTGGCCTCTCTGAAGAGGGAAGGTCGCGCTGCTACGAAGTCTGGCATTGATAATTATGTTGCGGTATCAATTGGATGAAATAGTTTACACGGACATAATTATGGCTTAACGCCATATCCTAAAATGGGATTTAGGCTAAATCATATACTTACTCTTAGCCATTTAATTTTCTTCCAAGCAACACAGAGGGTACTGCTAGTATGCAAAAGAGACCACTTTTAGTGTTTATGAAAATTTTTCGAATTTGAAATGATTTTAGTGATTTTCTTTTACCGATTAGCTATAAATTTTACCCAATAGATAATTTGCATTTTTCAACCCTAGTCCCTAAGAGCAGAAATATTTGGATACTAAATTTATTACAAACACGTTTCCATGTTTTTAACTACAATGAAAAGGGATCGTGGTAATAAGTATTATTCTACTAGATGGCGCTAAAGTTATGTCATAATTTGAACTGGCTGCCATTTTTGCAGATGGCACCAAATTTCACTGGGGTTTGACATTTATAATTTCGATTTATAGAGAACTATTTGGCAAACAGCCATGGAGCAATAAATGCCATAAGAATGTGGAATTACTGTTACTGACAAATATAGAGTCTGTTGCTTTAACGAAGCGTAAATTGTGTCCCTGTTTTCCTCCAAAATAATTATTCAAAAATTTATAGTTTTTTGTTGGCTTAGGGGAGTAAAATCGTACTGATGATCAGTTCCTGAATGCAAAGTTGGCAAAATAGGAAGTGAAATTCAAAAATTAAGTCACACGCTTTTTACTTTTTAACAAAATAAAACATTTTGTTATCACCTTCATCGGCTATTAAAGGTTTTCTGCTGAAGAATTTATTGTTTCATATTATTTGGCGCGTGGCTTTGTTTATTATTATTTTTTTGTTTCGCTGACAACTTCGCTGGAGTGTTTAGAACGTTCAACCAAAATATAGACGACTTTTTTTATACTAAATTTCGTTCTGGGTTTACAAGCACGGAAGATGCCGAAGGTACTGGACATCGAGATGAGGTCTCTACAAACGAAACAATTGAAAAATTCACGATATGGTGTTGGACATTCAAAGTGTGAGAGATTGTGGCATTCATAAGGTTCAGTTGCTTCAATTTTGCTTGATCACTTGGGTATGAGAAAGCTTTCCAGAAGATGTGTATCGCGTTTACGGTTGTTGTTCAACGGCAACCTAGACGAGTTTTTGCGCCGTTTCTTAATCGTGGACGAAACGTGGATCCGCCACAACACACTAGAGATCAAACAGTAGTCAGAACAGTGATCAAATGATAAAACCATCAAGGGTGAATATTATGACAACTTATTTGAGGTGGATTTGATGAAAAAAAAACGACCGCATTTAGCCCAGAAAATTTTCTTTTCCACCAGGACAATGCAAGGGTGTCCAAGGCAAAATTTCATGAATTAGACTACGGATGCCTCTCATCCACCCTGTTCAACACATTTAGACCAAAGTGATTATTTCTTGCTTCCAAACCTGGAGAAATGGCTTGCCGGGAAGAGATTTGACTCCAACGATGAAATCATCCCAGAAAAAAATACATATTTGATGACCTCGAGAGATCTTGTTTTTTGGAAGAGTTAAAAAAATGGAGAAGCGTTGGACAAAGTGGTAGAGATAAAAGGAGACTATGTTGCAAAATAAAACAGTTTTTTTTTAATTGAAAAAACTGTGTTTCCTTTAAAAAAGTCACTCACTTATTGACCAGCCCTCGTACAAAATAATGAACAATAAAAAACGTTTGAGTTAAATCTTAACTATTCCTATTTCTTTACTATTCTAATCTCTACTTAGTCCCCTGTAGACTAGTGGCTAGTGCATTAGATCCAGAGGATCGAAGGCTCGATATCTGCCGTTTACTCTGGGCATTTCTTTGCTCTCTCATCCCCTCTATTCCACAAATTTTGCCCCGAGGGACTATATCTTGTCTACAAACCTGTATAAATTGCTCGACGGAAAGAGATTTGATTCCTACCATGAAATCATCTCTCAAACAAATGCCTTTTTCGATGACCTCAACAAATCCTTTTTTAGGAAGGGATAAGAAGTGGAGAAACGTTGGAAAAAGTAAATGGAACTCAAAAATGAAATGGGTTTTTATCCAAAAACCTGTTTATAATTTTTTCTTCAAAAAGTCACGGATTTATTGACCTGCCCTCGTATATTAATTCGTTCTTTTATTGCCAACAAAATTTTCAATTGCTCTTTGTTTGCTGAGTTTTCTTTCAGTACTTTCCAATATTTATGTTGTTCCTGAAAGAATGTTTGCTGAAGTCATTTTCTTCTTCTGTGAATTCGCGTACATGTTGTTGATTAATTTTTTATGCAAAAAGTTTTTGTGAAAGATAAGCTTTTTAATTGATATTCAAAAGTTGTTGACGGCTTTCAAGGAAGTTGATGTTTTATGGGGAAATTTTAGAATTTTCTATACTGAAAGTTAATCATAATGGTTGCAGTTTTTTTTTTTTTGAAATGAATGTCATTTATATGCGAATTTAAGTAAAAAAATTTCAAGAGAATTGAAAGAATTAAATGTTAAAATTTAAATCATCTGTAGTAGAGAGTGTGTATTTAATTCTTGGCTTATGACAATTCCACTAAATGCCTTCAAATATTTTAAGTACAATAATGAACGTCATGAACAGAGGAAGAAGGTACTGCACTCAGTCAATTCTCATCAAAGGGACCAGTGTGTCGTACTGAAGAATACTTTTTGACTTGTCTATGCTGCAATACGTCTGAACGAGCATAACTTCCTTATCTGCACTGGGCTGGTTTTGAGTTTTTAGAGCCATTGCACAGTGAAGTATCGGAGGTTTTCCGCCATCCCACATCAAATTTGGTTTGTTAACAAACAGATTTCGGCTATGTGCCCTCTTCAGTTTTCTTTTTCTTGTCCTTACATATGGTAGCTCTGATAGCTCCTTGTAGATAGTTGATAACTATTGCTGACCGTTACTTGCGATTTTACAAGCCTTAGGAATAGTACAGCGTAGTTAATTGTTGTCGATAAAGAGTCCACAATTGTTAGTTTATTGTTGTCGACAACGAGTCCACAATTGTCAATTTCTTTTTGTCGACTTGGTGTTGTGTGACAAAATGTTGTAGATTTAAAAACTTTTTGAACCAATTTTACAATTAGTTGTGAGTGATTCTTAGCATTTTATTTTTTATATATGACTTTCTGTTTTTCTTTGTGTTTTATTTTGGTTCTACTCGAATCAATTTCGTAGTGAAATATTATTCACGATAACGGAGATTATATTTTCTTGTTGACTCAATAATTTTCAACAATATCAATCGCTATCAACTGTCAAAGTTCGGAATACCCGACATTTCAATAAAATGTTGAGATTGATCAGCTGCGTAACAGCTCGAGATGGTTCTCGAGCTTTAGTGATCTATTTATCATCTCGCTCTCTAGTGAAAGCAGAAAAACTTTTGCTTGTTTTGTTTTTTTGACAACTTTAGACGCTTTTAGCTCCTATGAACCGATTTGAATAATTTGAATTGGCTGGCATCTTAGCAGATGGCGTCAAATGTCATTTATAACGTAGATATATAGAAAATTGGGTGGTGGCATGGTGTAGTGGTTAAAGTGCTTGCTTACAAAACCAAGTACCCCAGGTTCGTTCGCTGGCAGAGGACAAAAATTTTTCACAATGGTTTTTAGAGTTTTAAAATTTAGTGGCTTCAACCTCCACCAAGAAATCTATACAAGAAGCTCTGACCTCCCCTCTCCCTGGGAAAGAGGATAACGTCATGATAAAGGTCAGGCAGCCACCAACCCCGGGAGGAAAAAAGGTAGGAATCAAAGATTAGCAAGGTTTCTCACCGCTACACCAAAATACAAAGAAGGCGTTGTTTCTAGGCAACGAGAGTTGATGTCAGCCCCAGTATCCTAGGACCTGCTACAGGAAATAAATCATCTATTTAAATGGAACAACCAACCGATTAACGAAACTGATACAAGGCAAAAATAACAATGCAAAAAAAAACAACTGGAACAACTCGTGTAATATAGAAGATGCTTTTTAGAAGTCAATGCTTCCAAGAGGGGTAAGGGAGGAAAAAATATAGAAAATTAGTTGTCAACAAGGCATCGACCGATACACACCTCAAGAACGTATTGTTTTAAACGCAGCGTTAATTTCGCCGTCGTTTTCCTCGTCGTCGTGTTCCATGTGATTGAACAATTAATTCATTCTTCCAGAGATGTCGCAACTAATTTAAAAATCTATTTCAAAACAAAAACACAAATCTTTAAAAAAACACTTAAATAATGTTAAATTTCCTTCTACGCAATAGAAACAAATACTCTATTCGTTAAATGTGAATGTTCGTTAAACCCAAAAAGTGCTGTATATTGAAAGGAAGAAAGAAAAAAAATCAGCAAATATATCACGACTTTAAGTCTAGCAGGTTAAAAAAATTACAACAAATGATTAACAAAATTCAAATCATTTCAGGTTTCTCTTCACTCTTTATTGATCGTTAAATGTGTTTCTGTGATCGTTAACATTTAACACTTGTGCCAAATTGGTATCAATACTTAAATTTTTAATGACGCTATAAATCTCAAAGAAATGCCGAAACAAAATTATAATTTCAAAATTCTCATGCTTATTTTCAATAATCATATATAAAAAGAAAGATTTAGGCCGTAAATAAGTCTAAATGATGAAGCAAAATCTCTTAATACCACAACCTGTTCGAATTTTGTTGTTGCAATATTCTACCACTTGGGCAAATCATTGAGCAGAATATGAATGATTTTGTTTAGCATTAAAGATGCGAACATTTTAAATGGTGAAACATTTATGATACTTTAATTAATGTAAATTAGGACAGAATACGATTTTGTTGTTGTTGGATATACGTGTATTTAAACCAACTGTTTGTAGCCGCTTAGAGCTGGTTTATTTGTTATAAGCGCTAATGAATAGTACCGTGGAGTTTAGTTATAACGAATAATCGCGAATAACGAACAATTATGTAGTACAAATGTTTCATACGAATTATTACGATTATAACGAACTTTCGCTTCTAGGAACTCTTTCTTTTAAGTATCCAGTACAAAAATGCTTGTAAATTTGTACGCCTATAACGAGCAAAATAAAGGCGCAAAACTTTTCCGCTAATTTACTAAACCGCTAATATAAGACATGAATACAGGGTGGCGCAAAAGTAATGTCATAAAACAACAGACTAAAAGGTTGTCAAATAAACAGTAACAATAATTCCACGTTCTTGAGATGTGTATCGCTGCATGGACTATTGATAACTAATTTCCTATGTACAAGGTGGCAGAAAGGTATTGTCATAATTTGAATTGGCTGTCATTGTATTATAAATGCCAAAATGAGCTCTTTTTAGTTTAAAGTCTAAAATTAATGACATTAATTAAACAAAAATTATATCGCTCAAATGTCCACCTGCCGAGTTGATGCATAATTGCGCTCGTTTTTCGGCATTTTGAATTTTTGCTCGCAAAATATCTGGCCTCAATTTGGTGATTTCTTCTTTTATGTTACGAGCAGTTTTTCGACATTAGTATTTAAGGTTAGTGGTTTGTTTCCGTACAGTGGTTTGTTTCCGTACACACACAGATTATAAAAAGCCCGCAAAATGAAGTCTGTTGCCTTTATACCTGGCGATCTTTACGTCCAATTCAAATATTCAAAACTCGACTCAAAAAAAAAAATCTCCATCTCCAACAGTGATTTCTGACGCAACATTAATTTCCTTCTAATATCAGAAAGAAAAATATTGTGTATTTTTTACCCTTCTAGTAGCGAAAATAATTAAGTAATTTTTTTTTGAAAAGTTGGCAGGCAGGTTGTCTAAAAATGAGACTGTATCCTGATTGTGACAAAAGATATACGTGGTCTGTTTAAAAGAAAAGGAGAATTTTGAAATTTATCGGGCTTCATGCCGCGATTTTTTTATATGTTGGCACCCTTGTCTCGAACATATGTTCTTAAATGAGCTTGTTCCTCGATTTTGGTCACGCATAACTTTATTATTTGTGAACTAATTTTCAAAAATTTTTTTATTTGCAAAGGTTTGCTAGCGGGAAGGTTTGCTTCGAAAACCAGATTGGTATTTGCCGAAATATTGATTTTCGCATAACTCCTCCATTCTTACATTGATTTTGAAAAGGACTGTTTTTTAAAATTATTATTTTGTTTGAATGGGTTTGCTGGTAGTCTGGTCCCATAACTTTTTTCGAAAATCGGACGGGCAATTTTCCCACCCGAAATATTGACTACTGCATAACTTCTCCATTTATGGACAGATTTTCAAAATCATTTATATGTTTAAATGTGTTTGCTTGTAGTTTGGTTTGGGCCCCAGCGAAATGTTTTCTAACTTTCCCATTCCTGGACCGATTTGAAAGAGTAGCTTGCAATTGGTTTCACAAAAATTTCAGTGGAAATCACACGCACAAAGTGCCCACCCGAAATAATTGTTATGACATAACTACGCTATCGTTGCTTCGGTTTGGTAATCTTCTCGATTGGTTCTTTCTATTGAAGTAGCAGGCAGATGCTGAACGAGCTTTTTATTTAAGGTTACTTATATGTATATGAATTTGTTAACAGAATCCTTATGTTTCCACTTCCACTATTTTGTGAGGGGATGAAAAAAGGGAATAGGCTTCGTGTACATAGGGGCGGAAAACGGTCTGGCCCACTAACTGTTTAAATTGAAAGGCAATTTGTAAGAATTTTTTACTTTTCACAGTGTTTAACCAGTAATCGGTTCATAATAAAAAAATTTTTGCCATTTTATGAATTTACGCTTTTACACATTTTGTCAAGCAATAAAACTAATATTCCGTTTGTGGTTTGAAATAAATGATAGAAATTCTAACGAAAACTATTTTTAGTCTGATTGATTTGAATAAATGTTCAAAGATGGTATTCGAGGAGTACCGGCATATCGATAAATAAAATAAAATAAGAGAGACCTTAAGTTTAAAAAAATAAATTAGATTGGTTGAAAATTAATATTTTAATACTTTATTGTTTGTTGTTGGCTTAGCTAGGTATATGCCTGCATTTCATTGGCGCTAACCAAATCATCAGTACCCTTTTAGCCAAATCATGATTGAAAAGCATTCTAGCTCGTATACTTATGCCACAGACTACAAATACTATATGAGAATTATTTAAATAATTATTTTGGAGAAAAACTCGAATAATGAATTTAATAAATATTTAAATTTTAATGTTTAATTTCTGCTCTCTGATATTTATGAACCAAGTCAAGTGAAAAAAATTAAAATCGTTCTTATGGAATGGCATTTTCATTGCTTCTTAAGCACTCCTGAAGAAGTTAAGTTGAACAAACTTTGTTCAAATTAAAAAAATAAGTACTTATTAATTTAAATTTACATGAATTGGCCTTTCATTTTTACATTTAATATTTTCGCTATTTCAACACATTTTTGGCCGCTTCTTCTTTTGTAAAAAATTTTTATAAAAAAATTAAAAAAATACATTCCTTGTACGTTTTCGCAATATAACCTTTTGATTTCTTTCGGTGCATTATTATATTTTCAGTTATTATACTTATATTCCACACCAAGAAATATATTAAAGCCAACTCTTTTATCAGTGGCAAAGAAGCAACAATAAAACAGCACGAGTATAATTTAAAGTTCGTTATATTTGACATGACAAAATTTTTTAATGTTGTCTGATTTGTTTGATATACAAATTAGAAAAAGAGATCAAACAAAAACTTTTATAAAACTGGAAATTTTACCCAATTATTTTAAGATTTTTTCTTTTATAATATTTTATTAGTATATTTCTTTAACTATTTTTATTTCAATTTTTATTTCAATATATTATCATAAGATTTACTTTGATTTAATTTCGACAAATTGCACGTTTTTAGCGAACATTTTTTTATTCCAAAGCTAATAATTTTTTTTCTATACGAATTGAATGTCATGAATGAACGAATGATTATATGAATAATATGCACATAGATATTTATGTGTTTGTGTGTGTGTGTGTTTATTGAACTGATATTTAAAGACATCTGATTTGATAAATAACATTCTTAAAAGCTTGATAAGTATTTCAAACTAAGTTTAATAAAACACTTATGATATCATTATACGAAATAGTTAAAGCTTAATGTCACTGATTATAATATGAGCTTAATAGCGCAGTTGGAAGAATTGTAATTAATTCATATATCTATGCACATAAGTATATGGTTACAGATATTTAACATAATCAAAGATGTTGGTGCTAAAGATTGTCATGGCAACTGGATGTTGGTCCCCCTCGTATTCAATATATGATAAATAGAAATAGTAATAGACTAAGCAAGGCTCAACAGGCAGCTTTCGCTTGGCGCCTTTATGATACCTGTGCTAGATAGAGATTACAAAATATGAAACAGAAGAGTAAAGAAGATAGAAAGTAGAAATGCCAAGAGTCTACGGCAGAAATCGAGCCTTCGATCCTCTGGCTACTGATCTAATGCACTAGCCACTAGTCTACAGGGGAATAAGTAGAGATTAGAATAGTATAGAAATAAGAATAGTTAAGATTTAACTCAAGCGTTTTTTATTGTTTCATTATTTTGTACGAGGGCTGGTCAATAAGTCAGTGACTTCTTTTAGAGGAAACACAAGTTTTTCAATTAAAAAAAACTATTTTATTTTTCAACATAGTCTCCTTTTAGCTCTACACACTATGTCCAACGTTTCTCCAATTTTTTTATCTCCTCTTTCGAAGTCATCAAAATATGTATCTGTTTCTAAGGTGATTTCTTCGTTGGAAGCAAATCTCTTACCGCCAAGCCATTTCTTTAGGTCTGGAAACAAGAAATAGTTACTTGGGGCTAAATGTGGAGAATAGGCTGGATGTGGGAGCCATCCGTAGCCTAATTCATGGAATTTTGCCATGAAAAGTGTATATGTGTGCATCCCTACATTGTCCTCGTGGAAAAGAAATTTTTTCTTTACCAAATGCGGTCGTATTTTCAAATGCTCATTAAATCCACCCAATAAGTTGGTATAATATTCGCCATTGATGGTTTTACTCTTTTTAAAGGTATTCAATATGGATTGTAGTGCGTGCATTCTCAAAAGATCGCTCGCCATGACTTTATTGGCTGACAAACCCACCTCGGCTGTTTGATCACTGATGTGATGTGGTATATATACGTTTCGTCTACCACGGTCACGAAACGGCACAAACACTTGTCAATGCTGCGGTCGAATAACGCCAATAAACTCCTGCGATATTGTTACACAATTGCGTTTGTGAGCAAGCTCGACATTCATCCATCTTGCGGAAAGCTTTCCCATATTCAAGTGATCATTCAAAATTCAGACCACTGAGCCATGTAATACGAGTATGACTATGGCTTCTACAGTCGCTTACACTTTCAGTCTTCAATCGGCCAACACAGTATGTGAATTTTTTGCAATTGTTTCGCTTTTAGAAACCTCAACTCAACCTCAGCATTGATTGATGGTGCAGAATTCCCATGGTTTTTGTATTTATCAAGCTTTCGCTTGGTTTGAGTGATGGGTTTTCCCGCAAAATGTAATGCTTAATGACCGTACGGAATTCACTTATTTCTATTTTCCCTTGAAATCGCGCTATAGTCTTGGTTTTTAAACACACACTAAATGATGCAGCTTGTTCTAGTTTTGACAAGAGTCAACTGACAGATGCTTGTCGACAGGAGCAGTGTTACCCTTTCAGTTTAGAGAGGGAAAATTTAAGAAATACTGACTTGTTGACCTGCCCTCGCATACGCAGCTGTAAATCCAATGGACTTGAATCTTTCTTCTTCTTCGTATTAATGTTTCTAGGCTACGTGCCAATATGTGTGTTGGATGCACCGCTAATTAAATCGAAATTCAGAAAGAACAGACCTCAAAAGTTATTGCTTTGGCCTCGTTAGAAAAAATTTAATCTTATCGCTTACAAATTTCAAGCAATTCTGAACGATTTATGTTCTGTGTGTTCAATGATGAAACGCTGGAGTATGAGCTCCGTTGCTAAGAAGAGCTCTTAAAGCCTTAAATGAAATGTATTGCATCTAATCGAGTTTGGTAACTATGGGCTTGCGTTTCAGTTTAAAAGCCTTAAACATTCACCGGCTTTCTAATCACTTTACAAGTAAATAAATTTTAAGCCATTGTGAGGCTGATCTTAACTTTATTTTGAATTCAAAGATAGAATGCTGACTGTACTGAAATATTTTATTGCATTTTAAGGACTAATATAGTCATGTTTATAAATATTTTCATCCCCAGTTTCTTATAAGATTTATGAGAAGATGAAAATAATATGAGGAATTATTCAAGGATTTCTTTTCTTTGCGAAAAAGCACAAAAACAGCCGAGCAAGAAAGTTCTTTGTCAAGGATAGCAGAAACAATGAGAACAGCAGCAACAACACAAAAGATTGTACAACAATAAAAAAAAAAGTCATTAAAATAAAGAACAAATAAGATTAAAAACAATTGTACTCGTATGCATACATTCATAAATACATCAAACATCATACTCTATATAAAAAAATAAAAAAAACAAATAATAAGTGGCGGTGATTATTCGACTCAGGACTAAAAGGATAAACTTATTTTTTAGGTTTAAGATTTCTCTTTATTTTCGAACATTTTTATTGTTTGTGATTTTTTTAATTAAATTTTAATAGGCTAGTTAGTTCAATTGTATTTTATAAGCCAAATTACATGTGATAGTTATCAAAGAACAAATTACACCAAAGACACATGTGTAAATCATTCTGACAAACACTAGCAGAACGGAACAACATGCTGTTTTCGAAAGCCGCTACACTTTCATCATCAGCGTTCTTGTGTTTGGTCCACTTCTGTGGTGTCATCAAAAAAATTCACGTATTCTATTTACAGTGAAAAAGTTTGTATAAATAGCTGAAATATACATCAACTGACACCACAGAAGTGGACCAAACACAAGAACGCTGATGATGAAAGTGTAGCGGCTTTCGAAAACAGCATGTTGTTCCGTTCTGCTAGTGTTTGTCAGAATGATTTACACATGTGTCTTTGGTGTAATTTGTTCTTTGATAACTATCACATGTAATTTGGCTTATAAAATACAATTGAACTAACTAGCCTATTAAAATTTAATTAAACTTATTTTTGTTTGCTTAATCAGCAGAATACCTTAAGAGCCAATGAGTGCATGTAAAGCGGTTCTCACTCTTGTACTTGCAGTACTAACATTTAAAGGACGGCATCAACAAAATGCATTAAAACATAGTCTGCCACGCTGTGGTTAAAAAACAATACAAGAAGAAGTAAAACTATTAAAGGTGTTACATTAAGGATGGAGCTCTAAATAAATAGTTTCTTTTTTTTGCAATTCATAGATTTTATAGATCCTTTTTTCTTATTAATTTAATTACAAAGAGTTGTCTGTTTCTTTTTTTCTGCGTTATTGTGTTGTGGCAAGAGACGATTTTTCTCATATTTCCTTATATTTTTCTTAAAATTTTCCAAATTTTTGAACAAAAAATTTTATTCAACTCACTTTTTATTCCAGAAATTTTCTAATACTTGAATTTTTGTTAAATTTTAATCTTTTAATAACATCTGGAATATACATCTGGGATATACGTGTTATCAAAATAATTATAATTGGATAATAACAAAAAATATATAATAAACTTAATTAATTAAGGTCTTTTATTTTTTTAATTTTTATCGATATTTTGGTACTCCTCGAGTACCATCATCAGGATATTTGTTTATTTTATATAAATTTAAAAATATTAACATTTATTTTTCATATGTTAATATTTTTAAATTTCTATTAAATAAACAAATATCCTGGAGATGGTACTCGATGAGTATCGAAATATCGATAAAAATTAAAAAGCTTCAAAAATAAATTCATTTTATTAATTAAAATAAAAAGGTAAAAAAACTAGAACGTATAAAAAATTTATATATTCAAGTATATTTGCTCTCCCATCCCTGATTACAATTCATAATATCTAAACAAGTCAGCAGATTTATTTCTTTACAATTAACCAGTTTTCAATTAACAAGTTTACCAGTTGATGTTAATAAAGTGTGATTTTTAAGAGCTTTCTGATTTGATAAAAAAAAACATAAAATTTAGAGAAACGTATGAATTTTAATTTGCGTCGATAGAACGATCTATATAATTTAATGTTTAAACATGATCAAATGGTTAATACGCTGGATCCAATTTTGGTAATCTCTCTTCAACATATCGGCCGGTATCTCCCGAATAAATTTTTCAATATTGGCCTCCAGTGCGACAACCGTTGTGGGCTTGTCCCTGTAGACATGAGACTTAACTTAGCCCCACAAAAAATAGTCTAAAGGCTTTAAATCGCACGATCTGGGCGGCCAATTGACCGACCACAAATGTGAAATAAATTGTTTACCGAACTCGCCTCTCAATTGTGCCATTGTTACGCGTGCTGTTTCGCATGTGGCAACATCTTGTTGAAACCACGTGTAAAGTCATACTCTTCTATTTTGGGCAACAGAAAAATTTTGTAATCATCGTACCATAGCGCTCGCAATTCTTAGTAACGTTCTTGCCTTCGTCGTCTTTGAAAAAGTACAGTCCAATGATGCCACCGGCTCATAATCCACACGAAACTTTGCGTTGGCATTTCTTAAAATGATTTTGGCTGCTCTTCACAATACCAATTTTGCTTGTTTACGTATCCCTTTAACCAGAAATGAACTTTCGCGCTGAACACAATTTTACAATCAAAAAGTGGACGATGGACTTTCTTAAACGAGCATGAATTTTGATAATACAATTCAATAACCTGCAAGCCTTATTCGTTTGTAAGTTGATTCGTGGTTAAATTATAGTCCAAAGTGAACATGTTACACGAGAACAGCTGGGCTGCCAAAACAGTGTTGTCAAAAAGAAAGTTCCAAAAAAATCACAGTGGCCAGAATAACCAAGGGTGCGTTTTCCTACTCAAAAAATACTGGATATTCTGATCAGTGAGGATCATGGAGGAGCACTAAATCTTAAAATAACATCAATTTTATCCGCCCACTTTTTCCGTATTCCTGGAGTCCTGAATAATGTATGTGAAAAGTTGAAGTTTCCTGTTGTGTTTCCATGAGGTGTTCATGTTATAAAAATATATATGGAACAGGCAGGATGCCTGACATATTTTTTGTCAAACAATGTAACCGTAATTCTACTTGGAATACGTACTCTTAGATTTGTCATTTTAAAAGTCCTATGCTATGGGCTTAACAGAACCCTGTAATGACAACTGGTTCGTTTCTAGGGTTATAAATTTCGAAATATATCTTCACACACTTCTTTAAATCTAGTTAAGAAATTTTTTTTCTTCAACCAATAACGATGAAATTACTTTCGCATTGGAATTTGTATGGCTTATAGATATAAAGCTAAATGTCAGTTAAATGGCAAACGAACACTTCTAATTTATTAAAAACAGGGTTCTTTGCGAAAAAAAGTTTACATGAAAGTTTACATTTCACAACACCTACCAAATCGGCGAGTAGAAATTGAAATAGAGAACATCGTATGTAATGACAGGACTATTTTAAAATCATTGAAAATGATCCAAATTTGCAAACTCAACATTTTTATCACTGCATTGGAATGTTTATTTGTCGGGTTATGGGGTGCTAAAGCCTTACCGATTTGCAAATTTCGTTCTATTTAAATAAGTTTATGAAATTAGAAAAAAAAAATATATTATAAATAGTGATTCTTATAGGAAATTTGAGAAAAAAAGATCCTGTGTTAAAGTGGATGCCATCGTAGACTAGCAGCTAGTGTAGGAGACTAATGGTCCGTAGGTCGCAGGTTCGATTTCTACCTGAGTGTTTCTGCGGACAAATTGAAATTAAAAATTGTTTACCTCCCACACCATTTTGTCATTATAGTTCTAAACCATATAATCCCAGGCTGTCCTGATTGCGAAATCGGAAGTTATCAATTCAAATGAAAATTTTTCTAACTGAGCCCCAATTTAATATATTTATTTTTTAATTCAAAATTGCTCTAGGGTAAACTTATAATACTGTCAAAGTTCTGAATTAAAATAGACCCAACTAATTGTTCATGCGTGTCACGCTGACTATGATTATTGATATAATTTTGTTCACGATATTATTAAAATACATGACATGGGATGCTATCCGAGAGAGGATACAGGGGAATACGGATTAAGATATTCTCGGACAGCCAATCGGTTCTTAAGGCCCTGAGAGGGCCCACCCCTTCTTTTGGGTTCAACAAAAGTCTCCTTAAAGGGGAGATTTCGAAATGGACATCGTCCAGGATTGCACAACATTGGAATGACATCAATGGATTACGTCACTCCAAGAAATTCCTACGCTTTGACGCTGGGAGAGCGGATCTGGCTCTAAGACTGGACAGGAAAAGCCTACGGACGCTGGTAGGGGCGCTCACAGGCCATTACACGTGCAAAGCCCACCTATACAGAATGGGCTTATCTGACACGGACATCTGCAGATTTTGCGGTGAAGATGAGGAGTCTATGGAACACTTGATAGCAAATTGTGGGGCATTTTGGCACAGAAGACACAGGACTCTACATGCATATACGCTGAGTGAAGAGGATCTGCTAATGCTCCCACTGAGGGAGCTGATCCTATTTGCGAACGTATTAAACTGCTAGGGACAGGGGAAGCACAATAGATCAACAATGGCCGCAGTGCAAAGGGCCATCCTGGGCCAAACCCCATTACATTACAATTACAATACAAATGGTTGACATTTAGTTACTTTTCACTACTACAAAGCATTGCAAGGATTAGAAGGATTTTATTAACAGTTATGTAGTACATGGCAGGATCTGTCCAAACACCATAATATAATCGGGAATGAGCATGCGAATAGTCTAATTATCAAGCTAGCGTTGCAGAGCTTTGCTGACAGTAACGTTGGTCAATGGAAAGACCTTGAGGGCTGCAAAGTCCGAAACGTGCTTACAGGATACTGTGAAATGCGGTAATAAGGGTGGTACAACCAGAGACTTCTAGGCTGACGAGGACTTTGTTTGCGCCAAGGAAGCCCAAATTAATTAGGTTGATTGCTGATTTCTCGCAATACTCCAGCTTATGAGCATACCTGCATCGGATCGCCGCTGCAGAGGATGAGGAATGCAGGACATGTAGGAGAGCATTGAGTCAGCGGTATAGACCGAAGAGAATGTGGGAACAACCTGCTGAAAGTGAAGTTCGTATAAGTTACAGGTTTTCGTTTTTTTTTTCATCTGCCAACGCACAACAGGCCTTTTACTGGCTTATTTGCATGTCTGTTTGATATTTTGCTGTGCCAGAAATGCTGTAATAACATAAGAATATCCCAGGATTAAATTTGTTCATCCTTGTTGAAAAAGTGTGTATGATATGCTTGCAAAAACTGATTCTAGGGTGAAAATCACTGAAATTGAAAAAAAGTTAATAAATTTTGGAGAACATATTAACCGGCTACATACGAGTATAAATATTGCCTACATTTATTGTTGTAGGGCTGAACTAACACATTAATAAGGACATGTGTGTGAGTAAATTAACTTTGGTTAAGTTTACGACTTGGGCTTATTTACCTTGTTTAGGACAAGTTGCTTAAATGTTTAGGTGAATGTGTATGCGTCAAATCGAAATGGTTTATTTTCGTAATGTTTTTGTTTTGATCCTGTTTTCTAAACAAAAATACACGAACATTTGAAATGGCGTCACAATTTTACAAACGTCATAATGACAAATAAAACACAATCGCAGAGTTGGCAAAACCAAGGCACGGCACAAAGGCGCTTTCTCAATACGAAGTCTATACAAAGTGTCTATTATAATTAAAGGGTGACTTTTTAACAACTTTACTTTTGGCAACACTGTTTTTGGCAGTTCAACTGTTTTCGTGGAAAATGTTCATTTTTATTATCAAAATTCATGCTCTGTTAAGAAAGTGCATCGTCCATCTTTTTTGTCGGAAAATTGTGGTCAGCGACGAAGATCATTTCTCATTGAATGGATACCTGAACAAATAAAATTAATGTAATTGGTGTGAAAAGCAGCCAGAAGCATTGCAAGAACTGCCAATGCACTGTTTGGTGTGACTTATGGGACGGTGGCATCATAGCACCGTACTTTTGCAAAGACGACGAAGACAGGAACGTTACTGTGAGCACTACCGTGCGATGATTACAAATCTTTTTTGCCAATATAGAAGAGCTGGACTTTTCTGACATGTCGTTTCAACAAGACCGTGCCACATGCCATACAGCACACGAAACAATGGCCCGAATGAAAGGCGAGTTCGGTAAACAGTTTATTTTACGTTTGTGGCCGGTCAATTGGCCGCCTTCATCGTGCCATGTAACACCTTTAGACTGTTTTTTTGTGGGTCTTTTTAAGGCTCATGTCTACAGGGACAAGATCGCAACAGTTGACGCACGGACGCCAATATTAAAGAATTTATTAGTGAGATACCGACCGACATGGTTTAGAGAATATGTCAAAATTGGACCCAGCGTATTGCCAGTTCGATAATAAATTTAACTGACAATAAGTACTCAAATCTTTTAATTACAATTTTTTTTTAATTTTATGAATTTATTTTTTTAATGAAAATTAACTTCTATTTAACTAATTATTAGAATTAGTTTTTATTTGTGTTTGTTTTTTTTTAATATTCGTTACAATACGTGCTTTAAAATTTATTATTTATTGATTGTCAATTTGGATGGAAAATATCGCACAGTGGGACTGATTGCAAAAATAGTGGTGGCATAATACAAAAATCGATAAGAGGAATCTAAGGTTTCAGAAAATGTGACTCTCTGCCAAAGTCGATATTAAAAGTCAGCATTAGATTCTAGAATCCTTTCAGAGTTTTTTTTTGAATTGTGCAGCTTCAAAACAAATTTTGCTCTTGTTAAAAGCAAGTGTTTTATTTTTTGTATTTTCTTTTAGCTGACAGAAAGGCTTACATATTGATATATGACATATGTCATGAAAATAATAATTACTTCATAAATAATGGTTAGGTTAGGTTAGGTTGATTGGAGGAGTGTGATAGCCCATGTCATACGACATACACTTAAGCCAGTGAAGGCTTGTTGTGCACTCCCTTTTAATTATAAGACACAAACTGCCAGAGTTCTGCGGCAGGATTCGATCCTGGGACCTTCGCACTACGAGTCTAGTCTACTAGTCTACGAAGGTCAATTATATACGATATCGGCTTAAGTCAAGGCATTAATTAATTTATTTATTTTTTATTTTTTTTGCTAACAATCACTGGCTGGCTAATGCCCCCCGTGGCATCTGTTTGGCCAACACATTGTTTCCTTAAATAACTTCTAGAAGAATAAATATAAAATAATAAAAGGCTCATACTCATATTGTACCTTTTTCAGGTAAATTAGCAACAGCAACAATATTTGTCTTTTTTTGTACTTTTTTATTTGTTCATTAATTTATGCAAAAATTGAATAAGAATTTCATAAGAACTGTTTTTAGACAAAAATACTCGTAAATAAAGGACAGATTTACTTATGTATGTGTAGTGGCATAGATTAAGGAATATGGCAAGATTGAAGGATATTTAAATAGAAATAAAGGGCGACTCTTATTAAATAATGTTTAATTAAAAATACTTTTAAACTGATGTTATCAGCCCACACAAATCTATTTGAAATGCAAGCAGTTGTTTGATAATGACATTTTGTAAGAAAAACTACCAAAAATATGTTTTTAATTTTTTTAAATATCCTTGTGTGTTAACAAAATTATTACTATAAAAATGTGTTCCTCTTTTAGAGAAATAGAGTTTGCGTCCCGGCTATTTGATAAAATTTTTAATTGGTTTTTCATTTTCCAGTTTGGGATAATTATTATTTATTGGTTCTGGAATCGGCCTTAGAAATAAACGATTTTTTAAATATTAAATTAGTGGCAAATCGTTACTTTTAGTTCATTTTACAAAAGTGAACTACGTCAGCCATTCCAATCAATCGATCTTTTTACTATTTATTTTTTTTTTGTATCCTAAAGTGCAGTGTGTTACAAAGCAGAAGATAAAGCACGAGGGTGGGCCCATAAGTCCGTGACATTTTGAATTTACCGCCTCTTAACTGGAAGAGCAACACTGGTCTTGTCAAGAGGCATCTATTAGTTGCCTCCTTTCAAAATTTGAACAAACTGCGCCATTTAGCTTGTCTTTGACAGCCATTGATAGCAGACTATCACGCGATAGGAGGAGAAAATCGAAAAAAGTGAATTTTGTATACTCATTAACCATTATTTTTTGCGGAAAAAAGCCATCACTTCAACCAAGTCTAAGCTTGATAACCACTCTGGGAATTCTGCACCCACAATTTCAATAAATTTTGTTGTAGCCGTGCAGCTGTGGGACAGAAGATACCAATTGCTCTGGACGCCCAATTGAGGTCTCTACACACGAAATAATTGAATAAAATTCGCGATACGGTGTTGGCCGATCAAAGATTGACAGTATAAAAGATTGTGAAAGCCATTTGCACACCCATATCACGTGGTACAGTGGTTTTAATGATCTTATTGTATTTCTCGGGGTGAATTGGCGCCAAAGAGGGTCAAGGTGGGTTTGTCAGCCAATATAGTTTGGGATGCACGCGGTATAAACCACATGGACTACCTTCAAGAGGGCTATATTTAATTTTTTTTCAACTATTAACTTTTGTGTAAAATAAAATAATTTTCTTAATTTCTAATATTATAATTTATACTAAAACTAAATATTTTAAGGTTGAATACTAATTTCTCACTGTTTTATTTAAAATTATCATAAAAAAAGTGTGATAATCCTTTGGTATTAATGGTTTAAGGGACCGCAAAAGTCTGTACTTTTGGCCAGATATTGGACTTTCTTCTAAATATACACTCCGTTAACATAGAATAGCCTCACTTCATAATTATAAAGAATTGTAAAAATTTTGGTGTTTCTTTAATAACTAGAAAATATGTATTAAAGTCGTTGGCAAGAGGGTACTCCGTTGTTATATTGACAGAATTTCCCAATGGGTCAGTAAAATTTAACGGGACTTTTCGATTTGTTTTCGTTAGCAGCACAAAACATTTGAATATTTCAGTGTCAACTTAGATTAGCCTCAGTACAGAAATTTTCATTTTTGTTGCATTTCTACAAAAAAGTTTATTAAATAACTTTTAGTTTCGATAAATAATTGTATTATTTGTTAAAAAAAAATAAGTATGGGAAAACAGCCGTCGCTTAGTTCCACGGAAATAGCAAAAATTGACGCGTACCATGATCAAGGGCTTTCTAATCGTGCTATTGCCAGAAAACTTAGCCGAAGTCCTAAAGTCATAAACAACTATTTCAAGAATCCATCGGAGTACGGTAAACGGTATAAAGGAAAGACGTACAAAAAGGTTTCAGTTCGGGATAAACGCAAAATACTCCAAGTTGCTTCGAATTCAACAATGAGTTTAAGTAAAATCGGACATGCTGCCGGTGTCCAAGTGAGTAAAACTACAATTTATAATGTGATAAAAAGCTCGGAACACTTGAAGCGTCGAAAACTTCAAAAAAAGCCACCACTAAAAGACGTACATAAGCAGCAGAGATTAAAATTTGCGAAAGACCATATGTCGTGGGTAATTCAAAAAGGTCATCAAGAGAACGACTGGAAAAAAGTAATTTTTCAGACGAAAAGCGTTTTAATATTGATGGCCCAGATGGATATAATTATTATTTCCACGATATCAGGAAGGAGGAAAAGATTTTAAGTCGTCACCATAGCAGAGAGGGTGGGGTAATGGTCTGGGGCGCTATAACGTATTATGGAGCTGCTAGTTTAGTTTTTGTAAATGAGCGAATGACTGGAGATGGTTACAAAAACTTGCTTCAAACTGCGTTTGTGGAGTTTAGGGATATTTTTGGCCCCCTTTCTTTCATTTTTCAACACGACAACGCCCCCATCCATACTGCTCGCATTGTAAAAAGCTGGCTTCAGGAGCAGGAAGTTGAAATATTATCATGGCCACCATATTCTCCTGACTTAAACGTTATTGAAAATGTTTGGGGATGGCTAACACGCAAAGTTTATGAAGGAGGAAGGCAATTCTTCACAAAAGAGGAGCTAAAAGAATCTATAAAATCGGCTTGGTCTGAAATTTCATTAAATTACTTAAAATCTCTGTACGACTCAATGCAAACCCGAATTTTCGACGTTATTTCAACGAAGGGAGGGCATACAAAATATTAAATGTTGTAAAACAACTATAAAAATTTTAATATTAATAAAAAAAGTTAAAAAAAAAAACATAAAATTTTCGTTTTATTAATTTTTAGTAAGGTGAGGCTAATCTAAGTTAACAATAAAAAAACAACTATTTTTCATAACGTTTGCGAAATCACCTAGAAAAATTACGTTAACTTTAACTGATATAATTGGTTCTTTCGTCAACTAATAAATAGACAATAATGCTGCTTTCCACATTTTCATAATTAAAAAAAAATGTGAAACATGTTTAAAATTTCCACAAATTTATCAAATTTATATGTGAGGCTATCCTATGTTAACAGAGTGTAAGTCCTTAACATGGTATTGATGGGAAATTTGATATTCAAATGTTTGGGCAAAAATCTATCATTCTTGAACTTAATTTTATCTTTGCAATGTATCAATCAATGCTCTTGGCTGTAGGACAGTAGTGGAACCAGCTTTATTCCCAGGCCGTATAGATTTTAAAAAAAATTAAAAAAAAATTATAGTCAAGGTACTTAACGTTGTATGACCTTTTCTGTCAAGACTCATCAACGATTTTAACAAAGTTACAAGGCACGTAAAGTTCGCGGTTTTTCTTAGGCTTAGGATTACAGAATGAGCAGAGTCACATTCCAATTTTAGTATGACCTTTAACCAAGTAATTTTGGTAGATTTCTACACTATTTTGGTTATGGTTGTATTATGGGTTCGAGCGCTGATTTGAATGTATGAAAAAATCATCAACCCGTGCAATCATAATTGCTTATGCAGATAGACTTCGAGCTTATATTGTCATTTTTTACTTCAAAATACGATTTTATGCACAACATATTTCCACCAACTGAAATATGCTTTTACATATTGTTGCATATTATGACTTTCCTAAATTCTGAGGCGGCATGCAGTGATTACTTTTGCGGTTCAAACACAAAATCGTAAAAAAATCGAGTTACAAAGTTGCGTATATCTGCCATACGTCTATTAGTAGTGTTGGGACAAGTCCTTTAATCGAATTTTGCAGAAACAGGCCAACGACATGTTTATAGTTTTTATTTTCATTTAGTTTTTACACTAAAAAAATGAGCAATTTTTATGTACGTTTGTACATTAAAGTCCTCTTTATTTCAACGGGTTTCACAATAGGCACTTTCAAACTATGGCAATTTGTAACGGGCGTATTGTTGAAGCTACATAAATAGGCTGTCATTTATTTCTTTCGTTTAAATGGTAAAAAAATTTAAACCCAATGTGGTAGACAAATTTCAGTCCACTGGTTCATTGAACAATAAACTAACAGCCGTACGATGACGAAACGCAAGATCTTGCGAAAACATCACAAGGCTGCCTATTTCGAGTCGCTTACAACAACTCGATGTTTCGCAGAGCATAACTTGGCGACTTTTGCGTCATGACTTGGACCTGCACCTGTACAAAATTTAACTGCTCAAGGAACTGAAGGTAAATGATCATAGACAACGACCCTAGAATAATTGTAAACTGATCCTGATTTTTCATCAAAAAATCATTATCAGCGATGGGGTCCATTTCTAGATAAAAGGGCATGTCGTCAAACAAAATTTTGGAATTTGAGACGATACCACTTCACATGAGATCCAATAGTGTCTAATACATCCTGAAAAAGTTGCTGTTTGGTGTGGATTTCTGGCTGGCGGCGTCATGGTTTCATATTTCTTTGAGAAGGACCGTCAACGGCAAGCGCTATATCTTAATGATTACCAACTTCTATTGGCCTGAACGAGATGTAGGTTCAACAGGACGACCCTACGTGCCACACAGCTCATGCCACATTTACATTTTGCACGAGTGATCACGACTGATTTGAGGGCATGATCATCTTCCGTCGGAGTGATGTGAATTGGTCATCGAGATCGTTCGATCAAAGACCAAATTAGACTTTTTATTGTGGCAAGATCTATACGTATAAGCCGCAAGTCACAGTGGTCTTTAAAGCCAACATTACTCATGCCATCGGTAAAATTCATTCTGATTTATGTGCCAGAGCCAAGGAAAATTTGACATTTTCGATGTCTTAATGGCATCATTAGGCAAATGATATCTCACACGCAGACTTTATTTAATTTAAATTTAAATATAGAAAGTGCTTAATGAAAAACCCTTTTGTGTATGGCTAAGGATGTGTTTATTGTGTGTAAAATGTGTCTATTAAATTTATTCGGGTTGTTTTTTGCGTTTTACCTCCTTTAATACGCGGATATTAAGGGAATACGTACGTGTATGTGTTTCATAATATAAATAAATGTATGCATACATGCATACGTTTAATATCTATGCATGTATATGTACGTATGTATGTGTATGTACACAGGAAGTAGTACAAGTTCAATGTACGGAATGACTATATATTTCGCGTGTTTAGTTATGAATTTTTTTTTAAGGAATTTCTTTTTTGTAGGAATCTTTTATTTATTTTATTTTTTGGTTTTTGTTTATTATTATTTTTGGCAATTCTTTGGCTGTCGCGTTCTGTGGCTGTATTATATTATTATTTTGTTTTTAATAAAATGACGTTGTTGAAACTAAAGAAATTAAGATTGCAAACACTAATAATACCTGAAATGAAAAAAAAAGAATGTTAAAATTGATAATAATGATTATTTGCATGAAATATTAAATTTCACTAAAAATATAGTTTTTATTTATAATTCACATGAGCTTAACAGAAAATAAGATAAGAAGGATGTTTCACAAAAAAGAATATAATAATAAAATTCCAGGAACATAATTTAATTTGAAAGATGAAGGATTCTTTTTTTAACTTTATAGAATTTGATCAGACAATTTTTTAGTTTTAAATAAAATATCTTACAATTAATGTATTCTATAATTCCAAGAATATTATTTAATTTGAAGTTGAAGGATGGTTTTTTTAAGTTTTAAAATTAATGGCGTTTGTGTTTCTACAACAAACAAAAAAAGTGCAACATTTTTTGCCTTTTTAAAGTGGAAAAGGGAATTTATTGCTCTTCAATGTTAAAAGTATTGTAGGCAATCTTATAAGGACTCTTTCCTTATAAGATTTTCACCTAAATTGTTCAACAAAATGTTGAAAGGATTTATGGGAGGTACCCACCCATATTATCATTAAGACCTAAAAATAATTTTATGTACCAACTACAAGACATATTTTAAAAGACGTTTTTCTTGCATTCAGGCATTTCTAGCTCCTTAAATTTTGTTTTCTTTGCAAATGATGTAAAGTTCTTCATAACTTTATGACACATATTATCAAGGTCTACCTAAACTTTTATCACAAACTAGAAAACACATGCATTGAATGCTTTTTTTATTTATATTTTGAATAATTTTATACATATTTGTCTTCTGAGGTGCCATCCTGCCGCAAGGAGTTGCTATCAATATCAGAATGCGCGACATTTAAGAAGTTCTTCTTACTCGCCGCTGATCAGAAAACCATCTGGGTCCACGACAGCCAATAAATCTATAGAGCTTTGTTATGGACTTATGGGTTGAGGACTATTCGTGAACATCGAGAGGATTCCGATTTAGCCAATATTTCGAGTAGATATAAAGTTTAATTACATTGGTTTAATGCGAGACAAAACTCATCGCACTTACTAGCTTTTCGTGGCATGACTTTTTAAATAAAACACATATTTTTGAATAAAAAATCATTTTATTTTTCAACATTTCCTCCTTTGAGCTCTATGCACTTTTTTCGATGTTTTTCCATTTTTTTATTCCTTTCAAAAAATAAATTATGTCGAGACGATTTCATCGTTAGAGTCAAATTTCTTTTCGCTCAGCCAATTCTTCAAGTTTGAAAACAGGAAATTGTCACTCGTGCCTAAGGTCGCATAATTGGGCAGATGAGAGATCAATTCCTAGCCCACTTCATGGAATTTTGATACAGAAACTGCACATGTGTGCACCTTTGCATTTTGGTAATGGAAAATAACTTTTTTCTTGGCCAAATGCGATGGTTTCTTTTTTTTAATCTTCATTAAATCCACCCAATAAGTTGGCACCATATTCGCCATTGATTGCTGTACCCTTTCAATCAATCAACGAATCAATGTCGCGTGCATCACTAAAAACGATCGCCATGACAAATCACCACAGGAATTCCAATGTTTTGACCGCTGGTGTGTTGCGGTGGATCCTCGTTTCTTCCACGATTATGAAACGGCGGTTCATAATCGTGGTTGAACAACGCCAAACACTCCTGCGAAGTTGTCACACGATTGCGCTGGTGGTCGATTGTGGGCTAATGTGGCACCCATCTTGGGGAAGGCTTTCCCATACCCAAGTGTTCATTCCAAATGTAATTCCCTGAGCAATATGATATGCCAATAGCCGCTATAATCTCTCACGCTTTCAATCTCCAATCGACCAACATCATATCGAGAATTTCATCAATTGCTCCGGGTGTAGAAACCTCAACTGGTCGTCCAAAACGTTCGTCATCTTCTGTGCTTGTACGGCCACAAAGAAATTTATTAAACCATTTTTTTACCATTGAAGATGATGGTGCAGAGTTCCCCTAGTATTTATTAAGCACAGTTTTGGTTTGAGTGATGGGGTTTTTTCGGAAAAAGTAAATTTTACTGACCACACGAAATTCACTTTTTTCCATTTTTGTCTGACTTCAGGCGATATTCTGCTAGTAATGGCTTTCAAACGCAAACTAAATGACGCAACTGGTTCAAATTTTGACAGGAGTCAACTGACAGCTGCTTGTTAACAGCAGCAATGTTGCGCTTACAGTTGAGAGACGGGATATGCAAAAACTATTGTTGCCATTCAACAAACCACTCTTGTAAAATAATAAAATAGTTCCACAAAAATTGATACGGGCGTGCCAAATTTGCTTGTAATGACGTTGATATAAGACCGGGTGACAGACTATGACAGATAATCACGTTAATATTAACCACGCGTGTTACATATCTAAGCTAAACATTACCATTTTCAGAGTTCAATTCCATTAGATTCTTCTTCGTATATAAAAATTTTAAAGACTGTGGAATTTAATTCATTATGGAATGATAAACATCCTTCCTTATCCCAACCTTAGAAGATTTCTAAAATTGCTTACCCATTGTGTTTGCATTGTGTTTAATTTGAAATGAAAGCTTCCGTTGCTGTCAAGACGCTTTGTTGTAAGGACGTTTTCACGTTAGTGTTTTCCACGTGGAAAAGCCTGTAATATTCTTACTGTTGCTTGAATTTCATCCTTGTTCCAGCAGAAATAAAAATCAAAATGACTATTGAATAAACCGTAAAAGCCATACGACAGACAGACGGACGAGTAACAGGCTTGTGCCCTTTGATGACAACAGCAAGAAGGTTGCTGCGAACGATGTTTAAAAAAAATACTCATAAATTTAGCCATAAAGTCACGATCTTTTATCCCGCTTATTTTTAATTTATTTATTTTTTATTTTTTGTGTAACGTCTTGTTAAAATACTTGCCCATACTTAATGTATTTCAGGAAAGTAATTTGAAGACACACATTTTCATAACAAGTGCATGATGTAAGGCAACCTTGTTGCATGTTGATTCTTTTACAACATGTTCTTTGTATTTATTTTTCACTCAATGTGCTGGATATAAAACCATTACCTACCAGCGTTTGTTATAAAGACTCCTTTGGTTGCCATCATAAATTTTGTGGCACTTCATTTCTTTTGTTTTTGTTTCTCTCGTTTTCATGCTGTAAATTAAGGTGCTCTTCCTAAATCATTTTAATATCAAATTTAAAAGGCTTATAATTTCATTCCCGACTTCTAGTGCAACAGCAAATAAATATAGCGTTCACCTGGCTTGCAACCAAAACAGGATGATTGTTTGGTGGCTACTGGGAGAAGAAAGCGAAGAGAGATCAAGCTCTGTTAAGGGTAGAATAATTAACAGACACTCAGTGCCCTTGGCAGGAATTAAACCTGTGATCATCAGACCATCAGTCTAGTATACTATCTAAAGTGTGATTGTTTAGCAACTTTATTTTTGGCAACATTGTTTTTGGCAGCTCAGCTGTTTTCGTGGAACATGTTACTGTTAAACATGTTCAGTTTCGTGAAACTTGTTACTGTTAAACATGTTCAGTTTCGTATATAATTTAATCATAAATCTACTTACAAACGAACAACGCTTGCAGATTATTCAATTTTATTATCAAAATTAATGATCGGTTAAGAAAATTTAAGAAGCTTTGCAAGAACTGGCAATGTACTGCCTGCTTGGTGTGAATTATTGGCCGGTGGCATCATTGGACTGAATTTTTTTCAAAGACAATAAAGGCTGGAACGATACTGTGAGAGGCGAGTTCGATGAACAGTTTAATACACGTTTGGGGCCGTTTAATTGCCCGCCTAGATAGTGCGACTTGACGCCTTTAGATTATATTTTGTGGGGATATGCTAAGGCTCATGTCTATAGGGATAAACCCGTAATGGTTGACGCACAGGAAGCCAATATTGAAGAATTTATTTGTGAGATAGACTGGCCTTCGTAGACTAGTAGGTAGTATACTAGACTGGTAGTGCGAAGGTCCCACGTTCGAATCCTGCCGTAGAACTCTGGCAGTTTGTGTTTGAGAATTAAAGGGAGCGCACAACAAGCCTTCACTGGCTTAAGTGTATGTCGTATGACATGGGCTATCACACCTCTCCAATCAACCTAACCTAACCTAACCTATTTGTTAGATACCAGTCGATATATTGGAGAGGGTGTGTCAAAATTGGACCCGGCGTATGAACCATGTGAGGCGTAGTCGCGGTCAACATTTACATGATATCATCTTTAAACATTGAATTATATAGACCGTTCTATCGACTTGAATAAAGATTTTATATATTTCTCTAAATTTTATGTTTTTTTTTCAAACCAAATCTGAAAGCTTATAAAAAAATTACCCTTCACTATCCCTCCGAGGCAACCAGGAATGAAATTGTGGAGGTAGTAGATAAGTATCGTATAGAAAGAACTGCTCGAGCAAGAGCTAAGGACACTTTCCACATATGCAAGTACGCTCGTTTGTCAAAGTTCCAGCGCTGAAATAAATTAGTTAGCTACGGCCTGTCAACTATTTGTCGCGGATGGTGTAGTTGTTTCATGCAGTCAACCCATATCGTACAAAAATTTTTCTTATTATTTTCTAAAGCGAACTTTCTTTCAAAAATTATTTTAGCATGTGAGAATATGTTGTAAGTGCTGCTTGTGTTTTGTTGCTATTTCTTCATTCTTAGTGTGTCTCACTTTTTGTTGTTACACGAACTGACAAAGAAGATTTGCATAATTATTTTAAAATACAATTTCATGCTCTATTATCCAAATAAGTTGAAAAATATGTACTCGTACTGGTATGTGTAAATATTACAAATTTAAATGAATATGTTTGAATGTAAATATATTTAAGATATTTAATTTATGCTGAAAGCAGAGTGGGGGCCCGAAGTGCTTAACATACCTGACACTCCATTCAAAAATTATGCAAAATTTGAATAGAACGTAACAGGTGGGTAGAAACACATGATTTAAATTCTAATTCATTTAAATGCATGATATGTTCTTGGATTATATTCCAAACGAGTGTAAACTTTGTTTAAACAAATAAATACTAATCTGAGAGGGATTGAAAGAAATTTCACAATATTTCAATAGAAATTATTCAGAAAAACATATTGATGTACAAAAATACGGTCGCTGTTAAAGGTGGATATCGCTTTTCGGGAAGAACATGATGTAAACCTTATATTTAAAAAAAATTGCGGTGTGTGAGCAAAATTCTGCTATTATGTCAAAATCGCAGGTCTATTACTGTATACGGAAAAGAGTATCATTTAATTCTTCGCAGGGGTTATGCGATATTCCTTTAAAGCAGTGAAAATTCGGACTTTTTCCAATAACTTGAAGATGTTCTCTTTATAGGATCATGTTTATAGGATCCTAAGTTATGTGCCTGATTTGATGAAAAAAAAGATTTTTCTGGAATGATGATTTTAATATACGAGGTCTGTTCAATAGAAAAGGTGAATTTTAATTTTTTTTTGAACTTTTATTCATCAATTTCTATTTTGTCCCCTTCAAAGTATTCCCCCCTAGATATAATACACTTGTGCCAGCGTTTTTTCCAATCCTCGTAGCACTTCACCTAATGGCATGGCCTTTGGTTTTCATCTCCTCAATCGTCGCAAAACACCGTCATTTCATGGGCTCCTCCTTGGCTCTTCCACTGGGACGATTGGACTTTGGTTTCGATGTCATGACTATATACCCATGATTCGTCACCAGTTATGACCCTTTTAAGCAAATCTGGATCTTCATTAATGTCATTAAACATTTCCTGAGCGACTCCTATGCGATTATTGTTCAAAATCAGCAATTTCGGAACGAGCTTGGATTTTGGTTTCGATGTCATGACTATATAGCCATGATTCGTCACCAGTTATAACCCTTTTAGCAAATTTGGATCGTCGCTAACGCTTCATGCCCAATGTTTGCGGAAAAATTGTATGGCATGAGTCAACCGATATGCCGGCATACTTTGCAACTTCTCTAATAGTGATTCGACGATTCTCCATAACGATTTTCCACACTTTCTCAACATTTTCATCGCTTTATGATGTGATTGATCTTGCAGGACAAGCATCGTCATTTAAATCTTCTCGACCTTCTTTGAAAAGCTTGTACCATTGGTAAACATTTTTCTGACCGAGAGCACGATCACTATATGCCACTCTTAATATTTCAAGTGCTTTTGAGCACTTGTACTTAAATTTTTTACACAATATTTTATGTAAATGCTTTGATCCATTTTTATCCACAGGAGAAAATCGCTAAACAAACAAAACACTTTTATGCCTCTCACAACCAAACTCAACTAAACGCAAATAAACTCAACTAAGAACATATCGCACACTAAAAACAACACCGTTATAACTCAAAATTTATTGAAATTGCTTTTCTTTCACAAATCAATTCACATAACAAATCTTCAACGACCTCTAAAATTTCCTTTCCATTAGATTAAGCTTTTGTTGAAAACTACAGTTTTGTCAGTTTTATTTTACTTGTGTCGCTTGTAGAGCGTCAGTAGTTTTTTGCTTCTCCTGAACATTTTAGATTTTTTGAATTGTGACTTTTTTGTCTTTAGTGTGCGATATGTTCGGGAGAAGTGTTCCAGCACCTAAAAATTGCTAATCGAGTGCATGTAGCCCTAGAAATTTCAAAATTGAACTTTTCTTATGAACTAACCTCGTAGACCTGTTATTATAAAATCCCCTTTTTCAATGCCCTTAATTGAATTATGAACTATCTTCAGCATAATAGAAAGAGTAGAATTTCTCTCACAAACCAACATTTGTTTGTCTTCTTGTCCACTGTGTGCCCTTCCATAAAAGTCTAAGTTCACTTCCTCGAACAACAAACGTCTGGTATTTCCGGTTACTATTACTTTTCGATGGAATCAAAGAAATTCCATAACAAGAATTCGTTTTCAAAACCATAATTATGACCAGCCAAAAACAAAAAATTCAATCCTATTGCGTGTGAGCAAATAAACATTAAAACCGAAAGTCTTTTCTACTCCCTACTGTTGGTTTTAGGTATTTTAAAATTTTATTTACTATAAAAGAAAAAATCAATACTTTATACATAGACAAAATATGTACATAAATTTTAAACAATTAGAGGGCCACGATAACTAAGAAATAAAAATAAACAAAAAACAAAAACGAAAATTTATATTTGTTTAACAAAATTTTGAAATTTTTGGAAAAAAATGCTTCGCATAAATCAGCATAAAAAATAATAAAGAATTAAGAAGTTTAAAAAAATCTTAAACCCAATAGAAATTCATTACCCGATATTATATTCATATTTCTATTTGATTTCTTTGCTGTTTGTCTATGGCCGTATTTTCTTTTAAGTCCTCTTGTTTACGACTCTAGTAAAAGTATTTCTTATAACCTTAAGACTAGTTCATACGACTCTTTTTCGAATAGGGTTATTATTCGTTAGTCTTTGTTCTAATCTAAAGGCATGTGACCAGACTTGGCAAATATTTGAAGAGATAATCGTTGCTACTAAATAATTTACTTTTCAGAAATATTCATTAAGTCATAAATTGTAATATTTAATTTATTTTGAAATTTCTGGTTAAGGCAATTGAATGCTTCTTTAGCGACATGAAAAATGTCCAAAAACATCAAGAGTTTCTGCTTCCTCAATATTCATATCGCACATAATTACAGATGGAGCAGCACGTTCTGTCATTTGTATAACGCTGAGTCTTACGTGAATTAAACTTGATCCTATTCGCATGATCTCATTAAAAGATTGTTAGAAGATCATGATTAAATACATATATAATTAATATTTTGTCTCATGTTCCCAATTCCCGTCATTCTTGGCCTATTGAAAGAGGAGACGGGATTGGAAGTTCGACAGGGAATGTCATAAAAAATAGGCTTATAGAATGTACGGGGCCTTTAAGTAGCCTTGAATCAATCTTGAGCTCATCTCATGAGACTCCATCTATAAAAACACGTACAGTGGGATTGCTGGAAAGAAATAATATTGGAAAAAGTGGTGAATAGAATCACAGCATTGATCCATTAGGAGTGCTAGTAGGTTATCTTTAGAGCGTCCTCTAGGAAAGCCTTTTTGGCAGTCGCTTAACAAACTGTGAAATCCTATGTATATCACAAGATGGAAATTTACCACGCTTTCCCTCAGTTTAGAGAGTGCAGAGCAAATTGCAATTGGGTGGTAATTTTCTGGGCTTCTAGCCTCTCGCTGTTTGGAGGATGGAGTTACATTAGTAACCTTCTCGTACACTAGAAGTTCGCCAACATAGTGCAATGCATAGGAAAGGTTGGCTAAAGGACACGCTTGCGTCTAAGATCAATGCTTCAAGATCAGTGCTAGAAGTACATCCGGTACTGGAGATTTCTATATATTTAGCTCAGCTAAAACCTTTTTAATGTCATCCGCTCGAAAGAATATTTTTGGCATAGCTACAGATTCTCTTTCGAGCTCGGGCAGTGGTTGATCATTTTCCGGCAAACTGGAATTACTTGCAAGTACTAACTCAGCCAGAAGTTGAGCTCCTTATCAATCGGGTCATTGAATATTTGGCCATCCTTCAAACGAGTCAGAATTGAGGAATTAGTAATATCCCTTACTATTTTAAAAAAAGACCAAAAGCGCGTACCACTTCGAAGAGATCCATAGCACGAAGGCGCTGCTCGCATAAGGTTTTTTCGTCCTTCAATACTATGGCTAACAAAGATCTCGCTTGTTTGCTTAGGGAATCAGTGTCCACGTGTCTGTTATTGTGCTAAACACTGAAAGTTACTCGTAACTCTCTAGATGTGACGGCGTTTCTGCACACCCTTAAACCCAGACTTCATTCTGGGCTTAATCAAGATTTTCTGTAATGGAATGAACCTTTTCATTTTCGATAATATAAAGAAGATTTTGAGGTTTTTAAAACTCAATATTTCCTCAATCTGAGCTTAAATTAAGCAATTGAGGCATTTCGTTACAACGTTGTTGTTTTTTTAGTTCTCTTTTTATTGTGCTACGTCCTTAGTAAAAAGAGATGTAATGAAATTTATTATTCGCAGAAGATGTATGTATTTATCTAGTACTTCCAGGTATGTAAAGGGTCTTTCATTAAGCGCTTCCTATTTTTAAATTTAAATAAAACCAAATGTGTGTGAGATGTCATTACAATTTTCAATTAATTTTATGTATGGAATATAACATCGTGCAATTGTCCACCGCAACTTCGCTGAGTGGCGCGCATCGCCATTAAAATAATGAAGGTGGCGGTAAAGTAATGTCATAATTTTAACTGGCAGCCATTTTGTTAGAAATGAAAAAAAGATCTCTCATTTAACAAAAGTTTATTTGAAAGAGTAAAATTGATGACATTAATTAGAAAAAATTATGTCGCTCAAATGGCCACCTCCCAAGTTGATGCATAATTGCGTTCGTTTTTTACTGCATTTTGAATTGTTGCTCGCAAAACATCTGGCAGCCAATACAAATTATGACATTACCCTTGCGCCACCTTGTACACATACCGCGTCTGAAAATACCTGGATGTACAAACATAAATATGATTTGGTAAATATAAAAAAAACAACATGTTAAAATGAAACTCAGTGAAATAAAACATAATAAATGACTCTTACTTTGTGTGGCACTCAAAATGTCTTAAGTTACGCATTTGCAAAAGAACTTGTAACGATGGCATATAAATTTTAGGCGAAATATGTATTTATTTGTAAATTAAACAACATAAATTCGAAAAAGGAAAAGGCAAACCTACGCATTATTCCAAAAAAACCGCAGTGTTCTGGTTTTAACTCTTCTGTGGGAAATTTTGGCATCAGGCGCTGTCTGTTTTCAAGCAAATTAAGGACAACTTGATATATTTTATTAATTGTTGTTTGAGGTGAAATTCTTTTTGGTTTTTTTTATCAACCCTTTTTACACACAAAATAAGGAGAAATTCCATTAAAAAAGATTATTAGTTTGATTAATGAAATACAGACATATGTACGTACGTGTATTTACTTATGTATGGTACATAAGTATGTACGTATGTAAGTATATACGAATATCTACTTACTTATATAAAAGCATTTATTACATTAAATAAACGATTAGATTTATCATGATTTACTTTCAAATCGTCATTTGACTTTTTAATTACACGCTTTGCGATAATTTTAAACTGCGCAGTATGATCGGATCAGATCATGCGTAGTTTTTCAAAAACTTTTTTCTATTCTGCAATGGAAATTGCCACTGGCTTGTTTTATAATTTTATGGCATACTTACAAAATATTAATTAGAAATCTGTTAAGGGCTTAAACAAACACACATGCATACATATCTTTCCTGCGATAAGTTTACCATTTCATAAAAAAATTCTACAATAACTATTCATAAGGTGTGCCACCAGGCATATTGTCATAATGTTATAAACAAATTTAATATTCTGTTTTTGTTTCCAAAATTATTTGATTGTACACATTTTATGATATTATGACACTACAATCGATAGCAGACTTTGTAAATCCTGCAATATACTATATCTTTGTACATATACTAAAGGATTTTCCCAAAAAAAAATTCCGATCTTTGGCATGTTGTTGAGGGTACATCTGTCGATTTCGCTGTCACTTATTCATGGATGGATGATTCATAGCAGCGCCCTTCATTCATTTTACGATCGCTATAATCGTCGTACCGAGAGGACACTTCGCCATGTGGTGGATAAATATGAGTCTATTGGCTGAGTAAATAATGAACCAATACCCGTAAGACGACGAAAACACAATTTCGTGTCGCTCGCAACAACTCGATGTTTCACAGACCGTAACTTGGCGTCGTAACTTGAACCTGTACCCGTACCCAAAATTCAACTGAACCAGCAAAATTCAACTGACCACAGACAATGACGCGTGTTCATTGAACGGCCCCTGGATCAGTTGGCAACTGACCCTAATATTCATTAAAAATATCATCTTCAGCAATATGGCCTATTTCTGAATTAATTGGTACATCATTAAACGAAATTGTCGAGGTTGGGACGACAGCAATCCACTTGAGACCCACGAGTGTTGAGTACATCCCGAAAAGAGACTGGTTGATGTGGATTTTGGGCTAGCGACGTCATCGGTTTATATTTCTTTGACAACGACGTTGGCCAGACGAACGACGGGTGCTAAAGGTCAATGATTACCAACTTCTTTTGCCCTGAATTGTATGATATGGACAACAACGACGAAGATATGTGCCACACAGCTAATGCCTCATTGGATGCTCTGCACGATTGATTTAAGGGCATTGTCATCTCACGTTTAAATTAGCCACCGAGATCGTTAGACTTTTTCTTGTGGGGTTTTCTTAAGTCGCATCTCCATGTGAATAAACCACAAACGGCCCTAAAGACCAATATAACTCATGCCAGCGTTTAAATTCAGCCTGATTTATGCGTCAGAGTCATAGAAAATTATATATTACGGATAAGCGCCACACAGCGAAGCAGCGGTGGACATTTGCACGATGTTCTATTCTATGCATAGTGACATCGAAGGGACTTTTAAATAATTAACATACATATTTAAATGATTTCCTACACACACTTTATTTTATTAAAATTTAAAGAATCTAGCAAAGCTTAAATAAGAAACCATGTAACTGCATTTTTTAAACTTTGCTGGAGCTTCTAAATGGCACCCTGATGGAGACCAATAAAAATTTAGCTTCTTAGCATGGCCCTGAATTTGTAAAGACGGAAGCTTTTCCACTCATTATTATTTATTACTCATTATTATGAGCTTTAAGTAACGATGAGCTGTGTGCCATGGTGTTACATTCTGCTGAATCTACCATTATCCAAGTTCGTACCATTTTCCATTTGAGATGAGAAAAAGTCTGTAGTTGTGGCTCGGTAGATCTTGCAGTTGATTTATATGGCCACTGTTCCGAAATCCACACCAAACTGTTACTCTTTGTGGGTGTATTGGCTTCTCGACAGTGACTTGCAGGCCTTCCGATCCCCAGAAGTGGCAATTTCGTTTGTTGATGTAGCTGACGACGTGGAAATGTGCCTCGTCAGAAAAAATTAAATTTGGTGACCGTTTTTTTTGCAATATTTCCCAAGGGCAAAGCGACTCATTTTGGTTCGTAGAGGTATTTGCGATAGTATACAAATTCATAAGTGTCGAAAAAATATGTGGATTAAGAAGGATGCTTTAATTTGGATCACCCTTTATTTCATCAAGCAAGAATTCAGACCTCATTTAATAGTATTATGTATGGGGACATATACAACATATAGTATATGTACATATGTATGAACCATGTCTTATATGGTCTGTTGAATTAAATAAAAAAATTTACTTTTTTGGCGTTTAATAGATCTCATTAGAATTAGAACGTCAGAAGCATTAGAGATAAGAAAGGCGATAAATAATACTGTCACACATTTACACGCATTTGATAATATTTGTATGATACACGTAGTATGTATGTATTTGCTAGAATCATTAACGAACTGATAATGATTTTCAAGGTTGAGGCAATTGAAATGGGAGCAGAATAATTCCTTAAATTAATTTTTTATAAAAGAAAGGGTCAATGAACATTTTAAGTAAATACGCTATAAATTCAAAACTACTTGAAAATAAATAAACAGCTTATTTTATGACAGATGCATACAAACATACACACATACATAAATATGTAAATACATATATACATACATAAATATGTTTTTATGTGCGTACATACAATTGTCATCAAAAAGAATTAGATTTAGGACACAAGTATTTAACCAATGGCGTTTTTATTTCGAAGAAAAAAGTTACACATATTTTCCCAAAAGAGTTAAAAATTTTACAATAGAACACAGACATGCGAAATATGTAATCCTGTCTGTGTTCTATTCTATGAAGTAGTGGAAAAAAATAACCACATCTTTGTTTCTATTATTACAACTTCGCGCTAAAGTGGACCCAAGTTAAAGGTAACATTGGTAAAAATGGGCGTTAAACTCATCTTTAACAATTTTTCATTATAACAACTGCGCTGTAAAAAATTTTATCTTTTCTAAAGCATGGCTATAGCAGAGTATTTAACGTTAAAGGTACCAACAGACGACATGTTTTTCACATTGTATGTGTCAAAATTTACATATGTAAAAGGAAACATGTCGTGTGTTACCTATAAAACATTGCTTGTGTAAAAAACATGACAAAAGTCATAACACGTTATTTGAAATAGAGCGTGTTCTATTTTCTTATGTTAAACATACAGCTCCAAAAGTCTATGTCATGCGAACAAATTCGTCGGCGGTTGATTATGTGCACTATCATTAGCCGTCTGAATGAAGTATTTTGCAAGACAAATTATTTAACGTTGTCGTTTTATTAAATTGAGTCCAAAAATTTATAGATTTTTAGATACAACCTCAACGTCTTGTTTAAAAAAGAAAATATTAAAAAAAATACACATTTGCTTCGCCAATACTTCAGCGACGGAACTAAAAATATTTCGACGGCTGCAAGCCATTTATCAAACAAACGACGTGGATATTTATGTAATCAGCTGTTCCCAATAAACATGACCGTTTCTCAATAAACATAAACGTTTGTGACCAAAAATTATAAACCTTATGTAAATTAACCAATATTGACAGACATAAAGAAAAACATACGAATCGAAAGCTTAAAAAACACATGTAAGAAACATGTCGTCTGTTGGTACCTTAAATAAATAAATAAATTCTTGAAAAAATTTTATAAATTCTTAAAATTTGTAGTGGCAACGTCGTACCACTTGTTTAACTTTTTTTACAAAAAATATTTCTTGTTTAAATTAGTTTCATGTAAATAAAAAATAAATGAAGCGCAATATAAAATCGTGTCTTCCAAGGCAGTTTTACCTCATTGGGCGAGAGAGCGGGTCAAAAATTATCACGGCTGCAATTCATTAAGTAGAAAGTATGGCAACTTATGAAAATATGGCAACTTCATGTGTAAATCTCCCGCTCGCTTTTGGGTTCATGTGAAGTTGTTATAAAGAAAAACTGTTTCTTCGTCCGATAAAATTCTACCACCTTTAACTAACGTCAAGTTATAATAATGGTCCTAATGATTTTGTCTTTGCGTGAAAATCGTTTAATGATATTTAGTTCAAGGTGATATTTACTTCAAGGTGGCACAAAAGTAATGTCATAATTTAAACTGATCTCTCTTTTCATTTAAAAAAAAAATTATTTGAAAGTATAAAATTAATGACATTGATTGAAAGAAATTATATCGCTCAAATGGTCACCTCCCGAGTTAATGCTCCAAATTGGCTTACTTGGTTACTTCTCCAATATTACGAACAGATTTCAAGACTTCAAAGGTTCGTGATCTGTTGTGGTAAACGCGAGAGTCCAAAAAACTCAAGCGGAACAAGTCTGTTGATGGTGGATCTGGCTATCTGGACGGGCAGTTCAAATCTCCAAAACGGGAGATCTCTGAACCTGGAAGTTGGTGTCTTCTTCATCGTTAACCGATCTGTGTGAGCGGTTGCCCCGTCCTGTTAAAACCAACTATGATCGAGAGCCAATACAACAACTTGTGGCAAAAAAAAACTCGTTCAGCATCTGCCTGTAACTCTCAACATTTACGGTTACGATGGTTTCCGAAGAAAATTTAATTTTCACTGCAAATGCGCACCAAACGGTCACATTGAGGGAACGTGTGGATTCTCTATGATCCAGAAATGCAAATTTTTTTTGTTTATACAACCACTTGAGTGGAAATAGGCTTCGTCTCTCATTATGATATTTGATATCAAATCATCCTCTTCTTGCATCAAAGTTTAACAGGGTGTGGCGGTAAGTTAATCTTGCCCGACGGCCAGCAGGCAGAAAATCGTGAACAGTTTTCACTTCTGCTGATGCTTAATAGTGTGTATCGTCGTATCGTAGATGTTTGTGGATTCTCTCCGGCGTCGTCGACAACAGCAGCGATGTTCTCGGTCGAACGAGCTATAAGAGGGCGGCCACTTTCGCGAAATATGTAGTAGACTCAGTTTGCATCAGGCGCTCTGCGAAATGCTCAATTATTCGACAACTTTGAACACAACACAACGACGAGGATACCGACTACGAAACCCCTGGTCTGCAACCATATGTACTTATGTACAGGGCAACCAAAAATATGCAACTGAGTTTTTTCCTGTATCAAATATGGGAAAAGGGATAATATATTAATACGTTCAAAACGAAAAGAAAGAAAAATTTCGCGCCACGATTTACTACTAAATATTTCAAGCGCCAAACAAAGTTCAGGCCTCCTCGTTTAATCATAAAATGGTGAAATATAAGGATACTCTATTTAGGTAATTTTTTAAGTGAAGCTTGAAAGTTTTACCGAGAAAGCTTCCAGAAATGTGCAGGTGTAAAAAGTGCACATTTTAGTACTTTTTCACTGATCCACTCTCCACTTTATCTAGAGAGCATTATTTGGGATATTTTGGCGGGTCCGTGGATGGTACATTTTGATTGTCTGCTCCATTATGTTATCGCGAAGTTCAGAAGGTAACGTCATTCAATAACAGTGACTTAAAAATATTTACGGGCATTACACACTCTGGCAATTAAAGGATGAGACCTCAGAGCATCTGTTATGTTAATGTCCTATTCTGGGAAAAGTTCCCTAGGGGCTATTTAGTGACACCAGCTAATGTACATGATATAAATGGTAAATTACAGTCTATTACTAGTCCTAGCATAAGGCGGATCCGTTTCTTTGGTAATTAATTTTACGTCTGGGATACCAACTCTGAGCAACCACAATGCGCTTGTGGCAACGAACTGCTGTAGTGAGGCAACCAATCTAGAAATTTGTACACGTTAGTGTAGCGAGGCGCTTGTTACAAATATAGACAACTGTTCTATACCGCATCTAACATAATGAGCCGATGCATCATCAGCGATTAGTTAGTCCGCCTTCGATGTGTAATTCTTCGTTGTTGTTCCCTATTTGTGGATTGTTTCTGGCTTCAGTGTTCCTAATCGGCTTGGGAGGCACTACCAGTAGCTACGCTACTGCCGTCATCGCTCTCAGGGACTTTGGACGTAGTCAGCATTCTCACCACGACAAAGTGACAATCCGTCGAGGAAAATTTTTAAATCGTTGTCTCTAATTTAACTTAAAAACTTTTTTCTATTGTTTAGTCGATTTTTTGTTTGTTTTTTGTTAATTGGAAGATTTTTGTCTTTTATTTGGTCGAACTGTTGCTTCACAGGAAAAATTATTGTCAACAAAAGTTTCAGGCAAACATTTGTTTTCCAGATAAACTTTTTTATTGCCGCAGTTAATTATTAGTTTGAGTCTTTAGAATGAAACATTTTTTCATTGCTTTCAGTTAAATTGTTGTCTGAATTTATAAAATTCTTTTTAGGTCCACAGCCACTCAGTGGTTAATTGAAACGAAATTTAGTTTTTTCTTTGTTCGGAATACAAACATTTTCCTTAAAGTAACACTTGCCAAATTGCTTGAGTAACTCTGGTGAAATATTTAGTTAAAAGGCAAAATTTTTAAAGCTTTCTTACTTGATTTAAAAAGAAAACTCATAAAATTTAGAGAAATGTATGAAATCTTTATTTGAGTTGATAGGAACGATCTATATAATTCAATGTTTAAAGATGATTTCATGTAAATATTTACCGAGGCTACGCCTCAAATGGTTCATATGCGGGGTCCAATTTTGGCATACGTTCTCTAACATATCGGCCGGTATCTCACGAATAAAATTCTTAAAGTTTGGCTTCCGGTGCGCCAACTGTTGTGGGCTTGTCCCTGTAGACATGAGCCTTAACATACCCCCACAAAAAATAGTTTTAAGGCGTTAAATCACACGATTCACCCCTCCGATTGTAAGGCCCCAAACGTGAAATAAACTGTTCACCGAACTCGCTTCGCAATTGGGTCATTGTTTCGCGTGCTGTATGTCATGTGGCACCGTCTCGTTGAAACCACATATCAGCCTAGTCCAGATCTTGTATTTAGGGCAAAAGAAAGTTTGTAAACTTCGCACAGTAGCGCTCGCCATTCATTTCTGCCTTCATCGTGCTTGAAAAAGTGCGGTCCAATGATGGCACCAGCCCATAATCCACACCGAACAGTGCTCTTCAAATCAAATACGGCAACTTTGCTTGTTGACGTATCCATTCAACCAGAAACAAGCTTCGTCGCTGAACACAATTTTCAGATAAAAAAGTGGACGATGAACTTTCTTAACAGATCATTAATTTTGATAATAAAATTCAATAATCTGCAAGCGTTGTTCGGTTGTAAGTCGATTGATGATTAAATTAAAGTCCAAAGTGAACATGTTTAACAGTAACATGTTGCACGAAAACAGCTGACCTGCCAAAAACAGTGTTGCCAAAAAGAAAGTTGCTTAAAAAAATCACCATTTACATAATATACTTATTTTATTGTATCTTCATATGTCGATAATTCTGTGTCAATAAGGAAAAACTGCTTAAGTCTGATTTTTTGGTTTTTCAGTAGAGCTATTTTAAACTTTAAAGCTTATTTTTAAAATCAAGTTTTATTGCTGATTAATAATTTGTGAATGAAGTCTTATGGTTTTAAAAAATAGTTTAGAGTTTTTTCTAGCTCCTAGTTCTAAACACAAGTTGAGATAAGTTTTTCTTACATATGATATTGCACATTGAAATAAGATAAGCAAAAAGAATTTTTGCTATAACTTCCTGAAAAATCGAGTAAATTAATGGAAATTTTTTCTGGATGGTACTTCTAAATTGGGAAGTCCTAATGGTGTTATTAGCTCAATTTTAGCTTAAGTCGACTTAAGCACTTATTCCTTTTTACCACAGAATTCATTGGGGCTTAGAAACAATTAAAATAATGTTTTTGTAATTAATTGTGCAAATTAATGTTGGAGAGAGTATTCCAAATAATAAATTTAAATAAATAATATTTATATCCATACTAAAGAAGATTCTTTTAAATGGAATTGAATTGAACCTTTTCTAATATAACCTTAGACTATCTGTAAATTATTTGTTTAACTGGCGATTTAGTTTAGATAATGTTTTAGATCCCCAGTTAGTTTAATGCTCTTTATATAGAAAAAAAATAATTATAAAAGCTTTGAATATTTAATTTCAAGCATGTTTAAACATTTCGATATTCATTGAGTATCATCTTCATGAAATTATAATGAATAAATTAAGTTAATGAAAACAGGTCAAGAAACAGAAACAAATGTTACTAAATTTTAAAAACTATCAGTTCCAAAACTTTTGCTGTTGCTGAGAATAGTTGTATAAACAATTTATGCATAAAATGCTTAAAGTATTTTTAAATGCATTTAAATTTTGTTATTATAACTTTCCTCTTCTTTAAATCAAAGACGTGCATATAAATGTATTTGAATGTATTGTGTTTATTGTCATACATGCTCGAGACTGAGACGGTACTTTGGTTATTTTATTCAACTATAAAATTTTTGATGAAATGTTTTCTTTTTTGAAATTATGCTATACCGACTTTTTCGGATTTCAGAAATTTTTCTTCGATGTCAGTAATTTATTCAAGTTTAAAACATGCCTACATAGTAAGACCTGAAACCCCTACAGTATTTATTTATTTAGTTATATATTTATATACGTGGTCTGTTCAAAAGAAATGGTGGACTTTAAATCTCTCGGGCTGCATGCATTCGATTAGCGATTTTTGTTTGTGGTGGCACACTTGTCTCGAACATATGTTCGTAGTTGAGTTTGTTTGTGTTTAGTGAGAGGCATAGCAGTTAGACGACGCGTCGTTTGCTTCTTCGACGATTCTCTACTGTGGAAAAAATGGATCAAAGATCAAAAGCACTTGAAATGTTGAGAGTGACGGTGATTGTACCCTGAGTCTGAAAAACGTTTACAAGTGTTTACAAGCTTTTCAAAGAAGGTCGAGAAGATGTGAATGACAACGGTCGTCCTGGAAGCTCCACCACATCAAAAACCGATGAAAATGTTGAGAAAGTGAGGAAAATTGTTATGGAGAATCGTCAAATCACTGTTTAGTTTGTTCATGAGCATTATTATGATTCTGCATTGCCGATTCCAATTAGTAATCAGGCACAATCAAGATCAGTCATCTCATATAAATTTTTATTATTTGGATTTTTGATCTTGAGTTAAGTTTTAGGCTAGAAAAGTTCAAATGCAGTTCCATAGTGGCAAAAGATTAAGGATTAAAATAATGAGAAGTTTTTTGGCCAACTTAATTTGGCATTTATTTGTTTCAGTGTTTGTAAAATTCAACCATGGAGAGGTACACAATAGAGCAGCGCATTAAGATTGTTGAAGCCTTTTACGAAAATGGGCGTTCAAATCAAAATGTATTTCATGCACTTCGTGATTTTTTTTTTTGGTGAGCATAAGCGACCAAATGTTTCCACATGCATGCTCGCCGACTTTATTCTCTGGTAAATATTGCCGTTGTTCGCGGTAATGTGGCGGAAGAACCGTTAACCTCGACTCGTCGTTGTGTCTAAAAATGGAACATCTCACGAATATCACTGATGCTAATTTTGAATAAAGATTTGAATTTAAACGCTTACAAGGTTCAGTTTACTCAAGGGCTGAAGCCTAATGAGAACTTCAAGCGTCAAATGCATTTTGATTTGAATTTTCGTAAAAGTGTCTACAATCTTAACGCGCTGCTTAATTGTGTCCTTCTCCATGGTTGAATTTCTAAAAACACTAAAAACAAAGAAATGTCAAATTAAGTTGGCCAAAAAACTTGACGTTTAGGTGTAACTCACAATTAATATCGTGAACCACCCTTTACTTTTTATTCGTCTCTACTCTCTCTACTATTAAACTCAAGAATTGCAGCAACTAAAACTGTTTGTGTGGCAGGGCGTAACTGACACTACCATATGAACAGCGTAGCGCCTAATGAGTTTTATTTTAAAAAGTCCAACAAAATAATTCTCTAAAAAAGACGAAAATAAAAGAAACATAAAATCAAACGAAACTGCATTCAGCGATAATTTGGGGCATAAACTTTTAGATGGCCGTATGCCGCATAAAAAAAAGAAAAAACTTAAAGGGAAACATATTAAAGGAGAGCAAATGTTTAAAGGAGAGAGGACACAGAAAAACGCAAAATAAAAATGAAAACTTCAAAAACCTTAAAGGAAACAAGTTTCTTACAAATTTAACTGGATTTAAATCACTTTCGTGCGTGAGCGTGAACTAATAAATGAAATCATATGTATATTCTTGCTTGTCACGGACAAGAGAGTTTTCAGATGGCATTCAGTAAATTATCAAACAGTCGCTTAGTCAACTGAGGGTTAGATCGATATTTGAATAAAATATCGTGCTGTCGAAAAAGGGTTGTACGAAGCGTGTGATTTGTAATAAACCGTATGTCGTCTAAACAATTAAATTGTTTCCTAATTTTAAAATATGTACTACTTTAACAAAAAGAAAATATTGATGTATTTCAATTTTGATCTACAATAATAATTTTTTAAATGTGTATATGTCCTGCCGGTCAGGGATTACATTTGAAGTGAAGAATACAAAGTTTCCTTTTGCCATCTTTTTGAAAGCTTTCCTAATGTACTAAGCGAAAGCTTTTTCTAAGTATATATTTGTTTTTTTTCTAAATAACTGCTTTGCTGATGAGTCATTGGTCTCATTGTGTAATCTGCTATTTGTGGCAGTTTCATATCTCTTTTTACTTAAAATGGCAGTTAGACAATAAGCTGACCAAAACTCTTGTGGTATCTTCAGACCAAATGTTGGAAATTTTCTTTCCCTTTCGCTTAGTTAATTTCAATTACATTTCGGTCATGGGACTCTTACGTTACTTACGTTTTCTAAGGCCCTGAGCGGTTGCACGTACAGGTCACAGATTATTACTGAAATGCCACAGCAGGCTCAATGATCTGGCGACTCAAAATCAGATTACTCTGATGTGGGTACCAGGACATCAGGGGCATGCCGGGAATGAAATGGCGGACATCTGTGCGAGGAGAGGGGCTGAGGGGAACTTCATTGAACCCATCCCATCTTTTGCGTTCAACAAAAGTATCCTTAAGGGGGAGATTTCGAAATGGACATCGTCCAGGATTGCACAACATTGGAATGACATCAATGGGTTAGGCCACTCCAAGAAATTCCTATGCTAAGACTGGACAGGAAAAGCCTGCGGACGCTGGTAGGGGCACACACCGCATTTACACCTGCAAAGCCCACCCATACAGAATGGGATTATCTGACATGAATATCTGCAGATTTTGCGGTCAGGAGGAGGAGTCGATGGAACACTTGATAGCAAATTGTGGGGCATTGGGCCACAGAAGACATAGGACTCTACAATGTAGAGTCTACATGCATATACGCTAAGTGAAGAGGATCTGCTAATGGGAGAAGCTGATTCTATTTACGAACGTATTGGACGGTTAGGGACAGATCAACAATGGTCGCAGTGCAAAAGGCCATCCTGGGCCAAAACCCAATTCCATTCCATTACATTACATTACTTTTACCTATTTATCTTAAAGTATGACTTTAGTTGCGTATTATGGTATTTTATATTATTTCCTTTTTTACTATTTATATTTCTTATTTTTATTGTATTATTAAAAAACCTTGATCGTGTCATTGTTTCTCTACCACAATATCAGCTTGCAGCCTTCTAGGCTGTCAGCAAATATATCCTGCAGTAATACGCATCGCTACGAGCATAAAGTTCACACTCATTAAGTTAATAAATTTTAGAGCGGCGGTACTATTTTTGTCAAAGACTTGACAACTGCTACAGCGGTTTCATTAAGGAATTAAAATGAGAACTTGTTTTTATTAAGGTTTTTCTTAAGAAAACTTTTAATCTAAAAAAAAAGAAACGAGCAACATAAAATTAAAAAATTTATGTTTCACATAAACTTGGCTCAATAAAGTGAACTGTTTTTAGCTGCTCAAAAATCAAGATTTTCGAATTATTATTAATGAAAAAGTTATTCCTCCAATTGTCTTTATACAGGGTGTGCGCAAAGTGTAGTAATAATTTGAATTGGCTTCCATTTTGGCAGATCACCGACCGAAGCCATATCAAAAAGTTTGGACCTGAAAGAAAAGAAATTAATAATTTTGCTCACCTTTTGCCAAATTAGTTGTTTTTTTTAGACATACGTCCATGTTGCATTAAAGGAGCGATATGTATACCAGAGTTGTAAAAGAATGTCATCACGAATGACGAAAATTCGAATGTATGCTTTTTACTCAACAAATGAATGCAATTCTGATATGAGTACATTCATAATGAATTAACAAATTTTTTAATAAATTCCTTATGAATTAAAATTTTTTTTAATCATCCATTTTACAGCTGAAATCTATTTACGGCAAATATTTTAAAAATTAATTTTTGTTTATCCAACAAACGTTTGTCTCTCAACGTTTTCAGAATTTCTATATGAAACAGTAAAAGCTTTTTCATATTAAAATATTTTTTTTGCCGTTTGAGTTTATAATGAATTAATTCAAAGTTTAATTCAATTTATATATGTATTTTGAAAAATTAAAGAAAAAAAATTTGAGTTCATAAGAAATTTATTCAAATTTTAATTGAAAGAATATGATTTCGTGAAATGAATGCATATTATTTTGAATGCGTTCATATTTTAATTTTATTAATTAAAATTAGGAAAAAATAATGATTTCTAAATATTACAATTGATTGCTGGAAGAATGCGCTCTTGCTTTGGCAAAAATAAAAACAAATCATTCGTTTACAGCTCTGATGCATACTCATGTAGATACACACATTCTTATATATTTTGCTAACCTTTTTTTGTGGCCATAAAGTTTATTTTATGGTTATTAAATTGACACTGTATTTATCGGGAATAATCAAATTCCATTCAATTTAGGGAAAAAAATACAATAAAAAATTTACGCACCAGGAAAGGCAGACGAAAGCGAATGGGTAATAAAAGCTGAAATACTTAAGTACGTATGGATGTGTGTTTAAAAATAAAAGCAGATTAAGAAATCAACGGGTGATAAACATTAAAACTAAATTGATTTTAAGACATCAAATAAAGAACACAATAAAAAAAAGTTATGGGATACATTCTATGAAAAAGAAAAATCGTTTAAAAATTCCTCTGATAAAATACGAGAATTTTATAGAAATTCAAACAACAGGTATTGAATTAAAATTCCTCATAAATATTTAAACATAGTTTTATACCGTATGAGACATATGAAATTCAAAGAAGCGAAATTAAGAGTGTATTTGAATCAGGTTTCGTTAACGTGGAACACTGGTTGACATTAGCATGGCTTAATGTTTCTTAAACGTGTAAGGAAATCTTATCAATTAAACATATGTACATACATATCGTGCCTTAAAAGGCAAAAAAGCTTAAGGGACAAACAAAAATTTGTTATTAACTGCCCTAAGCTTTCAGTTGTGCAGGTATTGCATGATTGATTTTGCTCTTCTAACGACTATAAAACTTCAGGATTTAAGTTTAGTGATCGTAAGTTATCGATTGTGGTTAAGTAGTGAAAAATAAAAGTTATATCATTTGAGCTTCTACACGTAAGCGTAAGCATCCGATATATAAGGTTTTTCCTTCTAATGGCACTAAAGTTTCTTAATAATTTGGCTTAGATTATTTTCTCTGTCTCATGCCGCTTCGTCGTGCAGTGCGCCAATTCTCATTAAATATGGAGTCGATGCTAAATAATACTCAGCATTGTGAACTAATTCGTTCCGGAAATGCCTTAAGCATCAGGTGGCTATTTTGTCATAGACGAAATATTTATCTTTAGGTTTCAAAAATCGGAGGCACATTCTTAGCGCTTGAAACGTGAAAGGCAGTAGAATAAGAATATCCGCTGCAAGGAACGTCATATTAATTATATTTGATATTTTTGCGAGCAAATGCATGACTCCAGAATTGCAACACGAGATTGAGAACCTACAACAGAGGAAGAGCTACAATCCAAACCGATAACTTAATTCTCTCAGCATAACGTGACTTAAAAAATGCAGTCAGAGACATTTTAATAAATACAAGCGAGCTAGAGTCAGCTAGTTATCGTGGCCTTACCACGAAAAAAACCTTAAGTCACATTTGTTTGATTTACACTTTTTTATCGTAATCAATAATTTACCATCACTAAAATTAAATTTTAAAATTTTATACCTGTCGGAAGTGGCATCAAAAATTTAGGGAAATATCAATTTTGCAGCAGACATACAATTTAGTGCTTAACAACTCTTCTGTAAAATTTTGTGTTTGTCAATTAAGCTATTTTGGCAATTAAGGTACGATATTTAATGTACCAAATAAAAGAGTTAATAATGGGAAGAAATTTATTTCGACTCTATGTGTTCGTCTCTTCGGGTTCTGCGAAACAAAAAGTTCGCGAGGCACATACTTTGTAGCGATTTGGAGGAATATAATTAAAATCTTTGCAAGTTTCGCAAATAGTTTTTATGTCCTCCCCAATTTCAATAATGTCCTTTTTTGGTATAACAAAGTATGACAAAGGTGCCTCTCTACTGTGGTAGATGAAGAAAACAATTTGACATGAACAAAAGTACAAATTTTTATTTCTTGCTATTGATATCCATTTTTGACACTTTCTCTCGAAGTTTCTGGGAATGTATCCCTCATCAAAACATCGATATCAATATAGATACTCATGAACGAAACATCGATGCTTTGCAAACACCGATGTATCATTTGCATCTCTAATCACCTTCCAGTCTAATGCACAAATTTCACAGGTGCATATACGAATATGTGCAACGTCTTCTTGCAGGGAATTCTGACCGCATAGTTTACGAAACCGCATCACTTAAGGGCACATTACACAATCAAGCTGATTGACGTCAAAGATGTCTAAGTATTTGGAACGATTTTCCGTCATCCCACGTCAAATTTGGTTTATGAACAGACCGGTTTCGGCTTTGTGCCATCTTCAGTGTTCTCGAATACTAAAATCTGTCTAAGTATGGCTGGGTGCTATATTCTTATTTGCAATAAATAAACGATCTTATCACTTTGTAGCGTACATCGTATCTATCTACTTTTCAAATAATGTACGCGTTGTAGTTTAGAAAACTCTCTGTACGCCTGTAATTGTGCGTAAACAGCTGACAATAAATTTGTTGGTTGTTTGATGTGGTTAAACTGCTGAATAATTTTTTTCTGAATTGAAATTCTTAAACATCAATAAAAGCCAATTGTCCATGACTAATGCTTTGTCAAAATTTTGAAAAAAAAAGATTAGACAATAAAACAATTTAAAAAACATTCCAGTAAATTGTTTAAGAAAAGCGAAAACTTTTGTATTAAATGTCGCGAATAAAGGCAACAAACAAGAGCAACAACATAAAATTCTACATTATTTATGTCATTTGAAAAGTAAGTGGTCATACATTTGGAGGTACTTTTTAAATTTATAAATAAAAACTGGTTTATTTATTTGGTTTATTTTAAATCTCTGACATAAAATTGGTTTATTCTTTCAACGATTTCTTTGAAAAATGTGACGGATGATTGCACCAAATAAGTATTTTGTCCGAAAGTAATATCAGTTCCTCAATATAAAGAGAGAGGTTAATATTTAAAATATTATTAATAAATATGGGATTGATAATATGTATATAATTTTTTGAAAATCGAATGGGCAATTCGTCTGCCCTAAATATTAATTATCGCATAAATCCTCCATTTATGGTCCCATAATCGAATATCTGATGGGCGATTTGCCCTCCCAAATTATTAATTATCGCTTAACTCCCCCACCCCTCTATGGACTGATTTTGAAAGAAAAAAAAAACTTGTTTTATTTTAAAGTTTGGTTTTACAAGAATTCAAGTGGAAATCGGACGAAGAAAGTGGTCACCTTAAATAATGATTTTAACACAAGTCCGCCAATTATAGATCTATTTTCAAAATTTTTTATTTAAGAATACATTTCAATCCTAATTCTGCAAATAAAATAAAAATAAGAAAAGAATTCTATCGGCTTTTCTACTGAGCCATAGTTGCTTCGGTTTTCTAATCTGTTCAATGAGCACGGTTTTCTTTTGCCAGAATTCTTATCAAATATTTATTTATCAACATTCTTAATGTCACTTTCCCTCAAAAGTATTATCGAATCCTTGAAATGCTGCCGATAAGCACTTCTTGCTATACATTTGAGATTTTGCTGCAATATGAGTCTCAGTTTTTTAATGGGGGCCCTTTAGTTTTTGTAACATGAAAAAATCGCTGAGTGTTCTTGAGGCATGATTGAGATGTTGTTTTCAACAAAAAAAAAAAAATCTCAAGAGCAACTATAATTGAGTATCATCGTGAAATAATTGAGATGTATTTCTAACCTTTACGAATGCAGTAGACAAACAAAGGTCGCTTTATAGTTGAAATTGCGATAATAGTAGAAATCGCATTGAGTCACAACTCAATAAGTCCAAAATGTTCAGGACAAGCAACAGAAAACAAAAACGTTGATGGTGTATAAGTGATACAAGTGAAATAAAAAAATGAATAATAATATTTTTCCAGCTAAAGAAGACTTTGAGGGAAAGGCAATTTCTTCCGATCGCTAAAGATTTGTTATCCGAATTGATTTGCGGGAAGAAAGCGATTTTGAAGAATTTCGAGTTGTGAATGTTTGGTATCGTATAAGATTAAAAAAAGTCGACTCTAGGTATGCGTGAGATTCAGAAAGTGAAGTGACGTTGTATACATCTCTTATGTTAAATAAGTTTATTGGAAAAACTTGCCCGGTAATGGATTACCCTCCATTGGCTTATGTTGTCACTTTCGTTTGACAGTGTTTGAAAACTTGAACAACTCGCCAAACGTAAAAAAAATATTATGACAGACAAATTTTTAAACGACATTATGCTGCTACATTTTGAACATGTTTTTTTTCAATATAATTTTAAAATTTTCATTATTTTTTCCATTGTATTGGCCCGGCCTCTTAGACCATATTTGGTGTCTTTAAATCCTAAACGCATACACACATGCGCACATACTGTATGGCCACAAGTACTCGTATTTAAAGGTGCGAGTACGTACCGTGCATTGATAATTTTTTACATGTCAAAATGTTAAAATAAAAAATAAAAAAATAACTACAATTTGTTAATGAAATATTTAATCTGCCTTGTACCACCATTAACAAAGTTTTCAACGGAAACATTTGATCCTACTTGATTGCCTGCAGATACCATAGATACGCATACAGTTCCAATGTTTTGACCACTTGAATATTTTTGAATACGTTATTTTCCTTTACAATCCCAATCCCAATTCATTTCATTGTTATTTGTCAGCCAGTTTTACTTATAGAAGAGATTTATAATTTTGTGTTAGAAGACAAGAACAAAATTGGCAACAGAATGAATTTTTTTCCTACTATCGACATGACAAAATCTACTTGCTTCACACAGTTTTCGCTACAATCCTAAAAAGAGAGACAGACGGTCAGTCAGCACTTTGTTTGTAAAGTGGGTAGTCTGAGCAGGAAGTATTGAGAAGAAAGTTTCTGATTTATTTATTCACTTTTTGCTTTTCCTTTTTCGAATCTTATAATCGGCGTCATGTTTGAATTGTCAATCAATTTTAATAGATTTATGAGTTAATTGGCACGTGAAAAAGATTATAAACTTGTGTAAATGTAAATGTGACCTAAATGTTTCAGTTTAATGCCAATAATTTGAATTATTTATTGTTGGCTTTATTATTGCTGGACATAAATCGACGTAAATCAAAAGAAATTCAAACATAAAAATGTTCAAAATATAAGAAATAAAACAAACCAAAATGGGATAGAAAAACTTGTAGGTGTAGTGAATTGTTTTTTTAATCACGATTATTCAAACTCACGCATCTCCTCCAGCAAAGTTACTCTTCAATTGGGGACTAGATCGAATACATGGAGTACGAGTACCTGCATGCTGTTGAGAACTTACAGGTGCAAAGGCCACCAGTGATAAAACCCAACAATGCGGGTGATGAATATGATTATTCTCTTTATTAAATAAAAAAGTACCTTAATACTTAATGACATTTGGAATTTCTTGCCTCTTAACAAAAAAGTTCCTTAATGCGAGGGTGGCTCATTAACTTCGTGACTTTTGGAATTTCTCGCCTCTTAACTGAAAGGACAACACTGATCCTATCAACAAGCATCTGACAGTTCACACCTGTCAAAACTCGAATAAGTTGCGTCATTTAGTTTGTGTTTGACGGCCATGCCGCGTAATTTGATGGGAAAATGAAAAAAAGTGAATTTCGTGCGCTCATTAAGCATTTAATTTTTATGCGGAATCTTGATAAATACAGGTATCATGGGAATTCTCCACCATCAATTTTAATAGTGAAAAAGTGCTTCACTGAATTCTGTTTTGCTCGTACAAGCACAGAAGATGGCGAACGTTCTTGAACGTTCCAGTTGAAATCTCTACACCCGAAACAAACGATAAAATTGGAATTGGAATTGCGCAAGATTGTAGAAGCCATAGTCATATCATATGCCTGAGTGGTGAAAGATCACTTGGCTATGAGAATGCTTTCCACTCGATGGATGCCGCATTTGCTCACAATCGAACACAGACAGAATACAGTGACAACATCGCAGGATTGTTTGACGGTGTTCACCCGCAATGTGGACAATATAGTTTTTGCGTCCTTTCGTAACCGTGGACCAAACATGGGTTGCCCACAATACACCAGAGACCAAACAGCAGTCAACACAGTAGGTTTCTCGGGCCAAAGAAGGCCAAGGGGATTAGTTAGCCAATAAAGTGATGGCGACCGTTTTTTTGGGATGCACGAGACAAAATTGTCTACATTAAAAAGGGTGAAACAGTCAGTGGCGGATATTATGCCAACTTATGGGATTGATTTAATGAGGATTTGAAAACGACGGCATTTGGCCAAGCAAAAATGTTCTTTTCCACCAAGCCAATGCGTTAGTGCACACATGTGCAGTTTCCGTGGCGATTTTCTATGGGCTAAGAATCGTTCTGCCATATTCTCCGGATGTGGCTCTAAATGAATAAATTTTCTTTCGAAATCTCAAGAAAGTACTTGGAAATCTTATTTTTTGTAAATGTATTAAAAAATTGGAATAACGTTGGACAAAGTTAATAGAAATCAAAGTAGGCTATGATGAAATATAAAATGATTTTCTTTATACAAAAAACTGGCTTCACCAAAGACAAAAGTCACGAAATTGTGCCACCCTCGCATGTATGCATGTATTTTTACTCACGAAATTCTGCTTGTTGGTTTTTAAGGAACTAAAGCCAAATTGTTTATTTAAGAAAACTTCCCATTTGGTTTTATAAAAATAGTATATGATTGACTTCTTTTACGAGTAGTTTTGTTTGAAAGTCATGATTTTAGCCTTCAATAACGTTTAGCCTCTTTTTTAGCCACTTATTCTTTATTTATCCATTATTGGTGAAGGAGTTCTACCTACACGACAAAACTACCAAATTCCTTGAAACAGATCGATTAATATTTGTATGTAACTGGCGATTTGTTTTCTCTACGTCTCGCCTTGAACAGCGTAATGTGTTTTGGGCCTTATGGATTAAAGCTTATTGCACTGATTGTCTTACAAGATCATTAAACCTTAAAGCTGCATAATTGCCACTTACACCCACAGCGTTAAATGATTTAAGGCATTGTTTTATAGCCTTCGGTGTAAAGGTCTTTAGGAAAGAAACAAACTGCTTTTGTAAAGGCTGACTAATTCTTTGCAGTCTAATTACAAATCAGAAACGAATCCCAATTTGTAATAATGCAGTTTCAGTCTTCACAGACCGCAACGCTTCTGCTGCATGTTGTACGGTATTCTGAGAAAATCTTGGCCCACAAATCCTATCAAAATTACCCAATTTCTGAACCGAACTCTATTAAATTGTCTTCTGTATTGTCAGGTGTCAGTTAAGTGTGGCATACGCAAAGTAAATATGATCTTAAGTGTTGCATATATACAAAGATCTTGCAAATGCAAATTCACACTCTAGTATTTTGTTCTTTTAGAGTAAAACTATTCAATAGCATATTGCAAATGCTGTAATGCAAGACCATTTGCACAAGATTGTGAATTGAAGTAATGTGTCGTGTTTTTAGGATTAATCAATTTTTTTTAAATATTTTAATTTTACATTAATGAGTGAATGTCTTTAATATACTTATACTTACGTTTTTCAATTGTGAGACACAAAATGTCTACCATATGAAATCAACATTGTAATAAATCTTAATTAAACAATATCGTTCTTACAATTGAAACTTTTCAAGGTTTTGCAAATATTTTATGAATGAAAATGTTCATATTTTATTCACAACATCAGCGAAATGATACACCGCACAGTGGAACTTACGGTAGCAAATGTGTATACGATTTATATTTTTACATATCATAATGCTTAATATGACGATGGCTCAATAATTCCGTGGCTTTTTCAATTTCTCGCCTATTAACTGAAAGGGCAACGCTGCCTTTATTAATAGGCATTGGTCAGTTGACTCCTGTTCAAATTTTAACAAGCTGCGTTATTTGGTTTGCGTTTCACAGTCATTGATAGTCCATTTTGTGTCCTCATTAAGCATTATTTTTTGCGGAAAGAAACCATCACTCCAACCAAGATATATACTATGAAAAATTTGCACCATAAATTTCAATGTTAAAAAATTTATGTACTAAATTTCGTTGCGGTCGTACTCGCGCGGAAGATGCCGTACGTTCCGGACGATCAGTTGAGGTTTCTATACACGAAACAATTGAAAAAAAATTCAGAATACGGTGTTGGGCAATCGAAAATTGAAAGTGTGAGAGATTATGGAAGACATAGGCACACCCGTATCACATGTCTCAATGTTTTAAATTTTTAATGATCACATGGGTACTCGTATGACAAGGTATTCCGGAAAATGGGTGCGCGTTTGCTCACAATCGACCATAAACGCAATCGCGTGACAACTTCGCAGGAGTGTTTGGTGTTGTTCCACCGCCGTTCCGTAATCGTGGACGAAACCAGCGTCTTCATCACAACTCGCCAGAGACCAAACAAGACAGTCAGAACAGTGGGCTTCTCGGGGTGAATCGGCGCCAAAGATGGCCAAGGTAGGTTTGTCAACCCATTAAGTCATGGCAACGGTATCACATTGAATACTTTCAAAAAGTATTGGATCAGTTTCATGAGGATTTAAAAAGAAAACACCGCATTTGATTAAGAAAGAAGTCCTTTGCCACTAGGAAAATGCCACGGTGCGCACATGTGCGGTTTCCATGGCAAAATTCCATGAATGAGGCTGCGAATTGCTCTCTCATCAGCCCTATTCTTTACTAATATTTTGTAATTTCGTAGACCTTTTTCTGTTGATCTAAATATTCATTTATTGGATTTCGCAATCAAAATTAATTTTAAATTCTTTATTGAAAAGGAAGTTCCTACGGATGTAATGTAATTTTTAATCAAGATTTCGTCATCTTTAATTAAGAAGTAAAAAAGCTTCCAAGGCAATGAAATTATCCCTCCTTAAGAATAAATTGAATTTGTTTTGATGTAAGTATAATCTAACTTTGTAACAATATTTACATGAGTGTGTATGTTACCATTAATTTTGCAAACAACTCCACAGTGCAATGGAAACACTGACAAAAAAAATATAAAACAACTACAAAAAACTGAATTGATCGTGTAAAATTGATTAGTCATGCGAAAACTCAACAATTACACAAACCATTAAGGAGAGTAGTGAGAAAATTTTTCTAACGATTTTGTTAAGTCTCCAAACTGAATAGGTTGCCTCATTCGGTAAGACATTAAATTGTTTCTCTGACTGGAAATAAAATATGCGTAGAAACGCACAACACACACACACACGCACGCACGTTCGTCCAATTAATCTGCCAGTCATGCCAGTCAATTGCCTGTGAACTTTTGCTTTCTGTTTGTTATGAAAATGTTGCAGCAACAACTAAAATTCATATTTTATGTGATTAATCATTAATGTGACCAGATCTAGATCCTTGTATTGTACATTGTACATATACCCGTATATGAATATGAAAAGTGAAATTAAATTGATCTTTTCTTACATACGAGCAGGGCTGGGCAGTATTTGAAATACATGTATTTGAAATACGTATTTAAAATACAAATACGTATTTTGTATTTTGTATTTTAAATACGTACAGATTTTTAAGTATTTTGTATTTTGTATTTTAAATACATTTCCTGAAAGTATTTTGTATTTTGTATTTTAAATACATGATCAGAAAGTATTTTGTATTTTGTATTTTAAATACTGCAAACCATGTATTTTATCCGATCCACTGTTGTAGGAAAATTTCAATTTCTTTAAACCGTTAAGAACAGACAATTCATCTATAAAAGGGATTAAGATAGACTGACTTCCAATATTGGAGCATGGTAGTAGACCAGTGTCTCTAATTTGATCATTGGCATAAGTAGATGAAAAGAAATCTGCAAACAAGTTACTTATTTCAGCATCCTCATCTGATTAATTTTCATTTAACTTCATTGTAGGTGGAAAGAAGTAGATTTTCTTTTTAAATTTACAAAATTTGTGAAACGATTCTTCTTAAGGTTGTTTTTAATTTTGACGATATAGTTGTTATAGCAATTCTGATTTTAATTGTTATATTCGGCACGGGCAACTGAGTATTTAGCAAAGTCTGATGCTGATCCAGATTTTTTATACTTTTTATAATATTTATTTTCGCTATTTTTAATTTTAGAAAGAGCTTTAGTATTCCATGGCGGTCCAAAGGAATCTGAACAGGTTTTTTTTGGAAAACATTGGTTCAAGATCAAATATATCCTTTGTAGAAACTCATAATAATATGATCGATGACATCAGCTTTGTTTTCAAAGTTAGAAATTGACAGTAAACTACTCCAGTCAGTATTATAAAGTAGCTCAGTTACCCTGCTATAATTCCCTTTTTTGAAGCATAAGCTATTGACTATCGATTTTCCGCAGAATGAGATGTATATAATGAAAAACATGAATTTACTAAAATTATAGGATGATAGCGGTCTTCTGGCAAAGTGAATGAATCAGTGCGAAGAACAGAGGTGTCAACATAATCATTTACAAAAACCAGGTCTAAAAATTTAATATTATCGTTATAGATGCCATTCATCTGATAAAGATTCACATCTAGTAAGCAATCAATTTCTCATTGGCGCCAGATTTATAGGGCGTGAATTAACCATTATCAGTAGAACGGTTCCAGGAAATAATAGGCATATTAAAATCACCAACTGCAATGATAGTATCATTGTGATTATACATTCGCACAACGGAGGAGATAGCGTCTGAGTGTTTCTGATAAATTATTTCAGGTGAATTAGAAGGGATATACGAACACGCTACGAAAATTCTTTTATGTTGAATTTTATCAAAACAGCCATAAATTCAATATCCTGAAAAGACGTAAATGAAAAAGCTTCGGAAGTGAGCAGGCTAGAAACTGCTATCAAGACACCACCTTCCTTTATGTTATTGCTACGATCACGTCTAGATACATATAGTATACTTAGCAGCAAAAATTTCCGTGTTCAATATATGTATTATCATTAAGCCATGTTTCAGTAAATGCTATAGCATAATAGTCAAATGAGTAACTTTGATTAAATAACGCAGATAACTTCTTATTAATGCCACGAACATTTTGGTATATAAGAATAAATTTTCAATATATTTGTTTAGTTTTTTCCAATATTTGTTGCCGTTGAAGGCAATTGAACAGAATTCCTTTGTCTTGTTTTAAATATAAATTCGCGAACGTAAATACCATTAGGCCAGAAATTTGGAGAAATAACTATATTAAACAACTCATCCGGTGCAATAATCTTGAATGATGCCACTATTCTTGGTTCAGAGTAAGAAAATTTATACACTGAGATATCTAAGTTGATTCCAGTTTGAGCAGGACTAGTACATCTATTAGATAGGTTATTAGTAGTTAATAAAGTATTAACAGGTGTTCTTTCGGCGACTGTAGACAATTGAGTGGGTTGGCTCGTATGTTGAATAGAAGATACGGTACTGTCATTAACAATACATAAATTCATACATGTACATGACGTGAAAGTATTTTGTATTTTGTATTTGAAATACGTGCAATAAATGGAAGTATTTTGTATTTTGTATTTTAAATACATACAGATTTTTAAGTATTTTTGTATTTTGTATTTTAAATACATATCCTGAAAGTATTTTGTATTTTGTATTTTAAATACATGATCAGCAAGTATTTTGTATTTTGTATTTTAAATACCGCAAGCCATGTATTTTGCCCAACACTGCATACGAGTACATACTTATGTACGAATATATTTTACTTAAATAGATAAATAATTAATTATAAATATTTGAGGATGTGCAATCAACAAAAAAAGGAAGAATTATACGTGTAAACAGAAGTTGGAGGAAATATTGCTCGAACCACTTCGAAGAATCTTAGTCCCCTCAGCCGAATTATAAAAAATAGTTTTCTGTAAAAAAAAAATTAAATAACTTGCTTCCAGCTTAAACGTTCTTCAATCATGTTTATGGTTTAAAAATTTAAAAAATAATAAAATAAAAATTTAAAAAATAATTATAAAAACTCAGACGTTTCCTTTTGTTTTCGTACCGAGGAAATCACATCGAAAACTGCAAAAATTTGACATTCTCAGAACAGGAACAAATCTCATTTATGACTTGAAAATGGGATGTGATTTGAAATCACGCGATTAGCAGAACAGGCCTAATTTTTAATATTTTCTAAGCTCATAAAATAAAATACAGGGTGGAGCAAAATTGAGGTCATACCATTAATTGACTGCCATTTACGCAGCTGGCGCCCAATATAACTCTGTTTTGACATTTATAATATAAACATGTACAGAATTAGTTGCCAACAAGCCAAGGAACGTTAAACACTTAAAATAAAACGGGAAATCATTCTGTTGTTTTAATACGGCGTGATTTAATTAAGAGTTTATTAGAGCGCCTCATAAAAGTTGAGTTGAGCAAAGATGTCGCAGGAAGTGGCCGGTTCGTTTCAACGAGTTTCCGTAAGAGATTTAAAAATGTTCCCCTACAACATGCAAACTGTTCAGGAATTTGCTGCTTGATGACCGTTGGGCAAGATCAACTCTGTTAAAATTGGTACAAGACGAAGATCATTTCATTTCCAGATCTAACAGCTACAGATTTCTTTCTACCCTTTTTAAGGATTTTTGATATCTCGCGTTTACCACATTAGACAACCAACTTTTCAAGTCTTGACAACTAACATTGAAGAAGGAATCGCCAATCTGAAGCCAGATGTTTTGCGAGCAACATTTCAATATGCGTGAAATGAGCGCAAATTGCATCAACTCAGCAGCGCTATAATGTTTTTCAAATTAATGTCATCAATTCTACACTTTCCAATCAACTTTTTATGAAAACGGAGCTCTTTTTTTATTTGCATTACTAACGAAATGGCAGCCAATACAAGTTGCGTCATTACTTTTGCGCCACCTTGTATTTTCTCAATATTGATTGTTAAAAAAAAGGAAATATTGAGGGAAATGAATCATATCGTTTTTTAATAATAAACTAACAAAAAGCCTCCACTATGACTACTATGAGATATTTTTAAATGCAACACTCACGCCTTCAACAGATACTTGTAACGCTGAACACTAAAAGAAGTGTACGTGTAGGTTGCCAAGTGTTTGGTTGGATAATGGGAAAATTTTAGGCTTTTGGTATTTATAAACAGACATACTCGTACTTATACATACGTTAATAGAAACGTGTCGAAATGTAAGTTGCCACAATTTCAAAAATAGATATTTACGCGCTGCTGATGTGACACAATGTCGATGGCATTAAAACTTCCGTTTGAACTGAATATGTGAGCCAAAACTGCACTCTGGGCAACAAGATTTCCAAAACTATTTTGGCCTTTAAGCTTTGCATAATCATTGTGCTGATGATGTCATCATATCTTTGTAGTGTTTCAGAATTTGTTGGCAATAAAATTGCAGAACTAATCTTGTGTTCGATATTAGATGTTGGTCATAAATGAACAAACCACAGGCAAAGACTATACGTACAACACTATTTGAGAGGCACTAATGCTTTTAGTAAACAACCTATAAACACTGTCTAATGACATTTGCCTTGTTCACGTTGGCGTCGACAACATCTGATTTGTCTACTGAGTGTTTAGCATAATTTAACGGGTGTTCGATTTCGTGTTGACATGGAGGTGTTGTGATTGCAGAAGCGGTTACCATTTCGCTACGGTTTAAATTTAATATTTTAATAACATCAGTTGCTTTTTGTGTTGACCACCACACAAAATAATCCAAATGTGGTCAAAATCTAAGGTGCTTTCTTAATTTTGTAAAAAAAAAATATTTACGTAGTCATCAATATTCATTTTGTTCCCTTAAACTTTGGGAACAGGAGAAAATCACGAAGTGTCAAATCAGGTGAATATGGCGAATAAAGCATGATTGTGTTGTTGTTGTTGGGCAAAAAGTTACCCACAAGCAGCAGCAAGCAGCAGGTGTGAGCACGTCCTCTATGATGATACAAAAAAATTAATTGCTTTCTCACAACTCTGAGCACAATTTTCGTTTGTCTTCTGAAAAAATTGCACCGCACGAGCCAAACATGTACGAATACGGCCCAATAATCCCATGACTCTTCGGATAAAAAAATCATTTTATTTTTAAGTTTGTCTTCTTTGAGCTCTATATACTGAGTCCAGCGTTTCTCCAAATTGACGAGGTCATCAAAAGACGTATTTGCTTGTGAGATGATCTCATCGTTGGAGTCGAATCTCTCTCCGTCGAGCCATTTCTTCAAGTTTGGAAACAGGAAATAGTCACTCGAGTCTGAATCCGTAGTATAGAATGGACAAGAGAGGAATGCGTAGCCTAATTTATGGAATTTTGCTTTGGAATTCATGGAAATATTTTGGATAAGTGCACCCGATCATTGTGCTAGTGGAAAAGAAGTTCTTTTTTTAGCCAAATGTTTTTGTTTTAGTTTGTCAAATCGTTAATCGGGCCAATAAGTTGGCTATTATTCGCCATTGATTGTTTTACCCTTTTGAATGTGGATTATATCGCAGGCATCCCAAAGAAAGGTGACCATGACTTTATTGGCTGACAAACCTACCTTGCATGGTCTCTTTTCGGACCACTGTTCGCAGAAACCCACTATTTTGACCGCTGTTTGTTCTCTGGTGTATTTTGGTGAATCCATGTTTCGTTCACGATTACGAAACGGACCAAAAACTTGTTCATTTCATGTTTGAACAACGCCAAGTTGTCATGATTGCATTTGTTTTCGATTCTGCTGAAACGCGGCGCCCGTCTTGCTTTCTCCTACAAGTACCCAAGTGATCATTCTGAATTGAAACAACTAAGCCATGTGACGTGCCTATTGTTTCCACGATCTCTCACACTTTCAATAACCGATCGGCCAACACCATTTTTTTCAATTGCTTCGGGCATAGAGACCGAAACTGTGTGTCTAGAACATTCGGCATCTTGCGTGATTGTGCGGCCACAATGAAATTCAGTAAAACACTTTTTTACCATTGAAATTGATAGTGTGGAATTCCCATCGTATTTATCAATCTTAGCCATGGTTCGAGTGATGATTTTTTTCCGCAAATAATACTGTTTCATGGGAACACGAAATTCACTTCCTCTTCAATTTTCTACTCAAATCACGTGTCACTCTGCTTCAATGACGCTTACTCAGCAACAGGAGCAATACTGCGCTTTCAGTTAAGAAGCGGGAAATTAAGAAAGTATTGACCTATTGACCCGTCTTTGGATTTATACTCAACTTGTCCAGCCGTGTTTCATATATAAAAATATGAGTATACACATGAGTACAGTTTAAGTATTCAGAGATGGTGTACGAGTATTTTGTGACAGGCAAAGGAATCACTTATCATCATTATCTGATGCCAACGTCGTCAGCAACTTCTGTAGTGGAGATTCCAGATTGAGGCTCGTTAGTGTCATTTTGCGACGTTGTTGGAAGAGCTTCTATAACTTATAAGAATTTTTTAGTGCTGTTGGCTGAAGAAAAGTAGTTAATGCATTGACTAGAAATTTATGACTGAGAACCTGAGCTCGATCACTGTTCAGGACAAGTCATCAACATCATGAGTTTTTTCTGGTTTACGTTAGTGTGGCATTGTGTTAATTGTTGTTGGAACTGTTTAAGTGATGAAGGCATGGCATTGGTCACCGAACAGAAGCAGCAGCGATTGTTACTCTCTACGCTAATGTGATGTACACTACATCACGGCGCCCTCCTTCGTCAGTACTGTTAGCAGAATCGTCGGCGAAGTAAAACAATTAATAAAATGGTTACACTTAAAGCTTAAAAAACTTAATGCGTCTCCTTAGCACCAGAGGCGCTGCTACTCTGCTATTAAAACAACGCGGAATAGTAGAGTTGTAAAACAGAAATTAAGCTCTCTCTCTCTTTCTCTGTCTTTTAATTTCAACACTTGTCCTCTCTACCCTATCCCTTTTACAAAGAAGTAACACCTTAAGTAGTAGGCATTAATTGCCTTTAAAAAAAGGATCTCCTCTTCTCCCTATATAAACATCTGTATAAACACATCTATACATATCGCTCCTTTAATGCAACAAAAAAATCTAATATTTTTAGCTGTTGATGAAAAACTATTCCTCAATATCCTCTTTATGTGAAAGAATAAAATCATATTCATATCTGAAGCTAAGCCGAAGTTAAGCTCTCTCTCTCTCTCTCTCTCTCTATCTGTCATTTAATTTCACCACCTGTCCTATACGTATCGCTCCTTTAATACAACAAACAACTATTCCTCAATATCCTCTTTATATGAAACAATAAAATCATATCTGAAGCTAAGCCGAAGTTGCAACAAATCATAATCAATCAATAATCAATCATTATGTCTATATAGCTTTTCAATTAAGCCATTCTTTAATACAACATGGTCATTCTCGTATCTTAAAAAAACAACATTTTTCAATTACACAGGAAAAACTGTTTCCCAATATTCTCTTTATATAATTTGAAAAAAAAAAAAACAGATTTTTATCTCATGCTAAACCGAAGTTATAGCAAAGTTTCAAGGTAGAAGTGCATTTTGTCAAGTTTGTTGTTGCTGCATTAAAGGAGCGATATGTACATACATAAATTTTCAATTCATTTCGCTACATTGACCCCAATAACCATATTTGAGGAAAAGAACAGACAACCAAATAATTTTGTTTTTAATTTCTTAAATAAAACGAAAAACATAATTAATCCAAGTTAAATTTTCCCATCGTTTTGTGCCGACATTTGAAACTCATGTGTCTGTGTACTTGAATTCAATGTTGCAGAGTTTTTGGAGGCCAGCGGCACGACAAACTTAAGCTTAAGAGCAGCATTTGAAACTAAAAGACATTGATCTTTAACATAATTTTGACAATTTATGACAACGATTTTGAATTTGACATTTTGTTCAGTTTTCTGCAAGAGACACAATCGACCAAAACAAAGAATTGTTTTTGGTATGAATAAATTCTTAAGTTTGCTAACATGACAATTCTAATAAAATAATAATAAAAGCAAAATTTTAAATATTCAGGGAAATATCACATGAAAATAAAATAACCAAATCCATTGTGTATTAAAAGACCGAGTCATCAATTATTTTTAAAACCGATTTTTTTTAAATTGAAATTGCAACAAATTTTGGCAATTACACATAAATATTACATGTTTGAAATTGCATTTTGAATTTGCATTTTGATCACTAATAACAATCATATGTAGTACATGAATGCAATTATAAGTACATTAGGGTTTTCATTGAAATTGTTAAGAAAAACAAGGAAAAAATGGGGGAAGATGGGCAACAAGTACAACAATACAACAAAAACAGGAACATATGTTTGTGTCAGATGCGTGCCACTGTCAAAAATACTGCACTTACACACTTAGAAGAAAATTCCCATGCAGACAAGTCAGATTACGCGTACACACCAACACATAGATATTTGACAGCTAAATGAAGGGAAAAACTAGAGTAAGAAATAATCACCTGGCGTAATGATGTCACAATGTAAAGTCATTTCACTATGATACAGATCATCGCGAATCTACAACAAACACGATAGTACTAAAATAAAAAGCAATTTGTTTTTTTTAATGGTTCGAATTTTAAAAAACAGCTGACTATCAGCTGGTATCAGGGATGGTAAAATTGCTGCATATTATTTTTTATTTTTATTTTTTTTGTGATGTTGGCAATATGATAAAACTAATTTAAGTACTAATTTTAAGGAAATTATTTTCCTTTTACTGTTGCTTACTTTGCAACTGAAGGTAAAACTGTATATGGCGAGAAAGTGAAATTGAAATTAATATAGAATTGAGTTTTAAACGATTTCAAGAAATTTCTTTTATAAGTAATAAGAGTAAAATTCGATTTTAAAATCAAAACTCCAAAAATTACTCAGTAAATTTAGATCTAAAAGCGCAAATAGTGAAAAACCAATAGTTTAGCACTATCTTTAGAAAAAATATTTCCCAAGAATCATATAGATCTCTATAACGCAAATACTCGATTCAGAGCTTCTACTAAAGTCGAAGTATTAAAATCTTACAATAATTCAAGTATTAGCGGAAGAAATAAAGAGTATGTTGTCAGTCGATGCTACAAGTTCCATCCCTGGCATATATTTTCCTTTGTAAAACACAGGGCACAGTACTTAGCCATTGAAGAAAAATTAACCAAAAATAAGGGGAAGGTCAAAAGAATCGTATGGTATCATCAAGTTACGAAAAACGTCGAGCTTAAAAATAATTCCGCGCAAGAAAGTGGGTAACTTTTTAGAAAAATAATGATTTAAGTTAAACTTAGACACCAAGAATAACTAAAATTCGCAAAATGATTCTAATACAAGGTGGCGCAAAAGTAATGCTATAATTTGAACTGGCTGTAATCTTGTTTTAGGTGAAAAAGAGCTCTGTTTTTATAAAAAGTTTATTTGAATTGGAAAAAATTACGACATTTTGAAATGTTTCTCGCAAAACATCTTTAATATTAGTTGTCGTGGTCTGTTGTGGTAAACGCAAGATTTTAAAAAGTTTTTCCAAAGGTAGAAGTCAGGCTGTACGTACATTTCCAGATTATTAGTGGGATGCCACAACAGGCTCAATGACCTGGTAACTCATAATCAGATTGCTCTGAAATGGGTACCAGGGCATCAGGGGCATGCCGGGAATGAGATGGCGGATATCTGTGCGAGAAGAGGGGCTGAGAGGAACTTCATTGGACCCACCCCTTCTTTTGGGTTCAACAAAAGTCTCCTTAAAAATGGACATCGTCCAGGATTGCACAACATTGGAATGACATCAATGGATTACGTCACTCCAAGAAATGGATTACGTCAGATCCAAGAGCGGATCTGGCTCCAAGACTGGACAGGAAAGCCTACGGACGCTGGTAGGGGCGCTCACAGGCCATTACACCTGCAAAGTATTCCTATACAGAATGGGCTTATCTGACACGGACATCTGCAGATTTTGCGGTGAAGATGAGGAGTCGATGGAACACTTGATAGCAAATTGTGGGGCATTGTGCCACAGAAGACACAGGACTACATGCATATACGCTGAGTGAAGAGGATCTGCTAATGCTCCCACTGAAAGAGCTGATCCTATTTGCGAACGTATTAAACTGTTAGGGACAGGGGAAGCACAATAGATCAACAATGGTCGCAGTGCAAAGGGCCATCCTGGGCCAATGGGGTTTGGCATTACATTACATTACAAAGATAGAAGTCTCTTGCTGTTATATCTGGCGATCTGGACAGCCAGTTTAAAAATCAAAAATGGGAAATTGTTCTACCTGGAAATACGTCTTTCAAAATTTCCATCGGTGCACGAGTTGTGTGAACGGTTGTTTTAAATCGTTAATCGCAAGAATCTGACGACTTTTCCTTTAATATCAGCTTTGAAGACTTGTAATATTCGTGGTTTGTTGTAGTATAAGCGAGACTTTAAAAAGTCCTTAGGGAAGAATTATGTTGCTGTTAAATATGGCGATCTGTATGGCCTGGAAATCGCTATCTCAGATTAATTGGTTAATATACTGAGCAAGATGTACAATTTATATAGATTAATTTGTATAGGGGGTAACTTTCCACTGGTTCTATTACATATTAGTTTAAAAAAGTTATGAAAAAAAACTATTATACCAGGTCGTGCAAAATTAATGCCATCATTTGAATTGTCTGTCATGTTTGAGGATGGCATTAAATGTCACAGTGCTTTGGCATTTATGATGTAGATATAAAGAGAATTAGTTGTCAACACCACATGGAGCGATATACAGCTCAAGAACATGGAACTATTGCCACTGCTTATCCTACAAATTTTCAGTCAGAATTTTATCTTCGTGTTGCATGTGCCCGAGAGAGTTTGCATTTCTGGGGATCACAGAGAATCCACATGAAATGCATGAAGAGCCATTGCATCCCCTCAAAGTGACTGCTTGGTGTGGCATTTGCCGTGAAAAAAGTGATTGGCCTTTAAATTTTTGAAGATATCGATCAAATAACCATACAGGCAGTTGCTAAATGGGGTTTATTTTGCCGCAAGTTGCTGCATTGGATCTCGATCATTGTTGGTTTGAAGAGGACAAAGCCAAACCAAAAAATTAATAATAAAACATTGTTTCAATGACAAAACAATATTGTTTTGTTTTATTTTAAATATAAATTATTTGCATTGTAGTGAAAAAAGTGAAGGTTATTCTTAAGGAATGACATTTCCATTGTTTCCAGAGTATTAAATTGCCTTTTTGTTTTTTTGCTTCTAAGAACACAAAGCGCACAAAGTTTTTGCTAAAATTACATACTAAATATTGAAAAATATTCCCTCTTATTATGATTGGCGTGTCGACATCACATCAAGTCGACAGTAAAAAAAAGACAGCAGTTCTGAACACGTTTTAGGCAATAATTAATTAATATCGATGGTCAATTGTAATTTTATAAGTCATAGTAATAGTAGTAATATCCTCTTAATAGTTCTCGATAACGATCCCACAATTGCCAATATATTGATGTCGACTTGCTGTAACGCCTACGGCGACAATCATAATAGGTGCAATTATTTGGGACATTTTCCCCCAATTAGTGGTTTAAACAAGTTTAAAAAATTTATTGTTTGCTTTGGCGTTACCTGTTCATTTAACTGCAACATGTTGCAAGAAAAATAAAATAGACTCATCTTGAGTATAATTGCTTGTTGTGCTGTTTGTACGAAAGAATTCTAAGCCTACTATTATTATGTATCTTGGAGAATTCTCGTATTGTATTTGATTTGTTCGGCATAAACATGCTCTCAAACTAGTTAAAGTTCACTGACAATTTGGTTTAGCGACCAATGAAATGTCGGCAAATTTTTTAAACTTTTTTTTTAGTAAAAAAATGGTTATTGTTTGATCCATAATTTGGAATTTTGCAAATTCAATAAACAAATAAATTCAATAATTAAAATTTAAATCAGAGAATTTCTCGCCAAAGCAAGTCTTTGTTAAAATCATTGGAAATTATCCAAATTGGCACAACTTCCCGATCACTATCTCCTGTATTATTCTTATTACTTTTTCGGAAGTTAAATTTAAATGCTGCAAAAAGCCAAGTTTTTTGTTTCAACGGCAGGCAATAAATTACAAACGAAGCGCCAAAAGCTAAATATAATATTTCAAGCTAAAAAAAAGATCGAATTTGGTTAAACATGGTCACGCCGTTTATAATGAAAAAATTTAGTTGAAGTCCAAAAAATTAAATTATAAAAAACCGGTTGCTAACTCAGTTGTAAATGAACAATTTGTGAAGTTGAAAAATGATCGGGCCTTGTTTCAAATTATTTTACACCACTTTCAGTTTATTGTGATGTCATTCTCTATATGATGTGAAAAAATAAATTTTGCAGATAGATTTATTTGAATCTTGTCTTAATGATGTATTTATGAAGTTTTAAAAAAATTATTTAAATTTTTATCAAAGTATGATTTCATCAAATGTTTTCCAATACATGCACACACATACATACAAAATTGAATTTGAAACGCTACAGAAAAATTGATTTTGTTGTAAATTTATAATTCCACTTTTCGCGATTACAAAAGTTTTTTGATTTGATTTTATTGATCGTAAATCGTCTATTGCTCTTGAGAAATTTAATGTGAAAAATTTTATAGCACTTACAGCCCTTTTCCATTATGATCAGACAGATCAATTTTACTTGATTAACTTTTGCTTCAATATTCCCATCATTATTGACTTTTTGAATAAAGCACAGGTTTTTGTATAAAGACTCATTTTAGTTTTCAACACAGGCTCCTTCGAGCTCTATACACTTTGTCCAACATTCCTCCAATTTTTTTATTCCTTTCAAAAAATAAGATTTCTCGATTTCAGATTTGGAAACAGGAATAGTCACTTGTCCCTAAGCCCAGAGAATAGTGTAGATCCTAATTCATAGAATTTCGCCTTGTAAACTGCACATGTTTGCACCCTTGCATTGTGCTAGTGGAAAAGAATTTTTTTTTTGGTTCAATTCGTTCGACTTTTTCCAAATCTCAATTACATCGGCCCAAATAGTTGGCATAATATTCGCCATTGATTGTTTTACCCAAAAAAACGGTCGCCATAATTTTATGGGCTGACAAACACATGTTGCCCTTCTTTGGCGCGGAATCATTGTTCTGACTGCTGCTTGGTCTTTGGTGTGTTGTGGCGGATCCATGTTTCGTCCACGATTACGGAACGGTGCAAAACTTGTCCATGTTGCAGTTAAACGACGCCAAACACACCTGCAACGTTATCAAAAATTTTAAACGACTAAGCCTAATGATATGCCTTCATCTCCCACACTTTCAATGTCCAATCGGCCAACACCGTAAATGTTACACTTGTTACGGGTGTAGAGACCTCAACTGAACAACTTATTTTTACCATGGAATTTGTTGATGGTGCAGAACTCCCATAGTGTTTGTCAAGCTTAGGCTTGGTTGGAGTAAAGGTTTCTTTCCGCAAAAAATGATTCTGCACAATTCACTTTTTTTTAATTTTTTCCTCAAATAATTTTTCCACAAATCAATCGTTATACCAAACAAAATAAAGTGTCTTTCATTAAACCCTTACTACATTTAATTTTATATAAAGTAAAGTGTGTGTGATATCATTAAAAACAATTATTTATTTTAAAGATCTATTAATGCCATTGTGCATGCGTAATAATGCAAATGTTGCACGATATGGAAAATGTCCAATTTTCCATGACTCTGGCGCATAAATCAGAATGAATTTGGTCGATGACATGGGTTGTGTTGGCTCTGAAGGCCGTAGTGGTTAGTGGCTTCTTCGCATAGAAATGCGACTTAAGGAAACCGCAGAATAAAAAGTCGTACGATTGCGGTGGCCATTTCACATCATCTCCACGCTCGTGCAAAATATCCAGTATGGCATGAGGTGCATGTATCATTTGTGTTCATATCATCTCGTTCAGGCCAAAAGAGACTGTTGATGATGGTCTGGCCAACGTCGTTCTTAAGTAAGTATGGACCGATGATGCCGCCTTCTCATAATCCACACCAAATAATGACTTTTTCGGGGATGCATTTTAGGTGAATTGATATCATTCCAAATTCGAAAATTTTGCTTGTTGAAGTACCCATTCATCGTTAAAAATGATTTTTTTGCTGAATATCAGGGCCGGTTTCCGTTATAAACTGTCAAAATTGAAAAGTTCTTATAGGAAGACCCAATATAAACATACTGACGAATATAGTGTGTGGAGAAAAAAGTTTGTGGCCCAGCAGGTGTAGGCTTCCTGGGATATATGAAAAATTAATTTTTAAATCAGATAAGTATGCATAACTGGAAAAATTACAAAAAATTAGGTAGAGAATGTCACTGGAAATTCACCTTTTGCTTTCACATCTGAGTTTTCTCCCTAAAATTTGGGTTCCGTAAGTGATGAACGAGGAGAATGGTTTCATGAACTCTACCAAGGCCACGTTCATCCTGCAATGATGGACGAAAAGCGAAATTATACTCAAAAGAAAGAAAATCTCGCCTAAATTACAAATATGCAAAATATTTTACTAATTTATTTTAAGCTCCAGTCTTAAAGAATTAGAAATATATAGTATTAATTTTTTTTAATATTTTTTATCTTTTTATAATTTCAGATACGTAATAAGGAACCTTAACCCGTTTCATACCAAAGCATACACATGTAAGTTTATTTCATTTTATTAATTTTTTTCTCAAGTCGTTAAATTTTAAATATATTCCAAAAGCGCATTTAATAGCGTTTATAATAAATATTTGACTCGTTGGTAGGGTTTTTGTATTTTTAAAAACTCCGCCTGCTCTGGTGGGTCAGATTTTAACTACAATGTCCTTGAAAATATGCAGGTGAAGCATAGATAGTCCTACAATAGGTTTGAAACTGATTAGGCAGGGTGTGAAGTTAGTGGATTTCGCCAGAATCAAGTTATTTTAAATTTACACATGAATATGTTTTGCGCTGTATTTTACTTCACTGCTTTTACATCACTGGGTGTCACCCGAGATATCATTATAGATAACAAAAATAAAAGAACAGAGCACAAACTCGGAAAAAACACGCGGCGTAAAAACTTAAAAAAAAACACTCAAAACAATGCTAAGAGTATCAAGCTGGTAACACTGGCATTAAGGGAAAATGTCCAACATGAAATTGCAGCCAACTTCAGGCATATAAAATTACGAATAAGACAGCAAAGGATTTTTTGAGTATGGCTGAGTTTGTACTCCCTTATATTCTCTTCACATCGCTCTCCTAATTGCTGCTCATTTGTTTGTTGTAAGTAGTGAGAAAGGGGTGCAGAATATCGTATAAGTGTGTATACTCAATGCTAAAAATAGTTTCTCAATATTTTCAGAAAATGTCATGGAAAATTTGACGTATAAAAGAAAACATTATGAAACATGAAACTCCGTCTAAATATACAACAGAAAACTTAAATCATTCGAAAGTAATAATATTGGAAAGCTACTTTTTTACATTTTAATGATTAAAAAACGTAACCGACACAATTTCCGATATTTACTTTTTTATCGCAATCGATAAGTCACCATCATCAAAATTAGTTCTCAAAATCTTTTAACCATTAAAAGTGGAATTAGACAAATAAAGCAAATTCAACTTTACAGGAGTCTTACAACTCAGTGCGAAGACAGTTAATAAAAAAGGTTCTACTGTACCATAAAATGATGCGATTATCACTTACTTTCGCGGTTAAGGATCGATATGTACGCATATGTATATAAATAAGAAGGTAGTGTATTAGGGTCGTCCAACAATTAGTCAATCTAACAAAGAAAATTCAAGGAATTAGGGATAAACATTCTTTATTTCTCAACATAATTTCCTTTTAGCTCAATACACTGTTCCCAGCAGTAATCAATAGCCTAAGACATCCTGTTTATAGTAAGAACTGTCGAGCTCCTTAAAATAACATTCAACAGCAGACTCTACCTCTTTAATGATGACAAATCTTTTACCACCGAGCCATTTTTTAAACCCTGGTAATAGAAAATTAATCCGAGGGAACAAAATCTGGCGCATAAGGTGCGTGATTAAGAAAATGGAACTGTAATTCATTAATTTTGGCCAACGCAATAGTGAATGTGCGTGTCTTGATGCAACAAAAGTTTCTTTTTCGTCAAATGCATCCTTTTTTCCTTAAGCTTTGAAGTAACTGGGAGACGTAATCGCCCCTGATTGCTTCCTCCCTAATCAATAAAACTTATTCCACGGACATTCTAAAAAAAAACAGACGCCATGGCTTTGTCTGCAGCTGGAACTGTTTTCGCCTTTTATGGATACGATTATATCATTCCAGTTTACTGATTTCGATATTCCTTTGTCTCAGGTGTGAAGTGGTGGACTCATGCCTCATTCATGGTTACGAAACGACCCAAAAAGTCGGCTTTATTGCGATGAGACATCGCCAAGCACTCTACTGGAATATCTTCATGACATTGCTTTTGTTCTCTTGTGGGCAAATGCGACACCTATTTTTCGCACAGCTTTCACATAGTGAAATTTTCGTTCAATATGTGATGTATAGAACTTTTTGAAATGCATATAATTTCAGCTACCTTATGCACCTTCACACGACGATTATTCAATACGATTTTGTGAATTTTCTTAACCGTTTCTAGTTGGTGTGGACACCTCAGTTGATCGACCACTACGGTATTCATCTTAGCAGCCCGGTTGGTCTCGTTTAAACTCTGTCACCCAATATTTTATATTCGTAAACGAAGGAGCAGACTCCCCCAGAATAGCATTTCGCTAGGACTGAGACCTTCAAATGTAAGTAATGAATTATATAAAGATGTCTAATTTGTTTCCTTGCTTACAAATTCACTGAAAACGAGGTGCCTTGAAACTCAAAACATTTAAAAGGTGGTCCAACCAAAACGCACGATGTTAATTGTAAATAAAACAATAACTTTTCTGTGAATTATATATGAATATTTTTTATTATGCACGAGGGATCTATGACAATTATGTGTGAAACAAAATATTGGCTAAATGCTCGTCACGGCTTCAATGGCATACCTCTATCCTATGGTCCAAAATTTCAATGACTTTGACATAATTGGGGTTCAGTGTCGTTAATATGCCGAATTATCTCATCCTTTAGCTCTTAAACAGTTCTTGCCTTATTGACCTACACTTTTTCTCTTATTAAATATTCCCAAAGTAGAAGTCCAACGGTGTCAAATCTCATGATCGTGGCGTTCAATTAACATCGCCGCGACGCGAGACAACGAGGCCATCAAATTTTTCGCGCAAAAGGCCCATTGTTTCGTTGGCTGTGTCGAAAGTGGCACCATGCTATTGGAACCACATATCGTTCAGGTACATATCCTCAATTTCTGGCCACAAGAAGTTTGTTATTATCTCGTGATAGCGCTCACCATTCACGGTAATTATTTGGGCGACCTCATTTTCGAAGAAGTACGGCCCGATGACACCGCCAGCCCATAAAGCGCATCAAACAGTGTGCACAGGAGTTTTCACAATTCTGCCGATTGTAGACACATTTGGTCGATTAGTCTGACTAAAAAATCAAGAAGTGCCTGAAATGCTCAATTGTGTATCTCTCCATGGTTGAATTTTTTAAACACTGAAACAAAGAAATGCCAAATTAAGTTGGGAAAAAACTTGACGTTAAAGTGTGACTCACCAATAACATCGTGCATTATGGTTGGAATATCCTTTATTTTATACGATTACCACTTTTCACTGAATTACTGCCGCCATCTATATTTCAGATCGGCTAATTTTGGGACCGACCCCGTATCTGCAATATAACTAGCATAAGGAAAGCATTAGCAACCAGTCAATCTTTAGTCTAATGTGTGTTTAAGAAAACTTTTAGTTGAAAGTCCTCAGTTTCTAATGAGACACGAATTGTTCTATATTTTTTATCCTTAACTCATTCTAAGGCGGATCGTTATATAACAGTAATCCTCGAGTAATGCAATTACTTTTCATAGTTTCCTTGCAATGTCCTGCAGTCACAAAGTGTATATAAACATTATTCTTCTATAGAAGTACAATGAGTTAAACATGCGGCGTTTTTGAAACAGTTATGGATGTCGGTAACTTTAAAGGATCCCTTGGTAAATTTATGCCGCTCAATTATTATTTTTTCAATAAATTTTTTGTTAAATAGCAAATCTTCTCTGTACCACAAATATTCAGATCTTTTAAATATCTTTAAAATTTTTTTTATTTTTTACGAAAAAAGACGTGAAGAAAAAACTGCCACGACAATGACCACATAAGTGACTGAAAAAAGATCAATAAACATCATAAAGTACTTGAGTGAGACCAAACGTAACACTTAAAAAATCAAAGCTCGATCATTTAACGTCATTTATAGACATTAAGTGATGTAAACTAGAAATATTCCATGTTCATAAATACGCAGAAAAATACTTTATCGAACAAACATTTCGAGAGCCCTTCAAAGAATCGTAAATAGGAAGAAGTCAAAAGGCATTTAAACATAATTGTCATACCTCTGGTGAAGCAAATTAAAAAAAGAAAAAAAAAAAGAAATTCTCAATAGATCATTTACATATTGAATTGTATTTATTAGCAATAATGTTCTTTTCATTTATGAGAACGTGTGAATCTATTTTCGTATACGTTTTTGAACGACTATTGTTTTTGCAAAAAATTTAACTTTTGCCAATCTTTGATTTTTTTTTAACAAAAACTCTCAAAAGAACCCAGTGTAAAAAATTAAAGTTACTCCCAAGGAATGACATTTTCATGGCTGCCTAGAATACTTTTTAAGAAGAGAGAGAGCATAGGGCTGCAACAAGTTGATTCCAATGAGCACGATCATCAGCTCAATGTTTGACTTTGTTCCACTGTAGACGAAGTTTTGGATAGTTTGTTTGGGATTTGGCCTTATCAGATTTGTGATGGTGTTCCGATGCGCCTGCTTCCCTGCGGGTTCCAGTCTATGGCTTTCTTAGTCATATCATCTCATGGCTTGCGAAGAGTTTGTCTTCTTCTAAGAAGTTAAGTTGAAAAAATATTGTTTAAAATTCTTGAACTGTTCTTCCTTTTGATTACTTTTTTTATAAAATATTTTCATCTTTAAATTTACATGAAATCTATTATTTTTTTCTCAATTAATAACACAGTGCAACACAAAAAAGGAAAGTTCTAAAAACTGATTCTGCACCGCCAGTTTTTCCTATTAAAAAAAACCTGTTAAATGGTACTCCCACAATCTTACACAAAAAAAAAACTTTTCATGTGTATGGGCATATAAGTCACATTCACTTTAAAGCAATCTTTCAGAATTTTCAAAAAAATTTTGCCGAACAGCAGATTTAATTCCTGGTTAAAACAAACATAAATAACAAATTTTGTACACATGTCTGTGGCAATAAGGAAAGGGTGCTTAAGTCGATTTAAGCTCAAAATCACCCCATTTCAAAACTACCCCTCAGCAAAACTTTACTTCTTTTTCCAAAATTTTCAAAAAGTTACCGCGCAATGATCGGTCCTTATTTTGATGTACAATTTCATTTGTAAGAATAGCAATGGATTTATACTATAATTTTTTTTTCATGAAATTTGTTGCATGCAACTTTCTTTATTCGCCCTTTGGTAGGAATATTGAAGCAATCGGACTAAGAGAAGCCTGCTTTGAAATTAAAAAAAAATTCTTAAAATTTTTATACCAACTGTTCCACTTTACCTCATATTGACAAATTCATGCAACAAATTTCATGGAAAAAATGCTTAAATTAAATGAAATGTAAAAATATTTATTCCTGCCGAACGGATATATGTATGTAAATAATATTCTGCGATCAATCGCTCTCCTGCCAAAGTGCAAAATCAGACTTAAGAACTTTCCCTTATTGCCACAAATATTGAATAAAGGTTATTTTACGGGTATTTCCTTTAAACGAACATGTAATGAAAACAAAATGCTTTTCAAGGACTACGGAGAAAACCAAAGTCCTTTGAGCATTTCAATCAAATAAGAAATATTTTACAGACAATTTGTATGAAATTCATGTTATAAACAATATTTACTTCAGATTTTTTTAAGGGTCTTGGGATATTTGAAATGAAAAACAAAAAAATTGCAAATGAAGAAATAATAAAGGAAAACGTACACACACATAAATAAGATTCATTCAAATTCATTCGTGGATATTAAATTATTTTGTTTGCTATTTTTTATATATCCGCAGAATTTTAGCTTGTTTTTTTGCCTGTTGTCTTAAATTATTTACGAGTCCTCTTTACTTTTGGTTTTAAGTATTTTCATTTATATAAAAAAATTTTTTGTTGTGGAATTATAAGACAAAGGTCATCTATTTTAAGACCGATTTTATGCCCTACACGACATATGCGAGCATACATGAACTCGTAAGTTTATGATTACGTTTGTAAAACCTTCATAAGATTTATGCGCCTTCGCGAACAGCCAAATGATTTAACGCGAACAGGACATGCATTTATAATGAAAACTGCATTCCTTTAATCCATCACTATAAAAATTATTCACTCCGAACATGTCGATCTGCTAACATTGTTCGAATTTTTGGTTCTGGTAGTGGAAGCTTTCACTTAATGGGTAGTTTTATTTAAAACTCAAGGAAGCTCCTGATGTTGAGCAACACAAACTTTTGGAGCTTTCTTTGCTACGTTGCAAGAATAATAAAGTGTTCTCTCAACGCCACGAGGTCAAATCACTAAGACCCTTACTTTTCAAATGAAACACAAGTTTAGCTTTTTACACAGTCTCCTTTGAGCTCTGTACACTTTGTCCAATCTTTCCAAAACTTTTTATCCCTTCTAAAATATAAGACTTCTCGAGATTTCACAAAAGAGGTATTTATTTGTGAGAGGATTTCATAGTTGAAATCAATTTCCTTTCCACAGAGCCATTACTTTAGGTATCAAAACAAGAAATAGTCAATCGGGGCTGAATCAGAGAAAAGGACGGATGAGGTAGCAATTCGTAGCATGGAATTTTGCCACGGAGACTGCAAATATGAACACCCTTGTATTGTACCGGTGAAAAAGAACTTTATTCTTTGCCAAATGCAGTTGTCTTTTTTTTCTAATCTCATTAAGACGACCCATTAAGTTGGCCTAATATTCGTCATTGACTGGTTTACCTTTATTGAAGGTAGTCAATGTGAATTATAGCGCGTAAATCCGAAAAAAAACGGTCAACATGACTTTATTGGCTGACAAACCCACTTTGGCCATCTTTGGCATCGATTCACCACTAATAAACCAGTTTATTTATTGCTGTTTAGTCTGTGGTGTGTTGTGGTGAATTCACGTTTTGCCCACGGCTACGAAACGGTGCAAAATCTCGTCCATATTGCAGTTGAACAACGCCAAGTACTCCTGCGAAATTGTCACACGATTACGTTTATGGTCCATTGTGAGCATTTTGCTCACAAGCCTTCTCATACGAGTGCCCAAGTGATCACTGTGTGATGTGATATGCCTCGCATTTTCAATTTCCGATCGGTCAACACAATATCGTAAGTTATTTCAACTGTTTCGGGTGAGTGCCTTCGTAGACTAGTAGCTAGTGTACTGGACTGGTAGTCCGAAGGTCGCAGGTTCGACTCCTGCCGCAGACTCCGGGTGTCTCTGCAGATAAGCCAAGTACCTTCGCAGTTTGTGTTTGTTAATTAAGTAATAAGTAGATTAACTGGGCGTCAATATCGTAAGTTATTTCAACTGTTTCGGGTGAGTGCCTTCGTAGACTAGTAGCTAGTGTACTGGACTGGTAGTCCGAAGGTCGCAGGTTCGACTCTTGCCGCAGACTCCGGGTGTCTCTGCAGATAAGCCAAGTAGCTTCGCAGTTTGTGTTTGTTAATTAAGTAATAAGTAGATTAACTGGGCGTCCAGTACCTTCGTCATCTTCCGTGCTTGTATGGCCGAAAACAAAATTCAGTAAACCATTTTTTACAATTGAAATTTATTGTGCAGATTTCTCGTATTTTTTATCAATCGCGATTAATGCTTAATGAGCTGACGAAATTCACTTTTTTCATTCCCTCTTGAAATCACGGGGTAATCTGCTATCAGTGGGTGTCAAATGCAAACCAAAGGATGCAGCTTGACAGAAGTCAAGTGACAGATGCCTGTTGACAGAAGCAGTGCTGCGCTTTCAATTAAGAGGCGGGAAATTCAAAAAGTTACGTAAAAGTTATTGAGCCATTCAGTTACGTCCTATAAAGCCGGCAATGAGCGATACACTTCTATTAATTCAATTATTATAAATTTTGCTTAATTTTTTTTATCAAATAAGATTTAACGTTCACAAAATATTGACAGTCATACAAAATATTGACAATAATAGTGCAACACTACGTCAAATTTTTTAAAATTTCTTATAAAAACTAAAAACATTTTTATACTTTTTTATAAAACAAACGCACAAAATCATTAAGATTCAAATCAACAACTATTTGTTATTATTTTAATTTTGAAATAAGTTCAAAATTTCAAAAATTCAGCATTTAATTTTCTCTATAAAAAAATCTTTCATTTCAAAAATACAGATATTGATATTGATTATTTGTGTGTTTCTTACTTCATTCGATTGAAAATATTGTAAGATTCGGCGCAGCCCTTTTGTTTATTCTTTTTTTTTTTCCTCTGTCTTCTTTAAATTCTGTCTCGTGAATAACTTTCGTTTTTGGCAGTAGAGTATTTTATTGCTCGTAAGAACGAGTATTATGATGAATGACTTCATCTTATTTTTATGGTTTCCAGAGGGTATTTGTTTAGTCTGTTCTCTTTCTGAGTAAAAGTATTTTGAATCTGTTTGTGGGCTTGCTAACAAATAATTATTTCTGTGTTTTTATTTTGACTTTATTTAATTTTTATTTGAAAAATTAACACATCGTACATGTTTAAGATCAATTCATTGTGATTGAGCTTGGACGCACAAGTTTTTTCTTATTTTTTGTTAGACATAAAATTGAATAACATTTCCAAAGAATTTTGTGGAGCATTTGTGTTATCGGAAATTGAATCATTAATAACTTCCAATAAAATAGCTCTAACACATTAATAGGACTTTTGCCGAGCTCCGTATGCTGCGCATATATGCAATAATTACATTTTTATTTGTCATGCTTTAAATATTGACTCCAGGATCAGGTGAATACATTAATTTAAATAGTAATTAAGCCACACAAAAATGACACGACTATGAGTGAAACTGTTTAAACCTGCAGATTTCGCAAAAAAATTTCAGTAGGGAAACATACTGAACCTTTCGAATTCCCTATTGGCGCCAATTCACAGAAATTAAGTTGAATTTTCGCATGGTGACTAATCGGTAATAAGTCGTTGCACAACAATAAACTCGTTTTAACACTCCATCGAAAAAATTTTCAACGCTGTTCTTAAGGAACGACATTTTCATTACTTCCAAAGTATGCGCAAGTGCATTTTTCGACTTCCTAGGACTTCGTAGACTATTAACTGGCCTTTGTAGACTAGAAGGTAGTGTACTAGACTCGTAGTGCGAAGGTCGCAGGTTCGAATCCTGCCGCAGGACTCTGGCAGTTTGTGTTTGATAATTAAAGGGAGTGCACAACAAGCCTTCACTGGCTTAAGTGTATGTCGTATGACATGGGCTATAATATCACACCCCTCCAATCAACCTAACCTAACCTAGGGCGTTAAACAGAGAAAATCTTGATTAAATTGAAAAAAAGTAATCAATTCATTCGATTTACATGAAAAGGGATTATTCTTAAATTTAGAACTGAAAATATTACTTTCACGTACGAGTAAGAAAAACACAAGTTGCGACTATTAGCAAGTTATTATGCTCTAAGACATCTATTTCTAGCATTAAATAGTTTATTCGTTGTTTAATATAAAAATAATTTTTTGTTTGTTTTAAATATCTATTCTTCTTACTTTTTATATTGAAGACACTTCATAATTCAGTTAAGGATAATGAAATAGAAAATTTTATAGTGACGGGTCTATGTTTTTGAAATCGTATGGAAATAAGTTTAAATTGCATTTCAAAATCGGTGCATTTTCTCGATTCTTTTGGAAGTCCTTTTTACTGAGTTGAGTCTCTCACAAAAACATTCTCGCCCTCTCACAGCTACTCTCTGTATATGCCTTCGTATATTATATGCTCATGCGGCTAAGGTGGCAAGTGATTTGACTATTTATTAGTCATGATGAAATAATATTTCCTGTGCGACGGGTATCTTTTGAAGTAAATACTTCAAAAAATCCTTCTTTTTTGTATAACATCATGGACATAACTTCAGATCCAAAGAGGAGATCTTGAAATTATTAAAAAAATTCAAATTTTCACTACTTTCGCATTCTAATTTCAGCATTTTCATTATTTCTTCGGAAGTTTTTTGGTATTTTGCTTGCTTGCCTTAGATATTAATTCATTCGTCATTTTTGTAAACAGTCTGGCCGCTATCAGGGCTCTCAATTCAAGACTGAGTGAGTACTGGCGCTCATTGAATTTCTGTCTCTCCTAGAATGGCATCTGGTCAGGATAGTTTGAGTTACAGGGCGTGAAGGTATCCGCGGTTACGAGATGAATGACAGGAATGCGGGAGCAGGCTCGACTTTGCAGCAGATGTACTCGCTTGGTTGAGTTGTCGCACGTATTTGGGGAGTGGTCGCTGAAAGGGATGGAACTCAGGAATGGAACTTGTTTCGTACACTGTGGGCACTATGAGATCAGTCGCATATCGGTACATCTGGGATTCCCATATGATGGCCAGTTCAGGCTCTCGTTCGACAGTACTGGAGGAAGAATACTATCGATACGTCTACCCGCTTCTGCAGCAGCTTAGGCCTAAGCATGTAAATAACTGTTTTATGCAGAATCTGAACTATCTAAGGGAATTGTCACTGGCTGGCTAGTTGTGCCTTGTGAGAAGTTCTGGTTGGTTCTCAGGAACTCGTCAGTCTCTCTCGTCTCAGTCCTCTTGGACGTCACAGTTAAACTGTAAAAGTTTCATATAAATATTGTCGTAGTGACAAGATCGCTAATTTTTTATTCTATTCATAAAAAAACAGTGATGTGGTGAAATCAGTGTGACCAAAATCAGAAGCGCACCGATAAACCATTTTCATATCAAATAAACAACCAGACTATGCAGCTAATTGTGATAAAATCTTTTGATTTTAAGGTCATTAATTGCTTTTTTTGGGGGGAAAATTTTAGTAGTCAACGCTATTCGAATATAAGGACAGATATTTTTTTTATAAAGTCGTGAACAATATTTATAGTGCTTAATATATTTACAAAAATTGCGGAATACAGAGCAACTGGAGTAAAATGGGGTAAGAAGCACAATATCAATAATTTCTAACAGAATGAATGTGTAATAAGTGAACTTATCATTTCAAAGCACACCGTATATTTGGCAAATAAATTCCAAATTTAAATAATACATCAGGCAATTAAGAGAACAGCCTCCATAAACTTCGTAGATATTGGTATGCGAAATGTATTTGAAATACCGTCCAGGCAAAAAGAAAAATACATATAAATAGAATCAGACAGCGTTTGTTTTAAGAAAATAATTCAGGCGAATTTGGGGCACACAAGTATAATACATATGTAAGTGTATCTCTGCAAAGTAATGTCAATACACACACACACGCACACAAACATCACCACTCTTGCAAAGTCAGAATGAAACTGAATAAGTTCTTGCAGATGCCTCTCAAAACGAACAGCTAATGTTCAGACTGATGACAATGCGACTTGGACATCTTCCTTTTATTCTTGTTGAATGTTTTAATTTTTTTCTTTTTACAAAACCCAAAAATCGTACAAAAGCAATGACTTATGTACATACATACATACATATGTATGTATGTATGTATATAGAATCCTTTATGATTATTTGGTATTTCGCAAACGATGTTATGATAAAAACATTGTGGCATGCCGCACACAATGAAGCTTTTCCCCTTAAGCTGTAGCTTTAAGATCGATAATGGTTTTTAGGCGGTAAGTAGTCTCAGTAGTAGGGGTGCAGAGTTCAAGAATATGTGGGGTAAGTCTGTCTACGAAGTCAGACAAATTTCTCAGGCTCACAAATACTCGTATATAAGAAATTGAAATGCTACAATAAATGCGAAAAAAAGAACAGCAGACACTAAATTTAAAGAAAACTAAATAAAATATGCGCCAAACAAAACAAGAAAAAAACTTGCCACAGCTCACAACAAATTTTTATTAAGAAAACAAGAGCAACAGACAATTCTACAGTCCTCTCTAACAATATAAGTACATACAAGCAAGCAATTTTGAAAGCACGAGTTACTTTTTCTTCTACAACTTTAATTCTTTATACGCTGCACTACAGGTAGGACTACTCGTGTACGATTAGTTGCAAAAATTTTAATATTATGTTCAGTTTTTCAAGAAATATAAGTTAAATGGAAGTAGCAAAGGACTTTTCGCGTGTTTAGTTCATAATATTTCTTATGAAAGGCACCGTTTACTTTAACGTGGTCTTAGTTTAGGTGACACTTCATATTTATATACTTTGCCCCCATAGGATTCATGCGAGGGTGGCTTAATAAGTCCGTGACTTTTTGAATTTCCCGCTGTTCCTGTCAAGTGCCATCTTTGGGTTGAATCTTTTCAAAATTTAAACAAGATGCGTCAATTACTTTGACAGTCATTGATAGTAAAAATATTCAAAACAGTATGAGAATTCCCTATCGTATATAAATCTAGCAAAGTACATAATCATTGAAGCGTTAGAATGCTTTCGTTCAAACAGCACAAGAAATAATTTATACACAATATGAGTGTATTTTATTTTTCTTGCAACATGTTGCATTTGATGTTTTCAAATTGCTTAGAGTTCTCCGACGATTTGATTTAGTGACCAATGAAATGTCGGCATATGAGCCAGTTAAGCCAAATACAGTGCAAAAAGTAAGTGCTCCCTTTCAAAATCAGGTGTTATTAATCTTCGTTAGACTTGGTTCAAATTCGTTCAACGTGTTGGATCGCATATTCTGCATATATGTATGCAAATGCAAACATGCAAAGTCTGAGCAGTTTTCCTTAATCGATGTCGTAAACTGTGACCCACTGTAGATGTGTCTGTACTTAAACGGGCTATTTGAGAATGATTTCTTTTCATATTACGAGCGTCCCCACTGTGCATTGTTCGTCTAAAGACCATCTGATTGAAATAACAGTGGCCGATTTATTTGTTCAGTGAATGTGGCTTAGGGATTTAAAAATCTCTTTTTTATATAAAAACTCGGCTTTTGTTTTATTAGGTTTTGAGCTTTTTCCATAAATTTTAGAAACTTTTATGAAGCAGCAAAATTTAATTAAACCAGTTCAAATGCAAAATTCACTGCGAATTGTATACATACGAGGGCGGGTCAATAAGTCTGTGACTTTTTGGACAAAAAATAATTGTTGGATAAAAAAAATTATTTTGGTTTCCAACAGTGTCCTTTTTCCTTCCAAAAAATTAGACTTGTCGAGGTCATATGTTTGGAAACAAGTTATTACTAATGCCACTCGGTGCTAAATCCGGAGAATAGGTACGGATGAGGGTGCAATATATGGAATTTTGCTACGGATGGAAAAGATCTTAATGTCTTAGTTAAATTCTGTAATTTTGCTTCAAATCCTCATTAAATCGAATCATTAAGCTGGCATAATATTCGCCATTGATTGTTTTACTCTTTTGAAATTAGTAAATGTGGACTATAGCGCGTGCAACCCAAAAAAACGGTCGTCATGATTTAATTGGTGGACAAACGCCACTATGGCATTCTTTGATGCCGGTTCGTTGCGAGAATCTCACTGTTTTGGCTGCCGTTTGGTCTCTTATGCATTCTGGTTGGTTCTGGTTTTGTCCACGGTTTTCGCAACCGACGCAAATCCCGTCAAACATTCCTGCGAAGTTGTCACACGATTGCGTTAGTGTTCGATTGTGAACAAATGCGGCGTCCATATTGCGGAAAGCTTCCTGAATTTCTCGCACTTTCAAGATCCAATCGTGAATTTTTTTCAATTGTTTCAGGTGTAGAGACCTCAACCTGGTGTCCAGTGCCTTCGGCATCTTCCATGCTTGAACGGCCGCAACGAAATTTAGTAAACCACTTTATTAGGAATGAAATTGATGTGGCAGAATTCCCATAATGTTTGTGAAGCTTATGCTTGGGTGATAGTTTTTTCTGCAAAAAATAATGCTGAGCACATGAAATTCTCTTTTTTCCATTTTCTCCTCAAATCACGCGGTAGTCTACTATCAATGGCTGTCAAACATACACTAAGCGACGCAGCTTGTTCAAATTTTTACAGGAGTCAACTAACAGATGCTTGTTGACATTAGCCGTGCTACCCTTTCAGTTAAGAGGCGGTAAATTCAAGAAGTACTGAGTTATTGACCCGTTCCCCTTATATTTCTTCTAGTTTTCACATCGTTTCCTGCGTTTAATATTGCGACAATTTACGGTCTTAAAGTACAATTAAGTTTCCGATTAAAAAGTGATTCGAGTTGAATGATCGTTGCAAAAAGTGAAAAATAAAGTGTGGGACAAAAAAAAAGAGAAACAAAAGTGTTTGGAGTGTTAAAAAATCTTCACATTGTTTTACGATTACGAAGCAAAAAAAATAATAATAATAACGACAGTTGTAATTAAAACTATGCCTAAATAAAAAGCGCAGTATGAATTTAATTAAAAGCGTTTTATTACTTGACTTCTGCAGAAATAAAAATTATAATTTTGCGAATTTCCCTAAAATATGCAAAAATAAAAACCAAAAAAAAAAAAAATAACGTGAAAAAGTTGTGTGACAATAGAGTTGAATACCTCCAGAATTAGATTAAAAAACAAAGAAAATAAACTATTAAAATACTATAAAATTCTTAAACTAAGTATAAGTCTATAAAAATACACAACAAGCATGAAAGCAAAAGCTCGAAAAAAAATTCTTGAAAAGCAACCAAGACATTCTTTATTCATGTATTTAAATTCATTCTCCAAATTAGAAAAAAAATGGAATAGAAGTACGTACTCAAGTGTGAATGAACTAAGCACGCCAAAAATTCTCACACGCACTCTCTTGAATGTATGTATGATTATGAATCGCTTCAATAGATCTATTAGAATAATTTAATTTATCGCTTTACCGGGCTACTTATTAGTGAACCAACACAACAAACTGCTGTGGGGACGATCGCAATCAATAAAACCCAAATATTCCCAGCAAAAAAGTATGTGAGTGGAAGCACATAAGTATGTACATACATACATACATATATGTATGTAAGTATGTGTGAATATATATACATATGTACATATGTATGAGCAAAAATAAACTTACAAGCAAATCCAAACTTACACTTCTAATTACACCAAACAAAACAACAAAATAAACTATGAAAGCGAAATCCCCCATGGCTTAATGAAGATTGAAAGGGACGACTGAAAAAAATCAAAACAATAGACTGTTCGAAAAGTGGTTTTGATTTCAGTTTCCAAACCAAGAAAAGATCAAAAGAGAATCTTTTCCCAACTAAGCAGTTAAGGGGCAAGACTGGAATAGTTAAGCGGAACCATTTCAAAACAATCTCTTCTATTGCCATGACAAGCGTTTGATAAGCGGCGTTGCCGCTTTTGTAATATTTCGACAAAATTTGCTTATTTTCTTCTCCAATCTGTGGAGGTGTACTACTCTGTTCAATAGGAAAGGTAAATTTTAAAATTTCTTAGTTGAGTTTATTTCTGAAAGGCATAATAGTTAGACGTGTTTTGCTTGCTCGGTGATTTTCTGCTGTGGAAAAAATGGACCAAAGAATTTGCTTCAAATTTTGTGTAAAAAATAGAATTACGAGCGCTCAAATGTTGAGAGGGAAATATTATGATTGTACTCTGAGTCAGAAAAATGTTTACAAATGGTACAATCATTTCAAAAACGACGATAGTCCTGGAAGCTACATCACATCAAAAAAACGCTGAAAGTGCTGAAAAAGTGAGGAAAATTGTCATGGAGTATCGTCGAATCAGAGAAGTTGCAAAGGATGTCGGCATATCGGTTGGCTCATGACATAGTTTTTTTTCGCAAATTTTGTGCATGAAGCGTATGGCAGCAAAGCTCCGCATGCCAAAATTGCTAAATTTTGACCCGAGAAAAAATTTGTCGCATGGGAATCGCTTAGGATGTGTTGAATGACGTTAAAGGTGAATTCACCGGTTCGTTCTGAAGGAAATTTTCGTTGAGAGACAATTTTAGTTTACTGAGAGTTTGCTCACAGAAGATTCACCCGCGTCGAACAAATATTCTGTAGAAACAAAGCTACCATATGCAACAACTCTGTAAATGCTGTGTGTTACTTTTACAAGCAGGCAGCACAGTAGCAGATGATTGCAATTTGCTGTGTTCTAAATTAAGCAAATTTTTATAAAATAAAAAATATATAAATGAATTTAAGTCGAGTGCATGCTCTAATAGCTATTGAGTTAAATAAATATAAAAAATTTACAATTAAACTTGTATATTATAATACATACATATGTACATATAATATGATGTGGCAGCTCATTTCAATTTTGCATAATAAATTTATATATATGGCAGCACAGTTCAATTCGTTCGGGACGATAATTAAAATTAAACCAATTCAAGCAAAAATTGTTCCGCATTAAATTTACTCTCTTTCTCTCACTCTCACAAAAATAGAGACGTCAAACTACATATAAAAAAAATTGTTCGGAACGTTCAGAACGAACCGGTGAATTCACCTTAACAACATAAAAGAGTCATAACTGGTGATGAACCATGGGTTTACGTGTATGTTTATGACATCGAAATCAAAGTCCAACCGTACCAATGGAGAGAGGGAGAGCCAAGACCAAAGAGCAGCACGCCAAGTTCGGTAAAATGTCAAGGTGTTGTTCACTATTATCTTTGATTACCGTGGCGTAGTGAGTTCATTCAACATGGTTGTACGGTTAATAAAGAGTATTATCTTGAAGTTATGCCCCCTTGCGAGAAGAAATAAGAAAAAACCCCTCCAGAATATGTACGTTTATTTAAATCCTTTGGATTGCTCAATATTGAATTGGTTATGTGGGATATTTTCCCCAAGTAATAGTTTAAACAATTAGAGTTTTCAAAATTTATGTTTCTTATGGGTCCTGCTGTTCGTATGCCAACATTTCATTGGTCACAAAAACAAATCGTTAGAGAACTTTAAACAGTTTGACAAATTTTTAACTACAACATGTTGCGAGAAAAATTAAATGGATTCATGTTGAATATAATTGTTTATTTTGCATTCTAAGCCTACTATTATTATGCAATAGAGAAATCTTATATTGTATTTGATTTGTTTGACATAAACGTATTGAATAATTGACTATTTAGTTCTTAAGATTTTATTTCATTTCTAAAATTTCCTTGATAAGCTAAAATTTTGTTACGACTTTTGTACTTCAGATTAAGCTCAACAGGCAGTATTCGCTAGCTTAGTCCATGGTATGGTGCCTGAGTGATATTTATGATACATAGGGAATGGAAAATTGGAAACGTAACAGTAAAAAATAAAACAAAAGGCAGAAATACACAGTTTCTACGGTAGGAATAGAACCTGCGAACCTATTACTACACACTTTAGTAAAGTAGTCACTAATCCATGAGGGTATCCAGAACTTTTTGTAAATTTTCGAAACATGTATGAGAAAAGGGAATTGAATGAATGGCGATATTAAAACCGGAAAAGAGTTTAATTAACCAAAACAACGGATTTATCCCGAAGAAAATTAGAAGCCACAATAAAAATCTTAAAAATATCTCGAAAGTGATTAAAGAACATAATAGAACAGAATTTTTTTAAAATTTTAGAGCAAATTATCATAAAATTTTTAAATCTAAAAAAGATTTTTTATATGTACAATAATTTGATCGCCAGGAGAGGGGAAACAAAGATTAGATAGTAAGCCGGGAAATTTTCGAAATATTAAAATTATGTAATTATAGTAGATATGTAAAAAAATCCAGCAAATAACAGACAAATAAACGTGATATAGAGGAAGAGACATGAAACTAACAAAAAGTCTTTCTTTTGAAAAAAAAAACAACGCCAACATGTGTTAAATTTTTAATATATATACCAGAAAACCATTATCAAAAAACAACATACATACATACATATTTGTTATGCACTTAATAATTATTTACGAAATCCTTATACACATAAAGGGAAGTGGTAAACAAGATAAGGCATAGAGGAAGACTGCCCCATTGAGTGCAACCAAAATTGTAATTTTCATAGTCTCAGTGATGCAAATGTCATAGATTCCATAATTCAAGAATATTGGATAATATTTAGCGGTCACACACTTTAATCAGTTTAACTATGTAGGAGTACAAATATCACACTGTAGAGAGAACATTACAATTTCTATTACCTTTACATTCTGGAAATTTTTTTGGTTTGTGGCAACACATGAAACACATACATACACAAACACACTTACATAGCACGTAGAAACAAAAAGCTATTCTACACCAACAACAACCATAATAAACAAACACACTTATTACGTTATAATAGAAATTTTAATGAAATGAAACAAAGCAATTACAGAAATTAACAAGTGAGTGATCGCTACATTCTGCCAAGTCGACCTTTCACAAACCATAAATGAATGCGCAAAACAACTTCTGAGAACAAAATGATTTACGCTCGTCGCATAAGGCATGGAAAAAGTAATTAAAATAATATATTCTGGGATCGGTTTGGCAGTGCACGAAATGTTTATACAGGAAACTAGTCAATCCAAAAATTTATATACCTACATACAGATGTACATACTTATATACATACAAAATATGTTGCACCGAAGGGACCACAAAAATTATTATTCACATACATATGTATGTACATAGTATGTACATAATTTAATTAGGAAATATTTATGTCCGCAGTAATAAAAACAAAAATACAGAAAATTGTTGCCTGACAAATCATTTAGACCATGAGTGAAAGTTCTTTGTTTGTCATAATTTCATACATATATTTTCTGATTGATATACTTACATTAGAAAACACTTAATCTGTTTCCAAAATATGACTGAAAGTCTGATCATGAACTGTTACAAGCAATAGCGAAATGCAGACATGTATAACCTTTAAAAAAATCTTTCAAAGCAGTCGTAGAAATGCAGAGATGGTAATCAAACGATTTTAACATGGGCTTGTCATTACCGAATGATTTCCTATATGACGCCAGTTATCTAAAATTTAATAGTTGTCTTTTCCAAAAAAAAAAAAAAAAAAAAAAAAAAAACTACTTACCCTCACTACTTTTCAGGCAATTTTCCCGCCCGAAATCATGATTATCGCACAACTCCTCCATATGTGGACCGATTTTCAAAATTATTTTTTTAGTATGAAAGGGTTTACTTATTGCAATTTGCACACCCGTTATATCGATTATCGCATAACTCCCCCCGTTTATGGACCGATTTAAAAATAAAACTTTTTTTAATTTAAAAGTGCAGCTTCCAGAAGTGGAAACCGGACTTACAAAGTGGCAGTCCGAAATAATGATTATAACATACCTCCACCATTTTTAAAACCTATTAAAAAAAATTATCAATGAAGATATATCAATCTATCCTGGCAGTGAAATATAAATTAGAAATGAATGATATTGGGGTTTAAACTAGCCCATAGTTGCTTTCGCGTTACAGTCTGTTTGATTGGCGCTTTTTACTGAAGTCGGTTTTTTCAAGTAAAGTTTTCAAGTAAAACTAAAATTTGCATTGAAACGAAAAAATCGTAGTGGGTAAATGATTCTATGAACAGTTCTAAGTAATTTTGACCTTAAGACTAAGGGTCGAGAATAGAATTCGAAATTCCAAAACATATCAGTGAACCAAGATAATATTTCTGCGTTATTTCTTAAATTAAATCTTTTTAACGAAAAATATAACCAACTTCAAAAATAAACGTTCATTTACATACTTTGGAACAGGCTTCTAATATCTAATCAGGTAACTCTAATATTAATATAGCAGTTCTTTAAGAACTTTTAAGAGCCTATTCTCTAAGTGGTCTAAATTTCCGTCAATATGCTTATATGTAGATAAGGAAGCCAACCTTTTTTTGTTGTTATAATATAATTAAGTGCCCTTCGCCACTGGTCCATCAAGTAATTGTTAAAGTGGAAGCATATCCTCTCATATACTTATAGAAAAAAATCGTGCATGAAATCAATATTAAACGGAAATCGTCTAAAAAAATCGAAATAGTCTTGTCTAAACTGCCAAGCAGATGGCCTTAAAATATAATAAAAAACGTTTAAAATGTGTTAGTTTAAATAAAATAAAATGAAAGTGAACAAAACAAATCTTTAATTTCGAATGGCTTTAACGATTAGTTGGAAAGAATTTCCCAAATTGTAAATTTTAGTATTTACCTACATACATAGTTACATGTCTTATATGATTTTCATAGACTTATGTACATATGTATGTATGTCTGTAGTGCTGTGTCAGCACTAGCCTGGTGTTTACTGAATGCAGTATTTTATTAAATTTATATAAAAAAACGCAAATCGCGTGAAATTGGCGGTTACTTATGCAATATGGGTTGGTAATCGTCAATTTGCAATTTCTAGAATATGGCTGCATTTACACCATACATGGACATAAAAATATATGTATGTACATATGTACTTATGTATGTTGTAGCCAATATAATAACGTTTAATTGAAAACTTGATGTAATTGATAATAAAAATCCATAAAAGTCATTATTCCTACTTATGCGTACTACTTGCAACATATTTTGGAACAACTCCAAGCTTTAAATCTAATTTGTACCCATGGTTTCTGTGGCTCGGGATTGCTCAGAATTCTTCGTGAAGAGATTTCCCCCGGGCCTACCCTACGGAGCATATGTACTTACATTCACACGTACTACGTACACATGTACTTACATACATACATAATATGTATGGTTGTTTGTAGGCAACCCCCTAAAATGGAATCAAATTATAAATTTTACTTCAAGAACTGATTTTCAATTGCGCATTAATTGCATTTACATAAGCACATAAACAGATTTATGGACGGCATAACTTGAAGTCAATTTAATACGTAGCGTAAACATATCCTCCATTATCTTCAGTGCTCATGGCACGTCAACCATGTTGTATTGTAGAGTGTTGCGCAAAAAAAATGTAATAAAATGCGTCTAAACCAAATGAAAAAGCAAAAACACACACTTCCATACATACATTCATGAGTATGCATGTATGTATGTATGTATCATGAATTGCTTTGGCCTTCAAAATTTTTGGGGTTTATTGAACCAACAACACCATGCGCAAACAGGCACGTGTATACATACATATAGAATTGTACATACCTACTACTTACACATACTATTTCTCCAATACCATGAACAACAAAAACAACAATACATGTATACATACATACATACGTATGTATGTATATAATTTTTTT